>JAITYX010000064.1:1707500-2907500 GCA_021018815.1 Talinum fruticosum
GAAGCAATGTCCGAAATACCCTTAAAATCATATGGGTATGGGCGTGGGAATAGATTATGAAAACGCGATGCCGATGGGTATAAGTGTGAAAATAGATTATGAAAACACGATGGATATGGATATGGTTTTTGAAAATGGATATAAGTGAAGATATACCTCTATCCACCCCACGCACATCCCTATATCTAACTTTGAAAATAGTGAAATTCAGAAGTATCTTACACTAAGTTCTCTCCTAACACTTGCAATATGGCACAATTTGTAGATCATGTAGTATTAGCGAGGTCGTATGATCTGGGGAAATAAATAGCATGTTGTCCGGTGAGAGTATTTGAGGAACTAAGTCAACCTAATGTTAAGGGGAAAAGATAATCATCTCATGTTGATCTTGTACGCCTAACTAAGATCACCATGTCGATTCACGTCTGCTTTGGTTGACTTCTCTTGCTCATAATTCTTTAAAAAAAACATATAAAAAAGATTAGAGTTAGGCTGTCTGAATAACCAAATCATTTTCATTTTCCATCTCATAGAAGTGTCTTTGTAATGGCCTGGTCCGACCTTTGCACATCATTTGTACAAAAGAAAGAAAAATAGTATGATCTCTCACGAGTTTTAATTTTATATGTTAAGGAATTTTCAACATATGTACATCTCAAGAGGTATATGGTTATATTTTTCTATCCACCACTTTTCTAAAGTAAAGAAAGAATATCATTTTTGGTATTTGTTCATTGGACATTTTCGTCATTTAATGCCCCCAACTGAAACATCGCAAAAATATTGAATAAGGGCTCATAAATTTACCCCTGAAATTGATGAGGTCCATCTTCTATGCAATACTATTGGTCTCCAATAATTTAAAATTCAGGTATATTAAACGTTATTAGTTTCAATTGGGGAATTAGCTGCCAATGCTCTCAAATTTGGGGGTATCTATTTTTTTGCACCATCATTGAGTCCAACTCGATGGTTTGATGATATGACATGCTGAAAATACACGTGGACTGTAGTTTGACCAAATAGTGTGTGTGTTCTCTAGCATTAATCCTTACATTTTTTTATTAAATTCGGTATTTTATAAAAAAAAAAAGTTAGGACAAATTTAGAAAAGATTTTTAAAACAAAAAAAGGTCAAAATTCACAAAATAATTTACAATTATATATATATATATATATATATATATATATATATATATATATTGACACGTCATCAAACACAAAAGAAAAAAAAACTTTTTAGTCAAACGACCCTCCACATGCATTCCCGACATTCCGGTCATCAAAACACCGAATTGGACGGTGGTTGTGCAAAAGAACTAAATACCCCCAAAGTTGTGAGTGTTGGCGGCCAATTCTCCAATTAGAATTAATGACATCCGATACCCCCGACTTTAGATTATTGAGGTCCAATTCTCATGTTATAAATCAATGAAAATTTTTTCCCCCTCTTGAGGTTTTGGTAAATGTTTTTCTAACCCTCAACTTTTCGAATTATTATTTACCCTTATTCACCTATGTCAAATTATTATAAGTCGCCTTTATTGCAACAAGCAATTATTGGAATTAGTATTGATGATTTACGTCATAATGATGATTATTTGTAGCCAAGATCTCATAAAAAATGGTAAATTTGAAAATTTTGAGAAGGAAGAGAAAAGGAACGCACATTACTAGTTGTGAGCAAAGAAGCGCCGAACAATGGACAAAATAAAGTTACATAAAATAATGAATCCTTTAGGTCGAGTTTCATAAGGGAAAAGGTTTATGGGCTGACCAGGAATTGGGCAGGGGAAAAGGTGAAAATGAAAATGTTTTCATTAATCAATGATCATATTAGAACTTTCTTGACAAAAATTCAACAGGTTTACCTTGCAAGCAATCGCAATTCTCGGCTTCTTTGCGGACAACATCAAGAACAGAATCAACCAATTCAGCGCCCTCTGTATAATGGCCCTTTGCCCAGTTATTCCCAGCCCCATTTTGGGCAAACACAAAGTTATCAGGCCTAAATATCTTCCCATAAGGACCAGCCCTAAGGGCATCCATGGTCCCTGGCTCAAGGTCTACCAACACCGCTCTTGGGACATACCGGCCCCCACTCCCCTCATTGTAGTACACATCGGACCGCTCTAACTGGACGGTGGAGTCCCCAATATACCTCCCAGTGTCATCGATCCCGTGCTCGTTGCACACCACCTCCCAGAACTTGGCTCCGATCTGGTTTCCGCACTGCCCAGCTTGGATATGGAGGATTTCTCTCATTTTTTCAGTTTAGACCAGGCAACTTTGGGTTGAGGAAGGTTTGGTTTGAAGAGAAATGGGTTAGGGAGCAATTGGCTTTAGTAGGAAGAGAGAGGGGGGTTGTTTGCAAACAAAGACAATGATATCTTTGTTCGTATGTCCCTCAATAATTTCAAGTGGGCATGTTGGAAGGGTCATCTCAGAGGACAACAAATAGGGAGAGAGACAGCTGTGTATAATTGGTTAGGGTTTCTCTATCCTAAAACTTCCAATCTGTCTACAATTATGCCTCTTAATTCTAATTTGCTTTCTATCTGTAAATTATCACCTCCCACATGAAATGGAATTAGCTGTTTCCCTTGTTTTTATTCAGGCATGAATTGGGGAACAAATACCATTATGTGAGACGTAATAAAAACTAGGCTATACCTGATTACCTATAAAACTAGTCCGTACCTGATGTTTGGATGTCGGTCCAACCTGATAACAATTCAATGTTCTAAACAATCTAACCTGAACTACTGTTCTAAACAATCTAAACCAAACTAGACCACTCCAATTGTGATTTGTTCTGTTAACGATTTTCCTGTAATGGTAAATTGCTTCGCTTTCCAGTAATGGTAAATGGCTTTGCACAACATACACATGACATGACATGTTCATAAGTTCCATCCCTAATTGAGTCGATCTAAAAGATACATAACCTAACATGAGCCAATGAATGAGGATATTGAAGGACAGCAGCAACACATGATATTCCCTCAGTCCAAAATGATGGTCCCTCTTAGAAATACAAATTTTATTATCTAACGGAGCATGCAACAAAATATCACCTATACAAATATTCACTACTAACAATCTTAATTTTCCCTTCAAGCAAGTATTCATGCAAACACAAATTAGACTAAAAACTTCATACTCCCCTATGCATAATGCATTATGACAACCAAGTTTATGATGTTTGGGGTCCACACATAAACAACCAGTAACAGCACATATCATTATGTCGGAAAAGTTCACTTATATGATTTTCACCGTTACTTCCCACATATGCTATGCTCGCTTAGAAGGGAGGTGTTAGCAACCTTTTATTCCAACCTTTTGAGACACTGGATCTGTCGACATAGATTTGGATACAGCCTTTTATTTCAGACTATCAACCTTTTATTTCAGACTAACAAAACAAATGTTCATAGAAACACCCGGCCCCATACTAACGTCCGTGTCAGATGACCAAAACCCCAATGGGGGTATGGCCGATCCGAGTGACACAGTCGTAGATGAGACTAACAAACTTTTATTTCAGACTAACAAAACAAATGTTCATAGAAACACCCGGCCCCATACTAACGTCTGTCTCAGATGACCAAAACCCCAATGGGGGTATGGCCGATCCGAGTGACACAGTCGTAGATGAGAACAAAATCCATGCATCCATTCGGCAAAGGAGCACTGAGAAATGCAAGGAGATAGGGCTATAAGAGCTATTGACAGTGAATTGTAAAAATAGGAGTTACAAAGAAACAATGATCGATAATAAAGTTTATATGCCAATTGGGCAACACTATTTGGCCCTTCAAGTCAGTTACGGTGAGCGAAAAGGACCCTTTAGAAATAAAAGAAAAAAGGCCATCAGACAAAGCAAAAAAACTTTCAAGGAGCAGCAACTCACTGACGAAGACCAGGTAAGTCGGAAATTCAATTATTGTGGGGGCATATGTCTCTCTGCCTCTTTGGTCTCTTTCCACCCATTTTGATTATTCTGGATCATTATACACCTTCAATCTGTTCTTGAAACACTGTCAACTGTGCTGTTTGCCATGAAGTCCAATATTATCCTATTTTCAAGGAGATAAATCAGCCAGAACATGATTCAGAGGAGGAAACATCAAAAGATAACTGCAAGTAAAATGAAAAAAAGTTGTCCCCCAATAACAATAGTACAAAAACACGCAAGAAATTGGTTTCACATGCTACAAAAGAAAGCAAAAGGAGGAATCAGTATGTTTAGGTAGGTTTTCGTGATGCCGTCTGGTGATGAAAGTCAGAAGAAACAACGGGGTAGAGTGACAATTTGACCCTTCACCACTTCTAACTTAATGTTAAAGAGATACACAGAGGACTGGCTTGATTCTCAAAAACAGAATGTATTAGTTCCGCATGACACGTCTTCATCAATTTAATCATAATTTTTGAGCCTTAATGAATGTTGCAGAAATTTCACAGGATTCCGCAGAGTCAATCCTGTCCATGAAAATTGAATTAGGTAGCTTTTTTAAAGTTCATGTTGTAAAGACAGTACAAGGCAAAGAAACTGTTAAAAGTATAAAACCATTTATGCGCCTTCAACATTGAGCTTAAGCATCTGGTTGACATGGCTTTTGCATATGTATCAAAGCCTACTCAGTAAGAGGTCTTAAGTTTGAATCTCAACAGCCCCCATATTGATTTATTGTGCAAGGTTTGGGGAGCCTTTGTAACATCCATGCTTCAAGCCCAAAGGCATTCGCATGACGGTGCATGTTAAGAGTATACAACCACTCCTAGGCCTTTAACCATCTGCTTTAACTTTTAGTTGAGATGGTTTTAGCACAGAAGCAGTTGAAAGGTGTGGAAATCCAAGGGAATCTGATGCATTAAAGCTATATAAGTTAATGGAAAGAATGTTGTTATAAGTGTAGAAGATTTTGACCATATATCACTCTCACTCAAATGCAGATACAAGGTATCAACTCTCAGTGATTCATATCTACCCAAGCTAGGCCTCCGGTTGAATCCAGAGAACCACAGGGCATACAGTGGCATTTGAAATTTAATAGAATACAGTGCATTTAGAATGTAAATATAGGCTAGGCCAACAGCACACGGACCACAAGTGTGTATCCAGTGAAAATAACATATGATGGCCATCAGGAGCAAGCATCAGTTTCTCATGTTGATAAAAGGAAGCATCCATCAAAAGTGTCGCATTAGATCTATAATAGTGATGAAGCTCTTAGCTGTGTCACAATCTCGACACCACTTGCTCAAATGAAGACGCAAGAAAAAGAGGCATCTTGTTGATTGGATAACTCAAAGGTCTTAAATTGTCATTATATGGAGATTCATTTGTAAGAAATACAAGATACTAGAGATATCATGTCATAATGATTAAATAAACAGCATTGTGACTACAAGACCGTCATAACAGAGTTATCGAAAACACACTATCAAAGATGAATGCAGTAAGGCAAAATTTTTCGGTTGCAGAGCACTAAGAAGCACTTTCATAACTACACATATCTGTCTGAGAATTGTTGGATACTGACTCTCAGATATTCACCGGGTTTTGGTATTCTCCATTGTAGGATGCACAATCAAACGCATGCCAGATACACAGATAGCAACAAAAAGTCGTGTTTTGGTATTCTCCATTGTAGGGCGCACAATTATATGAGCAATTTGTTATTGTTCCATCCAAAAAGGCACTCTACAAGGTTTAAAACATTGAACAAATTACAAACTTACAAGTAATCAAATAAATATTTTTTCATTAACATGCATCCATTATACTGTCTTATCCTATTTTTCTGAAAAATCATGCGTCAATGTATCCGTGCCATGTATCAGCATAGGTGCTTAAGGTGCAGGGTAAGTGCCATCTAGACCCAACAACTGAACCATGTGCAGTTGCCCAATCTAAATTACTGAAAAAAGACCTGAACCAGACCCAAAAACAGAAATGTGATTTTATCCATCTAAACCAAATCCAAAATCATATCCAGCAATCCTGCCTAGATCTGACCCAAACATTTCATCAACTGAAAGGACTTGCCCTGAAATGAAACAAATAGGACACTTTCACCGGCTCTAGTGACACCTAGACAAAATTAGGTTCGTTGACAAGCTCACCTCAATAAGCAACTTAACTTAGGTCTTGTTTGGTTGGGGAAAATTGAAATGGAACTTGAATTATCTGGCTTCAAGTTCCTTTTCAGTTGTTTGGTTGGAGTATTTTGAAGGTGGAACTTAAAATATAAAGGTTTCAAGTTCCCCTCAAAACAAGGGAATTCTAATCCCCCAAATAGGAGGGGAATCAATTCTCTATCCACCAACGATCAATTTATGATTATTAAGAAAAAAGAAAAATTAATCTAATATTGAAAATTTTGTTATCTTATTATTATTATTATTATTTATTCATTTTTGTTATTGGGTTGGGGTATTTTGTTGTTGTAACAACAACAACAACAATAATTTAAAAAAATAAAACATTTTAATTTCATTCCATGGTTAACAACCAAACAATAAGAACTTTGACTCCGTTCCTGTTCTCTGCTGAACACTTGAAGAAAATATTTAAGTTCCATACCTAACACCTCAGGTATTATTTCCTAGGTTCATCCCATTCCAGTTTTCCTTGCCGAACAGGGCCTTGAAGCATATAACCATTTTTTTAAAGCAAGATAACTAAGAATTCTTCTTCAAATTTTGCTTTTAGTGAAAGGCATGATACAGGAACCAGACCGGACCGGCAGTTAAACGGTTCAGCTGCAAACAAGACCCTCAGTCCGGTCCAATTGTGACCCTTGAACCGCTCACACTTCGAACCGGTCATGAACCAGTTAAACTGGCGGTTTTTTCTTGTCGTCGAACCACTCTTGAAAATTGGTTCAACCAGCCTCCCTCATGTTTCTTCTCCGTTTTGATAAAAAAGTTAATTGTTTTCTTGTGTGTACAGAGAGTTGAACCCAGGACCTCCAAGCACAAGCCACAACAAACTCCACAAACACCACTTGAGCAACACGGCTTCCATGATGATCTTGTGCTAGATATTAGTATAATAGGCTTTCCTTCAGTTTTCGAAGGTTTTTTTTTTTTTAGTGCTATCAAAATCATTTGGAACTAACAGTTCCTTTCACCTTGGATCAAATACTTCTATTAAATTAAATTTGCCTTATTGGTTCCCTCTATGAAATCACAAATTCTTTTTCTACTATTTCCATATTTCCTGTATAGCGAAAAAGTAATTTGACTAAAATATTACTTTACAAAATTAAAATATCATTAAAATACTTGAATAGTGTAAGTTAATTAAATTAGGGCCTATTCGAAATTATCATTAAAATACTTGAATAGTGTAAGTTAATTAAATTAGGGCCTATTCGAAATTACATGAAAAACATAATCTATTTATGTTTATGTTCATTTATATTCTTTTATGTTATTTTATGTTCGTTTATGTTATTTTATGTTCGTTTATGTTCGTTCGTTTCTTATTTTAACAACTCGTTTATGTTCGTTTATGCTCTTTTATGTTCGTTTATGTTCTTTTATGTTCGTTTCTTTTCTTTTATATTCATTTATGTTCGTTTATGTTCGTTTCTGTTTATATTTATGTTTATGTGCGTTTTGTATGTAACTTCGAACAGACCCTTAGTATATAATAGATTTAGCATTTCGACACAAATGGTTCCCATATAAAATATCCTGAATTTCAAAAACTGTTTTAATCTGATCCAACCGGTAAAACCGATACAATCTGATCCAACCGGTAAAACCGATACAATCGTCGACCCGATAGCTTGACCAGTTTACTGTCAGGTTCGGTTCTGACAACCGTGGTAAAAGGGAGACGGAGTTCGACATAAATTTGACAGTGAATCTCAGATATTTCCGCCTATGTTTCAATCAAAATTCAAAACTGATATGGAAGATCATAAAATACTACCAAAATATTTTCATTAGGTTTGGCTGCATTTATATGAAGTCAAAAACATGAGGCCTTTTATAGAATCAATGAGTCCCAAAAGGCAATAAATCCTTCAATCCAGGTTTGTAGAATTCTCTAGAGATGCAGGGACAGAGAAGGACGCGACTTCAAGACCATCAGAGTGAACTTCAATCCTAATAGTTATTGCATAAACCAGACAGTGCCATGATTATATCTACCTAGCAATATCGATCAACTTGAACAAGAAAAAGGAGGTTTCAAACAATTTCAACTACAAAGAGAAATTTCAACAAAGCTTGCAGGTTTATCTAGCAGTATGAGGGGAGATGCAGCACTATTCAAGATCCCTAGTCAGTAATCTCAGTTATTAACAGCAAATCGTGCAGAAAAGGAACAATCATTATTAAGAAATACTGCATTCACTTGGACAAAATAAGGAGGTTGTTTATGTGCAACTATTGGACTTGAATCTAGAGAAATGCAGTTCACAAATTTCAAAATCACCTTAGTAAAGTAGCTCCTCGAACACAGGATCTACATTTTCTCCCCATTTTCCATGGTACAACTCCAACAGCCTCTCAGCTGGGGTTACACCTGCAATGTAGAGGCCCCACAATTAAAGATCAATAAAATTTCCCACTGTTGAGTAATCCTTGTTGCAATAGAAAGATAAAATCATAAAACATCCTTGTTGCAATAGAAAGATAAAATCATAAAACATCGCTTGGAGATTCCTTCTCATTTGTAGTTTATCTTTATCTTTAAAGCCAGCTTTTAGAACAGAAGATAGAATATACTCTTTAAACCCTGTTGATTTCCCAGTCAATACCTGTTCTGACCACTTCAGCCACTTCATTTAAGAATCCAATCTCCTTGAAGCCCCTTCTTTCAAGACCATCCTGGAGAGAACATCCTTTTAATATTAAAAATGCCATTAGCAGGAGCCACAGATGCAATAAAACAAAGGCAACAGTTTACCTTTGCCAATTTAAGAACATCCTCTGCAATATGTCTCGCATATCCATCTCGAAATGGAGTCTTGAGACCAAGTTTTGGTACCTAATAAGCATACCCATAATTCACAAAACAGGATTAGTTTTAATCTATTCAATGACTACAAAGGATTTTTGGGAGTAACATTCAAGTATTATGAAACCGTTGTATGCACTTAATTTATTCTGCTCAAAGAAATCCTAATTTTCAAAGTGTATTTATGGTAGCTCTTTCACAATATCGTCCAAAAGTTTTAGTTCTCTCAAACCAAATGTTCAAATGTTGTCTGTTGGTCAGTAGGACTCAGCTTCTCTCCTTGCATGGTAAAGCCACCAACATCGGGATCTCGCCAAATGTGTCTTAGCTAATTGTTGTAAGCAAACTGCCATGACGTGAACAGTAGCCTATTTTTCCTTAAGTACTCACAAGCAATCTACGTAAGCTCCATCCTACCATTTCAACCATAGACCAGCAATCTAATCGTATTATATGATTGGAACTCACATCTACCAATTACACATGCCAACTAAAAAGTGACACCATTGACTGAAACTGTAAGGCACTTGTGTAGGTGAAGATTATTGAGCTCATTCACTGACAGAAGTACGACCAGACCCCTATGGCAAACCCCCATCAGATTGATTATTCAAACCTCTATCTCTATGGCAAACTGTAGGGCACAATATAAGTGTTGAACAGACCTCTCTCCCTTTCTTGGGTGTGGCTAAGGCTGAGTAGTTTGAAGTTTTGTTCCTTGATTAACAACTTTTGCATATCAGAGATCCAATTCAAGCATTAGGCACTTAAAGGACTGTGGGAGCCAGCAGAAAAAAGTCAATACTGATTGCTATAGTAGTATAGCTCAGCATATTTCCCTGTCCAGTTCAAGGTCAATTACACTGTTACCAGCTCTAGTTTCTGTTGTTTGGACACAGTTTCCTTATTTACTTTTTTCAGTCAACATTAGTGTTATGCTAACATATGTTCAGATATCTATGGTGTGGAAGACATGGTAGTTAACAGCTATCTTGGAAACTAAAAACCTTCTGACGTTGTCAACATATTCAAGAATGACATATATGTATTGCAGCTCACACCCATGATGCATGTCCCTTTGCCTTACACCTGACTTCTAGGGACACCGTGAGTCTTCCGCTGTGTAAGAATAAGCTATTCCCTTTCCCAGCAATGATTGAACAAAAAGGAGATTGGTCACTTGGGAGAAGGGAGTACCTTATTTCTTAGTATCTCTCTTTCTTCGTTAGTCCAATCAGCAGTCATGTCTAGAACACTTTGTAACGAATCCTCGTCATATAATAGACCCACCTGAAACTCATTCAATACTAACAGTTAATGACAGTAGCATCTCAACATATCTCAAGAAGACAACATGTCTTAATTGCAAGAACTTCCATTTATACAACACAGTCATGCTTTCACTTTTTAGCCCTCATAAATTATGTTTTTACACAAGTTATAAGTCATATGTTATCACTTTTGTGCCTCTCAGTGTAGAAGCAACAACCGCTCAACACAATGTAAATCAGCTTCACCAATAATACAGGGTTCTGACCTCCACCTCTTCCCCCAAAAAAAAAAAAAAGGTGAATCCAAACCCTGATAACCTAGTATCAAAGTTAACAATTCTGATCATAGTTTTTTATATTTGTTACCGTTTCTTTTACCTGCTAGGATCCTTCCTGGAATATTAAAGAATAACTATAACCCCATCACCCCCCAACGACAAAAAAGTCATTATAGCATCAACACAACTGGAGAGAGAGAGAGAGGGATACATAGGTATACGCGCAGGAATAATCAGTCTGCAATCATGACATGCCTAAGTGCTGACTTGTTCTGATAAGGTGGAGTGTCATAGTGCTCAGTGAACGAAAGTGTAGAGCATGTGGTGAAGGTTCTTACTAGACCTTCTGTTGATCCTCCTCCAACTTCTCACAGCCACTTGTGCCATCAAGTGGGTATTGTGAACAAACAAGTTGTACATGTTATGGTTGACCCTGGTGATTCATTGAATCTGTGTTGAGGACTTGGAGCTGTGTATAATAAAAAGTCCAGAACCTATTAAGGTTCTCACTTATCAGTCTCGCCAGCATGAGTTTGCTGACACCATGGTCAAAGTTCCTTTCTCTCTGTAGAGTGTGCCACTTTCAACTACATGTCACGTAAGCAACATTGATATATATCTGATGTTCTTTTGGGGAAGCCATGGATGTGTACCCATGATGTTATTTACAACTAAGGATCAATGTTCTACTTGTGGAGCATCAGCGTGGTTCTTTAATCATATCTTCCCAGCCTTGAAGTCTGATGCCACATTGACCTCATCCCCGTTTCTCACAGGCACGTAGTGGTTCTTCGTCTCCTTGATATCCTTCGAGGACGAAGCGCAGTTTTCAAGAGGAAAAAGATAGAATGTATTTCTCGCCGCATCGAAGAAGTCCAAGCTCAAGGCATAATTCTAACAAATCGTGGGTTCGAGAATCTTGATTGTATTCTTATGTTTATTTTAGGCATAATCCTAGGTGTAGTAGGAGTCATTATTGATATCTTATTTTTTGAGACATTTGTTTCCTGATCAATTAGTGTTATCTTGTAGGAAGTTAATTATATTGCAAGTTACATTTTGGCTTATAAATCAGGATTTTATGTAATTATTTTGCAAGTCATTATCCTAGGCTTCATCTCTGAATCATAAGCATGGATACTGAGCTCCTCTTCCCCCTCCCCCTCCTCTCAATAATGGGTTCTAGTCCTACGAATGACATACCATAAATTAATAGCTCAAATCACCTGAAATTTTTAAATGTAGTTCCATTCGAAAATTCCCGCATGTATGTGAGCCCCACGGCCAGGGCAGTGTAGAAATGTTTGGTAGTGCGCACACTACTAATGTTTGGGATACTAATCAAAGCATGGCTATATGTCTCGATAAATGAGACCAATCATGGAGCATACCCAGAATGCTGGTAGTGCACACAATCTCCTCCATGGTCCTCCATCAGCACCTCTCATCTCCAGATACCTCTTCAGCCTGACCTGAAAAGAGTAATCAAGATGATAACCTTATAAGTATCCATTAAGCTTCATCAGTTGATACTTGATGATAGATAGCTGCAAATCTAAACTTCACAAACCTCAGGAAATATAGTTGTCAGATGGTTCTCCCAGTCATTCAGTGTTGGCAATTCACCAGGAAGAACAGGAAGTTTTCCTTCCATGAAGTCCTATAACAGATGATGGTGGACATACTGCCGTTTAGCTAAGATATTCTCCAACAAAGAAACATTGTACATAGAAGTAACTAGACTCCCTAAGCATCTTTTTCATCTTTTTGGGGGATGGGGAAGGAGGCGAGCAAATTAAAGCCTAAAAGCTTTGAGGGAAGGATGAAAACCCGAAAAGACATTCCAGTGCAGTCAATATACTTCTTCTGGCGGTAAACAAAGTACATAGGGACATCAAGAGCATAATCCACATATCTCTCAAACCTGCGTTAAAAGAACAAGAAAAGAAAGCCACATCATTATCCACTAAGCCACTGATTCTGTGCCCTCACCCATAAGAAGGCGACGAGGTGCAAACAAGCAGACTCCGAACCTCAAGGTCTCAAACAGAAAATCCATTGTAAGCATTGGTGAAAACTGCTTGGACTTTCTCGAAGGAACTAAGACTTTTCTGCGAACTTGATTAATCAAGTGCTGTTACTCATTTATCAGAGCCATGAATCTAAACTAGAGGACCCCATGAATTTCATAATCGTGTGCTGTCAACAAAAGCTACACAGAAATAAAGTGCATTCTTTAGCAACAATCCGGCTCTCCAACATCTGGTTTCTCCTAGTCTAAGGAGGAGACATGCCTCACCTCACAACTATATGACCGCAATAGTATACAGCCCAACTCATTTCACAAAGGGGCATTCAAAGCAAATTGTTTCAGTGCATAATAAGAGACACTTAAAACTCTCCTTGATCATAAGTACAACTTTCATATTCCAACTCTGCAAGAAAGTACATGTACTTGCCGATGATAAAAAGTAACACCCACATAGGCATTCTGCATCATTTTCACATGCATTTCTAAATCATGGCTCCTCGTACTTCTGGCATCAATGTCATATCCAACTATAATGTTTCTAAGACAAGTTTAAATCACCTCAGGTAGAAACCACACCACTTCATTAATTAACACACTTTTAATTCCCGTGGAATATTACTCACCCAAAAGAATCATCAAACACAAAAGGAAGCATCCCAGTACGGTTATTATCTGTATCAGACCAAATATGGCTGTTGAAAATTTGAAAACAAGAAAAGATTAGTGATGATTACACTAAACTGGAAAAGAATCAGTACATCTAGTCCAAGAAACAAACACAAGCTGAAGTATGTGACGAGTATCTAAATAACCTTCTAAGACTGAGATAACCGTTGGGCTTTCCTTCCTTGAAAGGAGAATTTGCAAATAGTGCTGTTGCTATCTGCTCCATTGATAAAATAGTCCCATAAGGGGGTTAGGGAGTTAGAACTGTCCATATCACAACCAGGGAAAAGTTTAAGGATTTCTCACAGGTTGTAAAGCCAGACCAGCACGAAATTTTCTGATCATGTCAGCTTCAGAACTAAAATCCAGGTTCACCTGTAGGCCAAAATGGAACAGTAGAGTTCCATAAGTTGAGGACTATATGCCAACAATTTAAAAGATCTCACAATAAAAAGGACAAGAGGCATGCCAAAGAAAGTGTTACTGCATTCACCTGGACAGTACATGTCCTGAACATCATATCAAGTCCAAGGGTACCAACTTTAGGCATGTAGCTCCTCATAATCTCATATCTTCCCTGATCACAAAAGCAGTCAGCAGTCTTTAACAGAAGCAAACTATACAACATACATAAACTACAGGTAGACATTACTATCCAACAGTAAAGGTGATGAAGAATCAGAGAATAAAGCTAAAAGCATAATAATCTCATATGTTCCCTGATCATAAAGCAGTCAGTAGTGTTTCACAGGAGCAAACAACACAACACACAACCCACGGGAAAACATTACTATCTAACAGTAAAGGTAACACGGGATCAGAGTAGAAAGCTAAGAACAGAATAATGCCAGAAAATTTGGCATTGTGTTCATATGAGCACAAAATATAGACATCAAAGATATTAAAAAACATCATAAGAAAGCACTCAAACAACCCAAGAACATAAATTTCGTAGTTCAAAATAAATTAAAAACTAACAACATGGAATCTGAAAAATCAAAAGGAAAGGTTTCCAAAGAGTTGTACCTAAGATTAAGGGGACCGGTAAGATATGATAGCAAAGAAAGAAGAAAAATGACACAAAGATTACATTCAGCTCCATCAGAAGTTAAAGCAGGATGACATTTTTATAAATTGTTTCCATACACCTGCATGCTTTAAACATGGCAAGGAGCACAAACGATATGGATGATTACCTTAGGCATTATAGGGATGTCTTGCAGTGCCCATTTCGGCTGAAAACCAATTCCTAAAAACCAATTCCCATTTCTTCTGCAACAGCTTTGACCTGCCAAAAGTGCCGTAAGAGACCTATATTTATTGTCATTTATAAATTACAAGGAAAACAGGTTGCAACTAAGAATTAGTTTTACGTAACTAAGATATGGTACAAAAACAAATATGCTAGTTCTATGAAACATGCCTGAGGAGGATGACAGACACTCAGCCATAATAGGTTTCAACATCAATATGAAACAAGAACAAGAATGTTTGAAGCACAGTAAAAGAATATTAAAGCAGACTATTTGCCTCAGATTCAGTTAACATTTTCCAGCATAGGTATAAGCGTAGGTGTCAGAATCAACCATTTTCTGAAGTTTTACAGGGATGTTTATCTTCAGTAGGAAATGAAGACTCAAGCATCCAGACCCATCTCACTAAACAAGTTTCTAACACAAACTATTTACAATTTAATAACCCAAAGCACTGTGAATTGATATTTCAAACTCCCAACATTAATCTTTAGTACCCTAAACTGGCATTTCCATAACAACTTCATCCCTTTTTGAATGGTTTCAAGTGAACACGCTGATGTGCAACTTATTTTGATAATGAAATTCCAAATAACCCCTTTACCTTTCTTGGCCACCATTTCACCCGTAGCATTTTTTGAAAAAACCAACACAAAATTGGATTAAGAAAACCATGCTAAACAAAACCAATTTAAAATAAGAGAATTGAAGTGCACACCACAAACCCCCCGGCCCCTACACCAAGCTCAAAGCCCCATCCTTTTGGCTAGCCATAGAAGGGCTCGCAAAAGGCGAGCAACCTAGATCAAGGGTCGATGAACTTCAGGAAACCCAAAGGTGGCCAGGGTCGCGAGCCACCTCCTGGTTCTCACTCTGATGTTGCCCATATGCATTTCACTCCCTTCCCATCCCTTGCATATGGCCTCCCTCCCATCCGTTCTCCTCAGTGCCTTAAACACCCTCTCCTTCCTCTTCTGTCCTATGTTCCTCTGCTTTTGGCACTCTCTGATCCCTCTCTTCCTCATTCCTAGTTCTGACAATAAAAGCAATATATTTTCACAATATTCAAATTCATTTTGTGCAATAATCATCTTAGCAATCAGCTAAACTTTGCTGCATCCAAATTCTTACAACGCTCTACCTCCCTCCAAATTCTTACAATATTCTCCCCCTCCCTCTCTCTCACTCTCTCTCCGTCCCTCCCTCCCTCTCTCTGGTTTACTGTTAAAGTTATTTAAAAGCTTTCAGCTTCCCAACCAATAGCTTATATCAACCGATTCAAGAGTGTTGAATTCATTAGCTAGTCTCATCTTTATGCATATACAATCTATTCAAACTGAATAGGTCGCAGGGGCACCTTGGCGGGGATGGGCGAGGAAGGAGAGAAACGGGGAGTGGAGGGAGAGAGAAACTAAATAGGTATAATAAGAGGCATTAGAGGAGGCAATAGCTTTCAGTCCAGCCAGCACCAGCCTGTCAGCCAAGAAGACGTGAGGTTTGCGAGCCACCAGTGAGGCCGCTGGTGGATAGCCTGCAGCAGAGACAGTGTAAGGGAGTGGCTTGGCTTGGGCAGGCAGTTGGATGCAGTGGTTAATGGGTGCAAAATAATCTCATCCCTAAATCAAAGGATCAAATTCAAAGGCTCAGATTATCTCATTGCAAATTTTTTGTGTTGCTGAAAAAATAACCAGAATAAATAGACACAAAAATAAAGCAAACGGAAAAAGGAAAATGAATAAGGGTAGAATAGAAACTTTTATTGCCCTTATCAGATCTCTCACAGGAATTGGTACTTATAATGTTAAAAGCTAATTGTTCGTCCAATACAGGTGCTTAAGCTGAAGTGAGGAGTTTGACTAACATAGCAAGCATAAAATTTTGTTCCTGAATCATCACCGGTAGTTCCTAAATCTCCAAATAGCAAATTGATGCCTTTAAGATCAAGAAGTTCACAAATAATAAATGCACGTACACCATTATTCATAAAACAGACATTTAATATACAAAATAACATAGCACGTTAATTATTTTCACACGGATGTTTAAATGGGGTAGTAGGGACATTGTCCCTTTTTAACAAGCTTAATATAACAATTCTTTAATCAAAGTAATTTCTATCAGGTTCTACAACAAAGTGTCTACTCATTTAATTTCTATTAGGAAACATGCGTTGACATGGAACAAAGACAACTACTCCCATAACACCGAAGTGTTGATCCTATCAAAGCAGTATATGAGGTCTAGATGTGCACAACCTTACCCTTGAAAAAAAGCCAGGGAACGATTTCGCAGGTAGGATGAAGATTAGAAAACAAACTACCAACTACTCTTTGGGGGTGGGAGGGGGAACCCTTTTTAATGTTACATTTTGTACTAAAGTAATGAAGCATTTAGACTAACCTGGTAGAGATGAGAATTAACTTCTGCACAAGTCTGATGCAATGTTTCAAGAGGTGCACCACTAAGTTCAAATTGACCACCAGGCTCCAGTGATATGCTTTGCTTACCCTGACAACAGCCAAAAACACATTATATCCAAAAGTCAGCTGTAGATAACAGGATCCGGATAAGTTTGAAGCCAAACAAAAAAATGCATCATAAGGTATAGTACACAAAATGCACTCACTGGCTATTGTTGCAGTACACAGTGGAACATATTAACTGACAAACAAGCGCAACTACTAAAGACAGAACTTAAGCTAGCATTTTTCTATGTATCTATCTGTTATTTGTCCCCACCAAGCAATTTATGTATTTATTCTGCTAAACCCATTGCGAACACAAGGGCTTCTTAATCACCAAGTTTTTCTGAACACATGGTTTGTGCATGTGTCCACCTGTGTTGTGCGTCTATAGGAACTGTTGACGTGGACAAGGTTATACTCACCTAACCACCCAAAACATCTTTTGCAGAAGGGGCCTTAGCGTTGGAGTGCTTTTGTTTTAGTGAGCCCAGCATGGGGAAAAAGGGAATAAACACACTTGGGATTAACACATTTATTGGCATAAAGAAGAAAAATACTTACCTGCTTGAGTCCAATTATATTGTCACCTTCCATCACTTTATCCCAATCAAATCTTTCAGCGATACCATTGAGCAACTCAGCTATCTGTTCATATTTCATGGGACGTAATGTTGCAAACTCGAAACCAAACTTTTCATGTTCTGTGCCTATTCTGCAAATGCAATATGCACAAATAAAAAGATTATAAGCAGAAAAGAGGAAAAAAGGATATGTCAAACTCTTGAGCCACTCCGTGGCAAATCAGCCATATCCATACTAGAAAATCGTGCATATATAATGCAACTTGAAACTAGACAATATCAAATGCAAAATGATTTATGGTAAAAGGCTAAAAGCCTCCTCCCCCACCCACAAGAGTTCACACACGTGTTCAGAAATACCTACAGTCTACTGATGCTCACTTACTATCACTGATCTCTTAATTAATTTGGATTAGGAAAAGGCTAAAGGAAAAACGTTATTTTTAGTTGAAGTCTGAAACAGGATATCTGCTTTTAGTAAATGACTGAAACAGAAAAGAAGCACTTGGAGAATCAGTTTATACCACATGCTGCTCGAACCATGACAAGGGCAGAGAGAGGGCCAAGCAGTACATAAAGCAATGACATCATTCACTATATAGGTCAGATCACATGTTCACAAAGAACCAGTAACCCACCTCCATTGTTCTTTAGGTTTGCATCCAGATGCAAGATATCCCACAAGATCCTCTTCAGTGAGCGGCTCTGCAGCAACGACAGAATCCTCTGTAGGAGGACTTGCGGCAACAATTGTTTGAAATCCACGTGCATGTCCCTTTCTCAAAGAATCTAAGCGCAAAACCTTTGGTCTTTTGGCAGAATTCAATGATAAGGAAGACGGATTGACACAACTTTCCTTGTATCCAGCCTCACATTGGAATGTCTCAGAGCGAACAGAAAATGGAGCACCTCCTTGATAGACTAGTGCCATGGAATATGGATCCCCTGGTAAAATAATATGCATAAACTCCCTCATCAAAGTCCAACCAAACTAGTTGCTCAATTTTATTTTATTTTTTTAAGTTGTGTGTGCGTGTGTGTGTGTGTGGTGTTGAGAGCAGAGGTTAGAACTAGCAGCTATCTATCACTCTCTAGTCTCTCCAATGGTCATTCAGGATTAATGAAAAAAAAATCCATTGAGAACATGACAACAATTCATTGCTATACTAAAACTACACAGCTATCAGCTTGACATGCATATTCATGCTCATGTCATGTGCTTCCTCTAGTGGGCTACATCACACATTGAGTAATTGATACAATGGAATCCAACGGTTAGACCACTGAATAAAGTGGTCCAAAAATTTTGGAAAACAAATTTTTACTACCCTCATATTTTATTTTGAATTTTCACCCTTTTTTTGAGTTTTCACCCATTGATCATAACTTAAAACACTCCACAATGATAAAAGTGATTTCAACAAGGGCAAAGCACTCTTAAAACACTCTGTTGACCATCTTGTTTGGCGTAATATTAAACAATAGGAATAAAACCGTTATTTCAAGAGTATTTTAAGTAATGTTCAACAGCTAAACAAGTAAATCAAACATGAAGGTGGTTAAAAATTATGTTCCCAAACCTTTGGACCACTTTATTCAGAGGTCAAATTTCAAAGTACTATTGCGTCAATTACTCTTACATACAATATTTCCTTTAAGGACAAAGGAATTTAACATTAAATCACTGCAGAATAAACTTGCCGAAACAGGGTTGATTTTTTTTACTTTTTTTTTGGTGGTATAGTGGCCTGCCCATTACATGAAGTTAGCCTTCTTGCCACAAATGTCAATTACAGACAGATCTTGCCAGTGAATTCCCAACTAAATATCCGTCACACCCACCGCTGCACTACTCCACAGTCCACAAACACATAAAGAACAGTTTAATGAAACATTTTCCGAAGCCCATTATAACCCAAGCTAGTACAAAACTCAAGAACACCCCAATGCCAGTCTTTCAAGAGTTCGCATGCTGGATATAAAAGCCAAACAAGGGTTTGGGTTCCCACCATCAGGGTTATCAAATGGTCAAAGCCTATTACTTCATGTTGAAGTCATACTAAAATCTACTTGACAAAATTCTACAGCACCACCAGTAAACCACACCAAGAACATAGGCCACAGAAATGTTCTGAAAACAACTGGACATTTGCTAGTCAAAGGCTATCAACACATAATATTCTCCCAAATGCCCAGTATTCAACACTTCCCCATAACGTTCTATTGGAATTCGATCTTTTCAGATTGATATATATTTGTGTTTGATATGAAATCAATATCAATGCAATATGCATGCTTAAATTCATCACTTGAAGTGAACTTGATCAGACAAAATGAATACAGTAGCACCCAACAAACATGTAAACTGGTGGGTATAGCTAAGTTGGTAGGAAATTCAATCATGACCCATCTCAATCAACAACAAATCCCAGAATTTGCAATCGTTGTTCAAAATTGAGAGAGTAGAAATGAAGACCATCAAATCACAGAAATGAATGGAAATTACAGTAATTATTATACCTTGAATTTGCCGAGCGATTGAACAACGCTTCGGTTACTCCCGTCGATTCCTTCTACTTTTGGTGGCAGTGACAGAGAAGGTGGGGAGGGAGAGAGAAAACAAAATGAAAGCGATTGAAAAGAGGGACGAAAGTACGAGCGAATTTTAATATAGTGGGCTGTGCTTTATGCCAAAAAAAAAAAAAAAGAAAAAAAGTCACTATGTAGTTTGTAATGCTTGGCATGTGATTTGTGTTATTTATACCTTTTTAAACATAAAATAGTGTGTTTATTGCATTAGAAAAATAAAATAAAATAGTGTGTTTATTTTATTAAATTTTTTCACATATTTTTATTAGTTTATTATATTCATTTAAGTGTCTTATTCTCGAATAGTGGAATATTCACATGCTCGTAGTCATAATTAGCTACTCACTTTGATTCAATTATATGATTGATTATTGTCATAAGATAAAAGAAGACATATTAATTTCTTCTGAATTTTGTATTTTATTTTAAATTTTATATTTAATTCAGGAATCAAGTGTCAAGTTTAGAAAGATTTGGATGGAATCTTAACAAATTCAGAAAATACTTGAAATGATTGGAATAAATATAAAAATACCGATAATAATATCTTGTAAGAAGAGCTACCTGTTAATACTTATCTTTTTAAAAAAATATAAAAATGCTGATAATAATACCCAAAATTTCAAAAAAAAAAAACAATGTTAAGTTTATGAAAAAGAATATAAATTGTTTATATAAAATAAATATAAGTTGTTAGAATCAGGTAGTAATTATTTATATCTTTTGCTTTATTTAGTATTGAAACTACGACAAGTATATGGTAGTGGTTAAAAATACCTATATAGTTGTTTAAATAAAGAAATAAAAAGGAAAAAAATAATCCTTTTTAAATACAAATATCATATAATTATCTCATATAATCTTTCTCCTTCCATTTTAAGCTCTCTCTCTCTTTCTCTCTCTCTCTCTCTATATATATATATAGGGATTGTATCCAATAAGAAGAGGGGATAGATCGAGAGTAAGAGAATTAAATCTCAACAATTTATTTCAAATCTAAGGGTCAAGATTAAAACAAATTTATTTTCTATCATTCGTGGGTGCAAGATATAAATTTTCGATTTGGGGTTCAACATGTCCTAAATTAAATGCATTTGGGGTAGGGTTTTTATGAATTTCGGCAGCTTTGCCATTGGAAAAGTGAAGAAAGTAATGGAGTATAGTGGTTTTAGGGTGACATAGTGGAGAAGGAAGTAATTATGATTTTTTATTTGGTAGATTAATCTCAACCACTCATTTTAATCCAATGGCCCATATTGAATCCTCTCACTCTTACCCTATCCTTCTCCTCTCATTAGATACATCCCATATTGAAAATCAAAATTAATACATAAATGGAAAGAAATATAGAAAAGAGAAAGAGAAAGGTATATATATATATATATATACCTTTCTCTTCTCTTTTCTATATTTCTTTCAATTTATGCATTAATTTTGATTTTCAATCACTAAATTACTTCCTTTATTCGATGTGTATCTAATTTTGTTCAAGTTTTATCGCATCCAATTTCTATTTCACCAAATTCAGCTCAATTTATTACATTATAGCAAAACCACCACATGAAGTTTTAATGTGAGATAATACTCTCAAATATCATAAAAAATAAAAATTTTCTTCTTTCAAAATAATTTTCTTAGAATCAAATAAAATATAAAAAAACATAGATTGTATCAAAAGATATTTTCTTAGTGATAGTGTGTATCAAATGGGATTTTTTCCAAATGGAATAAATTAATCCAATAGTATATTTCTATAATTTTCTACTATATTCTTGTTAATTTATCATAACTACAAGAGTCATCGAACAAGGAGACATACTCTCCTCGTATTTGATTTGACTACAAAATGGAGATTTTAATCTTAGATAAAAGCCCAACTAAACAAATGATACTAATGTTAAGATTTATCTATATGGTAAGAAAATCCCACATCTACTTTATTTGAATACTAGTTTGTAACGGTGCTAATGCACGAGTGTTTATATTATAAATCAACTCAAACATTCATTCCTGAAATATACTAGCCAAAAACAATATAAAAGTAGTTTAGAACATCTTATTTGTTGTTTGATATACTTAAAACTAAAACTTTTAATATGAATAATTTATTCCATTATCACTATTGTATTTTGATTCTATTGGTAAGGTAATAACATTCCTCCTCCCACGTGACAGGACATATGAAATCGATTTTCATCTCTTCATATTGATTTGTAGGAGCTTGTATAACGAAGGTGAAAGTTTTCATTAGCAATTTGCTCAAATATGTATCCAATTCCTTTATTTTAATAAATGCATCACAAACAAAATTATATTACGTTATTATTAATAATGGATAACAAATACAAAAATGGCTTATATATGTAGATATACCTAATTTGAAAGACTCTTTAGATACGATGTTGGATTATTCACGATAAATTGGGCATGCTCATCGAAAACTATCAACTTTTTTATAGACGATGAATCCTGTATACTTAGAGGTACTCTATACCTACAACATTAAATTATAATGTAGATTAGATAGGAAATGTGTAAGACATATCTAATTTGTACAAAATAACATAAGCTTATTGTTACACGTATCTAGACACCATTGTAACAATGTTTGTGTCACAATTCGAGAATCGAAAGTCAATTGCTTTCTTTTTGCAACGTACACATGATTCATACCAAAGTGGACTTTGTGTGTCAATATATATGACATATGCAACAATGTGAAAATGATTGACCTTTAAGAAAAACAAAAAAAATTGCTAATTTCAATTGTTTATAAGATTTTTTTAGTGACAGAGAATGATTAAAGATGTCATACATTAGGTAATATTGTAAAGTCCTTCAACTTGATTCTTTTTGCATTCAATAACTTAGCAAGTTGCACGATTCCATAAGTGTTTCGTATAGTCCAATCAATAAATGTTTTCACATAACCATGGTCAACCTACCTGTCATGTTTAAAAAATGGTAACATTTTCTAAAATAGAGTTAGATATAGAGGGATCCGTATTTTTAAATACATTACCATGATTGGAATGTCTCAACCTCATGGATTTACGGGGCAACATAAACTCATGATATTTCTTGTGTTTGGAGATAGGATCCTAATGTACATAACATGATTATTATAATAAAAAAGTTTAATATTATTTTATTGTATGAAAATTATAGTATCATACTATGAAAATCTTGTACATCTACTTGGGATGCAACTATCACCATGACTTTATCGGTGTTATCGAATAATATTTTTCCTTGGTTTCTCACCAAATCTCCATATAGTAATAGTTTGAGAACCTTCATACTAAATAAAAAAATATAATGTGTTAATGACTCTTGATAGTAAAGAAATGGAATATTGATATTTACAACTTAATAGTGCTTAAGTTAAATCACATATAAAGATGTCCTTTTAACCCGAGTTACTAACACGAACATTCTATAAAGTTGAAGTGATAATTTGTAGTGTAGCTGTGTAGATAACAATCCAACAATATATGCAGTTATACAACAAAACGTACATTAGTAATATGTGTAACTAAATATATAAACTAAGTTAGGGTACGAGTGTTAAATAAGTGTTTTATGTAATACGTACCTATAAAAACCGCACTACGTCTCCGAAGTCCAAGAACATGATCAAAATTGACAAATGTAAATTTGTATTGTGGAATAGAATCACACCCATCAGAAAATCTCTAAAATCTCATAGGTTGTATTGAACCTCAATTTGTAATGATGAGAGGCAAGCTTATATTGATTACGAGTAACTAGGTGGTATTAATTTAAGATTCTTCATGATATAAACTTTTCCCTCTTTCATAACGTCTTATACCTATGAAACTCATTACCATACATGGTAATTTGTATGTCATCACCCTATTTAAATGCAAGATAGTATGCACTATTAATATAATACCTTTTACGAAATGAAGAACATAAATTTAGAAAAGTATGCACAATCTTACATCTTTGTCAATGAAAACCATATGCATAGATGCAATACCCTTCTTGGTAGTGTGTTCACTATATAGCCATATTAAGCGTAACTTCATAGTTACTTTTAGAGTAGTGGGGCCCACAAAGCGAATAAGTATATATTGCATGGACATCCGAAAAAGTAAACTAACATAATTTTTTGATAAAACAAACAAGCAACATATAGTCGTGAACGAAAAGGAAGTTCATAGTATTCAAATAATATTATGGACGATATGAAAACAATAATGTTAGACAATAAATGCATTATTTGTGAATGAAAGTGATAAGATAGTCTAAACATGTTTAAGTAAAAAGCAAAAGTAAAATTATATACTTGTTTAAGACCTCAATGTAGATAACATTTTTTGTCACAGCTTTTTAGATGTCTTTCTTATTACATATCAAAACCTTCAAGCCGGATGCACATGTGACACATGACAATGCAACATAAAGTTGTCCATGGTTGAACACGGGTTGTGGAAGGTATATGCCAACCATATTTAATGTTTTCCCTTGACTTTTATTAATGGTCGTAGCAAATGCCAATTTTAGTGGGAATTGCCTTCTTGTAAGTCGTGGACCTTGAACCTTAGGAGAAGTTAGATCGATCCTTAGTATAAGCACAGATTCTCCAACGCTTGACCCAATTATGACCTTTGCTTCAATATCTCTGTCGCCCAATTGAGTGACCACTAACCTAGCGAGTACCATTGCATAGATTGATGAATTGGTTCATGTTTCGTAACAATATGACAGGTGCACCAACTTTAAACCCAAGACAATGGTTTGGAAATCCAGACATATTAAGTAAATGTAACAACTCAATGGGCTAACTAAACAAATGATACCGATGATACCGCAAATTTATCATAACTACAAGAGCCATCGAACAAAGAGGCCTCTTATTTGTTTTTACTACAAAATGGAGATTTTAGTCCTAGATAAAATCCTAACTAAACAAATGATACTAATGTTAAGATTTTTTCCTATGGTAAGAAAATCCCACATCTACTTTATTGCATATGATAACCTACTTTTTGAGGGGTAAAATTTAGATACAATTCTATTGTCTTCTAAAGAACATTTAAGGATGAGTTCTATGCTAAATCAAAGCAACTTGTCACGTGTCATAAATCATTCAAAATTTTTTAGAATTGATCTTGATATTGCGAAATGGGTTTTTCATATTTCTATTCAAGAATCTTTAAATAATACCTTACGGTTGCGCCACTATTCAAGGTCAAAGAAAGATATTCTCTTTTTACTTAAGTGAGATGAACCTGCCCAAAAAATACAACCACCTCATTATAATGTGAAGTCTAACAATTAAGTCCATTGTTAAAAAAATTAGGACTAACTCTGTATGGAAGCGATTTAAATCAAATACTATCAATAGCCCACTGTCTAAATCCCAGTGTCCTTAAGTGAAGTCCAAGTTTTGCTTTGAGTAAGTGTCACCATTCCAAGTGCCCAAGTACGGTTACTAGAATTCCAGGGCTACCAGATTCCAAGTTCTATTCACGTCCCAAACCTAATAGCCCGAAGATAGTAGACTCGTGTGAGATAGAATTAGGAGAGAATCTATGTTTTTTAACGTGTTTCGATTTGCGGTTAGTGTATCACATAGGGCACTAAACAGTTCTATTTAAATAGATAAATCAACTCAAGATTAAATGACAAATTAAATAGTATTGATTTCCTAAATCAATTTGTTTGAAATAGAAAATTGATTCCTATAATCAATACCATTTAATCTGCAGTGGTTGTTACAAAGACCAGTCAACGATTCCCACTCAGCGACACAAACCACATATTATATCTCTCTTTCTCCTTTAACTTATCTCTTCATGTTTCATACAAGGAATGAGACGTGCAACTTAAGAAAAACAATAGTGTTATATTAAGTCACTATCTAACTAACGTAACACTTTTACGTAAATTAATATCCCGAATAATCTAAAAATCATCCGAAACATATATAGTCCCTTTATGCTTTTAAGATATATCATATGATTATATTCCAAATATAATCGTTCGACTTCCCTTTACGTTTTTAAGATATATCATATGATTATATTCCAAATATAATCACCCGATTTGATACGATGAAGATGGAAATATTCTTCCTTAGACACTCATGATGTTACGTCTTAGTTTGGCTGCCTTCCTAATGTGATCCGCTGAACCGCAAATATATTGGCCCTTGGAAATCACATTAAAATAGCAATACCAAAACTATGACTTTATACCGTAGTTCTAAGTCTAAGGTCGTTCATATGGACATAAAGTCCATAGGGATCACACAAGTAACAAAAAATGGATCCAATTATCACTCCCTTAAAAGTCGCTACATAGCACACACTCGTATGAAATGTGTGTCATGGCATAACTCTCACTTAGTTGGTCATGTCACGATTTTATGCCATGCAAATCACAAAAATTTTACTTGAAAAATATAGTGTGAACCACCATATTAACATACCTAATGTTACCCTTGACACTCAAGATTTGGCTTTTCTTAGGCTTCAATGTGAAACCAAATGCTTCTACTTAAAAATAAATCTCATCTTAGACTTAATAAGGCGACTCTTATTTATCATTTATACACCGCTAGTATAATGATGAATCAATATTACACACCTAGTATTTATATGATTCGGTCTCATCCCGCTCGCTACTTAAGCATCGGGCGATTGTCTATGTGACAAGACCAATTAGAAGCTTGTAACATTTTTAATGTGTCTAATCATGCACTTGTAACTCTAAGAACATTTGAGTAAAGAAACATAAATCTTTATTAAATAAATGTTTGATATAATAAAAGCATGTGTAACACAAAAACAAGATACATCCTAAAACTAAACCCTGCGAAGTCCTAGACTCGTCATATGTGCTTTGAAAGCATCTCTAGGAATAGGTTTAGTTAAAGGATATGCAATCATCTTGTTAGTAGATATGTATTTAATAGCAAATTTTTTTCTTTTATGGCATCTCGAACGAAATGATAGCTTCTTGATATGCTTGGTCTTCCTATGGAATCTTGAATCCTTCGAAATTTGAACAGACAACAGTATTGTCACAAAGCATCTTGATAGGATCATCAACTTTTGGAGTGAGATTGAAATCCCGAAAAAAATCCTTAGCCACATTACTTCCTGGATCGCAAGACAACAAATAACATATTCTGTTTCCATCGTAAATAGTGCTATGCAATCTTACTTCTTGCTGCACCACGATATGGCTCCCCACCAAGGGTGAACACATATCCAAAAGTTGACTTAGACTCATCCGGGTCACCTCCCCAATCAGCATCCGAATATCCCCTCAACCTTAAGTCCCCTCCTTGATGGCAAAGGACAAGATCTACAGTACCACGAAGGTAACAAAAAATTCTATTGAGGGCTTGTCAATGAGTAGATCTTGGGTTAGATTGGAAACAACTTACCAAACCAACCGTGAAGCAAATGTCGGGCCATGTACACAACGCAACATACATTAAGCTTCCTATGGCACAAACATAGGGAACATTGCTTATCTTTTGCTTTTCAGCGTACTGTTTTTAAACATTGATTGATACTTAGAATAAGACCCTTTTCAATCGTAGTATCAATGGGTTTGGAATGATGCATTAAAAAACGCTCCAAAACTTTCTCAATGTATGCCCTTTGGCTTAAATCGATAAGTTTCCTAGAATGATTTCTAACAATTTTCACACCTAGAACATATCCGGCTTAACCCATATATTTCATCTCAAAGACAGAAGATAACCACTCTTTAGTGATATTGATCATTTCGAAGTTGTTTCCAGCCAATAGTATGCCATCAACATATAAAGTAAGATATACAATTCCTTTTGTTGTCTTTTTGACATACATGTAATGGTCTTCGGAATCCATAGATAGGCCAAACGATGTAATGACTTCATGGAATCTAAAGTACCATGCAACAGAAGACTGTTTAAGACCGTATATAGACTCGCTTAAGATGAAACACTTTGTCCTCTTGACCTTTTAATATCAAACCAATAGGTTGGTCCATATAGATCTCTTTACGAGGTTACTAGGAAGACAATCTTTACGTCCATTTGGAACATTTCTAAATCCGGATGAAGTAGGCGAGATAGAGACAAGTCTCACCATGGGAGAAAAAGTCTCATCGTAGTCTTCCCCTTAGATTTGGGTAAAACCTTTCGCCACCAAACGGCCTTGAACTTGTCGATTGATCTATCCACCCGACATTTTATCTTGAAAATCTATTTATTTCCAATTGATTTATGGTTGGTGGAAGATCAACTAGTTTCCAAACCTCATTTCTTACCATTGAGTCCATTTCGTTCCTCATAGCATCCATCCATCTTAATGTTTTGGTGAATTAATAGCTTCTACAAAAGTAGGTTCATCTAACTCCAATGGAGGACAAAGCAAATTCTTCAATTGGAAGAAACATCGAGGGATTCTCCCATGTTCGAGTCCTTCGGATTATGGGACCTTCATTTTCCCGAACTATCATGGAACTCCTCCCCTATCGTTAAGAGGCATGGAACCTTGTATATGTGGAGAATCACTCCCACTATCCCCTTGAGGATGAACCTCATCCTCATTTTGATCCTTCTTTCTTTCGACAGGAATACTATCCTCGGTGATTTGGTGAGTGATAAACCGAAATTTTACGTTCTCTTATTGGCTAATTTCTATACTTCAAAGGCCTTTTCACCTAAATTCCTATTTGATTTCGCTTACGTTCTTCATTTGTGATTAAAGTGTGTGAATTTCTATGTTTTCAAGTAATCCCGCCTTTTATGATGAAGAATACATCTTTCAAAGTGTTAAGGAAAAGAGCGGGAGGCCATAGAAGGTCGGAGAGCGAAGAAAAAGATCAAGCCAAGTCGAGCACGAGGTGTAGCACTGGCTGTGTCTGAAGGGAAGAAGAAAAAGAAGATTTAGCATAGGCTGTGCTGAAGCCCGGGAGGTCAGCACGGAAATGCCAAAGTTAGCACATGCCATGCTAGGGATTCGAATTTAATTGAAGATGCTGTGAGCTTGCACGGTTGATAGCACGGGTTGTGCCAGCTCAACACCGCCCGTGCCAATCGACGCTTTCGTTTTCCACCTCTTTTATTTCATTCCTTAATTTGCTGTCATATGCCATGAATATGTGTGGCTCAATTTCCAACTTAGGTTGGGGATTTGCCACTAATATGTTAATTTAATTGCAATCTATGCTTCGTTGCTACTTTGTAATTGTTTGATGAATTTCCAACTTATTGATACTTATTGATTTGGTGTGAGATTCGAGAGAATCCTACCTTTATATTTATTGGGAATTGAGTAGACTTTGAGAGAAGAGACTTAATTCTACTTCACTTGTTGGATGATTATAACTTAGATATGAGAATAATTTAGGTTATTATTAAGGGAAGAATCGATAATCCTGTAATTCTTTGGTTTTGATTGTGTGAGAACAACAATTAATTCGATTGAGTTAGCTTAATGACCTTCGAGAGAAGGCTTTTAGGTGGTTCAAACTGCATTGATTCCCTAGTTCATCGTAATTGTAAATAGTGTAGAAGCATGTAATTGAGATTGTTGGCATGTTAGCATAGTAAATCCCCGCCTAAGGTTTTCTCTTTCTAATTTTACCTTATTCTTTAAGTGCTTACGTTACCAACCAATTTGAACTGTTTCTTTGCTTAGTTCAAAAGGACATTGACCTTAGACTTGTGTGAGACCTAACTCCTCGAGACCGACAACCTTACTCTCTATAATACACAACGGTGAGTATACAAATTCTCCCCCTTACCCAGAGATAGTTGGTTGTCTAGTTATAACTCATACAACTCTAGGTCCTTTTTAATTTCACCAATGCTTGGGAACTCATGCTCAAGGAATTCAACATTGTGGGAATCAACTTCCATCATACCATCGTTTGGGTGTTCTCTAAACATAAGATATCCTTTTGAATGTTCAAGGTATGTGATAAACATCATTTTAGTGGCCCTTGGACTGAGTTTTCCTCGTTTATGAGTTGGGTTGTATACATAACCAACCGAACCCCATGGTCTCAAATGTTCCAAAGAGGGCTTTCTACCATACCATAACTCATATGGAGTGGCAGGTACATTTTTACTTGCCACACGGTTTAGCGAGTAAGTCTGTTTTAAGCAGCGCATCTCCTCAATAACTAATTGGTAAATTTGCATGTGCCATCATTGACTCGACCATGTCAAGTAATGTAAGATTCCTTCACTCCACAACTCCATTTTGTTATGGAGTACGAGGAACTGTTTAGTGTGTCTTAATACTAGACCTGGCAAAAGTGACTCGACCCGAACCGGTGACCCGAAACTTGAATCAAAACGAACCCGACCCGACACTTAAAAAGTCAAATTGAGATGACCCGAACCCGACGCGAATATTTTTCACCAAAGTGTGTTGTCTCTACAAGAAAAATTTATTGAACAAAATATATGTTGACCCGAAGTCAACCCGACCCGAACCGAACCTGACTCGACCCGAAACTCAACCGAATTGTAACGACCCGAATCAAACTAACCCAAATCGAAACCGACCCGAATGACCCAATTGCCAAATCTACTTAATACCTTTTTCCTCACAAAATTCTTTGAACATATCTTAGAGGTATTCACGACCTTAATCGGTTCGAAGAAGCTTAACTCTTCGTTCCAATTGAGTCTCAACTTCTACTACAAAACGTTTGAACACATCAAGCGCCTCATAACGATGAGATAATAGGTACACATACCCATATTGTGAATAGTCATCAATAAGAGTAAGGAAATAGGTAGTCCCATGACGATCTTTAACATTGATTGGTCCGCAAATGTCGAATGAATAATCTCTAAAGGACTTAACGCCTTCGAAGCCTTACCAAAAGGTTTCGCAAGTAGCCTTGCCGACTAAAAATGACCTACATTTAGGCAACTTCACCTTAGTGAGTTGGTATAAGAAACCCTCTTTAGAAAGTCAACTAATTCTGTCTTGGCCAATATGACAAAGTCGAGCATGCCATTTCACGTAATCAGAATCACAATCGAAAAGTAAGACAAAAATAGAAGATCAATTATTATAACAATCATCTAAATCCAAAATTAGGAAGTTCTCTTCCAAAGTTGCGTGGCCAAACACATTAACACCATACAAAATGTTCAAACCATCCGAACAAGAACTGAAAGAAAAACTTAATTTAAAAAGAGAAACAAGAGATAAAAGACAACACTACACCCCAGGTGCATAAAGAACATCGTGAAGAAGAACACATTTCCTCCACTCTACTTGAGTTGGTACGTGTGAATGCTAAGGACATCTTCGGTAGCCCCATTTCCAAGCGTAATAGTCCGAACTCCCACCGGATAACAATAAAGTTCCACAAAGCCATCTTTGTCTTGAACTATGTGCTTTGAGGCTCCCGTGTTTGCAATCCAATTAGGAAGTCACTTAGTAACTAATGCATGGGAACAAATGCATAATTCACAATTATAAGCAAAGGAAGGTACCTTAACCGGCTTGGGACAATCCTGAGTAAAGTGACCTTTCTTACCACGGTTATACCATTTTACACGTGCCATGTTCTTTTCTATGTTGACTTTAGCCTTGTCTCTTTTGGCTATTCCCCCTTGGGTCTAAGTTTTTGAGAGGGGTGCAAACTTCCCCGACTTGCTTAACTCGATAAATTTTATTGTTTTTTTGGGTTCATTACCCTTAACAACAAGAGCCACGCTAGTAGGCTTAAATGCCTTCCGGCGTTCCTCTTCCATTTTGAAGTGGACAAAAATTTCATCGAAGGTCTTAATGTTCTCGTTATAAGTCATAACAGTTTTAAAATGCACCCAATGATCTGATTTTTCAGGAAGTGCACGAATCACATTTATAACCTGCTCATGGTCTGAAATTTCTTGACCCGCAACCTTAAGATCACGAACCAACTCATGGTTCGTAAATGTTTAGTCATAGAGCGACTAGAGTGAATTTCATATTGCAACCACCTTAGATGCAAAGTACGAACCCTATTAGGTGACGCTTGACCAAACTTGATCTTAAATCTATCGTACATGTCCTTAACAGTGGGACTTGACTCAAACTCTCTCAAAAAATTATCATGCATGCAGAACAACGAAGTACAATATATTTTTCGATCTTTGTTGGACCAGGCTTCATAAGCCTTCAAGTTAGTTTGATACACCTCAGTATTAATGGGTTTTCCATCCTTGTCTTTGTCTGAAGGTTTTGGCAGAAAAGTCGTTAGATGACTCAAGACTTCTTGCTTATTTAGAAGATACTGAATCTTAAGATGCCAAATATCATAATTTGTGTCATCAAGTTTTTGGTTCTTGGACAAATCACCAATCATAGCATTCTTGTTGCCATATCTACAAGTGTTCAAATGAAGAAAAATAATTAGACACAATCTTAATTAATTAAATTAGTGAAATTCTATTATTCATGTCATACGATTGAAAAACCACTAAGCTCATAATCATCTCATTTAGATATGAAATAGGAGCTTTTATAATCTAATTAATACATACATTAACCATAAGAAACAAAATCAAATGAACTTTAAAAATTAAACCCCATAAAGTTATTTAATTTCATTATGTAAAACTAATTTACATTTATTTAACATCACATATATGTTATCATTTTGAAATTTAAAATTAAACAATACAAAATTATTTAATTTGATTACGTAAATCTAACTTACATTCATTTAACATCACACATGTTTAACATTTTGATATTTGTAAAACAAATTTACATATATTATATATAAAACTTATTTATATATTATTATATAATATAAAATAAATTTATATTATTTCTTATTCTATTAGTTCAATAATATAGTGCGAAATCTACATAATAATATTAATTAACTTGTCACATGAAACAAATTCATTATAAACAGAGTATTATTTAACATGCTCATATTATCTAATTATATAAAACAAATTCACTATAGACAGATTATAATTTAACATGCTCATATAATATACTTATATTAAATCAGCAAAAATTGTATAAAAATTAAATTACATGTCATATATTCCGAATAAACCTTAAAAGTAATATATTCTGAATTTAGGTAAAAACAGGTATCATAATTCATGAATATACATCAACTTCAGGAAAGACATGCAAATAAGAATGTTTATCATAAAGTTTATCAGAATATCAACAAACTACAATAAAATAAAACAAAATTAAAAAAAACTTATACAAAAGATAAAAAGGAGCCTACCCATAAAAAATAACAACCCTCGATCCTTTCTCTTTGTATTCAAAACCCTACTCTCTCTTTACCTCTCTCCATATTCCCCTGCGGCTCACCACCTTTGGCCCTCTCTTTTTCTCTCTCTCTCCTTCCTCTCTGGGTAGTCATGGCTGCCATGAAGGAGCCAAAGAGGAGTTGCCTTCTGCAGCTCCCATGACCATTGATTTCAGCCACTGAAACAGCTACCCAAGCACCCAAATGATGCAAGAAAATCGCCTCTCTAGGCAACTATCTGATGGTAAGTTACAGATCCTTTTTCCCTTTGCTCGTTCTACTTCTACACATCTATCTAATAATAAAAAGAAAGCCTTTAGAAAGAATCAGGAGTGGTCTAGTCAAGGATAAAAAACACATGCACAAAGAACTAAAAAAACTTAAAACACATAGTGCTGATGCTTAGAACAAATCATGGAGCAAATTTGCCTAAACTAATCAGCCCAAAAAAACAGGGCTAGAAACATGCATTCTAGGCTCTGATACGGATACCACTGTTGGAAAAATTAGCACTAACCTGTGCAAAAGCGTTTAAATTGAATATTGTCAATAGCCCACTGTCTAAATTTGAGTGTCCTTAAGCGAAGATCAAGTTCCTCTTTTGAGCGAGTGTCACCGTCCCAAGTGCCCAAGTTCAATTACTAGAATTCCGGGACTACCAGAGTCCCTGGTTCTATTCACGTCCCAAACCTAATATCCCTAAGATGGTAGGCTCGCGTGAGATATTTAGGAAAGAATATATGTTTTTGAGTATGTTTCTGATATGCAGTGAGTGTATCACATAGAGCACTAAGCATATCTATTTAAATAGATAAATCAACCTATGATTAAATGACAAATTAAGTAACATTGATTTCCTGAATCAATTTCTTTAAAACATAAAATTGATTCCTAAAATCAATACCATTCAATCTGCAATGGCCATTATAAAGACCGGTCAACATCCATAGCTCATTGGCACTAAGCCCAGAAGTATCATTCTTTCAAATTGGCGACGTGGGCAAAGTCCTTTATTTTCCTCTATACTCCCTATAGCTTTGTGATGCACTAGCACAAACCATACAACACACCCTAATATGGTTTGAAGTCCAAAAGTGAAAGGCTGACAATATTATGCGGATCCAAAGGTATTATCTCACCACGGGGTTGCCACCGAGCCCCTTAGATCAAGGGTGGTATTGAGACTGCACAGGAGGTCCCAACATAGCATACACATTGTAGAAGAGAGTTAGATGTAATACCAAATGTAATAAACGGGCTTAAATCACACAACAACACAACCTGCTCAAGTAAACAATCCAACCAATGGACCCATAATTCGTCACCACTAAACCCCACATAAATGACCTTATTGCTAGGCTTTGTGGTCATGGAACTTACAAACTTAATATCCTTTTCTTAAACTGATGATGTGGGATTTGAGGTCATAAAACTAAGAAGCAACATATTTGGATTGAAAAATACAAAAACTTTATTATTCAGATATCAAATTCTTTATGAAAACTACTAATAAAGTCCATACTAATCACACTTTTAAAGAAGTAAATATTCCACTCTTTTGAACTTGTTAAGAGATCTAATTAATCTCTAGGCAACCATACTAAGTTATATGTGCTTATTTAATGTTCCTGTTAATTTTTGCTCGATTTTTTCGGTTTATTTAATTGTCTTGGAGTAATAGTTAAATCGACCAAGTACTTAATGAAGTAAGAAATTTCTAAAGGATGTATCATCGAACCCCAAAATTAATTTGTTCATAGATTAAAATCTATTTAGCTTTCATTTTGATTTTCTGTTATATCATAAGATGATTCCAGATTTATAAATCTTTGAGAACAAGGGAAAGAAAGAAGCAAAATGCATTTCCAAAATAATCATCTATATTCTTTCATGGAGTAATGAACAATTATCGAGTTTTTAAATTTCGGATCTAAAATAACCAACTTCTTTACAATTATATATTTAGGAGTATAAACTTTTAAGTCGTCCTCATAGGGGATCTATGTCTAGCGGAGTGGCGTATAACCTTTTTATTAGATTAGTCTTGACTAATTGCAACGACATATTATTGATTTACTTATTAATTGCAAATTATCTTTTAATTTAAGAGTATGTTGATAGCCAAACTAAGAAATCATTATTCGATTTTATAACATGAAATCTCGTCAACCATAATTATAGTGTATTAGTAGTTGTTTAATTACATTTCTAGTACTAACATCAAAGTTTAGTTGCAAAATTTTGAAATCATACGCATATTTTTCTGGACCTTTGTCACCACTTAATTTAAATTTTGGATTCTTTTATATTTGATTGTTAGGCGATATATTAGTCCATGATTGTCTCCTTCTGATGACATTCACTAACATCATTAGAAGCCTTCCTATGCACACAACTTTTATGGTGCTATAGGAACCACTGTCAGCCTTGCGGATGGTGTTTTCACACAAATGTCGGTACTTATCAAGAAAATAGGGCTTTTGATTTTTGAAGAGTTGATTGACAGTTTTAAGAACCACTTTATTTTTGAGAAGGGGTTTTTAAATTCTCGGGATAGCAAAACAGAAAAAATGGTACACTTTAGACATGTTGCTACAAGGCTCACTAGGCCAAGCGGTCGTGACTGCTTGGGCTAGAAGCCAGCCCCAATCAGGGGTCTGGGCGCAGGATCCACCACTAGAACCACATGACCAGTTTCGACCATAAATCTTTTCCTAAAATGTTTCCTATTTCTAAAAAAAACAGAGAGAAAAATTGAGACTTAAAAAGATTAGAAAAATGACTCATCAGTTAGTTTTGACATAAAAACTAAAAAAAGTTCACTTTTTAATTTTGAGTTTATACCGAAGGGAATCGAAAGAAACAAAAAAACTCAAAATTAGAAAAAATTTTAAAAGGGACTTTATTGGCCTAAATCGATGAAAGTTTGGGGGCGAAGTTACGAAATAAAAAGGAGTACTCCTCATTTCACCTATTCTAAAATTGGCCTCTACTAATTAGATAAAGGAGTAAAAATTGTATTAAAATAAATCAAACAAACAACATGTTGTAGGCGGAAATTTAAAGCAACCAAAACCTGATGGAAAGTAATAAATAAAAGTAATAAATCTAATATGAAATCAATCGGGGTGAAAATTAAATGAAATTACGTTTTTAGACTACAATATGTAAATGCAATACAACTGAAATAAAAGTAAAATAAAATAATGAAAACTGTGATAGGTCAGATCTGCACCCTCGGGTAAACCCGCATGTTAAGCTTGGATTTTGACTGGATTTTGGAAAAGTAAATGCAGGCCAGAGTGAAACTTTGACGAAAAAGTGAAGACTTTTGAGAAAATTTTAAGAAGGAAAATGGATTTTTTGTGGAGAAAGTAGAGAGGAGAGAATGGAGTAAGAATTCAGTATAATAAGGGCAAGTTTGTTGCTAAACTACCCAATGAAAAGGATAAGCCAACTAGATTTTCTAGAAATGGATAGAGAAAAATCCAAGTAACTTAACCAATCAAAACGACTGCATTTAGAAGATTGTGGGGACCGGATCTAGACCGAAATGGCCCTGCTTGTTACTCCGTATTTCATACAGTGGCTACAAAATTGACTTCGATTTGCTTTGTTCACTTTGTTGACTAGAAAGTTTTCCTTACAATGGATTGGTAAGAGTTCGTTTAAGATTAACGATTTAAATGTTTTTTAATTTAAATAATTTTCTTATAAGACTAATATGAAAATTTTTTAATAACATGAGATATTAATCTATTTTTGAGAATGGCAAAGCATACCTTACGTAGCAAACTAATCGTTCACTCTGAATCCTGCTTGGGATCCTAGATAAAGTATTTATTAGGTCACTTGGATGGAGTATTAGGCAAGATCATCTTTTATAGATCCAAGTATCCAGCCACACATCCGCTTCTTATGAGGCGAATCAGTTCTGTTCAAGTTGGACTCACAACATATTTAGCTTGACGACATTTTAAGCTATGTCTTGCTCAATTCGAATTCTTGTTAAAGTCAAAATTGAATAGTCCGTTCTAGTTGCTTTTCTTTCATTATTTTTTAATACAAATGAGATACGAAGGCTAATGTAGGTGAAATTTAACCCCGTGTATCTGATAATAATTCTTAAAAAGTCTATCAATTAGATAACTTGACATCCATGATAATCTGTTACAGTTGATCTTACTAGGTTTATATTTGTATGGCCCTTTTCATTGTTTTTTACCTTATATTTCAATATACGGCTGGATTTATGGGTAGTAGTGTTAACATATAGATTGGAGCATGATAAGAGGGGTATGTCCTCGAAGTCGTTCTTTCACAGGATAAGCATCGGTGTTTACTTTATCAGACAAGTATGTCCTCCCAACGAGTGTTGACGGCTTGGTAAATAAAAAGAGAAAAATTTACGTATTCAAACAAAACCAAAAGGGCAAGGGACGCTGAAGATTACTGTAATTCTATTCCACACTGGGTTTGAGTCGAACTGCATTTTCCATGGATCCCATCACCAGAGGTACTGAAAACTGATATCTGTATAGTTTAGACCAAAGAGAAACTAAGTATATTTGCAATAGATTGCCTGGTGCTTATATGAGTTGTTGAGCAGAATTTGGTTGCAAAATCACAATCAGAAAGTGAGAAACCGCTTGAAGAAAGAGAAGCAAACTCATAATCAAATTTTGTAGAATCTAGTTTTTAGCACCTGATCATCGACTCCTAGCTTGGAGGTGGTCTAAGTTTAAGTTAGAAATGCTACCCCCTCCCGTCAGTCCAAGGTCTCCCCCTCCAAAGAAAATAGAAAAAGAAAGAGAAAAGGACAATGATATGACCTGTCCTTAACACTTGATGACGACAACCATCAAGCCAAATGTGCATCAGAAGAGGAGATAACAGCTGCAATTACAAAAGGGTTTCGCTTAAGACAACGTCCAAATTAGACCTTTCATATATGCGTGTGAGTATGTGCTGCATGACCAAACTTTAGCCTAGTCACAGCAGCATGGTTAACATAGATAAAGAAATTGCAACAATCCCATTTCACCAAAACAAGCCCTTGCACATTTCAAACAGCATGCACATGTACACTTCAAATCATTCGCATTACAGAAACATATGTAACAATAATGCTAACACGCCCTAGTACCTTTCAAAGAGATAGAGCATGTACACTTCAAACCATTCACATCACAGCAATTTATGTATTGCTCAGAAGCTTCTTTATATCGTACTGCAAACAACAAAGAGCCCATCAGAATATGCAGCAAATCACCATGATTCAGCAAGATGTCCAAAACTATAGGTTAACTCAATGAACCCATTATTACCTCCATGCTGAGAGGAGAAGTTGTGGGATAATACCGATCAACAGGGTGGCCATTCTTATCAACGAGGAACTTGACAAAATTCCATTGAATATCATCTCCAAAAAGTCCCCATTTGCCCTGCTTTAAGAACTTGTACAGTGGTGCAGTGTTCTCTCCATTGACTTCAATCTACAAGCATATGCACAAGTGACAAATATTTGGGACCAACCAAACCAAACTCCTGTTATCCTATCTAGTTTTCATAGGCTAGATAACTGTGAGAGAGCTCCGAGTGGTTGTTTTGAAAATTAGTTCAGGCAACAGCATACCAAACTTTCTTTGCAAGTTGAATCATATAGAAGGCAGAGCTAAAAGAACGGTTTACATTCAAGTAATCTTAGTCAGATAGAACTACGTTTAAAGAGTATGTAGAAATCACATAAACATAAACAATCTGAAAATATAGGAACACATTAGGAAGTAAACATATAGGCATGTAGCAGGTACGGGCAACTCCTATGTGAAGGTTTACCTTATCAAAGATCGGAAAATCTGACTTGAAACGATTGCAAACAAAGTCCACAATCTCATTATTGCTACCTGGCTCCTCATTGCCAAATTGATTACATGGAAATGCCAATATCTCAAGGCCTGCAATTAAATTCAAAAATCCCAAATGTCATACAGGGAAAAAGAAGCCTTGAACCCTCAATCGAACAAATAGCGCATAATTGAACAACAAAATCAGAAATAGGAGACGGTAAAACACCTTGATCTTTGTACTTCTCATATAATTGATTCAGTTCAGTGTAGTTGGAGTTGGTCATTCCACTGCCACCAATTAAACAAGCAACCATATAACCCATCTATAAATCACACCTTATGATAACAATCTTTGCACAAAAAACACCAACTTAGCTCAGTTCGCAAAACCAATCAACCAAGTAGAGAAATGAAAAGATATTACCATTTGGAAGCAACATTTACAATCAACAAAACTTTGCCCTTATAATCACTCAAACTGACATCATTTCCCTTGGCATCCTACAAGTCAAAAGAAATAAACAAAATCAAATATATAAGATTAAGATACACAGCCTAATTCCTAATGGTTTAATGTGCTGATAACCCATTTGAGTAAGAAATCAAATCCTCAAATTAACAATATCAAAACCCCAAAGCTAGGTTGGTTGCCTTCAAATTCAGTTATTTGGCGATGACCCACAAACAAAATGTCCATTTTTAACCTGAACCCAAATTCAAATTGTGTACAAGAATGAGAAAACTGAAGTACTCCAACTGAAGAAATGGGTTGAAGGCTAGCTTTATTTTGATTGATCTACTGCTAGAAATCAGGATGAAAACTCAAGGGGTAGTTGAGGGAAAATAAAGGAAAAGAAAAAGAAGAAAGCAGAGAGAGACCTTGAGGGTGAAATCGTAGATGGATTGTGGTGGGTGTTCAGTGGGTAGGACTATGATTCCCATTCGAATTTACCTGGGTTTCAATTGATGCAATATGAATTGCAGCCTGCTGGGGTGAGAGAGAGAGTCGTACCCTCTTTTTTTGGTTTAATCTGTCTAACCACCTTAATAAAGGGGAATTGTGTACAGGGGGTGGAAACGAATTATGGGTACTCTGAAATCGGACGGAATTGGTCGAACGAGTAAGGGTTCGGAATCGAAATCGGTCAAACAAATAAGGATAAGGTTCCTAAAATTTAGGAATCGATCAAACGTGTAAGGTTCTTAAAATCAAAATTTGAAATCGGAACTTGGAACCGTTTAGACAGGTTTTAGGTTCGGGTATCCGAAACCCGAAACCACAGGTATCCAAAACCATTAATAAAATTTTCAACATTTTTAGTTGAGGCCTAGGTTTGATTTTCAAATATACGGCCCCAACTTATTAGAAATGATTAATATGACACATTTGGTTGTATTAGTTTAAAGGCAATGGAAGTTTAAAGGTTACATTATTTTCATTTAAATTTAGTTTAATTTTAGTTAATGAACTTGAAATATTTTGTTGTATTAGTTTTAAAGAGACTTTGTAAGATTTTGATCACTTCTCCCTCCCATTTAAGAACGTTGTTTTTACTACCAACTTTGATTTTGTAAAAATTTACTAAAAATTGTGGTATTTAATTATTTTCTTATTGAACTTTAGTTAATTAAATAATTAACGCGAGTTGATGTTTGTAAGTTTTTAAAACCTAAAGTTTTTTTCATAAGAATAACGGTGTGAATAGGGTACCTTGTAACCGGAACCGGAACTTGAGATTCGATTCAAATTCCTAAAATTCAAGAACCGATCAAACAGAATCGGGGTCAAGTTCCTAAAATTCAGGAACCGGTCAAACATAATGAGGATCGGGTTCCTAGTTTTGGAACATGGTATCCGAAACCGCTCACTCCTAGTTGTGTGAGGCCCCTGGGTATATTTTACTTCGTATTTAAGTTTGCTTGATTTTTGTGAATTTTGGATTCATTCAGGTACATTTTACTTCGTTTTTAAATTTGTTTAATTTTTGTGAATTTTGAATTGATTTTGTAAAGTACGCATCAATTCTGCCGCAATGCTCTACGCCTACTTGTATAAGTTAACTGCTTTGTCTTTTGTTTATTTTTGTTAATTGTGGTTCGAATTTGTGGTTTCAGATTAATTTTTTCGAGCCTTTGGATAGGTTTTGAAAGTATATTTATCGGTTATCAATCAGATTTTCCAATTTCTATGCGTGAGAGCAACAAAGATGAAAAATGCATATTTTAAATATTAGTTAATTTATTTAATCTGATCTGGCAATAATTTTATGATTTTGTATTTGGGTTTGATTTGGTCTCTTATTGATTTCTAATTATTATAGTGGTGGATTTAGGTGTCAGTATTATGCTCTCGGATTGTTGAGTGGTGGGCAACTTTAATTATTTTTTTTTCATGCTTTTAGGTAGTTTATTGATCGTAATTTGTATCCTTCTTATTTAAAAATTTATACATTAGAAGATTCTTTTCCTTTGGTGGATGAATTAATTAACCTTATGATTAAGAATTTACAAGTCATTTGAAAACAATGTTAGGTTGATGTGGACCTCCTAACATACTATTTTAAAAAGGCCACTTAGCCTTAAAGAAAGGCCTTTGCGAGAGGGTCTGCTTCTAGGGGAGCACATGATTATACCTCCACCGGAGGATTACCATTTTAATAATCTGAACCGTGGTGTAGTTGTGAATATTGAACTAATTTTTTAAAAATATTTGGTGCAGTTCTTGATTGTAATATAATATATATATTTTTATGAATGCATTGCACAGTGTTCATTACACGAACGGATGCAGGAGAAAGGGCTGCTTGAAAGAAATGGGGGATTGGAAAGTGTTTCTGAAGAAACTTATAGTATGCTTAAGTTAGAACAGGGAATGAAGGATGAGTAAAAACTAGATTTTTGAAAAAAATTGGTTTCGCGGTCCGAAAAGTCAGAGATTTAAAGATACTTAAATAAAGATGTGATCTTTATGAAGATTAGGGAAGATTGATTCAAAATGCGTATGAATTCTAGAGAGAACCTATTATATCCTCTCTTAAGGTGTTTGTGCAATAAATATGAGTTGGGTTTTGTGCATGAGTGAGTTAGTATTTATAGGACACTAGTTTGCACCCGTGCTTATGCACGGAGTAATGTAATACTCCTTAATAAGTTGTGAACTAAAAAGTAAATATTTAATAACTACATTTAATAAATGAGATTAATAATCGAAAATGCTACAATCACCATATGGTATGCTTCCACCCTTATCTAATTACACATGATTGAGTGTGGCGGAAAAATAAGCAAAATGAGTTGCTCGAAATCATTTTCACACATAATAATGTGGAAAAATATAACCACTCTTGTAAGAGTGGTAGTAACTTATTAAGGTATATCCATGTATATTAAGAGTGGTGATTTACATCTATTGAAAAAATGATTAATTTAGCATGGATAATAAGCGTGACAGATTATTTTGAGATAATTGAAATACATAAAAAGAATTTTTTTCGCATTGGACAATTTATGATAATCATATAAGCCAAATACTAAATTTACAATCAAAAAGAAATTTTTTAAAAAAATAATTGAAAAGAATTTTTATAAAAATTAAACACATAAAGGAAATACTTTTATGCAAATTTTCGATTTCTCTCTTTTATAGCACAATGCCCAATATATTGAAAAAATCAAAATAAGAAATAAACCTCAAATCTCAAACTCTAATCTCGTTTTCTATCTTATTTTCTGCTTAATCAGTAAATTTCACATGTGCCCGATTTATATCTTTTTTTTCTTAATGTTGTTTAAAGAAAAGTAAAATAAAATAAAACTAAAAAAATTCACCTTAATGAACATAACCCTAATTTGAAGAAGAACTAAGTATTTTTAATCCGGAGGCAAATCTACGTTAGGCCAGCCGCGGTCACCCAACCCCCATCCTTTCAAGAGAAAAAACATGGCATAAAGAGTAAAAAAAAATAATATATTTTAATTAACCCTAGTTAATTTCAAAAAGAATTTTGTAGCTTAACTGGTGACAACCTAAGTGTCTATATCGGTGGTAGAAGTTGCTTCAAGTGCAAGCTGGTAATAGGAAAAAAAAACTCGCTCAAGGGGTAATATGTCCATAGAGTATGGCGAGTGATGGTGTTTTCGTTGGATATAAGTGTGTGGTTAAAGACGACTCTCATCCGACTTATTTAGTGTGTGGAATATTAGTCCACTCATATCATTTCCACACTTAACATAAGTATGGTAAAAGCATGGATGCATGTTGTATTTTGAAAATGATAGAATAGACACAAAATTAAAAAGTAAGTGGAAAGACAGAGAAACTCATGATCCAAACAAATCAAATTAGACAAAAAATTACATAAATAAGTAGTTAAACTCATACCTTAATCATAACATACCTCCTCCAATTGACCGACCCTTATTGATTCAATCACTTTCAAAACTTAAAGCCACTAATTAAAAATTAGTTAAAAGCGATACCATGTTCTTTAGTCACCTCAACCATATCTTCCTAGCAAATTAATAAACCAAACAATGACAGAAGCTATTGTTACATCTTTACAATACATATTTTATTTTTTAGTAGAAAGGAAGAACAAATTTTCTCATCTAATGAAATATCTTATTCATCCACCCAAAAATATATAATTAAATATATATTGTTCACTTTGATAGTTATCTCATTAGATTTCAGTCATAGTCACAATTTGAAGTCACAAAGGGAAAAAAAACGTAACTTGTGATTCTTAAATGTAAATCAAATCAAACCAAAATTTGAAATAATATAGATGATACTTTTTAGGTTAAAAATATTGGTGAATTAACTTTAACACCGTTAAAAATAATAGAATATCCTTTAATTATTTTCTAAAATATTATTCTATAATTTATCTTAAATAAAATTACTATTAATTACATCCCTTCTTTAAAATCATTCAATATACTTTTTGTCATCAATATATTTTTTTGAATTTTTCACGGGTATTTACTAATGATTGACGTGAGAATGAATTACATTGATTGATAATAGGATAGATATCTCAGTAATTTTATATTAATTTTATTTTGAGTCCTAATATATTTTAATTTTTAGATTATTTTTCTATTTATTTTTGTTATTTTTAGCCAAATTGTTAGAAGTTGGATTAAATTAGTTTCCTTTGGTTAATTTTATTTTTTATATTATTATAGGGTTTAGTTAGAGTATTAACATCTTAGTATTAATTTTCTTAGTTTTTATGATTAATTTAATTATTTTTTTGATTTATTTTCTAATTTAGGTTAAAGCAAGTTTTTAATTTAATAAATTTATAAATTAAATTTTTATATTTTAATTTTAGGTTTTTAGTGTATGTTTCGGTCCAAAAATAGTTTTAATATTCTAGTTTATTTAGTTATTTATTTTCATATGTATTGTAGTGTAATTGATTATTTGTTTAACTCTCTATTTTAGATTATGTTTTTGTTTTTTTGTTTTAATTGTATTTAATTTTTCTGAAAAATTTAAAAAAGTTTTTATGTTTTTAATTCGGTCCAGATTTTTAATTTAGTTCATTATATACTTTTCTCTAATTTTTATTTATTAATTTTCTGCTCAATTTGGTTTTATTTTATTTTTTATATTTTTTAAAATTAATAAGGCTTATTATTTACTGTTTAATTTTTAGATTTAGATTAAATAATTTTATAATATTATTTATTTATTTTTCAGCAAGGGGATCCAATATTACCTTGATACAGTCTACTTTTAAAGGAAACCTCTTTTTTCCTTTTGATAAATTTTATCGTTTATTTAATTATTTACATCAATGACTTATTTTTAATGAACAAATAATTTTTATGGTTGAGACTACACCAAGCTCCTACAATCACTCTTGTTGTAGTATTTAGTCTATTTAAAATGATTACTATTATATATTGTATAGATTTTTAGAAAAAAATACTAATGAGACTGTATTATCACACACACAAAAAAGGAGGAGGATAGTTCACTTATAAAAGGATTTTTTTATTTGGATAAATTATATTATTTATTTATTTATTTAATTATTTACATCAACGACTCATATTCAATGGACAAATAATTTTTATGGTTTAGATTACCCTAATTTCTTACAATCACTCCCATTACAATATTTGACCAATTTAAAAATATTACTATTATATATTGCATAGATTATTATTATTATTATTATTATTATTATTATTATTATTATTATTATTATTATGATTATGATTGTTATTATTATTATTATTATTATTATTATTATTATTATAGTTATTATTATTGCATAGATTATTATTATTATTATTATTATTATTATTATTATTATTATTATCATTATGATTATTATTATTATTATTATCATTATTATTATTATTATTATTATTATTATTATTATCATTATTATTATTATTGTTATTATTATTATTATTATTATTATTATTATCATTATGATTATTATGATTATTATTATTATTGTTATTATTATTATTATTATTGTTATTATTATTATTATTATTATTATTATTATTATTGTTATTATTATTATTATTATTATTATTATTATCATTATCATCATTATTATTATTATTATTATTATTATTATTATTATTATTATTATTATTATTATTACTATTATAGTTATTATTACTGTTATTGTTATTATTGTTATTATTATTATTATTATTATTATTATTATTATTATTATTATTATTATTATTATTATTATCATTATGATTATTATTATTATTATGATTATTATGATTATTATTATTATTATTATTATTATTATTATCATTATGATTATTATTATTATTATTATTATTATTATTATTATTATTATTATTATTATTATTATTATTATTATTATTATTATTATTATTATTATTATTATTATTAGATGAGTGGAAACTTATTTTTTAAATGATAAATTATTTATTTTTTATTGGACGAAACTTCTTAATTCACTCTGGTTGCGGCATTTCAAAATTTGAAAAGATTGACATTATATAGTGTATAGATATGAATGAGGGGTAAAATAGATATTTTACCGACAACCTTGATTTGACCTTTTACTTAGAGAATTAGGTCTCGTTAGGCCCAATGTGAAGTTTATACCTAACATCGGGCCCAGTTTGATCCGATTCAACATCAATGTGGCACTTGACGTGGATAACCCGGATAACATCAGGTCCGAGTCATCTATGTTTCTTGAAACTTTGGGAGATTAAAAATAGACATGAAGCTAGAGTTGAGTGAAGTGTTTGCTCATCTTCTATCATCGCCTCTCTCTTAGAAAGTGTAAAGTATGTCACCTTAACCTTCAAAGGCAAGTTAAGATGCAAAACGTTTGTTTCGTTAGCTTCATTAGTCAAAGGTGATGAGGAAACTTCATTACGGCTCCTTCAAAATCTTTTTACATCTTTTTACATCGCTTCACAACAAAGTCCGGCAAAATTAACATCAGAAACGAGGAATTGAAGTTGCCTCGGGGATCCCGCAGGTCATGGCCCCAAACGTGGGACCTTATTTTGGTCCTAGGACCTGCCTGCCACTGCCACGGCTTGTGGGCAGGCCCATGGTGGCCTCCACAAGTCCTGGGGCCTTTTCTGGTCTCTACCACTGGCTGTGGGAGGCCTATGGTGTTCTCCAGAGTCCTATGGTATTCTCTGGCTGCCATCATGCCCGTCGCCAAGCCCATGGAGGCCTCCAGTGGCCCAAAGGCCATACTGGTCGCCCCCACAGCCTGTAGCCAAGCCCATGGGGGCCAGCAAGGGCAGTGAGGCTGACCGTGGAGGCCCTTTTTGGGCCTTGGCTTGGCATGGGAGCCCGATTGGGGCTACAAATTCGTGCAGCTAGCAGATATCCTCATGTTTTGAGCGAGAGACATAGCTTGAGTCCCTTAGTAGCTAAAATGGGGTTTGCAAGGACATGATATTAGCCCTGTAGGGGTAAAGGTTGTAAATTTGGCGAAAAAGTTTCTAAGGCTTGAAGGACACAACCCAATCCTTTTGGGGCTAAAATTAGTTGTGTAAGGGCAGGAAATTAGCCTATTAGGGCTAAAAGTGCATAAATTTATTGAAAGAATTTCTAAACCTTGAAAGACACAACCCAAACCTGTTGGGGTTAAAATTGGGCGTGCAAGGGCACGACATTAGCCCCTTGGGGCTAAAGGTGCATAGGACTCCCCTGGTGCCATCATGTTTGGAGGAAGAGACATGACCCGAACCCCTTGGGAATAAATTGCGTGTGTGAAAAGGCACGACGTTAGCCTCTTGGGGCTAAAGATGCGTAAATTTGTCAAAAAAAAAATTCTAAGACTCTAGAGTTAGCCCATGAACTTTCGGACTTCACAATAGTGCATATCACAATGTTTATAATAATTTGACTTAAGATATACCTCTTATAAATCTTACTTTTTTAAATTATTATTTTATTAGCATTGATTAAATTTTGTGCGTTATAAATAAATCGATATAATTAAATAATACTTAAAATAATAATAAAAGATAAAGATAGAATAAATAAACAAATTTACATATATATATACACATGCCCCTTGTTTATTTTTCCTTATTTTTACACCCATTATTATTTTTATTATGGTATTTGTATGTAATTATTTATTTTTGTTGTTCAAAAAATTAGAACAAGTATGCCTCCATTTTTGTGAGCTTGGCCTTGTCATGTATGTGGAAGCACGTTCATGAGGGCTCGGTTTTAAGCCACGCCACCAAGTTTGAGATTAAGAGAGGAGAAAGATATAAATGAGTTGTAGGGCTCCGTACCGAGCCCTTGAGGGGAGAGAAGGTAGTAAGCGTGGGGAGAGAGATTAAGGGAGATGGGTTAGAGGTCTGACCGTAATAAATATATGGTGATGGTTAAAGTACCTAACTAAGTGGTTTAAAAAATTATAAAAAAGAAATTTTTTTAAACAAAAATATTATCTATTTTCTAAATATCTCTCTCTCAATTGCTTTGTTTCCAAATTGAAAAGTCAAGTTTATGTTTATATCAATTTAGTTATTAATTTTGATTTTCGATCGTTGAATTGATTCATTTATTTCAATTCATATCCAGATTTTAATCCCTTCGATCTATATTTCACCAAATTTTTCTTGATTCTTTTGCTCTTGGTTCCTTTCCTAAACAGGTTGTGGAATACTGTCGGAGGCGGTGGAGGTGCCGATGTAGATTCAATTGTTTTTTTGGGAGAATGAGAAGAATTTCGTAGTTTTACTTTGGACTTGGAGGCGAAGGTGGAGGTGGAAAGTGTGTTGATTAGCTGAGGGAGGAGGTGGTGGAGGCGACTTTGATTGGGGTTGTTATAGATGCATTGTATGAATTTGCTCTATATTAATGAATATGATATTTTCTTTGATGAATTCGTCTATATTGATGAAATTTTTATTTTTATTTTTTATATCTGATTTGATTTTATATTGTAATGTTTTCTTTCATGAATTTAGTCGAGGGAGAAGATGGTGGAAGCGGAGGTGGAGGAGGTGTTGATTGATGCTTGTTATAGATGCATCATATGAATTTAGGCTGTATTGATGAATATGATGTTTTCTTTGATAAATTTGTCTATATTGATGAAATTTATATTTTTATTGTTTTAGATCTGATTTGCTTTTGTATTGTAATGTTTTCTTTGATGAATTTAGCCGAGGAAGGAGGTACTGGTGATTGGGAGTCTGTTATAGATGCATCTTATAGATTTGCTCTGTGTTGATGAATATGATGTTTTCTTTAATGAATTCATTTATATTGATGAATTTGTATTTTTATTTTTCGATCTAATTTGCTTTTGTACTATAATGTTTTCTTTGATAAATTTGTCCTATTTCTTGATAAATCTCTATTTTTTTTAAAGTTTGATTTGTTATGTATCAATGAATATGATATTTTTGTTAATGAATTTGTCTTTCATATCGATGAATATGGTATTTTTGGATGAATTTATCTTCTGCATTACATGTTTTTTATAATCTAAATCTTCTATTGTTGGATATAATATTTTAAAAGAAGATTCAATTAAATATGTTGTTTTATGAATATGTAAATTCTAGTGATAAATATGTTAATTATTATTGATGAATACTTATTAATCCTTAATGCATTAAAATATATATAATTTGTAGGATTTTTTTATTATTTTGTTAATTTTACTGATAAAAAATTGATTTTTATATATTTGATAATTTTATATTAAATTACATATTTTATAGATGAATATATCAATTTTATTGATGAATTTACTAATTAATTCTTTTGAATTTTTACTAATTGTTTATAAATTTATGCAGAGAACTAAGCAACAAAAGTTAACGTAAGGTTTTCGAGAAAAAGTGTTGAATATGCAGAAAGAGATGGATGAATATTGACAAGTGTAAATGTATTTTTGAAAATTCATTAGTGTTGTAAAATTCATTAGTTTATTAGAAATTCATCTGTAACTTTATTTGATATATTTGTATACTTTTTGCCTATAAATAAATAAATATTTATATCAATATTTTTTTAGAAAAAAATTAAAGATGTATATGTTTAATTCAAATATTCACCATATTGTATTAAATTCATCAATATGTATTGATAATATTGAGTCAAATGCATTGAAAAGTTGTAATTAAGTGATTAAACTTTAATCAATAGTGTGTTTGTACCAAAAAAAAAAAGTATACATATACACACAAATTTATTAGTGTTTTTTTGAGAAAAATTAAAGATATTGATTTAAACATTCATTATATTTGTAGTTAAGCGATTAAACTTTATTAAAAAATCCACTGAAATATAAAAAGAACGTATACATTACAAAACTTCATTAAATTTGAAAAAAATCATCACTCTGTTGTAAAAACTCATCACATATAAATTTGGTTTCAAAAATTACATGTGGTAATCTATCCAACCATCTAACTAAGTGGTTGAGTTACCATCATAGAATTTTCTACAAAGTGATGGTTAGGCAGTTTCCTGTTTCAGTCAATATACGACAACTCTAACTTATGTGGCGCTGAAAAATGGAAAACAAATTGATTTACTTACTAGGCAGCTTTCTGTGCTTTTATAAAGAACCGAGCTGATGAGGAATTTCATGATCAAATTCACCACCAACTGCTTTAGTTGAGCCAAAAACAGCAACGAGAGAGTATAGCAAGCGCCAGTCAACTAAAATAAATGGGTGAGAACAAAACCAGGCCTTTGCATATAGCTATGTACCCTTGGTTTGGCATAAGCCATATTACTTCAAATCTCCATTTAGCCAACAAATTAGCCAAGAGAAGCCACAAGGTCACTCTCTTCCTCCCCCAATGTTCAACCCAAATTAGCCTCCCACAACTACCACCCCACCCTCATCTCCCTTATCCCCATCTCCATCCCCTCGGTTGACGGCCTCCCACTGGGGGCTGAGACCCCCAACGACGTGCCAGCCTCCATGAGACCCCTTTTGATGGCCGCCATGGACCTTACTCGAGACACGATCCGAACCCATCTGACCCGTCTCAAGCCTGACTATGTTTTGTTTGACTTTACATACTGGATGCCTGGGCTGGCTCGGGAATTAGGAATCAAGTCTATCTATTATAATACGGGGTACTTGGTGACGATAGCATACCTTTTACCCAAGGATAGGGACCAGCTGCGCAAGGGCCACCTCACTGAGGCCGACATAGTTGAGCCGCCACCAGGATTCCCCTGCGAGGTCATTAGGCTGCATGGCTGTGAGGCCCGGGTTCTGGAGGCTGTAAATAAGGTGGACTTCGGAGGGTTACTGTTTGTGGAGAGGCTCAATAGGGGGTTGGAAGACTGTGATGCCATTGGGTCCAAGACATGTAGGGAGATGGAAAGTCATTATTGTGATTATCTAGAGAAGCATTATGGAAAGCCCGTGCTTCTAGCTGGTCCCGTGGTCCCTGAGCCGTTGTCGTCTACACTAGATTCACACTTTGATTGTTGGTTAAAGGGTTTTGGACAAGATAGTGTGGTTTACTGTGCTCTTGGGAGTGAATGTGTCCTAGAAAAGGACCAATTTGTGGAGCTTCTTCTTGGGCTCGAGCTCACAGGTACTTTTGTGGCCTTTTTTTTTTTTTTTTTTTTTGTCTAGTTATCTTGTGGATATATATGTTCGCAGATATAAAAATTGTCTGTCTGCTACCTAGTTATGTTAAGAGACTCCAAATCTTAGGCAAAATCAAAATTAGGATTGGTAAAAACTTTTATCCAATATATCCGGTCTAAATTGGATACTATTACGAACTTTTTGTTTGAATTTTAAATCTTAACACAAGATATTTTTTTCTATTTTTACTGAATGTAATGTACTTAATTTTGATCCAATTTAATATTTTCTGATTTATTTAACTTGAAAAAACCAAATATGGACAAAGCATTTGGTCTGAATTTCAAACATTAATAGTGAAATTTATCTGATTTAAATATGACCTAGATTCCCGGCACTACTTGTCAAAATTTGGCTGCCTTCACCTTTGTGTCATCAAGTCGAAATTGATATGGTAATGAAGGTACGATTATTATGTTAAGGTTTATGGTTACATTAAAATTGAACTTGTATTTTGCAGGTAGACCCTTTCTGGCTGCACTCAAACCACCTATGGGTTACGAAACTATTGAGTCAATCTTGCCAGAAGGGTTTGCGGAGAGAACCATAGGAAAGGGGATTGTTCACGGGGGTTGGGTCCAACAACAACTTATCCTAAAGCATCCTTCCGTAGGATGCTTCATAACTCACTGTGGGTCGGGGTCTCTATCGGAAGCAATGGTAAGCAAGTGTCAAATCGTGATGATTCCTCAGGGAGGGGACCAGTTCATCAATGCCAAGTTGATGAGCTCCGAGCTGAGGGTCGGAGTGGAGGTCGAGAAGAGGGAGGAAGATGGTTTCGTCACTAAGGATGCCATTAATAAGGCTATCTGTTTGGTGATGGAGGGAGAAAGTGGGGCGGGAAGAGAGGTGAGGGTTAATCATGCTAAGTGGAGAGATTTCTTATTGGGCGAAGGACTTGAAGAGTCTTACATTAGCAACTTCATTCAAAAGCTACATGATTTGCTTTGTTGATGTGATTCCATCCCATCGTCTACTATTCGAAAACTTATCTTTGATTGAGCAAAAACTACTGTAGTATGTACTAAAGTTGGTCAAAAAAATGGGGAAATTGAATAATAAAATAGTAACAGTACTTGTTGGAGCAGCACATGATTGGCGGTAGAGGAACTCTTGGCTAGCAAGGAATACACGATGTAGAGCTCAATTGGTAGTCATACGTCCTATGTCTAGCAGTGGTAGCAAATGCCTGGAAGGAGAGTGATAACTGTTAACAGAAGGTTGGTTATCATTTTAGGGGATTTATATATATATTTTAGTTAGAGCTTATAAAATTTCGTTCGATTATAATATCTGAATTTGTTTGACTTGGAGAAAATCGGATACGGTCATCAATTATTTGTCCGAATTTTAAATTCGGATATAAAATTTGTTTTATTTCTATTGTTCGAACCCGAATTTAGACTTGTCCGATTTATGCGACTCGGAAAAAGCTGGGTATCGAATAAAATATTTCGTCCAAATTTTGAACATTGACTGATTTGTCCGACTCAAATTTGACCCGAAGTCGAATTTTTATTAATGCTAATTTTAGTGCTTTATACCTTGTTTCTGCTTTACATTTGGTGAGATTTTCTTTTCTTATGTATTTATTAGTTTTATAGTGATGTGCACCCGATCTTCAATTGTATTTTTGGTCACAGCTTAACTAGGTCTTTTTGTCTGCATTCTTTATTGGATAAAATTTTCAATGACTATTATAAGTTCAATTCCGATAAAAAACACTGAACATATTATCCGTGTAACAAAAAATGCTCAGAGACTAACACCCTTTCAATATTTGACAAATAACTTTGGCTCTACTTATTCAATTGGCATAAAACTTAATGTTTCGTACTATATTAATTAAGCTTTCTCAAAAATCAAGAATGACATCAATAAGATGTTAGACGAAAAAATTATGGCCCAAACAAATTCGCTTTGAAATCCATACCATTACCACGGACATCCGCACTAGGGGTGTGCAAAAAACCGAAACCGAAAAACCGATCCGAAAAACCGAAAAACCGATAAAAAATACGGTTAACCGATTAATTTTTGTGAAAAATCGGTTCGGTTAACCGAACCGGTTTTTTTCGGTTAACGGTTCGGATACGGTTAGCGTTTTGAAAATTTTCGGTTAACCGGCGGTTAACCGATCCGAATTTTTTTTAAAAAAAAAAAAACGCATGAAATTGGAATTGGAAAGGAAAGGAAACCCTCGATGCGCAGCGCCATTGTCCTTGTCCTCTCGCTCTGTTGCTTGCTCCTCTCTCTGTCCCTCTGCCTCCCCCTCTGCCGGCGACACTGTCGGCCATCTGCCGACGATAACCGGCCCGGCGTCGCTCCTCGACTCTCTTGCTGCGGTTCTCTCGCCCGGTTGTCGCTCCCCTCTTCTCTGTCTCCCTTTACCTCATCCTCTCGTCCTCGTTCTACGGCAATCGCTACCTACCGGCGACCTACCGGCCGGCGACGCTCGACTCGGGTTCCCCCCTCTCTCTCTCTCTCTTTTTGCGAATTCGTGTTTTTTGTGTAGACGGGAAATTGTCCATGAAGCTGCTCATCATTAGATCTTGCTAGCTGAAGTTTAAAATTGGCCTTTTCGAGTGTGTTTTCATTCACCAAAAGTGAATCATTATATTCGTTCATGCACTAAATCTAAAAGTCGATGACCCGAGCTAGGCAACCTTGAATATTTGGCATCATAGGAGTCCACAAACTGCACAAAAGCAAAGCCACATGGTTCCCTGCATTGCGATGTACACATCTAGGCGAGAAGAACAGACCCACCAATTCTTGAAATGTACAATCTTAAACAATTAGTGAGTGGAGCAAGATCTAATTTCCTTAGAGATACCTCTGTCTCGGTCTACCAAGGCACCTCCATAAACAGTAGCTCGGATCTGGTCTTACATAAAATGCAATAGTGTCCACAAGAATCGACCTTCCAATTCACACTTAATAGTGTGAATAGAAACTTCAAATATTTGACTTGAAATTCTTCATACGCTTATATACATGAAGCACTTGAACTCACCCCTCGAAGAAACTAAATATGTTCCCATCTTGTCTTCATTTGATCAAAGAACCAATCATCTTCTTCAACAAGCTTCTTTTGATTGTCATTAAAATATTCTCTTGATATAGGATTCATTAATGACAGAGAACAGATTAATATGATAACGAGGACCGGAGAGAAGCGGATGCAAGTTAGAGACTTGTCCCCAAACTCGTGGATTTAGCTACCATAGGGCATAAAGAGGTCAGTCAAACAATGGTTTCATTCAAATAGATCGAATTAAACCATTACAACGGGACCTTATATTCTTTCCTTTGGGAGCTCGAGTATCAACCTATAAAAAACTAAAAGCACACTACAAGGGTGATAGCATAACCTTATGACAAACATTTGCGAGTCTAACCTCCGGTGGTCTAATGGAATACTCCCTTTTACTCGTATATATTGTCAATTCTAGGAATACATGAAATAAGTTTTAAATGCATTTGCTTAATAGTGTGTAGAATTTCAACATAGGTTTGTTTTCAATTGTTTCCTAATGATATTCTCGTGTCCTTAGGCTATTATAAATAGATGTTTGATCCTATTCTAAGTCTCTTTCTTTGCCTCCTCTCTGTTTCTCTACTGATTTCTTACTTGTATTGAGTCCTTGTAATGATTATGGATGAAATTTTCTAGTAAGGAATTAATATTTTGATAATGACATTTTGATTTATTCTCTGCTAGGGTTTGTGTGTAGGGATTAATGTTTTCGAGTTCTAGCAATAGCAATTGTAATATGGATTCGGATGATGTTCATGTCAACATAGTTGAAGATGAAAGTGACAGTGATGACCATACTTACATGGAAGTGGAGGATCTAGAGGCAGAAGTTGATGTGCTTGCTAAGGAGATTAAAAAGGAGCCTAAACATCGGACAAGTCGCAGTGTAAGTAAGCCACCTCGACCAGAAGGTAGTGGTAAGAAAAAGAAAAATCTGAATATTGGTGTCATTTTCATGAAACTCAAGTTGAAGAACAAGTAAAGTGCAAATACTTGTAGTAGGTTGATTCGAGCCTCTTCTAAAAATGGGACTAGTGCTTTGAAAAATCATTTGATTAGGTGTAAGAGGTATCCTGCAAACTTTGATAGGAAACAAAAATTGATTGATTTTCATAGTGAGACTATTGTCAATGAGGATGGGTCTGTGCAAGCTGTGAGTGTCCCTCGGTGTTGGCAATTTGATCATGATGCTACTAGAAAATCCCTTGCAAAAATGATTATTGTGGATGAGTTGCCTTTTATATTTGTGGAACGTGAAGGTTTTCGTGATTTTTGCAAATTCATGCGACCTGAATTTGTTCCCCCTTCAAGGTACACAATAACTAGAGATTGTTATGCACTCTTTATTGATGAAAGGAACAAACTGAAAACTTTCTTTCAAAAATTGTCTTCAAGAGTCTGTTTCACCACCGATACTTGGACTTCGGGGCAAAATTTGAGTTATATGTGTCTCACTGCACATTTTATTGATGATGATTGGAAGATGCATAAGAGGATAATTAATTTTTGTCCTATTGCTGGCCATTACGGGGAATTGATTGGGAGGGCTGTAGAGAAGTGCTTGATTGAATGGGAATTGAAGAATATTTTGACTATTACTGTTGATAATGCAAGCTCAAATGATGTAGCCATTCAATATCCGAAAAGAAGAATTAACCATTGGGGGGTACTATTTTGGATGGGAAGTACTTACATATGAGATGGGTTGCACATATATTGAATCTTGTTGTGAAAGATGGATTAAAGGAACTTGATCCTTCAATTGTTAAAGTTCGTGCTTCTTTGTAAGATTTGTAAGGTCTTCTCTGCGAGACTTCAAAAGTTTAAAGCTTGTGTCCAAGAGGAAAATATTGATAGTAAAGGCCTTGTTTGTTTAGATATTGAAACAAGATGGAATTCCACATATTTGATGCTTGAATGTGCTTCCAAGTTCAAACAAGCATTTAGTAACTTGGAATCTAAAGGTGGTCAATATGTGAAAGAGTTGAGAAAATATGGGGGTGCTCCTACTCCACATGATTGGAATAGAATTGAGGCATTTTTACCTTTCCTGAAAATCTTTTATGAAACAACTTTGATGTTGTCCGGATGTCTTTATGTGACGGGTAATACTTATATGCCTCAAATATATGGAGTTGGGTTAGCAATATCTACATATTGTGATGATGAGAATGACTACATTAGGAACATGGCTTATGCAATGAAGGGCAAATATGAGAAGTATTGGGCAAATGTTGATAATATCAATATTTTGTTATTCATTGCCCTAGTTCTTGACCCAAGGTACAAGTTAGACTATGTTGAGTGGCTTGTTAGGAGCAATTATGTTGAGGAGAGTGCAAACATGTTGTTCCTCAAGATCAAGGTCACTTTAAGGTCCATGTTTGATTTTTATGCATCTTCTCTACCTCAACCAAAGAAGAAACTGGAAACATCAAGTTCTATCTCTCCTTCGGTTTCTAGTGTTCATTGCATTAGCAAAGTGATGGATGTGAATCAACTTCTAAATATGAAATACAAAAGAGAGAAGGGGACCTTAGAGAGTGAAAAGAAAAGTGAGCTTGATAAATATTTGTGTGATGAGTGTGAGCAAAATGACGATGGATTTGACATTTTACAATTTTGGAGGGATCAAAAGAAGCGACATCCTATTCTTACTTTGATGGCTCGAGATGTGCTTGCTATGCCGGTTTCTACGGTTGCTTCCGAGTCCACTTTTAGCACCGGAGGTAGAGTACTTGATTCCTTCCGCACTTCTTTAACTCCTAGAATGGTAGAAGCTCTTATTTGTGCTCAAGATTGGCTACGCAAGTCACATGGCCCTCTCATAGTAGAGGAGAATTTTCTTCAATTGGAGGATTTAGAGAATGGTAAGTTTTCTTATCCCTATTGTAATTATACATTTATTATTCATATTTATTATTGTTTTATATCAATTTTAATTTGAAGAATAATATTAAACTAATTCAAAATGAAATTAATTTTTAGGTATGGAAGACTTGATTTTGAATCAACCCACAATTGCTATTGACGAATCTATGGCTGCATCGGATGACATGTGACCGGCAATTGCTGCTCGTTAGTCTTGCCGCTGCTGCCAGTCTTGCTGCCGGTGTTGCTGCTGCTGCTTCGCCGCTGTTGCCACTGCTTGCTGCCGCTGTTCTGCTGCTGCCGCCGCCACTTCGCTGCTGCTCGCTTCAATGTGCCTGCTGTCCATGAATATGCTTCAACGTGTCTGCTGCTCGCTTGCCGAAACAATTTCTCTGTAACTTGTCTGTAACTTGCTGCTTGCCTGGAGGCTGAATCTGTCCATGAATATACTATGATTTTTAGATTTCATTTGCTTGTAACTTGCTGCGTGAAACAGATTTTTAGATTTAATTTTGCAAAACTTTGAATTTTTTTTCAAATAACGGTTAACCGTAAACCGATCCGATTTTTCCGGTTAACCGGACTTTTCGGTTCGGTTACGGATCGGAAAATTTGCGATCCGAAAATTCGGTTAACCGAAATATCGGTTAACCGGAAAATTCGAATCGGTTACGGTTCGGATTTTTCACTATCCGAAATTCCGGTTAACCGATTTTCGGTTAACCGAAAACGCGGGGTTTTGCACACCCCTAATCCGCACGGCTTGTGGTAGAGACCGGAAATCTAGCCAAGTAGTAGAGGGACATCATGACCAGTCCTATACTTAATTTGTAAAATGCTTAGACGAGGGTAAAGAAATAACCAACAAAATTATTTTGTCCTGATCCTCAATTTTCACATCTAAACTTTCCAAGTCTATAATAATCGAATGAAAATCATTTAGATGCTTTTTGGATAGAAGTACCTTAAGCCATGGAGAACGTATATAAACGTTCCTTAAGATGTATCTCGTTGGCAAAACTTTTTGTATAACACCGCACCTCGACTTAGATCGTGTATTACATGCCATAATTCCCCAAGAAGAATCCCTAAGGCTACTTAGGACTTCAAATAAGGTTTTCTAACTTTTCTCTTAAAATGGCGGAAGCGTGTTTCTATATTTTCGAAAAATTTGACATAGTTTTGTCCGTAATTTGGTTAATCCCACATACTCAAAGCCTTAATCATGCACAAGATACACTCATAAACTCAACGACCCACCTGCTCGGAGTATCCACGACACAAACTCAACAAGTCACACACTCGGAGTATCCACATTGGTATTTTATATAGTCAAAATTTGAGTTCAATATACAAGCTGATCTTTACAAACATGAAAACATAATACATATTACAAGTTCGGGAATCTCCTATCCGTTAGGTCACTTCTTTTGAAAACCACAATCATTCCAGGGAGTCTAGCTTATGTACCTAACTTTTATACCGAAAATGTTAGTGAGGTCGCGAGCTCCACCGAGCTCACCGAATAACCCAAATCTATTTCCTTCTTTTACTTTGCACATTAGTTCATTAGCAATCATACGTAAGTTCAATATTCATAATTAGCATACAATTAAGGATGTACATATTCAAGATACACAACATACATGAATTTACCAAACGTACCGGTTGAGCGACACACATGACATTAATTATTCATGTATTCCACCAATACATACTTCATCCATTCTTTGTATTCATATTTCGTTATACAATCATTCATCATGTATACATCTTTCATTAATCTTCTCACGTAATATCATATCATAGTTCTTGTCTTACATCATATTAATTTCATATGGAAGCAAGATTCATTCTCGTACTCGAGTTTATTCATGCATTCAATCATCGTGTAAATCATTTATTCTTTCTTTCTTGTTGATTATGCATATTCATTTATTTCTTAACATCATACTTCTTGGCTTAGTCATATTAATTTCAATGGAAAGAAGATTTATGTTCCGCTCTAGAGACCTAGTTCTTTAATTCTTGGAGTCAAAACAATTCGTGAGATCGGTTCTTGGAGGCAAAACAATTCGTAGCCTTAACTCGAAGAATGTGTACTTGTCAGGAATTCGTAGAAGCAAAATAGTTTGTGACTTTAGTTTGACAGATATTTTATGGCCATAACTTCGGGGGTTCTTTAGTTCGTGGCGTCCTAGATCAATAACACAATCCTTTTTCCCTTCTTTAGCCGTTTATATTTCTTATTTTCTTATTTTGTATTTACTTGTCATGATACAACTAGTCCAACTAAATCATGCTCAATTAACTTGATACACTACTACAGGAACCACTTTTAATTACGGTTAACAAGGACATTTAACTATAGTTAAGCGGACATTGTTGTATGTACCACCTTTGACTACGGTTCAAAGCCGTAGTAAAAGAACACCTATGACGATGTTTCTTCAAGAGAACCGTCGTCACGGGTGACCTATAACGACGGTTCTTCTTGAAGAACAGTCGTCATAAATACAATTATTTTAAAAAATTATTTAGGGAAAGATAGTTTAGGAACGCAATAGCGAGAACACAATCAGCAAGATATGAACACAAAATTGCTCAAACAACGGAAAGAGTCTCCGGTTTCCAGTTTATATTATACAGAGAAAATCAAGCCCAAATTTTAACAATAGAATAGATTTGAACACTACAAAGACAAACTAAGAAAAACAATCTAGATCTAAAAACTAAAAGCTAATGAGAAGAATGAGATTTTAACCACGAATTTAACAAGTTAGATCCGAAATATGAATTGCATCAAAATCCAAAATGTGTTTATTCAATCGAATTCAATTGCTGAAAAGAAATACTCACACTATCAAACACTTACAGAACCGGAGATCTTCGGATGGTGCGCTTCAACTTCTCTTCGAATTCGGTAGCCCCGATCCGAGCCAATTTTGATTTTTTCGCCGTGGATCTCTCTCTCTCTCTCTCACTCTCTCTTTCTCTCTCCTTTTTCCATGTGTGAAGGCTCTGCAGATCCATAGTTGATGGTTACTTCAATTTCACTCCGACTTGAATCGGACGCCGCTGCTACTACTCGCCCACCGAGCCATTGCTGCTTGTCTTCGAGAAATATGTCTCCGACGACGGTGCTCAGCCTCGGAGATCGGAAGCGCCCAATGTCTCGTCGGTGAAGAACACGTCGTCGATGGTGCTCACCCTCGAGATCGGAAGCACCTAATTTTTCAAGTGGTCGTTCAAGAGAGAGAGGGGATCTTTCAAGCGCCATGAGAGAGAGAGCGAGGTCTTCAAAGAGCCATGAGAGAGAGAGGAGGGGGTCTTTCAAGGGCCATGAGAGAGAAAGAGAATGAGGTTTTTAAGCTCCATGGGAGACCGAGAGAGAGAGAGAGAGAGAGAGAGAGAGAGAGAGAGAGCGCAAGAGGGAGGTTTTCAAGCTCCATGGGAGACCGAAAGGAGAGAGAAAGGGGGCGTTCGATGGGAGACCAAAGAAAGAGAGGGTGGAGGGGATTAAGCGGCGTTTTGATAGGAGAAAGAGGGAGACACAATAAGGGTTAATGGGTTTTCCGAAAATGAAAAACTTTAACCCTAAAAATGAAAAACTTTTAACTACGGTTCAAATGAAATAACCGTAGCTACGGTTCTTTCAATGAACCGTAGTAATATGTTTACAGACCTAACATATGATGACGGTTCATTGAAACAACCGTCATCATAAGTGGTAAATAACGCCGCTTATTTACAAAAATGTCACCGGTCTATTTTTCATGATGGTTTGTCTTTTCAACCGTCATTAAAGACTCATCGTTAAAAGTGGTTCCTATAGTAATGATAAATAAAAATTTTACAACTAACAATTCACATAAACATGTTCCAACTCAATTACAATTAACATAACTCATACAAACATGTTTATATCATTTATAATCAACATATCTCAAAATAAACAAATCATAGCGTAAACATTTCAACTAGGGCTTCTAATTAGCAAAATTATTGTTTAATGACTCCATATTATCTTCTAAACTATCAAAATAGCTCCTTAAACACCGTTTTCGATCAAATTACACATTCAGTCCAAATTTTGTCAAAACAGGACATTTTCATCCAAAAATTCATTACTCCTAATCTACATATCTAAAATTTACCAAAATTTACAGAAAATTGTCATAAATTATCATGAAGTTACAATAAAACTTTCAAGAATTTCGGACTATTCATCAAGTCACGAAATTTGGACACCAGGTACTAACCGAGAAATATCTACACTTTATTCATGTTTCAATTTTTCTGATTTTACCTTCTAACTCTAATCATGCTAAATTCATAAAAAACTCAAACATATAGTTCAATAATCATGTTCAATAATACTCAAACATTCACTAAATTCATGAATCATACATCAATATTCGTATAAATCACAATATGATTCACAATTCGCGAGTAGCCAAATTTAGTGAATTACGCCTCTAAATTCTTCCATTAATCCTAGTGTTTCCAATTTCGTGCATCAATTTCAAGTTTAATCCACCTCATTTATTTTAACTTTAGATGATGAATTTGAATTACTCACCTTGTATTCTTAGGGTTTGAAGAATTTTAGTTTGAAAGGATTTTGAATTGGGTATTTTTGTTTTCCTTTTCTTCTTCCTTTCGATTTCTCTCTCCTCTTCCCAACCCTTTGCTTCTTCGTCCCCTCGTTGCCTGGTTTTCGCGCTCCACTTTGGCTTTCTTACTCAATCCCTTGCTTTCTTCTTTGTGTCTGTCTCAGTCTCGTTTTCTTCTTCCTCTCGGTTTCCCCTACACCTTTTTCTTCGCCTGATCCTGGCCCTTGGTCTCGATCTTAGCTCTCTCACTTTTCTGGTTTTCTACTTTTGGGTCTCGTTCCCTCGACCTCTTGCTCTCTTCGCTCCATTTCTGTTTCTACTCCCTCGTTTCTCTTCTTCTTTTTCTCCATTCCTCCTCTCGGCTCTGCTCTCGTTCTGGTTCTCTATCAATCTTTCATTCCCTCTGCTCTGCTCCGTTTGTCTCTCTTTCACTCTCCTTCTCTGTTCTGGCTTCCTCAGGCTCTCATTTCCTTTATATGTTGCTATTTCAGTCTTGGTCCCTCTCCCCTTTTTACTCTATCTCTCGGTTTCTCTTTCCTCTTTTCCTTTCTACGCATAAGTAACTCCGCTGTTTTGATATAAACCCCAATTTCTCTTGCTTCATTAATGGCCAGCACAACTTGTCAGCCATCTCTTTGCTTTTCTTGTTTTCTTATTTCTTTTATTTTCTGTTTTATTTTCTTTTTGCATTTCCTGTATTTTTATTAGACCTATTTTGATTAAATCATGTTTGCATCTCATTTTTGGATTTTCAATTTCGATGCTGGAAAATTATAATTCAATTAACTCAATAAATTTCAATTTTAAATTAACTTTTAACAATTTAATTCTTATTAAGCTAGCACCTCCCTTCAAAAAAAAAAAAAAAAATAGCTAGCACCTAAATTTTCGGATATTACACTTCGTCATGTAGATTTCCTCCAACCGAAGCCAAAGCTTCAGTGTCTTAACAAGCACGTCCCGTAGAACATTGAGCGGCAAGCACAACCGACTAACCGAAAGTGCCTTTTCTTCTAGTTCCTCTCATTCATAATCAGTCATCGTCCCTTGCTTCTTCTTCTACTTCTTGTATTAAGCCGATTGTTCATCGATCATCGGATTAGGTTTGGCTTTAGCACATGTGAGAACCTTCCATAACTCATGTTCAATGAGAACCGCCTTCATTTGAACCTTCTAGAGATTAAAGCTAATCTCTCCATCAAACTTTTGAATATCAACCTTTAAAATTGAATACATCCTAAACTGTAGAGCTCTTATATAACTTGTTAGGAATTAGAGCATTAAGTGTGGAAATGGTCGTTTGGAAAATTATCCTAAAGAGGGAAAAACACAATTGTTTGATAGAATCATCTCCAAGACTACCAATTTTCTTCCTATTTTATTTGACTTCGGTCAGCATGTGAAAGTACTTGGTATTTAAGTCCCTTAAACAAATGATTGCAGATCCTAGCCCTCGGCCCCCAAATGTTTTTTTCCATTTTAAGGAGAGTATGATAATAGACCATTAAGTCACATCACAACCGAAAAAGGAAAGGGGTCTAACTATTGGAGAGAGCTTTTGGATACACCAAAAGATGAGCACGAACGCTATTTTTATTATGGATAATATTCCGAAAGATAATCCTATTCCAATGGGGAGCTCTGTCTTTAAAAGACTTGGTGTTATCCACAAAAGTTGCATTCGGATTCCACATATTAGACATAAGTTCACTAAATTGAGGGTAATATTGCCAAGCAATGATTGATTTAAAGGGGGCTTTAAATGAAGGAAATGGGGCTTGGTTTGAATAAGAATAGAGCAATGGTTAGATTTGACGTGAGGGAGATGGGTTACCTTAGTATTTGGATATATCTAAAGCCAGGCAGGGTTCAACAAAGTAGGATCAAGTTTCTCTTGAATGCAATCTATACCATCAAGACCATCAGTCCATGTGAAAATCGGATCAGTAAAGCCAATATCAATTAAACCCTTACCTCAAGATTTTTAGAGTGGCAAGTGACAATGTTGAGATCAACAACCACAATATTGGGGTGCTTAACCGGGGGAGGATCGAGGGCTAAGTTGAGCATTATTTTTACTGGGGAGTGCATGGCAGTAAGAACCACCTCATGCTCAATAGTCTCAAATTTGACCAGACAGTGAAAGAATTCAGGTTTAGGGGCAATAAAGTCAAGAACAATGACAAGGGCCTTCCAAAACAAGACAATAGCTGCTCTGTCACCATTAGGGTTAACAAAGAGATACTCAAGGAAGCCAAATTTTTCTTTAATGGTGTCAGCACATTTACCTAAAGAAGGAGATTCCATGAGGATAAGTATAAGTGGGTTGTGTTGATAAATGATATCCATAATGAAAATATACAGATTACGCACACAAGCCTTCCTAACGTTCCAGACCACAAGTTTTGTATTCGAAGGGTTAATCATGGTTGGATGAGGGGATGGGATCTTTGAGTTTCCTTCTCCTCTGGTAGAGGATGATTTTTTCCTGAAAAGGGTTCAAAGGTTCCTGACTTGGTTGAACAAGTTTCAGTCAAAACTCCTGATTAAAGCATTATGGCTTGACTAACACTTTGATATCTGGGGAAAAAGTATGGTTGAAACTAAAATGGCCGCTTAGTTTTAGGTTTCTAAAATTTTCCATAGTCCTGAACGCCATGATTAGTTGGTCTGTCCTTGACGTATTTACCTCCGTGCCTACCTTTCCAAACGAACAAGGTGGAATTCTCATGGTCAAGGGCTGTAAGGATGGTTGGCGTTGTAACTGAGTACCCAACGGGAGACCTATTAGCATGCGGCGGACTTGTATGACCCTTCTGAGGGATAATTTGGCTTCCTCTTAAATTTTGAAGTTTCCTAAGATGGCAAGATGTTCATGATCTACCATAGTCCTGGAGTTGGGAAAGTTGGAAAGAGATGGAATTCCTGATTTGGAAAAAGTAGAAGGGTTGATTTCTAGGAAAGAAAAGGCTCGTTACGTCGAGTAACGAGATATTGGGTTTGAGAGGTTGAAAAGAAGGCATGGTGTAGGAGCCACGATCCGTCCCCGTAGGGAAACAGATTGAGTTTCCTCATGAATGTCAACTTCACATGAGGTGTGGTTATCAACAAACGATAAGGTTTTTGAAAGAGACAATTTTAAGAAGGGATTGATTGGTGATTTTAGGAAATCATTTTATTTTCAAAATCAATTTTAGAAGTCTCGGGATATTATTTCTTAAGCAAAACTAATTAGAAAAATAAGGGAACCAATATGCCGCAAAGTTATTGATCTAGGTAGTCAAAGCTGCCTAGGCCAAGAGTTAAGCCTGGTTCCCAACCGGTGCTCGGCTTATGCCTACTCTGTTTGGTAATTGGCACCAGGCTATCTGCCGAACCGAGGAATCGAGTCTTGTTTAGATAGCTTATAAGCTGCCAAATTGACCAAATTTTTTTGTTATTTCACTTAAAATGCCGAGAAGCACTTTAAAAAAATAAAAAGCCAAAAGAAAAGGAGTCTCCAGTCGGTTTTAGGAATAAAAACTAACAAAAATAAAATAAGCACTTTTCTAAATTTGGTACAAGAACTCAAAATCGGAAAAGGTTTTTAAAAAGGATCCTCGGTCTTAAACCAATGATCCGGTATTCGAAGGTGAAGGAACGAAACAAAAGGGATGCTCTTTATTCCAATCATAAAAAGACGACCTCTAATAATTTGAAAAGGTAAGTTTAAATCGCCTCATACAAAACAAACAATCAACATGCAATAGGTAGAAATTAAACAAACAAAATATGATTGAAAGCGGTAAATAAAACAATTAACAAAGTAATAAAGAAAAGCGATAAAAGAAAGAACAACGAAAAAGAAAGCAAGAAATAAAATATTACAATGGGGGAGGAAAGTCAAGTGATTACATCTTGAAACGGCATTACGGAAAGCAATAAGTAACCGAAATTAAATAAGGTAGAAAAACAAACTCGGGATGGTGGAATGACACCTCGGGTAGACCCACCTGCTAGGCTTAAATCACGATCGAATTTCGCGGAATGACGGTAGGGCGATGACAAGCGAAAAAGGAAAAAGGATTGTTTATGAGTGGTTTAGAAAAGAAGTTTTCGTGTGTTTGTGAAGAGAAGAGAGAGTAGAGGAATTCAACAATTGGGTGCTTTTTCCAGTTGAATTGGTGTGTATAGGTGTGTTAACGGAGGGGGCTCTATTTATAATGAAAATTTAGCTCAAATGAACACCGAAAATCACTTTAGGCATTGGTTAAAGATAAAATCAGGTCCGAAAATACCGAAAATGGATAAAGGAATCGAATAAACTGGATATTCTCTTGGCCCAAAACAACACCGGTACCACTTCCATTTCCTGAAAATTGAAACTAACTACAATGTCATCGTATGGACATTCGGATGCGTGTGCCGCGTTGGTCGCTGAAAAAGAGTAAAACGTTGTGTTTAAGTAGGCTCATGGATTGGTGTCGGTTTAGATCCTGGTGTGGTAGTCCAAACCTGATTTGGACCGGCCGGAAGGGGGAAGAAGACATCAACGCCGGTCAGGAAACTTTTCTTTTTTTGTAAATTTTCTATTTTTGGAAAGGTTTTATTTTTAGTGTCTGGTTAGCTTTTTGTGGGCTACTAGATTCCGCCACTCTATTTTAGTCATGTCTTGACCCGACCATGCATACAAGATTGGATTTTCATCACCGAGGCTAACATAAAATAAAAGAGATAAGGATGACACTTTTAAGGTGTCTACAGATGGGGTTAGTGAGCGAATCGCTAGGTTGGGAGTGAGATGGGGCTTGATATGTTGGTGTTTCATAGGTTTCATAAATTGAAGGGGTAGTTGTAGCAAGAGGAGAAGGCAAATCAGGGCATTGAATAGGCATAAGAGTCGAATTAAATGCAGGGTTCCACGGTTGCACTTATTGCAAAGGAGTGTTACAAGGGGAAATAAATAGCTGATAAGCCTCAGCACTCACCACCATTAAATGACCATTAGTGAAAATATTGTTCATGTCGGTATGCACAACCGGTTTTGAAGGATTTCCATGATTTCCAAAATCTTCATCTTCCTCTCTTACTTCAGGTGAAGAAAAGTCGGGTTATAGTTCGACCTCTCTAAAGTAGGAGAATTTTAGGAGTAGATTGCATGCCATGCATGCTTTGTGGATTCCCAATCGAGGTAGAATGTACTATAGAATTTCCGATTTGATTCACCTTTAGAAACATTAAAGGAGGTGGGCGAAGCAACAAGAGTTTCAACAAGGATTCTTTACTAGACAAGGGGAGGCTATCACTATCTTGAGATTGAAGTGGAGCAGGAGATAGAGGACGGGAGGAAGGATCAACCTAGCACTCCATATATTATGATATACTAAAATATGCTCAAACATGCAGAAAACAAAACCCCTAAATTATTTCCAAAAATTAGGGTTTTAGCATCCGAAATTTGCCCAGAAAAAATGAAGCATCAAAATCCAAAGTGAGGGTACTAAAACATGAGTAAACATTCAGAAAACAAAACCTATAAATTAACTTTTTCAAAAGAAAGCGAAATCAGCCCCGATTTGACCAATCAAATCCTCGAAAATTACGATTCTTGCATCCCAAAATTGCCCAGAAAAATTAGTCAATGAAACCCAAAATTGAAGGCACTGAAACATGATTAAACATGCCCTAAAAAAAGCTCCAAATCAATTTGCATCAACTTGAACGTATTGAGACCTAATTTTGCATTCTTATGGCCGAAAATTGCTAATTTCAAGAAAAACATGGCTCAGAGAAGTGTTTCAATGAAACTACAAACCGAATCCACAAAAGCATGATTAAACATGCTAAAAACCAAAGCCCTCAATAAATTTTCACAAACTAAACAAACTAAACCCCGATTTTGTAACTTTTCGGCCGAGAATTAAGGTTTAGAAAGCATAAGATAATTTCCAATTAAACTCATGATTGAAGTCATAAACTTCAATCAAATTCCCATAATTATTAGGAGTAAGCGGTTCTTGGTACCCTATCCCAAAATTTGGAACCTGAACCTAAACCTATTTGACCGGTTCCTGAATTTTAGGAACACTGAATAGAAACCTGTTTGATCGGTTCCTAAATGAAATTTGGTACCCTGTCCATACTATTATTTTTATAAAAATGGAAAAAAGTGGGGGTGCTTACTAGTATTAAGTAGGATTTTTTTAATCAATTATGGATTGGGTCTCATATTAAAAATTGAAAAATGAAAATCACCTTGATCTCATATTAAAAACTGAAAGTTAAAAAGGTTCAAAATTTAGAATATTAGCGATTTTGAGTACTTGCGGTTCCAGGAGCCTGAACCTATTTTAACGATTTCGATTCCGATTTCGAGGTTTGATTAATGGAACCGAATCGGAACCTCTTTGACAAGTTCTTAAATTTTAGGACCTTACCCGGAATTGGTTAAATAGTTCCAGTTTTGGAACCTTACCCGTTTGACCGGTTCCTATCAGCTTCGAGTACCCGCGAGATGTGCTGAACCCTAATATTTATTCTTCGGTATGTATTAATTAAACCGCTAAATCAATTTCAGCAAAACAGAAGAAATAAAATCTCGATTTTGCAAACTCCAAACTGAAATTAAGGTTCAAGGCCCAGGGAAACAAAATTGCAATTAAATTCAAATTTAAAACGACAAATTAACATTCGAGACCAAAGGATCATGATAAAGGAAACCATAAGAAAATCTTGAAACCAATTTGAACAATTAGATAACATATCATGCTCAAAAATTGATAGGGCCTTGTCAGCAATTTACGGCATTCAAGCAGCGAAATTATCCGAAATTCAACCATGAAACTTCAATTAAATTTACAAAATCATGCTACATAATACAAGAATCAAACGCCCTAAGTTAACTTTTCCATAGACAACCAAATAATCACCGAATTCAAGCCATGAAGAAACAGCGGCAGTGAAAAATTCAAAAAGTTAATGTTAAATTCACCAACTTAATGCAATTAGTTAAATTAGTGTTTGATAACTATGTGTTCCTTTTTTTTTGTATCACATTAAACATACAATTAAATAACTTCCATTTTATCTAACTAATTCACTTCTCTTTCTCCTTCTTTCTTTCCTTCTCTCTAGAAAAACCTACCTCCTTTTTTTCTTAGGAGCTGCCATTGACTTTTTGTCAATGGTAAGCCTCAATCTCTCTTTCTTTTATATCCTATTTACTATTTTCTCCACAAATAATTATTCTCTCTCCATTTGTGAGAGTCTCTCCGACCCTCTTCAAATGAATGGTATTATTTCTCGCTTTTGAAGCGATTCTATCAAACTTGTTTTCATAGGTTTATGATTGTATGTGGTTGAATTGTTGATTGATTGTCGGATCGGTCCGCAACGAGTATTAATTCTTCAAATTCGGACTATTATAACATATAAATCTATTCGAAAGGAAGGCTATACAAGATTTGTGGTTCTCCTTGTTAAAGGTCTGTATAATGAAACAATGATTGAATGGAAGAGGAGCGTTCAAAAGAGTTTCAATTACTTCTTTCAATCGAAAGATTTATTTTGTTATTTTAGTTATGAATTTGTTTGAGTTTGATTTTCTTTATAGATGCCGTATGGCTTTCTATTAATGAAATTCATTCGTTATTCTAAAAAAAAAAAAATTCCATTTGATCAAAAAATAAATAAATAACTTTCTAGCATCCCCAGTATGGTAATTGGACTCTTGCTCTAAAGAAACTTGTAGCATCCAAAGTGTATTGTTTATATGAGCTAAGGTTAAATACACCAACTTAATTCTTAGACATTTAGGATGAAAATAAAACTCCTTTTCTACAGGAGGTAAGTTAAATTCCCTTGTCAATACCTCCATGCAAATAACAAATATATAAAGGGACAAATGATCCCTTTGTGTAAGAGGTCTAGCTCTGTAATGCCTCAGAAATTTGGAGTATTCACAAATGGGCAAAAATTAAAACTAGCTGTTAGAAATATACAAGGTCAATGATCTAATAGCAACAAAATAGGGATTTTTATTGTTTGATGCACTAGCTGTTAAATTAAAACTGGCTGTTCAATAATTGTTTATTGTCTCTTCTCAATGAATTTGGGATTTGCATACTTCAAATTTAACAAAACTATATATATATATATATATATATATATAGCAATACCAACACATATACATAGATATACGTAAAGACACTTGACGCATTACCATTGGTTGACTTTGTTATTTTTTTTGTGGATATAAAATTTTTTTGTAACATATCATTTATTGTACTATTATTATCATGTCTTTAAAATTCTTAGAATATTAAAAAATATTTAAAATAGTAATAATTATAATATCAAAACAATAATCAAAAGAATAATATTGGAGTAATTGCTACTTTTTAGATACAAATATATCATATAAAATTGGACATCATGTATAATCTAATAAACTTAGCTATTTGGAAATTACAGTTACAATAATGTCCTAAATATTAATTTTATAAATAAAATTCATAATATGAAAAAATTCTTAACATCAATGGATACAATTATAAATTAAAAATAAATGATAATAATAATGTTAATTATGGTATCTATTTAATTTGAATGTGATAATAATAATAATAATAATAATAATAATAATAATAATAATAATAATAATAATAATAATAATAATAATAATAATAATAATAATAATAATAATAATAATTTATTGGATCCGGGTGGGGAGTTGGGAGAAAGTAGTATTTATAAAAGTACGTAAGACTAAGAACTCATACTAATTAAAATAATTTTACGCATCAATTGCTTAATTTAATTTAATTCTATAATTAACCTACTTAAAATCTCGAGTCTCACAAATGATGATGATAATAATAATAATAATAATAATAATAATAATAATAATAATAATAATAATAATAATAATAATTTATTGGATCCGGGTGGGGAGTTGGGAGAAAGTAGTATAATGCGCTAATTTATTTATAAAAGCACGTAAGACTAAGAACTCATACTAATTAAAATAATTTTACGCATCAATTGCTTAATTTAATTTAATTCTATAATTAACCTACTTAAAATCTCGAGTCTCACAAATGATGATGATGATGATAATAATAATAATAATAATAATAATAATAATAATAATAATAATAATAATAATAATAATAATAATAATAATAATAATAATAATAATATGAGTTCTTAGTCTTACGTACTTTTATAAATAAATTAGTGCATTATACTACTTTCTCCTAACTCCCCACCCGGACCCAATAAATAAAACCCGAGACAACTTATGCTAGCTATTTCTATTCTTGCTACATAAAATAAGCCTAATTAAAAATAAAAAATAAAAAAAAAGGAAAAGAGGAAGATGACTAATTATATTTAGGTGGGGCGGATTAGAGCTGGGCAACAGGTCAGGTCAAGTCGGGTTCGTGTTCGTGTCGAACTTAAACGGGTTGAAATCAGCCACCGAACCCGACCTATTTAATAATCGGGTCCAAAATCATTGACCTAACCCGGTTATCAACTAAACGGGTTGACTCGAACCCGACCTATTTAACTAAGTCGATGAAAATATAAATTTAATATAATTCAATGAAAAAAATTTCAGAACAAAAAATAACACATTTCCAAACTTGTTTCCGGTTCAAGCATTGAGCATTGTAGTTTAAAAAAACCGTACAACATTAGCATATTACAACCAACTACATAAGTCTAAATTCAAATTACAACTAACTTGAAATTGTCCAAATTCGAATTACAGTTGCATAATCAACAAACCAACAACCAAATCCCATCTAAAACTAACTTAATAATTTGAACTACGTGTCAGCTCAACTGTACTCCCCTCTTCACTCTTCCTCTTGGTTGAAAGAGAGCTCTCTTCATCTTCATTTACGTTCATCTTCATCACATCTCCGCACAATTCATCCAAATTAATTTGGATAGGCATGAGAGCTAATGTAAATGGAAACAAGAAAACAAAAGAGAAAGAGGAAGAATATTTGTAAATGAATGACCGAAGATTTTGCCTTAAAACTGAAAAAAATAAAGAATGGAACATTACCACCTTCGTTGTAAAGCCAATCCCTTAAGTAAATTGTTGCTTCAATAGTTTGTGGCTTTAAAGTGCTACGATATGCATCAAATACTCTCCCACCAACACTAAATGCAGATTCGAAGTAACGGTAGATAAAGGAATAGCTAAAACATCTCTTGCCATTTGAGAAAGAATGGGAAATCGAAATTTGTTCTCCTTCCAATAGCCAAGAACATCGTAGTTTTCAACACGAGGCAATAGAATCTCATCCAAGTAGTTGTTCAAGTCATTCTTAGACACACATTTGATAACATTACTTGAGAAATTATCAAAGTCCTAAATGAAAAAAAAAAGTAAGTTGTAGGTCAGAAAAATACAATTAATACAATTAAGTAATAATTATTCAAAATTAAAGTATACCTTTAAGAATGGATTCTTGCCTCCTCCCACATTAGGAGCTTGAACAAGTGGCAGTGGTTGAAGAAGATGAAGATCCTTTTGAATCCTTGGCATACTCATCAAACAAAGCAAACAACATATCCTTTAACAAAGACAACTCAATCTCATAACGATCTCCATAGATCCTTCTATATGCCCACTTAACAATTTGAAGTTTATACCGAGGATCTAAAATTGTAGCAATTCCCATTATGGTGCTAAAATCCGCCCAATATTTCTCAAACTTTGCATACATACTTATTGCCATGTTTTTCATAAAGTTATCTCCATTTTCCATTTGTTCTTTCAATTCCAATCTCACTCTCACAACATTAGGAAAATACAAGTTTGAGGTAGGAAACTTTGATCCGGAAAATTCACATGTAACTTCATAAAACACTCTAAAAAATCACAAAGTTTCTCAATCCTAACCCATTCATCAAATCTTGGGCAATGAATAAAGTTACTATCAACCACCATCAAATGATTAAACACTTGTTTATAATGAAGAGCACTTTCAAGCATGAGATATATAGAATTCCATCTAGTGGGTACATCTTGACGTAAACCTTTTGAGTAAACAAGATCACAAAACTTAACCGAGTCAAGGAACCTTTGTTTTCTCGACTTGGGAACCCTTACAATACTTAACGCATTCTCTTACTTTAAAAACAGCCTCATCCACCTCCTTTAAACCCTCTTTAACTATCAAATTCAGAATGTGCGCACAACATCGAACATGAAAATAATCACCATTACACACAAGCTTCAGCTGACTTTTTAACATATCAACATAAGTGCCATTCGATAAAGCATTATCAACAGTCAAGCACATTACTTTCTTATCAATGCCCCAATCTTTCAACAAAATCATAAGTTTTTCAGCTAAAGCAACACCATTATGAGGTGGAGGCAAGAAGAAGAAGTTCAGAATTTTCTTGCGCAAAGTCCAACTATGATCAATGTAATGAGCAGCAAGAGATATGTAACCATAAGTGTTTATGGATATCCAACAATCAGCTGTGAATGAAATTCTACCCGGAAGGATTGTAAAAATTGTTTTAATTTTTCTTTTTCGCTTATAAATGACTTAAACAAGTCACCCCTAACTGTCTTCCTTGAAAGCAATTTCACATTAGGATTCAAGTAAGAAAACAAGTCTTTCACACCATCATACTCACAAAATTGGATAGGCAAATCGTGTTTCACAATACAAGCAGCCAAAATTTGACGAAAGACAACAGGATCAAGCTCGGGACGCCTATTACCCAAAGAATCTAAACTTCTATCCAAAAGAAGCTGCCCAATGTCCGTATAATTCCTCCTTTTACAATTACCTAAATGTCTTTTCAAATTTCCAGTCCCATACTTGCTATCCCCGAATAAATTTGCCCACATCTTTTACACTTACGTAACAATTTTCCATCAACGTCAGGTTCAAGAAACTCATAGTGCTCCCAGACAGTAAGAAGTCAGTTTTCTTTGTCGTTTAGAAGGCTTACCATTGATGATTGGCTTGTATACACCAATTGGCACATTCTTTGTAGTTGTCTTTGCCTTTTTCTCGTCAACCTCAGCCATTCCTTCCCCATTTGAGTCCAAATCGATTGGAACCGAATCACCCTCCATTGTAGGCATACTCTGCGTTTAAATTAGTGAAAACAAATCAATAACTAATTAAACAAAACTAAGGTTGAACAACAGAAAGATAAATGAATTAGATAAGATAACTCACCATAATTTGGAATCAACAGTTAGAAATAGCTACAAGATCCGAAGATAAAGAAAGAAAGCAAATCGATAGCGGCGGCCGAACGAAATAGCACAAACAACCAGCGATGAATCCGCGAAATAGAGAGATAACAAGAGAGAAAACGAAATAGAGAGAGATGCTTACAGCTACAGATTGGAAATACGGCGACAGGTGAGCAACCGAGGAGTAGTGAGAGGATGAAGGCGCAAGGAGTGAGAGGGATGAAGGGAGGACGAGCGACCATGGAGGGAGAGGCATGAAAGGTCGAGGTGTGAGGGGGAGGGATGAAGGGAGGACGAGTCGAGCTAGCGGCGACCGTGGAGGGAGAGAGAAGAGGTGAGCAAGGCAGGTGACCGTGGATGGAGAGAGTAGGCGACCGTGGAGGGAGAGAAGGAGAACCAGGCAGGCGACCATGGAGCGAGAGAGAAGAGGCGAGCCAGGCGAATGTGTTAGCGGTTTGTGTCCGAGTGTTGAGCGATTAACTTAGGGTTTTGTTTTGTTACTTCATTTATATAGTTAGGGTTTTTCAAAAGTAAAATGGGCTGATTTTAGGCTGCGGAATCACATTAAAAGCGGCCCAAAATTTCAATTCCCCTAATTTTTAAAATTGAAATTTTGGTTACACTGAAAAATCAATACTAAACAAATAAACGGTAAACGGTAAAAAGTCGACCTATTTAACCTAATTAATTAATCGTGTTAAATATGTATTTTTTCGTGTCAAGATTCTCAACCTTAACCTAACACATTTATTTAAACGGTTTGTTCGTGTCAACCCATTTACATAAACGTGTTGAAAATTTGTACCCAAACCCGCCTAAGTTCGTGTCAAGTTCGGGTCGGTAATCGTGTCGTGTCCGATTTTTCCAGCTCTAGGGTGGATAGGCTAAAAAGGAGATTAGTGTAAAAGGGGGAAGTGCTGGCGTTATCCGATGAAGCCATAGCAAAGGAAAGAAAAGGAATTAAAGGGAAAGAAAAGAAGAAAGGCTCGGGGAAAGGAAAAAGCCCAACGAAAAGAAAAAAAGGAAAGAAGGGGAAACAGGACCGGGAGTAAGGGAAAACGAGAGGGAGAAAAAGAGAGGGAGAACAGAGAGAGAGAGGAAGCATGTGCGAAAGCCGAGAGAGAGGAAGGGGAGGCCGACGAGTGGAAGTACGGCAGCCAACGGCCGATGAACCAAAGGACTGCGCCCGGTGAACGAGAGCAAGCGATGAGGAGAGGCAGAGAACAACGAGTAACCGAGGCGACCAAGACAGAAGGCCGGCGTACCGAACGATGAGTGAAGAAATGCAGCCGGCGAGCACGGGTAGGCGGCGAGCGAAGAAGAGGAAAGCGGCAAGGTGGAACCGGGACCGCGGCCGGCAAGCGAGGAAAAAGGAGAAGAAAGGAAGAGACCGACTGGGCCTACCAATTCAAGCAAACCTTCAATCCCTAAGAATTCGAGGTGGGTGATTTTATATTCTAAATTGATAGTAATTTCGAAACCCAATTGAATTTTGTTGTGAATATTGAATGTTTATGCTATAGAACTAATTTAGTAGTTGTTAAAGGTTAAATTAGGAACTTTGAAGGAATTTAGTAGTTGTTTAAGGTCTGAATTGCAAACCTGGAAATTCGGATAAAGTTAAGTTGCATAGGTCTAATGAGTAATATTGAAACTTTAGTTAGCAATTAAGGACGAAGAAGTTGTGATTTGGATACGGATTATGAGTCCATGTTTCAATTGAGCCATAGGGATTTCTTGAATTTTCACGTGTCGAAGGTAATTATTAATATTGGGAAACCATGATTTGGAGGGGGAGTGAGAGTTCATCTCGATTAATGCACTATTGAGGTATGCGAATGGAAAGTGGATGATTGTTAGGTTAAATTAAGTTTAAAATATATTTAAATCCTTCGATTGAACTAAAATTGAAAATAAGCGGAACTAAAGGAATTTGAGTAGTAAACTAAAATTTAGAGCTATATGGCTGAGTATGGGCCGAGAAAAGTTAAATTAGTAATATGGAGACGTAATATGAGAAATTGGAAGCAAGGGTGAAAATTTGTGAGGAGTTGGGACTTTTGGGTTAAGTTGTACCTATTTGTGGTTATTGTGGCTTACGTAAATTTTAGTTCCCGAGTTCGTTATGCTTGAAACTAAATTGAGTAGGATATGGATGAATATGGGTAAATGCTAAGTCCTTGGGTGAATCCTTGAGTTAAGGTGCTAGCTTGGCATATGAAATCTTAATATGGAGATGTTTTGACTTCATCATAAATAACGCTCAAAAGTAGTTTTGAAAAGAGTTCAAATGTTTACACAAAATAATACTTCGAGTACAATTCTTGATAACTGCTTTTCAAACTTGAAATATGTTCTAAGGAAGTGAAATGGATTTGAGAAAGTGAATTTAGAGGGGTGACACGTGGTGTCATGCCTTCTATGGTGTTAAACTGTTTTGAGATTGTTTTGAAATGGTTGAGTGAAACCAACATGATGAATAAATATGTTCAAAATTATTTTGAATCGACATTGGCTAGGATAGTTTAGCATACGGAAGGGTTCTAGCTGGACTCCTCGTCTGTTAGGATGCCCGACCACATACTTCCGTGAAAGGGTTCTAATATAGGTCCTTCGTATCGGGACGCCCGACTAGAGACTTTCTAGAAAATAGGTCCAGAGAGCCTTTATTCGGGGTCGTGCCCTAGAAGCTATAAAGTGCTAGTTCGAGTCCGTAGAGTCTAGAAAGTTGATTCAATTCTAAATGAGTTGTTAATGATTGCAAAACCGTGTTTTAAATAATTGAAATGTCATGATCTTTATTTCGAGGATTTCATTGAAAAGTATCTAGATTTGTTTTACGTTACTCTACCTTTACTAATTTCATTATTATCATTAGTATGTGTCAAGAATTTCCGTTTTAAGAGTATAAGATTCTGCACTTAGAGGATTGGTGCTTACCCCCATATCTCTCCGGATACCCGAGATGGTTGTTCCGCCTCTTTCCTTGGCTGAAATGCTTACACTTTGATGGTGGTCGTGACGAAGCTTGTTTTATATGTTTTCATGTTTAACATCTTGTATATATGTGGGTACTTATGTAAATATGCAAGCATGTATAATATAGCTGGACGTGTAAGCAGAGACCTAAAACTAGTAGCTCAACTAGTAGCTCCGATAAGCCGAAATTTCCCTCATCGACGATTTTGCTCTTACCAGCCCATCTACGAGATTAGATCTCATCCTCTCGGGAGTTGGCCCGAGTTGCAATTAGGTTTTTACGTAGTTTTTAACTTGGGTTGTAATATAGTTTGGAACTTAGGTTTTGTGGTTGTAAATATACTTTGGCGTGTGGGCGTTAAGTTGTATACTCCAAGCGTGTAACTCGTTGAGTTTGATTGTTATTTTTATGTAGGTTTTTAAGACTTTTGGCCTAAGGGTTAAGTCATATTTCGGATGTAATACTCCTAGGGTGGGTTTTGGGTGTTACATTAGTATTATTTTTTATTTTTTTATTTTTTAACAAGTATTTTATTTTTATTATATTACAAAAAAATAAAATAATGCTACTAAATGAAAAATGTTACGTAAAGTTATATATATTGTTAAAAGGATGGAGTATTTTTTAGTATTATAATAATTTACTTAAAAATAATTTTTAAAAAGTAATATTTTTTCACACCATTGATAACAATTTATCATCACTAAAAGCAAAAGCTAGATATTGGAGGTGAAAAGAATTTCTGCAATTTATTTTATAATGGTATATGAATAATTTAAATAACACATAAATATTTATTAGTTAATTAATAATGTGATCGAACAAATTAAAAAAATAGATTAAAAATTAAAAAATAAATAAAGTTCAACATATACTTATACAAAGTACGAGATATATACTGGTATGTAGTATATATATATATATATGAGTTCTATCGGATGCATGGCCCTTACTATAGGGAAATGGGGCGGATTCGGGTCGGGTGGAGCTGTATTTGTACCCATATCATTTTAAAAATTCTACTCATACTTATTGGATTTTAAAAACCTATACCCTACCTGCATTCATCGGGTTTTTTTAGTTTGTGGGTTTTATTTGGATTTGAATGTGATAAGAAAAAAAATATCCGTATTGACATACGAGAATCATCCTTATGTTTTGTCCCATGAAGATAAAATCAGTTTTACTTTTAGGAAAATTACAATTTAGTATTAAGTATGTAAGTCTTTTTCTGTGCATCCTTATACGATAATTAACATGTTCATTGATTGAGTGAAGAAAATTATTACATTAAACCAGGTACGGGTAGTGTGCGGGGTTACCCCCATACCCATCCCCAAATTCGTTATTTCCCCAATCGTCTCATACTTGCTGTTTTTTTTTTTCACTTTTTCGTACCCAATCCTTTTGTAAACGGGACCGATTAAGGTTGGATTTTTGTGTTCAGGCTAACTTTCCATCCCTAGCCCTTACTTTATCAAGAAGTCCGAATGTTTCTTTTATTTTTTGTTTTGGAGGATAAAGATGACGAGTTGAAATTAAGTCACATATTAAAAAGTACCGCGCTCATCATAAAAATTTATAATCTTTTTTCCTTCTACTAGTTGATTATCTATAAGCATTTACCGAATTAGTCAATATACATTTGCGAGGTCTATTGATGACCATTTTGATGATGATATCAAGTTATTTAATTTGGATTATTAATTTTTTATATTTATATTTTAAAAATATTACTAATTTCATTTCAAAATATTATACTTTAAGGTTATGAGTGAATATTAAGAAAACACAAAATTTATGACAAAATTATATTGAAAGACCAAGTTGTCCCAAGACTTCATTAGAAATGAAAAAAATTAATGAAAGGGAGAGATTAAAAAAAAAAAAAAGCACATGCTAATTGTTTTTTGTTTTATCAAAGCACATGCTAGATGTTTGACTACTAGAAAATTTGAAGATTAATAAAAATGAAATCAAAAGAATATGCTGGCGAAGACATAGGAATAAATAATAAATTATTATTGCAGTGCTGCAAAGTGTTTAAAAAGTTATTTAATGGAGAAAGAAAATTATTGCAGTTAGAAGTTATATATAAAATGCACATAAATATAAATATAAATATAAACGAATATATACGAGTAGAAATGAATATAAAAGGACAGTAAACGAACATAAAAGAACATAAACAATTAGAAATGAGTTAAAATAAGAAACGAACGAATATAAACGAACATAAACGAATATAAAATAACATAAACAAACATAAAAGAACATAAACGAATAAACATAAATAAATTCCCTTTTTCATATAACTTTGTACAGACCCGAAATGTTGAAGATTTGAAAATGAAACTTAAAAGAAGATATAGTAGATATACTTACAAAAAAAAGTTATTTTCAGTAATGGAGAAATAAGGTCACCAAAATGTTGAAGATTAAAAATGAAATTGGAAGAAGATACAGGAGATGATATATGTAAAGATTTTTGGATAGAACGGGAAATTTTATCAATAAAAATGCAGTTGTGTAAAGATAATTTTCTAACAAGAATAAATCTTAAAATATCAAAACAGATCTATATTTCGACAAAATTAATGGTAAATATAATTTCGTTCGACTCTATACTTGCAGCATCAATCTAGCTACAAACCGTATTCTTCCACTTCGATATGTCTTTCTCAAACATTGGTGAGCTATTGTATATATCTTTGTGTGATATAATAGATCTAACATGAATAAAATATCACTTTGATCGAGTTATATGAAATTCCTTTGTTGAATAATTTCCAACCAAAATCAATGAAACTAATTGCTAAAAATATCAAAGTTATACCCTCCAATATAATCAACAAACCTAATAAAATTTGCACGTATTGACAAGAGAAATAACTCGTACAAAGGCCGAAGCAATACTCTCACAAGAAGGAGAGAAACCCTAACTCTCACAAAAAGGAGATAAATCAAAACTCTCATAAGAAGGAGAGGAATCCAAACTCTCAAAAGAATGAGAGAAAATTTGTTACAAACAAAAATAATACTTTTAAATCTTGATGTGATTGAAGAAATTGAAGTAAAAGGGGCTTACCACTGGCCGTAATTAAGCCGATAGCAACCCGAAGAATCTAGAAAATAGAAAAAAGTAGTGGATACGGAATTAGGATTTAGAGAAGATAAATAAAAATGATATAGGTATAGATTAATAATAATAATAATAATAATAATAATAATAATAATAATAATAATAATAATAATAATAATAATAATAATAATAATAATAATAATAATAATAATCTATGCAATCTATACTATATATAATAGCAATCTTTTCAAAAGTATGACATGGTGGCTCGAGAGTGAATTTAGGAGTTTCGTCCAATAAAGAAAAATGATAATTTATCATTGAAAAAAAGGTTTTCACCGATCTATGGACTCTCTTTTACTCCTTGCCAAAATAATAATAATAATAATAATAATAATAATAATAATAATAATAATAATAATAATAATCTATACTATATATGATAGCAATCTTTTCAAAAGTATGATATGGTGGTCCGAGAGTGAATTTAGGAATTTCGTCCAATAAAAAAAGGGTTAATGGATGGGAATAATACAAATTTTTGGAGTGTTGGCCAAATTTAATACGAACAATTTCCTTGGCTGCGAACAGAACCAACTTTGGGTGTATTTTCCAATATCGGAATGCCACCGAGTTGTATGGGTGGCAACTCGTTGGGAACGTGACATGGCAATATTTTTGGACACGTATACGGCGGAATTAATTTTTTAACTAGATTTATGAGATATAAGTGCCGGTTATGGAAGAAATTTTTTAAAACAAAAAAAATTGAAAATCTTTCTATCATTAACTCTGCTATTCTCTCTCTCTCTCTTTCCCTACTTTATCCCTCTTATGCTCTCTCTCTCTCTATCTCTCTCGTAAACAAAATCATCTAAATCCAGAAAACTTCCCCCTTCTCTCTCGCTCATCCTCCTCCTTGCTCTCGCTTTCCCTCAAAATCAAAACCCATCAACTCTCTCTCGTTCTCCTCCCTCTCCCTCACTAATTAGTTCTCACTTAATACTCCTAAAAGGTCAATCCAACAATGGCATTGAAAAAGCCTCGACCTTTGCATGACCCGCTTGTTGCTTCTTCATCCGAGGAAGAAGAGGAGGAGGATGTTCCATCAAAACCTCGATCTAAATAAGCGCAATTAGAAGAGGAAGAAGAATAATCGAAGAGGAGGAAGAAGAAGATTTGAGGAGAGGAGGATGAACAAGAGAAACAGAAGAAAACCTAGAAGCATAATCAAGCTGCTCCACATATCTCCCCAATCCAAAAAAACCCCCACAACCCGAATTGGACTCCAAATCGGATTCCCGAAATCCCGCGAGCCTAGAAATCCAAAGAAAATCGAGACCTCCGTTTCAAAACCCTCAGCGAAATGCCAGGCGGAGAATGGGAAGGAGTCGAATTCCAAAAAGACGAAGCCTTCAATTGAAACCACCACTGGGACGGTGACTCCAGTGGAGAAGAGGGCGGCCATTAACGGTTTGTGGATTGAGGAGGATGAGATTGCAATTCTCAAGGGTTTGATTGAGTTTCGGGCCAATTTTGGAAAGGACCCATTTACCCATCAGCAAGAATTCCATGACTTTGTGAAGAAATCGCTCCATGTCTTTGCTTCGAAGAGCCAAGTGACAGATAAAGTGAGGAGATTGAGGAACAAGTTCAAGGGTCACGCGAAGAAATCCGTCGATGGTGAGGACCCTGTTTTCTCTAAGCCTCATAAGTATAAATATTTTCAATTGTCTAAGAAAATCGGGGAAGTTTGAATGGTGTTGATGATGTTGTTATGCAAGAAAAATCCAAGTGTTTGTGAAAAGTCCGGAAAGTTATAGGAAGGGTGACAAGATTACTCATGTTGAAGCTAATACTAATACTAATACTATAATCACTAAAGAGGAAGATTTGGTGAAGGGGAAGTCGGAGAAAGTTGGATTGAATCAGGGGAAGGAAGAGGAGGACGTTTTCAATTGTCTAAGAAATTCATAATAATAATAATAACTTTGAGGGTGATTAATTGCATTTAAACATCATTAATTTAAGGGTAAATAAGCCTTTTGATTCAATTTGTCTTTTTTTAAAATTCCTTCCATAGGTGACACTTATATCTCATAAATCTAGTTAAAAAATTGACTCCGCTGTCCATGTATCAAAAAAAAATTGTCACGTCATATTCCCGACGAGTCGCGTCCCCATACAACTCGGTGGCGTTCGATATTGGAAAATACCCCCAAAGTTGGTTCTGTTAACAGCCAAAGAAATTGTTCATATTAAATTTGGCCAACACCCCCAAAGTTTGTATTATTCCGATCCAATATTCCATAAAAAAATGATAATTTATCATTGAAAAAAAGTTTTTCATTGATCTATGGACTCTCTTTTACTCCTTGCCAAAATAATAATAATAATAATAATAATAATAATAATAATAATAATAATAATAATAATAATAATAATAATAATAATAATAATAATAATAATAATAATAATAATCATCATCATCATCATTATCTATGCAATATATAATAGTAGTATTTTTAAATTGGCTAAATATTACGACGGGAGTGATTGTATGAGTTTAGAGTAATCTTAACCATAAAAATTATTTGTCCATTAAATATGAGTCGTTGATGTAAATAATTAGATAAATAAAAATATAATTTACCCAAATAAAAAAAACCTTTTATAAGTGGACTCTCCTGTCCCTTTTTTTGTGTGTGTGATAATATAATCTTATTAGTATTTTTTTTCTCCTTCATATGTTGAAACAAATGTTGAATAATGGTAATTGGCTTTTTGGAGTTAATATTTCACCTTTGACATCTCTCTTTTATAATTTCAAGATCTTAATTTAGGTAATTTTAGTTTAATTATTTGTGATATAAGCATAATAGAGTCGTCGTTTAGGATCATCAAAATTTTGGAACAAAAAAATGACATATTTGTTATAATGAAAAGAGAAAGGGGTTTTAGAAATATTGGAGAACAGGTCAAAGGTATGTGGTTTTGAGTTATGGATGCCTAATTTTAGCAAGCTTGGTTGCTTTTGCAGTTTAGCTTCGGTATTTAAGCATCTCTTGATTTGCCCCTTAATCGAATAATAGTGTGTACTTTAAATTGGAGAGGAGGAGTTTGAGATGATGTCTTGATTGATTAACAATAAATCCTTGTAGTTAATTTTATCTATATTTTCTTCATAAATAAAGGGTCAAAGAATAAAGATTAGATTATAAAGATTGTCATATAATGTTTTAAAATAAATTGAAAGCATTTCAATGGCTTACCTCAAATATATGAGATATCTTCATTATATAATTTTTGCCTAACTTGCTAAATTGCACCAACCCCAAAAAAATTGTCTTAAGTTACCTGTCTCTAAAATTTGCATACATTCTCTCTTAGAAATCAATTTTTTAGTTCACTACCTACTTGATCATTAATATGATTTATGAAGTCTAATTTAGTAATTATTAAGTTAAATTTTATATGTTTCACTTGCTAATTTATGCAAAAGTGAAGTTTTCATTCTTTCTCACTACATTTCTATCTTAAATGATTTTAATGTCTATAGAATTTTTGGGTAAGTTTGCAAAATGAATTTTTTTCACCATACTTTTATCATTGTGTGTGAAGGTTTACAATCAGTAAATTTATTATTTAATGAATTTTATCATTCCTTTTTAGATGACTAGGATGTTATAACTTTTAAAGAGAAAATATAGTTGCAAATTAAGTTTCAAAAGTGCCGAAGTGAAGGTAAAATATGTGAATCTATTTTGCAAGTTGAGTTGGATTTTAGGCAAATGATTGAGAAATACAACTGATTTAAGGATGTAAATGTAAGAAGATAAGGGGTGGAGTCTCAACATAAATTTATTTATGATTAAGAGTTGGAGTCACAGTTTGAATTTATTTATAATTAACATCTATTGTCTATAAGCTCTTGAGGATGATCGAAGAGTATAGGATATAAATGGATTGCCTTTGTGTGTGCGAGAGAGGTGGGTAAGAATAGGTAAATCATCATATTCACCCCATACTTTTTAAAAAATGAGATCCCATTATGGGTATATATATGTGTACTTTTTAAATGTTCGTATAATATTTGAGTAAGTGATGTTTTAGTACAAAAAATTACACAAAGGTACCCTCAGGTTTGGTGTAACTATTCTTAGGCCCCGAGGTATGAATAATTACTCATAGGTACCCCGACTTTTGCTGTAAATTATCCAGAGGTACCTTCGATTTGGTGTAACTATTCTAGGGCCCCTAAGGTATGAAATACTACTTCTAGGTACCGACCTTTGCAAAATATTATCCATAGGTACCTTAAGTTTTGGTGTAAATATTATCCGTAACTTGTCGCACGGCCGTGCGAGATGTGCACAAGGGCCGTGCGGCCTTCCTTCACTTCGGGCCTTTCGCTCGATGATCCGCACGAGCTGTGCGGTTTCGCACTGAGGGCTGTGCGACTTCTCTTGATGTGTTTTAGGCTTCTTTCTTGCCTCCTCTTGGGCTCGAACTCTTCTCTTCATCGCTTTTCATCAAATTTACCTCGAATATCTCAAATTTAAGCCCAAAACCCGTAATAAAGAGATTTACGAGCTTAGGTGACGATAAAGAGAAAGTGAGCAAAATCGAACCCAAAACTAAATAAATATCATTGAAATCATCTCGGAATTGGGTTAAATAATGCCTTAAAACCGGCAAAACGAGGTTTAGCAAATCACAACCGTGAATAGCAAACCAACACATAAAAATTCAACATTAGATCATCGGGGCCATGCAACCTATCCGCTCCTGGTGAGCCTCATCAACTCAGGATCCATCATACCGTTAATATTTTCACTCGGATCAATCAATTGATTAAATTCTAGGGTTTTGTTTTGAAGGGGAGAGAAAGGAGAACAAAATGAAGGAAGGAGATGAAAAGCTGATTGAGCGGAGAGAAGATTAGGGATTTTGAAAAATTACAATTAAAATAAAATATTTTAAGTTTGTTTGGTTAAATTTTGCAGGCCTTATTAAGGGTAAAAGAGACTTTTTATCATTCCGGTAACTTTTGGGCCGGAAAAGGGCCAAAAAGAATATTACAGTAAAAGTCGGGGTACCTAAGAGTAATTATTCAGACCTCGGGGGCCTTGTAATAGTTACATCAAACCTGAGGGTACCTTTGTGTAATTTTTTATGTTTTAGTAGGTTGCATGTAGATATCTATCTAGACGTTATCTAAACGTCAATTAAGTCAAATTAGTATTGACTTTGTAGAGAGTTATGAGTTATAAGATTGACATTATTTTATTGATTTGATGTAATTTGTATTGTAATATTAATTTGTGACATAATGATATTTATTGTCATCTATAGGTCATCTAATTCAATATCTACCAATTATATATTATTCCTTTTCCTATTAATATTTGTCTTTTGATACCCAACATATTGTCACAATGTTCCTATAATCGTATGACTCGAGGTTTATTTAAATCGTTTGATTCTTAAAAGGGTGTGGCTTCTTAATGTTCCAAATCACGAGTATAATCTTAAAACCTTGATGATCTTTTTTAACATTCTTTTTTATTTGTCATTTTAGATTCTTTAGAAATTCAAAATGATTGAAAGATGAATGTGTGTTGGGCTCTAATGATTTTTATGTGTTGGGTTCCGATAAATTTGATGAGTCACGAAAGCGTTTTCACCTGTAAGGGGATAACATGCAGAAGAATGTTGTTGAATGTGAAACCATTCAATAAAATCAAATGATCGAGAAAAATAAACTCACAAGTACAACATTACTCCATGATTCAATAATTTCTTAAAGTATACGTTGTATAACATTACTCCGTCCATATCACGGGTCTACACTAGTATATAATAGTAGTATTTTCAAATTGGTCAAATATTGCAACAAGGGTAATTGTAGGAGCTTAGGGTAATCTTAACCATAAAAATAATTTGTCCATTAATTATGAGTAGATGATATAAATAAATAAATAATTAACAATATAATTTACCAAATGAAAAAAAATATTTCCTTTTATAAGTGGACTCTCCTTTTTTTTTTTTTGTGTGATAATATAGTCTTATTAGTATTTTTTCTTCTTCATATATTGAAACAAATGTTGAATAATGGTAATTGGCTTATGCATAGTTGATATTACACGTTTCTTTATTACGGTTTTAAGACCTTACTTTAAGTTATTTTAGTTTTAGTTGTTTGCGATATAAATAGAATAAAGTCATCATTTAGGATAAGAAAAATTTAGGAACAAGAAAATGACATATTTGTTGTGATGTAAAGAGAAAGAGGTTTCGAAATACCGGAAAATGGGTTGAAAGTCTGTGGCTTTGAATTATAGATGCCTAATTCTAGCAAGCTTAGTTATTTTGGCAGTTTAGCTTTGATATTTAGGTATCTCTTGACTCGGTCCTTAATCGAATAATAGTGTGTATTTTAAATTGGGGAGGAGGAGTTTGAGATGGTGTCTCGATTGATTAACGATGAATCCTAGTACTTAATTTTATCTACATTTGCTTCACAAATATAGGGTCAAAGATTTAGAGATTAGATGATCAAGGTTGTCGTATAATGTTTAAACAAATTGAAGTCATTTCAATAGTTTACCTCAAGTATATGAGATATCTTCATTATATGTTTTTTTTCCTAACTTACTAAATTGCACCAACCCCAAAAAAAAAAAAGAAACTATCTTAAGTTACTTGTCCGTAGGATTTGTATATATTCACCCTTAGAAATCATTTTTTTAGTTTACTACCCATTTGGTCATTAGTATGATTTATGAAGTCTAATTTGGTAATTATTAAGTTGAATTTTATAGACTTCACTTGCTAATTTATGCAAAAGTAAAGTTACAATTCTTTCTCACTACATTTCTATCTTAAATGATTTTAGTGTCTATAGAATTTTTGGGTAAGCTTGCAAAATGAATTTTCTCTCACCATACTGGTATCATTGCGTATGAATGTTTATAACAAGTAAATTTATTCTTTAATAAATTTACTTATTCCCTTTTAGATGATTAAAATGTTATAACTTTTACAGTGTGTTTGGTTGGGGGAAAATATTTTCCCGGAAATTATTTTCCATGGGAAAATGAATTTCCAAGGAAAATCATTTTCCACCCATATTTTCCTTTGTATGGTAGAAGGAAAATAATTTTCTAAAAATTATATTCCTTTGTTTGGTAGGAAGGAAAATAATTTATTTTCCAAGAAAAATAAAACCTAACCCTTAACTAAATCCCCCAAAACTCTAACCCTAACCCTAAACCCTATATCCCATTCCCTAACCCTAAATTTGATACCATAACCCTAAGCCCTAAACCCCATAGCCTAACCCTAAACCCTAAATACCTAAACCCTAAAACCCATACGCTAACCCTAAACCCTAAATTCCCCAAAACTCTAACCCTAACCCTAAAACCCAAGAATTCTAAACCCTAAATTTGATACCTTAGCCCTAAACCCTAAAACAGATACCCTAAACCCTAAACCCCGAACAAAATAAAAAATGTGGTAAAGTTAACAAATTAACCGATGTAAGTTTTTCAAAACTATTGTAAAATAGAAGGAAGAAAGAGAAGACAATGCAACAAACAAAAAGGAAAAGCAAGTGACAAATATGGCCTCAATTCAACTGAACAAGCATTCAAAAAGCTAACACTAATTGGTTAATATAATCTAACAACTTCCTCATAAATCATATCCAAACCCAATAATAGTGAAACCTTAAGACATAAACATAACAAACTAAAAAAGTCTGAAAGGTAAAATACAATACTATCAGGTCGTGTTGTTCTTCTTCATGAAGTTTTGAAGCCAAATTTTGCGAAACTTTTCATTTTTCACAAGAAAGCCTCTGCCTTGACTTTTGTTTGTAATCGGATAATCGAATGCAGAAGCCAAAAACTCATCTTCAAAACCTTCAGTTTTCATAAATTCTTCAAAAGTAGCTCAACATCGAGCTTGGATTTGGAGAATTTTTCAAGAGCCGTAGCAACTTGACCAAGCTGGGAAGAAATTACTTGTATATCCGAATCAACCTCACGAGCTCTCGTTCGAATTTTTGTTTACCCCGATGGTACACCAATAGAAGAAACTAATTGTTTGTCATTTTCTTTCATGGTTTCACTTTCATCATTACTCTTCTCTTCTAGATTTACCGCATTATTACAAGACTCCACTTCAACATCATCAAATGATTTGGCACAACTTCCTCTAGTTACATCCTTCCCAATAACAATAGCCATTTCATAATACATCTCAATTTTTTATTCAAATACTTGTCATGAGCAGGATTTACCTAATCATAAAAAAAAAAATAAAAGAAACATCACAACTTGTTCTACGAGTAGTTGAAGATGAACAATAATAACTTAATAACCTAGATAATCTTTCACTGGGATGCGGATGTAGTTGAAGATGAACAGTAGTAAATTAAAAACCTAGATAATCTTTCACCTGGATGCGAGATGCAGAAAAAAAAAAGAGAAAGACCATTGCATAAAAGACTTACAGTAACTTGGATAATAGTAAAAACATCACAGTAATTGAAAATTCAAACAGGGATAACAATGCACGTTTATGTAATGATCAGTACAAATACCATTGCTTAAAAGAACAAACACCCACAAAAATCCACGAAAATACCCGAAAGATGCGCAATTCACTATAACATAGCTTATCTACTCTACCACAATCTAGCAAAAGATTGCACTTTTCAAACGGGAGGCAAACAATTGCATACATATACGGCACAAGATCATTATGGATTTGAAAAATTAAAAAAAAAGCGAAGGGGATTTTACCATACTCCAATGTATGCATCATACATAGTAGGTGATTCTTGGATCATCTTAAGGTTTTCATCCCACCCAAAGCCAGAATCTTTGTTTCGAAGCTTTGATATCACTCCCCATGTAGCTTTGACTGTCTTCATATGATTTTCAACGTGCTCAAACAAACATTTGACATTGTATTTCTTTGATATGAACTCTGGTGTCTGTAGCAAAGGAGATAGATTTGAAAGTATTATTTGGTTGATTGCCCTTCTTCACTTCATTAGTAACTCCTTTGACATTGCCTTTGGCCACCGGAATTGAGTTCTTTTCTCATTAACTTCCTTATTCTTCTTTTTGTCCATGTTGCATAAATCAGTCAATAATCTTATATGGTTTGCAGGCCTGACTAAAATAAAATGAATCAGTCACAATACACAAAAGTGATTACACAAAAGAGAACAGAGGTTTTGTATCTCACAAAGTTCACTAATTTCTCGGATATTCATGCATCGATTCACATTCAAGTCATAAAGTGGGAAGATGACATTCCAATTATTTTTAATACACTCGCTCACTAAAACAATTCAAAAAGCCCTTATTACTCATGGACTCACCATAAATTAATTTTTCAAACAAAAATTCACATGATCACACCAAGAAACAACAATGTCTCAAGCATATTACTACATAGGCTATATTATTAATTGTTTTAAAACAAGTCCATCCATTTTATCTCTCTCTGCTTGTGACCCTGTCACTCTTATTATCTTTCCAAAGAAGAAGTTGGTACAAATTTATACAGAAAATATTGTGTGTGTTTGTGTGGTTTTGTGGACAAAATAGATGGCTTGGAGAAAGTGGGAATGACTACGGCGCTCGGATCAATCTAACATATACATACTCAATCAACACCCAAAAGAAAAACACCATTGCTATTGCAACACTTAGCAGACCACCCCTAGTCAATTTAATTCATTGCCAAAATGAAAAGCAAAAACAAAATTAAATAGAGATCGAAGGGAGATGAATAAAAGAGGTTTAAAAATGGGATATTAATCTCTCTCCTTGAATTGATAATTGCACTCAAGTTCATCCATTTTCTCCAAAATTATGCAAATATAGCAAACTTCTAAACTATCTTCTAATTATAACAATTTGTCCTCATAGCATTCACGGAGTAACGAATTTGCGACTCTAATGTTCTAAAATGAAAAGCAAAAATGAACACCATTGCTATTCACGAATTGAGAATGATATAGAAAGAAATGTATCGTAAATTAGTAGCGCAAACAATGTCGGAGAGGTTGAAGGGAGGAGAACTAAGGCCAGCAACGATGAAGGTCGGAAATGGTGGCAAGAGAGAGAATCCATTCGGATAACGTGCCGCCGGAGAAAGGAAGTCTGGGGTTTGAGAATCGCAAAATTGACGAAAGCGAGATGAGTGCCATTATTGAAAGAGCGAGCAAGTGAGAGGAGAGAGAAAGCGAGATGAGGGAGGCGCTTAGGGTTCGCTGAGCAACAATCGAGCGAGAGGGAGATGAGATAGCCGAGTGAGAGGGATAACCCTGGAAAATTAACTTCCTCCCTAAAACTTAAGAAATTAATTTCTCCTAACTAAGGGAAAATATTCTACGTCGATTTATATTTACCGAACACTAGAAAATAGAATCATAATTTTCTAAGAAAATATTCTCCTTCCAAACAAACACACCTTTAGAGAGCATATATAGTTACAAATTCAGTTTCGAAAGTGCCAAAAGTGAAGCTAAAATATATGAATATATTTTGCAAATTGAGTTGAATGTTGGGCAAATGATTGAAAAATACAACTAATTTAAGGATGCAAATGTATACATTGTACAACATGACTCCATGCATATCACGGGTGTAGACTAGTAATAACAATAATAATAATAATAATAATAATAATAACAACAACAACAAACAACAACAACAACAACAACAACAACAACAACAACAACAACAACAACAACAACAATAATAATAATAACAATAACAATAATAATAATAATAATAATAATAATAATAATAATAATAATAATAATAATAATAATAATAATAATAATCTATACTACATATAATAGCAATCTTTCTAGAATTGTGAAATGGTGGCCTCGAGAGTGAATTTAAGTGTTTCGTCTAATAAAAATAATAATAATTTATCTTTTAAAAAAATAGGTTTCCACTCATCTAATGGATTCTCTTTTGCTCCTTGGCACAATCAATTAATTTGTGCAAAATATAATAGTAGTATTTTCAAATTGATCAAATATTGTAATGGGAGTGATTGTAGGAGCTTGAGGTAATTTTAACCATAAAAATTATTTTTCCATTAAATATAAGCCATTGATGTAAATAATTAAACAAATGAAAAATATAACTTATTCAAATGAAAAAAATATTTCCTTTTATAAGTGGACTCTCCTCTTCCTCTTTTTTGTGTGACAATAGTCTTATTAGTAATTTTTTTCTCCTTCATATATTGAAACAAATATTGAATAATGGTAATTGGTTTATGTTGAGTTGATATTTCACCTTTCATGTTTCGCTTTTATAATTTCAAGATCTTAATTTAGGTTATTTTAGTTTCACTTGTTTACGATATAAACAAAATATAGTTGTCGTTTATGATAAGTAAAATTTACAAACAAAAAAATGACATATTTGTTGTGAAGAAAAGAGAAAGGGGTTTCGAAATACTCGGAGAACGGGTCGAAAATCTGTGGTTTTGAGTTATAGATGCCTAATTCTATCAAACTTGGTTGCTTTGATAGTTTAGCTTTAGCATATCTTGATTTGAGCCTTAATCGAATAATAGTGTGTACTTTACATTGGCGAGAAGGAGTTTAAGATGATGTCTCGATTGATTAACGATAAATCTTTACACTTAGTTTTATCTACATTTTCTTCACGAGATATATGATCAAAGAATAATTATCTAATACAACTAGAAAACAAATTCTTATTTCAATACAATTAAATTTAGGATGCCCAATTCTATAAGTAAACAATCTTTCCTAAAACATGAGAGTTTGGGACACCACTCAACAATCTCCATCTTGGGCCAAAATCCCAAAAATATGCTTGTCACCTTCAACCTACCTCTCCTTCCCGAGAAGTAGTGTCCCGGAGGGCTAAATCCCGAAGGGCAATCACAGAGTTATCATCGTCCACTAAATCCAAGGTCCCCTTGGACTTATAACAAAAATAAATAATCTATACTATATATAATACCAGTCTTTTTAAAATTATGAAATGGTGGCATGAGAGTGAATTTAAGAGTTTCGTACAATAAAAATATAATAATTTATCCTTGAAAAAATAGGTTTCCACTCATCTATGGATTCTCTTTTACTCCTTAGCATAATAATAATAATAATAATAATAATAATAATAATAATAATAATAGTCATCATCATATGTGCAATATATTATAGTAGTATTTTTAAATTGATCAAATATTGTAATGGAAGTGATTGTACGAGTTTGAGATAATTTTTAACCATAAAAATTATTTTTCCATTAAATATGAGTTGTCGACGTATACAAATAAAAAATATACTATATCCAAATAAAAAAAATATTTCCTTTTATAAGTGGACTCTCCTCTACCTTTTTCCGTATGATAATGTAGTCTTATTAGTATTTTTTTTCTCCTTCATATATTGAAACAAATGTTGAATAATGGTAATTGGCTTATGTGGAGTTGATATTTCACCTTTCATGTTTCTTTTTATAATTTCAAGATTTTAATTTTGGTTATTTTAGTTTCAGTTGTTTGCGATATAAATTGAATAGAGTCGTCGTTTATGATAAACAAAATTTAGAAACAAAAAATTGACATATTTGTTGTGATGGAAATAGAAAGGGGTTTTAGAAATATTAGAGAATGGGTCGAAAGTATGTGGCTTTGAGTTATAAATGCCTAATTCCAACAAACTTGGTTGCTTTGGCAGTTTAGCTTTGATATTTAGGCATCTCTTGATTTGGCCTTCAATCTTATAATAGTTTATACTTTAAATTGGCGAGGAGGAGTTTGAGATAGTGTCTCGATTGATTAATGATAAATCCTTTCACTTAATTTTATCTACATTTTCTTCACAAATATAGGGTCAAAGAATATAGATTAGATGATCAAGGTTGTCATATAATGCTTAAAACAAATTGAAGGCATTTCAATAGCTTCCCTCAAGTATATGAGATATTTTCATTATATGCTTTTTGCCTAACTTGCTAAATTGCACCAACCTCCCCAAAAAACTATCTTAAGTTACCTGTCTCTAGGATCTCGCATATATTCTCCCTTAGAAACCATTTTCTTAAATGATTTTAATGTCTATAGAATTTTTGGGTAAGCTTGCAAAATGAATTTTCTCTCACCATACTTTCATTATTATTTGTAAATGTTTACAACCAGTAAATTTATTCTTTAATGAATTTTCTTATTCCCTTTTAGATGACTATGATGTTATAACTTTTAGAGAGCAGATATAGTTATAAATTCAGTTTCAAAAGTGCTAGAAGTGAAGTTAAAATATATGAATTCATTTTGCAAGTTGAGTTGAATGTTGAGCAAATGATTGGGATATACAATTAATTTAAAAATGCAAATGTAAGAAAATAAGAGGTGGAGTTTCAACATAAAGTTATTTATGATTAAGAGGTGGAGTCTCGGTTTAAAGTTATTTATAATTAATTTTTATTATCTATAACCTCTTAAGGATGATTGAAGAGTGTAAGAGCAAAAGGGATTGTCTTTGTATGCAAAGATAGGTAAGAATGGATAAATTATCATGTTCACCCTATAAATTTTAAAAAACATGATATTCCATGCTCGGGTATATGTGTACTTTTAACGATCCGTGTAATATTTAAGTCAGTAATGTTTTAGTAGGTTGCATGTAAATATTTATCTAGATCTCAATTAAGTTAAATTAGTATTGACTTTGTAGAGAGTTATGATTTATAATTTTGATATTCTTTTATTAATTTGATGTACTTTGTATTGTAATATTAATTTATGACATAATGATATTTATTGTCATCTATAGGTCATCGAATTCAATATTTATACCAATCATATATTATTCCTTTTCCTACTAATATTTGTCTTTTGATACACAAACATATTGTTACCCTGTTCTTATAACTCGTATGAGTAAGGTTTATTTAAATTGTTTGATTCTTAGAGGAGCATAGCTTCTTAATGCTCCAAATCATGAGTGTAATCTTAATGATATTTTTTAACATTCTTTTTTATTTATTGCTTTAAATTCTTTATTTATTCTTTAAAAATTTAGAATCATTGAAAGATGAATGTGTGTTGGGCTCTAATGATTTTTATGTGTTGGATTCCGATAAATTTGATGAGTCACGAAAGCGTTTTCGCTATGAGGGGATAACATGTAAAAGAATATTGTTGAAGGTGAAACTATTCAATAAAATCAAATGATCGAGAAAAAGAAACTCATAGGTACAACATCGCTCCGTAATTCAATAATTTCTTAAGGTATACATTGTACAACATTGCTCCATGTATAGTACGGATCCGGACTAGTAATACATAATAGTAATCTTTTGAAATTGGTCAAATATTGCAACATGAGTGATTATATAAGTTTAGTGCAATCTCAACCATAAAAATAATTTGTCCATTAAATATGAGTCGTTGATATAAATAGTAAAATAAATAGATAATAAAATTTATACAAAAGCCAAAAAAATATTTTTTCTTTTAGAAGTGAACTCTTTTTTCCCTTTCTTTTGTTTGTGTGATAATATAGTTTTATTCGTATTTTCCCCCAATTTTTAAAAAAAGAAAGAATTTTTCCTTCAATTTTGTGAAATTATTCTTATGGTGATAAAAAAGTATACTTACATTTCTTTCTTTGTCAACGAAGCTAATCATCTATTTACACTTTTTTTCATTCATTGAGAATTTTTTTTTTGGAACAATGTTAGGTAGGTTGTATTGCTCCAAAAGAGAGATAATTACATCCGTACTCTAGGCATCCCCAGGAGAATTTAGGGGTTCTTTAGACTCCTCTCCCCTAACATTGCACTCACTCTAATACTTACAATATACTTGACTCGTCTCGTATTATACTCGGTATTTCCACAGCTTGCTTGTCTATATTTCATGTTGTTTCGCCTTGCCAAATAAGGTAAACCGTTGCACACAGAGCACACCTGATTGCTCTTGCTTTTGTTGTCTTGCCTCGCACATGTCCGGCAAACCAGCTAAGTTCATGCTTCCAATTCCAACTCCTTGATTTTATCCCTAGCCACCTGCAAGTATACTTACCCATATTTGGTTGCTAATGGCGCATTTAAAGAATAGGTGGTCACATGATTCAATCTCTGTTGAACATAGGTAACATTTACCTGCTTGGTTTTTGAATATGTGGGCCTTCCTTTGCTCTGTCCACAACCCTCCTTGTGCTGCCAACCACGTGATGAAAGCGTGTCCGGGCATGTTTGACGGATCCCACAAAGTTTTATGCCAATGGAATATCTCCCCTTTGGTCGGATCATTCCGTATATAGTGCCCATTGCAAGTTCTCCCTTCTTGCTTTGTGTAGTCATCCATTGGATAATGGCTTCAGGGCTGCCTAGTAGTTCACGTAGCTCATCCCCGGTGCACAATATATTCTTCCAACTCCAATTTCCTTTTCCAGTGCTGTTTGACTTGCCAAATATTGGTGTGTTGTAGGCGATATGCTCTCACCCACTCCCCCACAGCCCTCCTCCCCGATTGTGTAAAGTCCAAAGTATCTTGCACCTTTGGGCTTTGTTCCAACTCAAAATTTCCTTGAAGTTTAGACCTCCTTCTTCGTATCCCCGGCACACTCGTATCCCAAGCAATAGGGGTTATGGTCCTCTTTTCTATTCCACCAGTCCACAAGAACTTTCTACATAGCCTCGTCAATCTCATACATTACTTGTTTGGGCAAAGCGAAAACCGAGCCCCAATACACCTGCAAGCTAAATATTACTGTGCTAATTAGCTATTTCCCGCCCGCATAAGATAGCAATTTGGAAGACCAATGTTGTATTTGTGCTTGTTATTTTCTACGTAAGTGGTTTACATTTCGTATAAGTAATCTTCATACTTGGAAAGGGGAACTCTCGGGTAGCGGAATGGCATTTCTCCTCCGACGAACCCCGTATTCTGTAATATATGTTGTTGTTCATCCTCTTTTACCCCTCCAAAATATATATGAGACTTAGTTGAGTTTGCGTGCTGACCTGAAAGGTCTCCAAACTCTTGCAATATTTTGAGAGCTTTCTGCATCGCTCTGTTTGCTCCCTCTTGTAAACAAGAGCAAATCATCGGCAAACACAAGGTGGGTTAATGCTAATTTCTTGCACATTGGATGCAACTCATAGTGCTTGTTTGTTATTGCACTTCGGCATAACCTACTAAACACCTCCATACATAGTACAAAGATGTATGGGGATAGGGGATCCCCTTGCCTTAACCCTCTCTTCCCCTTTATCCAACCCTCTTGGAATCCATTGATATTTATAGAGAAGTGGGAAGAGGTTATGCAAGTCATTATTAGCTTATTGAAGTGATCCGGGAAGTCAAAACCCTTTAAAATTTGTGAAATGAAGGACCACTCCACTAAATCATAAGCTTTCTTTATATCTACCTTGATCATAGCTCGAGGGGAAATGTGCTTCCATTCATATTTGTAAACCAGTTCTTGGGCTAGCAGAATGTTACCTTGGATATGTCTCCCTTTCACAAAAGCACTCGTTCGGGTCTAACTAATTCAAGTAATACAATTTGCAATCTGTTTGCCAAGATTTTGGAGATGATCTTATATATTACATTGCAGTAAGCGATGGGTCCGTAATCCTGGGGGTGTGACGGATTTTCCACTTTTGGTGCCAATGTAATCAAGGTGGAGTTGATGGCTTTCAAGCATTTTCCCATTTTGGAAGAATTCCATCACTGCTTTGTATATGTCTTCCCTCACAATGGGCCAAGCTTTTTGTAAAATGTAGAGTTGTATCCATCTGGTCCAAGTGCTTTCGGTTCTGGAATACTCCATACAACATCCTATATTTCTTGTTTTGTTGGGCTTAACACCATATTTGCCATATGCTCGCTTGTAACAAATGGTCCATTGTTGAAGAGCTCCGCCGGTATGCTTTTGTGTCTTTTGATGACCCTAGAAAATCTTCATAAAATTTCAAGATGATATCCCTAATTTTTTGTGGGCATGTTACCACTCCCCCACTATCATCCACCAGGTTTTAGATCCTTCCTTTAGCTTGTTTGGTTTTCAAGCATGCATAGAAATACGCATTATTGCTGTCCCCTAATTTGATGTGTTGTGCCTTGGATCTTTGTTGTAGCATGGACTCCCGAGTTCTTCTTAGTTTTAGGAGCTTATCCATTAGTGTTTTCTCGTGTGCCAACGAACGGATCATTCATAGGGTCTCTTTGAAGCTCGTTGTTGACAAGCCTTAAGGGTGGAAGTAGCCACAAGAATTTTCTCATCCATACCCTCGTATAAGTGGCAATGGAGTTTTTGAACTCAGCCTTCAATAGTTTCAACTTTGTAACCACCCTATACATAGTGCATCCCCGCACTTTTGTCCGCCAACCCTCTTGTACTATGTAATGGAAGTCTTTGTTGTCAGCCCATATATTTAGGAAGTTGAATTGCACTTACTTCCTTCTTTCCGGTTCCGAGATGATGAGTTCCATTCGGCATGATTCGAGACCCCGGTTCTCGCAAAATGAGCCCGAGTGTTGAAAGGGTTAGAGAGGAAAACAGGATTGCACAACGATTCCGTCAAGTTTACTCCATACTATGTCTCCTTGTTCTTGCTTATTCCACCATGTATAATAGGCCCCGATTGCTTCGTAATATCGGTTAATGAGCAATCGTGTATGAATGTTGCAAAATCTTTTATAGCCCCCAAATTTGGTTTGGCTTTGCTGAGTCTCTCCTTAGAGTTAGCAACTACATCGAAATCTCCCATTAACAACCAGGGTAGTTTCTGCATGTTCCATGTGCTCAAATCTTTCCATAGAGATTGTGTCCCCTCTTTACTATTGAAACCATACACAAAGGTGCAGTCCAAAACAATATGTTTGTCCCAGGTGGAAAGCCTACAAGTGAATATATTGAGCTATTGTGTGTAGGATAATTACCTGGATAGAATCCCTCCATATTACCCAGATTCCGCCATTGGGGTGGTGCATGTAATTGAAAGAACCCTAGCAGCCCGAAAACATTTATTGAATATCTGCTCAGCCTTGTCTTGTTTGATTCTTGTTTCCAAAATTCCTAGTACATCTACTTTATTCCTCCTAAACAGCTCGTTAACTACCCTATATTTTGCAGGGTCATTAGCATCCCGCACATTCCAGTTGTACACCTTCATTAGCAAACTTTATGAGCAAACAGACCTCTCCCCATGCTTGTTGCGCCATCACCTTTCCTTAGTTTTGATATCCCCGTAGTGTTCAGCCCTTCCACTTGTCCCGTATCTAAAGCCATAAAAGAGTTTCTTAAGAATCCTGTCCCGGGAGTATGAGATCTTAGTCCACCCCTTGACTTTGTCTTCATTCTAGTTAAGGAGGCGGGATCTTTGTGTTGCTCCACCCGAGGATCTTGTTGTAATAGCCGAGCACTCGTGTTGTTCAGGACTGTGCTTCTCTTGGTCATTGTTTTCGGTGTTTGTGGGTTGTTTTTCGATGGGGGTAGGATCATGATCCCCATCATGATCTCCTGTCGGGTTTTTAGGCCTTTTTGCTCTGTTTGTTTCCTCTACCACGTCCATGTGCCCTCCTTTTGCTTACATTCTGTCTCACAATGTCCGAGAGTCTTACATCGTTTGCAGTAAAAAGGAACCCACTCATACCAAATGGCTTGCATATAGACATTACCATTGGGTATTTTCACTGGAATTTCTCTCGGGAAGTGTTTCCCTTACATCCACCTCTACTAGGACTCTATCATATGAGATTCTCTCCTTTTTCGTTGTGCATTGATCAGCATATAATGGCATGCCAATGAGACTCACAATTTTGCTAAGAGCAAGTATGAGACCATGCATGTAAATCCAAATCAAGTTGATCCAAATAGGTACCTTAGCCATTTCGTCCTTGTCAAAGTGAAAGTTGGTTGTCCACTTCCTTAGTACTAGTGCTTTGTTTCCAATCATCCATGGCCCCCTTTGAGTATCGGATCCCGATCTTCGGGGCACTCAAATCGAATATAATCCAACCGCTCTTGTGCATCGGTATTTTTGGTTTTACAGACTTGTGTCCAGCGTTCATTCACAAGAGAGTGTACAGCCCCAAGTCGGGATTCATTGCCACCACATACCCTACTAGAGCATTGGCCCAATATTCTACTTCCTCTTCCACATCTTCTATGTCAATCATCGCCGTTGGCCGACCATCAATGTCTATAGGCCGAATGAAATCCAGCTTGATTCCGTTTTCGGGTTTCGATTTGTCGGGAATAGTTGGCGAAATGTTTTTCCTTCGGCTTTGCCCCTTTATCCTTTCCTTGTCCGTCATCATTAGCGTTTGAGTGTGTATTTTGTTCTACGACTTGTTCCTCTAGTCTCGAGTCTTCCAATTCTGTCTCCATGATATCCGCCCAAGAGAGGCGAGCGTTTATTAATGGAACAAGTAGCTTCCCATTCTCGATCTACTTTCAGTATCCTCGTCATTCGGCTCCTGTGCAATTTGATTTTGCAGTCGGTTTGAATTTCCATCATCCCCCTCTTCCGTAATTTCTCGGTTAATCGTTTGTTCCGGATCTTCTCCCGATGACGGTGCGGTTATTGCATCAGCCTCTTCAATTCTACCTTGTGAATTCATTCCTGTCAACACCGTGATTTTCGATTTCGGTGGCCTTCCCCTTTCCCCATGTGGACAGCAAAGACATAGGTTAGGTTTCCCTAACTCTGTCGTCTCGGAGAGCACCTCCCATGGCTATAAATTGATTATAATTATAACTACTAATAACATGATAAAGTTTAGATATTTAATACATAAATTTAATTAAGGTAGAATTAATATATATTTTTTCACATAACTTAAATTCCCTATGATGACCATGTACATATTGACCCTTCCATGGCTCGAACGGTTCATGTGCGTTGGTGTCCACCTAAGGGTGTAATGGACTTGCCCCTTTAATTGAACCCAAAAACAACAACAAAAAAATCTTGCACCTTTTTTTTAAGGATATACAATGTGCCTCTATCGATGTCAATGGTAACTGAAAAATCATTATTTTTATATTTGTTAACCAAATTTGGGTATACAAATTCTGTCAAATTCGTAAAGTTATTATTGTCATTATTGATGAAGAATTGTTTATGAATCTCCATCAATCTGAATGTTAAGATACTAATGGAGCTGATAATCTATTACCACATTTTTCCTCTTTTTTGAGGCCATAAAAATCATTCTTAGATCTAACACTTTCTAATCTTATCTTATAATATATAATGACAATCTTTTCAAATTTGTCAAATGAAACTACGAGAGTGAATTTTGAAGCTATATGTGATCTCAACCATCCGAAAATTTTCACAAGCCAATATGAGTCGTTGATTTTCAATGTTATTTTATTATTGGAAAGATTCATATATGCTAAAAAATTAGTTCACACGTTTACTTGACCATTCTTTTCGGGACTCTCCTTCTCGATTTATACTCTTCTCACTTTCCTTATCTTCTTTATTATCACCAAAATAAATAAATAAGTTACCTTCAATAAGTGTGTCCTCCCCGGACTCCATCTCCTTCCGCTATATTGGCTGAAATATTAAGTGAGTGTTTGGCCTAGATTTTAAAACTGTTTTTATTCTAAAACTGAAATTAGGCCAAACACTAACTTTTAAAAAATTAAAACTGTTTTTCAAAAGTGATTTTGGAAAAAACTGCTCAAAAACGAAACAAGCAAATAGCTATTTCTGTTTCTAGTTTATGGAGAAATTGCTTAACAACCACCAAGAATCCCCCTCTCTCTCTCCTCTATCTTTATCTTTATCTCTCTCTTTTATTTTATTTTATCTTTATCTCTTACTCTAACAAATAAATAAATATTATCTTATACAAAATATAAATATTAAATAATAATTATTATGTAAATAAAAAAATTAAATTATACTATAATAAATAGTGTAGACAAAACTATGCCAAACAACTTATTATTCAAAAATATTTTCATATAAATTAGGTCAAACATTTCATAACTTCTTCAAAAACACTTTTAGAAAAACTGCTTTTCATAAACAAAAACACTTTTTCATAAACCAGGCCAAACAACACCTAAATGGATATAAATTTTTATTTGGAAGGCATGGGAGATGTATGAAGCGTATATATAAGAATCATGTTCCATTGAAGTTTCCACTACTTTCTTACTATTTTGTTCAAGTTGAATTTTAATTTAAGATATATGTCTATCTTCCTCCTTTGATGTTAACAATTCTTAGTTTATAAGGGATTTCAACTTTTGTGTGTAACTAATTAATGTTGCTGCATGTGAGTGTACTAAATACTAATCAAAGCTATGCCACTTGATGAGTTCATATGTGAATACTTACAAGGGTTAATTGTGATTTAATGATCTTAATTTTCATTTGCAAAAAATCATCTCGTTGCTTCCGAGTTATCTTCCATATCATCTCTCATTACTTTGATTTTATTTAGCCTAATTTGGTTACTTTAAATTGAATTTTAAGGTGTTATATGCTTCAGTGACTACTATATTAAGGCAAGACTACACTCTATTTTTTTTTTTTTTTTTTGCTTGGATTCTATTTTAGAAAGTGTTGATGTCTACAATCTAAATCTGAGTTTTTGAGTAATTTTCTCCCTCTATTTTTAGTTCTTTATTCTCATTTCTGTTTTTATTTTTAATTTTTTTATTAATGTGTTTAGAGTCGTAAGGAATACGAGTATTAAATTTTTAATCTTAGAGAATTGTTTGAAGCTATAAATTTTTAAAATTAAAATTCTCTTTTTTTTAAAGAAAATAGAATAATATCTTATCAGTAAAGTCAATTTAATCGTGTTGGATATCTTCATTGGAGATGGCTTCCAATTGTCTCAACCCTGCCGCCTTTATCTCGTCTAGCTCCCCCGAAAAAATATACCCTCATGAAACACCCATTTTTCCTACCTTATAACTTGGCTGAGAGTAAGCAAGACATGATATAGTCCTTAATGTCCAATAATGATAGGATGAACACTAGCAAAGACATTTGTATAGTTCTTAATTAATAATGTTCCTTTTCAGTCTTAGTGACACTGTGTGTTCAAATTTCCTAATAGTATTTTTGGTACTGGGAAAGTGGTGCATAAAGGACAATTAATTATATTGTTTTATTAGCACCAATTATGAATGTGTTGTTTTATGTTACTCCTTCAAATTTAATTAGCACCTAATATTTCAATTTTCAGGTAAACTTGAATAATGTAGATTGACAGTAATGCTTAAACTGCAAAATGTATATTGTGCTCCCACATTTTACATACATGAGATTTTTTGATATATCTAGATTAAATTGTTGAAATGGTGCAACCATATGAGAGTAGTTCAGAATAAACTCAGTGCTGAAATAGGGCTTGGTTGGCTTGCATCATCCCAACAAGAAGCAAATGTGTTTGTTGACCTAAATTTCCTATTATGTAAAATTATAAATAACATCCTATGAGGATTGCATAATTGTAGATATTTTACCGATATTTGCAGCTTATTGATATCGATTGTATTTGACAGTTTTACCTTCATTGGTTTCTAATTATTCAGCGGAACCAAAAAGATTGAACAACAAGTAGAAGAAGACTATTGAAGGTGAAAATCTTCAATAAAATCAAGTGATCAAGGAAAAGGAACTCACTAAATTTTAATATCGAGCAGTTTTTAATTTAATATTTTATGTTTATCTTTTTGTAACTTTTATTTGACATTTTATTGTTTAATATCAAGTAAAGTAAATTTAAATAGTATCTTTTATAACTACAGATATTTTTATTTCAATATATTGTTATGTATAAGTTGCTGCTTTTATATTGTAGCCATTTTTAATTATTAACCAAGCTCAATTATATATATAGTTGTAATGCATTTATTAAATAATTTCTTAAGATATAATTTGTACAACATCGCCTCGTAATTCAATAATCCTTAAAACATCGCTTCGCACATATCACGAGACTAGAATAGTAGTAGTAGTAATAATAATAATAATAATAATAATAATAATAATATTATTATTATTATTATTATTATTATTATTATTATTATTATTATTATTATTATTATTATTGCGATGCAATGTGAGGTATCAAAAAATGATATTTAACGAAGAAAAAGGCGATATTATACCAATGAGGTCATGACCTAGTGGTCAAGACCGAGGTCCCGAGTAAATTAGGTTTCAGGTTCGATTCCCCCATTGTATTATAATACTCTTTGTGACTCCTTTGCACAAAAAAGAAGGCGATATAATGGTTGAAGATATAAAAGTGAAATTTAAAAGAAGATATTGTAGATGTGGGTGATGGAGGTGGCAGTGTAGGTGGCGTAGATTCAATTGTTTTTGGTTGAGAATGAGAAGGATTTCTTAATTTTGCTTAGATCTCTGCTTTCTCTCTCTTTTGTGGTAGTGAAGGCAAAGGTGGAGGTAGAAAGTGCATTGATTAGCCGAGGTAGGAGGTATGGAAGCGGAGGTAGAGGTGGCATTGATTGGGGCTATTATAGATGCATTATATGGATATACTATGTATTGATGAATATGGTATTTTCTTTGATGAATTCGTCTCGTATTGATGATTTTTTAATTTTTATTTGTATTTTTTAAATTTGTTTGTGTAATACCCGTAATTTTGGGTTAGGTAGTTATATGAGTTAAGTAAATTATTTAGTTTTTATTAAATAGAGTAGGTCGAATGACCAAGTTATGTTCGTGATTAGATATTCCTAAATTTATTTGAGCGAATTATTATTAGTTCGCGTAAATATGAATTGTAGCGCGTATTAATTCCTTCCTCCGAAATTTCTTTGCTCGGACTAGCTACACAAAAACCTGAGTTAGACTTGGTAGAGTGGGCCCAGTAGCTATTATTTGAACCAACCCCATTTTACTTAACAAAAGGGGAAAAATGAAATAAGAAGGTGGGTTTTGGTTTAAGTGGAGATGGCTTAAGTGAAGAAATAAGATAGAAACCGAATTTGGGGGTCCAATAATAATGAGACACCAACCCAATTAGGCGGTGGAGAGTGAGGAAAGCAGAGAAAGAAGGCTCGGAGGCCCGAGCGAGAGGAAAAGAAAGGGGAACGCGGGAGGAAGAACGTGGAGAGAGAGAGAGAGAGAGAGAGAGAGAGAGAGAGAGAGAGAGCAAGCGGGAGCAAGAGGAACATCGAAACCGGCAACCGGCGGGCACGGCGAGCCCGTGGACAGGCAACGGACGAAGGGAAAAGGAAAGGGGGAGCGAAAGAAAGAAGAAGGAGCAGAACCGAACAAGGGAAAACGAGAAAAGGGAGGTCGGGCGAGGGCAAAACATAGCGAGCGAGAGAAGCAGAGGGAGAGAGGGTGCGAGCGTGAGAGCCAACAAGGGTAGTGGCCGCCTGAACGGCGAGAACGCCGGACCGATGAGTAAAAAGGTAGTGTAAAACACACCAGAAACGGAGCAGAGACGAAAGCACGAGAGGTGAGAGATTGAGACCAGCACCGAGCGGAAATGGTGAAAAAGTACCACAGCGAGCGAAAAAGGAAGTGGTAGCCGGCGAGTCGTGGGCATGCTTGAGGGGCTGAACCAAGCCGGGCAAATGGAGACCGAGCCGAGAGAAGCGAAGCGAGATAGAGAGAGATACGAGAGGCGAACGGGAAGAAGAGGATGGCAAGAAACCCAATTCAAATTCATCCAAATCAAATTACAAACCATAAAATTTGAGGTAAGTTGTCCTATACTCTAAACTATTAGTAATTTCGAAACCCAATGGATTTATTGTGATTATTGAGTTTTGTTGTGAATATTGAATATGTGTGCGATTAAACCGGAAGGTTGAATTAGGAGTCTTGAAGGAATTTGGTAGTTGTTAGGGCCTGAATTGGAAGCCAGGGAATTCGGACAGAGTTAGATTGCTTGGATATAGTAAGTAGTATCGAGGATTCAGTTGGTTGGGGATGAGCAGGTTGTGGTTTGGACATAAATTATGAAATTAATATTTCGGATTATGCCTTAAAGATTTATTGACTTTGTGGCATTAAGAAATGATTGCTAATATCGAGAAATAATGAGTGAAGTATACAGAGGAGTATGAATTCATATTGAGTGATGCACAATTGAGACATGGAAGTGAGAAATGGGTGATTGTCGGGTTAATTGAGTTTGAAGTTTATTTAAATCCTCGAGGTTAAACCGAACGTGAAGGTAAGCAAAGCTAACGGAAATTGAATAATGAAAAGTGATTGAGAGTCATATAACTAAGGATGGATGAACAAGAGTTGATTAATAAGATAGCGACATACAATGGGAGTTTGAGGCAGGGAAGGGACGGGCAGGGAATCTCGTAAGGTCAAGTTGAGTTTAGAATGTATCTAAGTCTTCGAGGTGAAATTAAGTTGGAAGATGAGCCTAACAAGAGGAACTTAAGTGATAAAGTGAGATTAGGAGTTATATGGCTGAGTATGAGCGAAGGAAGTTAATTTATAAAGTAGAGATCTAGAATGAGGAATTGAAGTAAAGACAGGGAGTTGTGAGAAGTTGAGACGTGAGCAAACGAAGTGGATTTACAAAGTAGAGACATGGAATGAGGAATTGAAGTAAAGACAGAGAATTGTGAGAAGTTGAGACGTTGAATTAGGTGGTATCCGCTTGGTTATTGTGGCTTAGAAAATGGAATTAATCGTACTAAATTGATGGATTGAGAAATGTATAGTTAGAAAAGAGCTGAGAATGACTGGTTACTTTGAATGGTGGCTATTCGTGTTAAGTGATTGCTTTACGTGATGCTCAAAAGTAGTTTTGAAAGGAGTTTTGTATTTTAAGTGAAATGATCCTTGAATGCAACTTCTTGTGAACCGCCTTTGAGAAAGTGGATTTATAAGGGTTACACGTGATGTCATGCCTTCCTTGATATTAAACCAACTTGAGAAAGATATCCGAAACAAATGTGATGAATGATTATGTGCAAATGGTTTTGAATCGACTAGCTACGGATCGTTTAGCATACCAAAGGGTTCGAACCGGGGACGCTCGGCTAAAAACTTCAAGGGAAGGGTTCTAACAGGGATCCTGCGGTGGTAGGATGCCCGATCCGAGACTTCCCGAAGATAGGTCCTGGGAGCCTTTTGTTCACGGTCATGCCCTAGAAATTAAAGAAGTGCTAGTTCGAATCCCTAGAAGGCCTAGAAAGTTGATTCGATTGAAAAAGAATTGTGATGAGTGTGAAACCGCATTTGAAATGATTTAAGTGTTGTGATTCATATGTGACAATTGATTTCAAAGTATTTCATTGAAAAGTATATAGATTTGTATTATGTTACTATGCTTTCGCCGGTTTCATTATTATGAGTAACATGTGTAAAGAATTTTCATTTTAAGAGTACGAGACTTCCGGTGAGCCCGTGGTTTATTGCTTACCCCCACAAATTTCCCCCTTTTCCCTCCCAGTGTTGCAGGTACATTTTCGTAAAGCATGACCTACATTAGCATACTACTACTAATATTATTTTTTATTTAAATTGAATATAACAAATATTATATTACGTAGAAAATGAATATAATTTTTGTAAAAATAGTAAGAAAAATAAAGTTTTATAAATGAAGATAATTTGTATATATAATATAATATAACTATATTTGGAAAAATAAATGATCAATAAAAACATATATATTGATTTATTTAAAATACAACTTAGACATAAGGGCATAAATGTAGGTCATGCTAAAAAATTGAATGGTATAATTTTGTGTTAAAAAGACGATGGAATTTTTAATTATGAGTTAAAATGAATTTTGATTAAAAAAAATGGTAGAGCTTTTAGTTAGGTAAATTTGTATTAAAAAAGAAATAAATAATTTAAAAAGAATTAGATAATAGGGTTTGATAGAATTATAAAAAAATTCTAATAATTATATTAAAATAAGATTTTATATTAAATTGATAAAATTAGCTATTAACCGTAATAATAATAATAATTAGCTAAAAAATGGTAGAGAGAGAATACAAGAAGCAACCAAGCTAATTAGCTAAATCTACCAAAATGAGTGAGAAAAATAACAGGCCATTGCACATAGCTATGTACCCCTGGTTTGGTATTAGCCATATTACTTCAAATCTCCACCTAGCCAACAAATTAGCCAAGAGAGGCCACAAGGTCACCCTCTTCCTCCCTCCCAACGTCCAACCCAAGTTAGCCTCCCACAACTACCACCCCACTCTCATATCCCTCATCCCCATCTCCATCCCCCGGTCGATGGCCTTCCTCCTGGGGCCAAGACCCCCAACGACATGCCTGCCTCAGGTAGACCCCTTCTCATGACCGCCATGGATCTGACACGAGACACTATCCGAAACCATCTAACTTGTCTCAAGTCTGATTTTATCTTGTTTGACTTTGCATACTGGCTACCCGGAGTAGCCCGGGAGCTGGGGATCAAGTCTATTTATTATAACACTGGGTTCTTGACAAGACTAGGGGTCACAATCCCCAAGGTCAGAGATCTGCCCCCAAGGCACCACTTCCCATCGCAGGGTAGTAGGCTAAAGGCCTCCCAGGTCAAACAACTTTGGCCGACTCTAGAAAGGGTCATGAGAGGTTTGGACGAATGTGATGCGATTGGGTCAAAAACGGGTAGGGAAATTGAAGGTCCTTTTTGTGATTTTGTAGAGAATCATTGTGGAAAGCCCCTGCTTTTAACTGGCCCTTTGCTTCCTGAGCCACTAGCTGCTACCCTGGATCCTCAGTTTGATGGATGGTTAAAAGGTTTTGGCAAAGAGAGTGTGGTCTACTGCGCACTTGGAAGTGAATGTGTTTTGCAAAAGGATCAGTTTCAACAGATGATTCTTGGGCTCGAACTCACAGGTACAAATGCAAACTTTCTACTCTTTCTTTCTTTTTCTCTCTGTGTTTATGTATGTAATTAGCAGAACAAGTTGGAGTATTCACGTTGACCAAAAACATTATTAGATATGTGGATGTCATGTCACCTTGTTTAGTAGTTTGAGATAATTTTATGCATCGGTGTATATATTATGTTGTCTTTTTGTCTAGTTAGCATATTAAGAAACTAAAGGAGGTTGTCGCCATGGCTGGAAAATAAAGAAAGAGACATTTTGATGATGTATCCTGGCAAGAGGAACGAGAAAGAGGGAAATGTGAAGAAACTGACAAAAATTAAAATGGGTTACTGAGTTGCTGCCGTGGGGCTTCGTAGATTAGGTTACGGGTGGAGAGAGAAAAGCAATTTCAAGAGTACTTTCTTTTTCTTTAACTTTTTTTTCTCCTCTAAAATACTTTTTTTCTTACAATTTTTTAGAATCAAATAAAACCTTAAAAATTAAACCCTAATCAACAACCGATATATCCATCTTCAAAAAATCAACTGACATTGCCAAATTAAAAAATGAACATATTAGATAAGAAATTCCATACCAAATTGAATCACAATCTTCAAAATTAAAAAACACAAGGATCCGACAAGTAGGAATGATAATGGATCGAATATGAATCAAGTCCATCAAAATCTAGATTCGTTTAAATTTTCTAACTTTGGATTCAGATCCAATTCGGATTCGTAGAGTATGTGAAAATGAACTTCGATCCTTGATCATTTAAATCCGTCAAAGTCTAGCGAGTCTAACTCTTTTGATATTTTTTACCCTACTTTTTGATAAATTTGACTTTGACACTATCACTTCACGTGATTGTATACAACTTCTTAGCAAATTACACACCCAACACCAATTAGACTCGGCAAAACCGACCCAAACCGAATGGGTCAACTCAAACGACTCGAAACCCAAACCGAATCGACATTCGAAACAGCTTGAACCGATTTTGACCCGAAAACCGAAATGAACCGACCCAAAATCTAATGAACCCGATTCTGACCCGAACCGAAATGACCCGAACCGAAACCGAACCTATCCGAACCGAACCGGACTCGAATCGATTTAACCCGAATAAAAATGCAACCCACTTTTTTTTATTGGGTCTCTCGGGATGGACTTTTGTACCTATAATGGTACAATTTTTTGGTGGGTACAACTTTAAATCGATTTTGACCCAAAAAGTGACCCGATTAAGGCCCAAAGTTGAACCCGAACTTGACCCGAAGAGATTGACTCGAAGTTGAACCGAACCGAAATTGACCCGAACCGAAACCGAACGAACCCGAATGAGATCGACCCAAAGTTTACCTGAACCAAGTTGACCCGAACACGAAATCGAACCGGACCCAAACAAGATCGACCCGAGTTAACCCGAACCGAAGCCGAACCGAATGACCCGATTGCCGGATATAACACCAATGCATTTCAGTTCACATTCTACAATACCTAAGCAAAAACGAAATGACTACTATATATACATACCCACTCAAATATCACTACCGTCTTGCGAAAAACCATACATAATTAATAACTCAATTATAGCAAATAAAAGAAAGTAAAGCCAATATGGTCAAAGACCTAAAAGTAATCAAAATTTTAACTTAGGATTAAAAAAATTAAATGGATCTCTTAACAAGTCAAATCTCATATCTGAATATGTAAGTTTCACACTCAAATCTCGATTCAATCTGAATTCAATTGGACCTAGATCCTTTAAAAATTCAACGAATTCAAATTACAAGGATACAAACCCTAAAAAATGGATTAGGTCCAATGTGTCTAAATAGAGTCTAAGGTCCATTGCTATCTCTACCCGATAGAGAGAATGTAAAGCAATTTAGATTTTGACAAGAACAAAAGAGATTTAAAGTTATTGTTAAAATATATACAAACTCGGGATGGAAGATAACCATTGCCTTGGGGCATAACAAGCACTATCACCGGCATCGCCGAGTCATGACGCGAAGAAACGTAGAGTCTTTAGGGGGTCGAGGTAGAGTGATGAGGAAAGAAAACACTTGTGACAAGTAATCTTACGGATACGGTTCCATAATGTCGAAAACTCGCCTTCGCACGTGGGTGTTCCCCGCTCTTGTTGTATCCCGTTTTCTGGTGCTGCGGTTGCGAGCTTGTTCCTTCACCTTGGTGTGGCCTCTTGGTACCCACCACCTCAGTGCCTTGCTCATTGTTCTTCCGAGGACAATTCTTAACAATGTGTCCCTTTTCTCCACATTTGAAACATCTTCCAGTCTTAACATAACATTCCTTTCCCCGTGAACCTTGTGACAGGTAATCACATGGCTTTCTGGCCATATCACCACCATTATAGCCAACTTGGCCTTGCCCTACACTCCTTTGATTGTTTCTCCGGTTCCCATAGTTCACGTTCCCACTTCCCGATTTCCTAGCATTAGCAGCCTCCTCGGCCTTACATTCCTGCAGAACTCATTCTATGCGGATTGCTCTCTCGATACATATCTTGGTATGTAGTGATGGTCCGGCTAGCTATTATTTCATGTATGTCTAATGCTAGACCATCCTCAAACCGGTCCACCCTTCTTTGCTCCGTATCCACCAAATACCTCCCAAATCGACTAAGCTCTGTAAACTTTGCACCATACTCTATAACACTCATTCTTCCTTGTTTCAAGTCAATAAACTCCAACTCGCTTCGCTCTTTGCACATCCCTAGGATAGTATCGACCATTCATCTTTTTCCTTTAGTTCCTCCCAAGTTATTGGCTTTGCTCGCTCCTCTTCTCGGCCTTGGTTTAACCGAATCCCACCAATGGTCGGCTTCTCCAATGAAAAGATGCGTAGCTAGTCCAACCTTATACTTTTCAGGACACATCATGGTCTTAAATATTTTATCGATCTCCCTCATCTACTCATCTAACTCACTAGGGTTTGCAGTATCCCTAAACTTGGAAGGTTGCAATTTCGAAACTTATTCGAAGGTTAATGCCTATCATTGGATCGGTTGCGTTACTCGATCATCGGTTCTACTACCTTCCCCACGAGCCATCTAACAAAGGTAAGTTAGGGGATCATTGTTAATTCTTCACTACATCACCATACATAGATTCATAGAATCGCACATATGCACATGTATTCGCAATCAAATCATATGAGATTCACTCAAATCACATATAAGCACATAGGTTCATGAATCAAATCACATACTCATATTTCAATTAGTCACATAAGCAATCACTCAAGTCCTAGACTCGATTCTAGGAAAATCTACAGGTCGGAGGATTCTTGCTCGATACCATTTTTGTAACACCCCTAGACCCACCCTAGGAGTATTACATGCCGTGGTTCCCGAGAGGAACCCCTAAGGCTGCTTAAGATCTCAACTTGGGGTTAATAACCCTTTCTTGGATTGGCGGAAGCGTAATTCTAGGTTTTCGAAGGTTTTTCGGAAATTTCGGCAGAGTTTCCTCTCGTAAACCGGCTAAACCCATAGGCTTAAAGCCCTAACCCCGCACGAAACACAATCTTAAACTCAACGAGCCACACACTTGGAGAAACACAACACAACACAACTCAACGAGCCACACGCTCGGAGTATTCACGTAGGGATTTTACATTCATAATCAAAACTTAAGTTCACATACAACAGTCTTTACAACATCTTTATAAACAAAAGACAGTAAAAACATGCAAGTAAGTCCAACATCTCCTATTCGTCTCGCTATTTCCAAAAGCCAAAGGCAACTCCCGCCGGTCTTAACTTCCGTACTGAAATGTTGGCGAGGTCATGAGCTCACTAGCCCAATGAATAATCCAAACCCAACCCCGAGTTTCACTTTGCACATTAATTCATTAACAAACAAACGTAAGTTCTCAATTCATTCATAACATGCGATTCGGATCAAATAAGCTTAAGACATGCGAGATTCTAAACTTACCAACTTGCCGAGAGAAATAATGACATCATTTGCTTATGAATTCAATCAAACATGCTTCATTCATCTTTCTACGCAAGTAAGTCATAGAATCATTCATCATGCGAATCATTCATCACATAAATCATATCTTAGTTCTTATCGCATTCATTTCTTACGAAAACAAGATTCGTTCTTCTTCTCGAGTTCAATCGTGCATTTCATAAATCATTGGTTCTTTCTTTCTTATTCGATATGCACGATCATTCGTTTCTTCATATCGTAATTCTTTTAAGTCTTCTTAGTTCGAATGGAAAGAAGATTTATGCACTACTCTAAAGACCCAGTTCTTGGAGCCAAAACAATTCGTGGGCTCGGCTCACGAAGGCATACACTCGTGGCCTCGAGGCAAAACAATTTGTGGCCTCGAGGCAGCCTCCCATCCCCGAAGGACGCATACTCGTCAATAATTCTTGGAAGCAATTCAATTCGTGGCTTCGGGTTGACGGACACTTCTATGGCCATAGCTTCGGAGGGTTCTTTAATTCGTGGGGTCTTAGATCAATAACACAATCCTTTCTCCCTTCTTTAGTTCTTTATGTTTTTTATCTTCTTATTACTTATACACAAGAAATACTTAATTCATATAATTCATGCTTAGCACTTTCATGCGTAACTTCTTCAAAACAAGCAATTCACATAAGCAAGTTCTAACTCAAGTACAATCAATTCATTTCACATACGCATGCTTAGGTCATTATCATCGATGTAATTCGAATAAACGCATAATCACCTAAACATGTCAATTAGGATTCCTAATCAATGAACTCATCGTTTTCATGCTCGTGTAATATCGCGTATAAGTGGTTAATGGTTCTACAACTTTCCTTAATCGATATATATCTTTTAATCTAGCCATAAAGCTTCTTAAATCTCAATTCTTAATTCAGTTACTCATTTAGTTCTAATTTTGCTCAAAACAGGACATTTTCACTTAAAATTGCATATCTCCCAATCTACTCATCCAATGCATACCAAATTTTACAGGAAATTCTCATAATTTATCAGGAAGCTGCAGTAAAAATTACAGGAATTTCGGGCTACACATGACAGCACAATAATGCAGACAGTAGGCTTTATTCACCGAAAAATCTGCACTAAATCATGAACTCAATTTTCTGATTTTTCTCACTAAACCTATTCAAGCTATTCTCATCCAATTCTCAATAATCATGCTCAATAATGCTTAAACATCCCAAATTCAGAACTAGGCATCACATAATCACAACATGCTCTTTGATTCGTGAGTTGCTAGTCTCGTAAATTTAGGCCTCTAACTTCTTGAATTAACTTAGGGTTTCCAATTTCATACTTCGAATTCAAGTTCAATCCACCTAATTCATTTTATTTCTTGAGGATGAATTCGAATTACTCACCTTAGATTCTTAGAGGTTCTAAGAATTCAATTTTGGAAGGTTTTCGGATTAGTTTCAATTCTGTTTCCCTTTCTTCCTCTCGGTTCCCCCTTCCTTCTTCTTCCCGGTGCCCACCGCTTCTACCCTCGCTTAAAATCTCGCTGCCTCCCTCTCGCTCTGTTGTCTTCGGGTTCTCAAACCCCTAGCCTCGATTCTGTTCGGTCTCGCCGGCTCCCTCGGCACGCCGTGCTCCTCTCGCCTCTCGTCCCTGCGCTGGCTCTCGTCCTCCTCTCGCTTTCCTTTGCTTCGCGTTCTTTCGTTCCCCTTTCTTCTTTTTCTCTCGCTCGGCCTCCCGAGCCCTCGCTCTCCCTTCGCTCGTCGGCGGCGGCGTCCTCGCTGCTCAGGCGGCCACGGCCTTCGCGTTCTCTCCTCTCTCGTTTTCCCCGCTCCCTCTCTCGCTTCCCCTGCTCCTCTCTCGCTTTCCCTTGTTTCTCGCTTCTCGTTCTTTTCTTTCCCTCCTTCCGCTTCGCTTCTTCGTTCCTCCTCTTTTGTTCTCTATCCTAATTTCTCTCTCCTCTTCTCCTAATCACACCTAATGGGCTTTGCTTGCCTATTTCCCATTGGACCCCTTCCTCTTTGCTCTAATCATCCGCAGATCTTCCTCTAATGCCACTCATCCTTCATTTCTCATTTCCTTTTCTTTTTAGCTTAATTAGGCCCAACTTCAACTTTAATAAGCCCAATTAAGCTGGCCCATGCTTCGGTTTCAATTCTCGGTTTCTAATTCCGACTCGGAAAAAATTCTAATTCACTTAATTTAATAATTTCGAATCTTTCACTTAACTTTTAATAATTTAATTCACTAGCAAGCAAACACCTGAAATTTCTGGGTCTCACAGATATATATATTTAATTCAAATATTCATTATATTTGAAATTAAGTGATTAAACTTTATTGAAAAATTCACTAAAATACGAAATATATATATATATATATATATATATATATATATATATATATATTACAAAAATTCATCAAAGTCAAAAAAATTATCACTTTATAAAAATGTACATGTGACAATATATTCAACCACCTACGTAGGTGCTTGAGTGAGCACCATAAAAGTTTCGTTACACAAATAAGAAAAATATGGGGAGAGTTTAGAGGAAAAAAAATTGTACTTCATAAAAGTACCTTGTATGTCCAAAGACTAAAATGACAGCGTCAGGAATCAAACATTAAAGTTTGGTCTTAATTAGGGTTTGTTTGGCAAATAGTTGTTAACTCGTTAGTTGTTAGTCTGTTTGTATCAACTGTTAGATGTTAGTTGTTAGTTATTTGAATTAGCTGTTTGCATTAGTTGTTTAAATTAGTTGTTTCTTAAAAAAGGCATTTGACAAAATTAGCTGTTTAAAGAACAAATGTTTAGTAAAATTTCATTTATGCCCTTATGCATAAATTATATTTTAAATAAATCAATATATATGTTTTTATTGATCATTTATTTTTTCAAATATAATTATATTATGTTATATATACAAATTATCTTCATTTATAAAACTTTATTTTTTCTTACTATTTTTACAAAAATTATATTTATTTTCTACCTAATATAATATATATTATATTCAATTTAAATAAATAAATAAATAAATAAATAAATAATAATAATAATAATAATAATAATAATAATAATAATAATAATAATAATAATAATAATAATAATAATAATAATAATAACAAATGTTGGTGGCATATGGTATGATTGCTCCAAACTTTTGGGTAAATGTATCATTTTCACAAACAGACTTCTTACCAAAAAGTTAATGGGAATAACTCGTTTGAGAAAGAGTTGTTTGGGACCAAACATCTCTTTCAAACAACTGTTAATCAAACACTAATTTAATTGTTTAAACTCCCCAAACAATTCTTTTTTCCCAAAAAGTTGTTGCAAGAGTGCGCATTTATCTCCACATGAAAAGTTTCTTTTACAGCTATTAGCGTCGGATTTCAAGCTTTAGCGTCGGACGGATCCGACGCTAACAAGTGTCGGATTCTCGTGTCCGACGCTAATCTCGTTCTAATTTTTACAGCTTCTTCCTCATTTTAGCGTCGGATTTTTGAGTTTAACGTCAGATATTTTGAAGCAAATGGCGTCGGATTATCGTCGGACGCTAAAATCCGACGCTAAATGTTTGATTATTTTGCCAAACCGTATTTTACATTTGCTGTTCCCTTTTTACATATATTTCCTGCAAAACATTTACATAAATTCTGACTTCTTCTCTACACAATAATCCACGAATACACAAATACATTTTGATTCATTCTTTGCACAATCATCCACAAACCACCAAGTATTCACAAAAACAACGAACATTCGCAATTAAGTTATAAGTTATACAATAAATTTATCAAACAAATCAATTCAAAGTTTCACCTACAAACCATACTAAGAAATTAGTTAGAACCACCGGACATCCTGTCAACTTTTGATTGGAGGTTTTGGATGAGTTTCATTGCTTCTACCATGGCCTTTTGCTCGACTCTCGACTAGTTTTCTTTGCTCATCAAGTTGTTCTTGGGTTGATTTAAGTTGTGATTGTAGCCGAGAATAGGCCGAGGAATTGTAGGTAGCACCAGTAGACGATGTTGAGGCAGTAGGTTTCTCGTAAAATATTGTCGCGGAATTACCCAATCCATAAATGGTTGATTTTTACTCCACCCACCCGATACCTCATAGTAGAGGGTCTCTGCCTCTTTGTCCCCTCTTGAATACCACGCTCGGCTCTAACTGCTTCATATTTTTCCTCGCAAAAGGGAAGGCATCCACTGTCCATTCAATATTGATAATCATGGATATATTGAATATTTGACACGATGAAGTTCTAACTTATCCCCTACAATTCCAATGCCACTCGTATATTACAATTGAGTGCTCACTCACTCTATTTGCTTATAAAGGTTTATGGAGATAGTATTCTTACCCACGAGAGATTTGAACCGGTCGTCGACAAAGACCTTTCCAGATTGAGCATCTTCCTTACTACGACTCCTCACAAACAATACAGAGGGGGTAGGATTCTTCCCTTCCTTGATCTAGACATACAAAATAAGCAATAAAGTTACACAAACTACATTATGTATATAAAATGAAAGAAAACCAAAATACTAGAGTTTATAGCAGTTGGATCTGCGAGATTTGCGGTTGAGACTTACCCTTGGCTATGTAAGGTTCCTGCTTTTGGGCCTTCTGTCCTATTCTTCAAGCATTGGGAAGATTTTTTTGAAATGCAGGGGTACTTCTTAAGCCCTTCAACCTCTCTCGCCCTCATCCGACAACCAAGTTATTGGTTTATCATCGGGCCTTTTCCAGCCTTGCTCGCTAAGTTCCTCAAATTTCTACCAACTTTCTTCTTCCACTCGCATGGACTTCTCGAGAAAGTTCTGGAGCCCAAGTATACTTGCCCTATTTTACAAAAATATTACCAAACATAAATTGAAAATATTAAAAATTACTCATATATATCCAATTATTTTCAAGCTTTTTACCTCAAAAGTCCTCCACAAAAGTTGTAGTTCTTCTTTAGGAAGATTTGATAAACATGTGCACTGGCCATTGTAGAAACTCTTCATATCATCTGATATAGCTCGTGACAACTTTGACTTAGTGAACCTGCAATAAAATTATTAAGTTGAAAGTACCTAAATAATACGAAAAATAAACAAAATTATCGACACATACCACCAGTTATCATCATCCTTTGACAAAACTCTTTTCCTACTAGCTGCCCCTTGTTGTGAGCTATCTCCCTGTGATGACGATGATTGAGTCCGGACTATAGCTTGATCGGCCCCAATATTGGAATCAGAACCAGAAGTAGGCGCACCATGATTTAGCGCAAAACCTTTTGTTCGAGGCATACTTGTAGATACAACGAATATTCGACGGAACAATCGGATCATCAAAAGACGTAACAGACTCAATAGACATGTCCTACGCCACAAAGAAATTTAAATTTGTTTTTAGGCACAACATAGGTTCAGCTAGCATATGGACGCGACGATAATCAGTTATCCTCTAATTTAGATGAATATCAAAGTAGATAAGGAACATACATAGGCTAGTACTTGAGTCAGAAAAGCCGTCATACTCATTTAAACTAAGTCATTTACTTGAATGCATATATTAGGTGTGGTATCAAGTTGAGAACTAGACTATTTTGCTTGAAACGTACATGAATAGGTATGGACTTCTTTTAAAGTGTGATTACTTTGTAATTTATGAATACGCATATAGTACCCTACACTCGGCAAAATGTGTATGACAAATGGTAGTTTATTACCTTGGATTGCTAGAGAGTCGAGGCGATTCATGTGTATTTGAACTTGTGTGACTATCAATCAGTTAACTACTTTAAAATGCCATAGGTTCATCTTTTATGTTGCGAAGAAAAGGTTTAAAGATGTTCTAATTTATAAAATTGTTAATCTTTTAAATAAGTTATATATATGCATGAGTTTGTGGTTTAAAAAAGATGGACTAAGTTGTGGATCCTTTGATAATTCAAAAGTTGAAATGTGGTTCAACTATGATTTTGAAGAAATCTTATAAAGGGATTTCTTTCATTGATTTAATGTTGTCTTAAAAAGAGATTTATTTTGTTTTAAAGGCAAGGCAGGTGTAATCTAGTTCTAACTTCTAAGGAGGGCTCGGTCTAAGTATGTTTATTCTAGAACATAAGACTTCTAAGTATGTACCGGGTTTTCCATTTATCCTAAGTGTGCTATTCTAGGTTAATTTACCCTAACAAGGGTAGTGTGCCTCGTGATTTTAGAGTATCCTAGACATCTAAGCGATAGCATGGATGCGTGAACTCTTCCACTTAGCAAAAGAGTTAGTAGCTAGTATTTAACCAATGCTCAAGTGAACATAATAGCTGCATAGAGATTCATGCATTAATCATCACACTTAGTGATTGTACCAATAAAGTATCAAAAGTAAGTAGGGGTAAAAGTTTGTTGACAGAAGATGCAAATCAGGAAGGGAGGGAAAGAGAGGGGTGGGGGTTTGGAGGGACTTAATGAAAAATAAACTCTCGAAGGACAACAAATAATTAGGTTGACAAGAAAAATAAGAGAAAAACCTACGTAAAATAAACCAGAACTACAAGGAAGAAATCGGACAATGAAATGAAAATACGGTTAAGTTACATATAGCGATATCTATTAAAGTTATCCTCTAATTTAAATGCTATTAAAGTTTCTATCACTATAATTCGAATCATACACTACCAATAGCTGAATACTCGAGACTAGTATCACAATCAAAACTAACAAAATCCCCAATTTCCTTAAATTCCACATTCACATTTTCTCCTCAAATCGTTTAGAATGGTGAAGTAATTTGCACTTGAAGGCAAAGGCTTCTACAAGCAACGAATTCATAAGCCCAATTGAACAAAAACATTTAGCTAATATCTAAAAACCCTAACTACAAGCAACGAATTCATACGTCCAATTCAAATCGAGAGAACCTACAAGTTGTCTGTTTCCGCGATTTTGCCGGCCGAATTACTACAGAGGGGGTCGAGAGAGGTGGAGAAAGGGTAGCACAACAATGTGGAATGAGAGAGTCAGAGAGCGAGAGAGATAGAGCGAGACAGAGAGAGAGATGCCGAACCCGAAGTGGAAAGAGATGAAGGTGCCGCCACGGAGGATGATGGAGGGGACGGAATGAAGATTTCCTATGACGAAGGGTGACGACGTCGGTGACCGAGAGGATGGATGCCGGATGAACTAGCCGGGACGAGAGAGTACAGGGGAGGAACAACTTAGGGGTCTTGAACAATAGCCGGACGAACTAATTGGTTCTCGATTTTCTTTCAATGAAGGCGTTCCATTTAGCGTCCGATTTTGGCGTCCGATTTTGAGTCCGACGCTATTAGCGTCCAATTTTTAATCTGACTCTAATATCCGACACTAATAGCGTTTTTATTTTTATTTTCGACTTAGATGGCGTCTTTCAGTCGGATTCGACGCTAAATAAGACATTATTGGCGTCGAAGTTTTTGGGTGTCTCTAAAATCGGACGCTAATAGTCGGCTTTTTGTAGTGTGAGTGAGTGAATGTTAAACCTCGTATTTATCACTTTTTAAGGCATTATTTCACCCAATTCCATACTCGATTTAGATGATATTTATTTGATTTTGGTTAGATTATGCTCATTTTCTCTTTATCGCCACCGAAACTCGTAAATCGTTAATTAAAATGAGGGAGATTCAAGGCAAATTTGATGAAAAGCGATAAAGAGGAAGGTTCGAGCCGAAAAAGAGACAAGAAAAGGGCCTAAAAATCATCAAGTTGAGATTGCACGAGCAGACTGTGCAAAGGTGCACAGATCCTACGAGCATCGGACAAGGGTTTGAAGTCAAGGAAGGTTGCACGACCAGCCGTGCACACTTTGCACGATTGTGTAGGAAACTACAGGAAGTTGAAGTCGTGCACAACCTACCTTAAGAGCCTACACGGCCCATGCAGGAGGGCTAAAAGAAGGCAGCAAGTTCAGGTGTTCCGCACGGACTCATCGTGCAACACCTGCACGGTCGTGCAACTTGGTCACACGACCGTGCGGAAAAGTTGCACGGTTGTGCGATGCTCGTTTGGGCGACTTTTTAAATGATTTTTGTTTTTTTTTCAACAGCTTCTTTTCTCCATCAGCTTTTAGGGTTTCTAGGGTAGTTTCTAGCATTCAAATCCCTTTAGATTGAAGATTAAGATTTTGAGTTTTGAAGATTAATTTGAATTCAAGCATTCGATTTCTATGTGGTAATTCGGATTCTCTCTCTTTATGTTTGCTCTTCACGATTTCTCAGTAGTTTTCACGTTTATATTCATTGAAACTTGTGAGTTGTTTAGTTTCATGTTTAGAGGCTTAATTCCCCACTTAGGTTGGGGTTAATCCCCATTATATCTTGATAATCATGAATTGAATTCCTGATTGAGTTGTTCTATGTTTGTTTGTTTAGCATTTGCTTCGCTCACCACATGTTCGATGAAAGTCCAAAAGAGAAATCATCTCGTCTTATTCAGGTTTTGTGAACATTGAAAGATGGAATCTCTACCTAGAGTGACGTTGCGAACGATCGAAACTTTGATATGAAAATAATTAAGGTTTTCAATCGGGGTTATGAGATGCAATTGTTGTGATTTTGTTCTTTGTTAATCTTATGAAAATAGGTGATTAGATTGATGTTGGGAAGAATTAAATCTTAAAATTATAATCTGCAAGTGCACGGCGTAGTTGTAGCTAGCCGGCAAGCACCGGTCGTGTCCACAGAGATTCGTGTTTCAAATATCAAAACTTAACTTAAACCTTCAGTCTAGGCAAATCGGAAGAGCTGAGAGATATGATGACTAATATAATCCTAGAAAGCAATAAAAGGATGCTCGGGTTGTGATTTTACCACTAAATAAACTAACTAATCAAGACGAGCCTAAACCTAACCAAGTCTATGCAAGCATTTAGGAGTGGTCTCGTTGCACCATCAAAGGCCACTCAAGCCACACTTTCGAGGGTCATGAGCTAATTTAATTGTTCTAACCACCTACTTTCGTGGGGTTAACCATATTAGACTACAAGAGTAGCAACCTATGGACCTAGCTAGGATTCGGGCTATTTTCATGCCAAAATCTCAACTATCCTCTATACCTACACTAGTAAATTGGTTTCACCTTTTAGAGATAGACCAATCACCCAAAAATCAAGATGAAAATCCCTTTCGGGCATTTTATCGAACACGTGGTGGGCATGAGAAATAATCCCAAATAACAAGTATAAACTAGTTAGGTTAAGGCCTAAATGAGATTAATTAGCCATTAGGGAGGCTATCACAACCAAAGCAATGAACTTTAACAATTAATTGAGATAAAAGCATGAATAAAAAATAAAACTACACTAAAGAACAAACTAACACAAACTTACTTAAACAAGAACATAAACTAGATAATTAAACACAAGCATGAAAGTAATCAATCTAACTATAATTAACATCTAGACTAATAAAAATTGAATATTGAAATTAAATTGAAGAATCAAAGTATTAAACTAGAAGTAAAGAAGAAGAGAGAAAGAGAAAACTTATACTTGAATTGAAATTGAAGGCTTGAATCCCAAAATCTTGTACAAATCTCTACACTAATCTCCTCCTAATAGGGGTTTTATTTTGGCTAAGTAAGAACCCTAGGAGGTCCCCTAAAATCCCTAAAAACCCAGCTCTTTTAAATTAGAGCCAAAATTGTCCTTTTATAACCTGTAAAACCGAGAAAAATCGAATCGGGAAGTTGCACGGTCGTGCGGGGTTCTAAAAGTTTCTGGTCGGTTCACACGACTATGCAAGTTCTGCAGCTCGGTACTTGTGCGGCTTACGCACGATTGTGCGTAAGCCGCACCGCTCGCTGTGCACACCATTATCTTCCTCGTTTTGCTTCCTTTTTGGCTCAAACTTTTTGTTATTTTCTCGATTTGATTTATTACCTACAAAAGTAAGAAAAACAAGTAAAAATCCTAAAATTAAATTATTTTATAAATCAAAAATTAAGTAAATAAGGCTATAAATGACGTAATATTTTGGATCGAACAATTGACCAAAATTAGTCTTTGACTTGAGAAAGTAGGCAAATATAGGTTTAATCGGCGTTTCTCCCTTCTAAATTGCAAGTATAGACTAGTCTTAGGCAGAATTTGGTTTTCATTTCAAGCGTAATAGTGTGATTTATCCCAATCTAAGGCTTTTTATCTATTGATTTCTCTTATTTATTTCTTATTAGTTGAATCCAGGTTGCCAAACAAATCTATGTCGAACTAAGTTTTTCCTAGATTACAGTTTTTAGGTAGATTTTAGTAGTTGAAAGTGAGTTCCTCGAGGACACGACCCATACTCGCCGATTGTTAACTACAACTACACCGTGCACTTGCGATATTTTCTCAACAGGGAACAAAGTGGGGCGAGGGAACCACTCGGTGGGAGCCCTTGGGGCGTCCCATGACTATCATAGCTAGATGATAGAGTGCTATTGTAAGGTGAGTGGTGTGAGATTGGAGTGTATCTTGAGTTTGGGAAGGTCTCGGAGTTTAAGATCATTCTTGTACTCTCCGATAATAGTGGATTTATTTGTACTCGTGCCGTCCATGTTTTTTCCCGAGTTGGGTTTTCCACGTTAAGTCCTTGTCTCGTTCATTGTTCGTTAATCTCCATTAAATTCTTAATATTATTTTTGTCATCTTAAATCGTTTCTACATCAGCACTTTAATCTCACCTAACAGTAAGATTTAGAGTGGGGCTAAATTCCTAACTAAGTTGGATTTAAAAGATGCATTAAAGTAGGTCTTTACTTTTCCTTTTTATATTTATGGGTAGTTGGCCTTCTCATTTAAGTAGTTATTTTTTTCTTTTTTTAAATTTTATAATATTAGGTTGAGTTTATTCATGAGCAAACAAATAACTAATTTAGTAAAAAAATATTAAAGTATCTTATTATTTTTATTTAGTATGCCGATTGATTTTCTTCTTTACAATTAATAATTAAAAAAGCATTGGTAATGAACCTTCTCTCTCGAGCTTAGAGCTTCTCTCTCATGAAGCTTGGACATGGGAAAAGTGAAGAGGGGAAGGCATGCGAGCGAAAATCACCACAAATCACACCAAACAAACCTCGCCGAACAAAATCAAAAAGTGGATGCAAGCATTCAACAATTAGAAGAAAGCGAGAACAAGATAGAAAAAAATGCTTCAATGGAAAGAGCTAATGGAACAGTAAAACAGATGGGAATATGGAGAATCCAAGTGAGTGGAGCACAAGCAGTGGCTACCTAAAACGACACTAATCGGGTAATTCCACCTCCGAGTAACCTATGCTTTTGTAGTGGGGAATGAGGATGGATTGAGTCCGGATTTGTTCCCAGTATTGGATGTAGATGGACAAAAGGTGGTTAAAATTGATTCTGAAGATATAGGGGAAGAAGTAGACTGTTGGAACCCTGCTATCCTTTGTCTGTGTGTTGGGGGCTAACCCACCATATCTAGTGATGAATGGATTTCTTAGAAGGATATGGAAAAACAATGGAATAGAATCAATTTATGCCTTACCCGATGGTGTATTCTTAGTTCGATTTGATGAAATTGAGCAAAGGGACATAATATTAAATAGAGAACAGTTTTTCTTCGACAAGAAACCTATGATCCTTAAAGCATGGACTCCTGATTCATCGATTGACAAAAACACAATCAAGAGTGTCCCACTCGTGGGTTCAGCTGCTTGGGTTAGATATCAAGTACTCGGGGAACAATGAGTTTGGGTAAAATTGGAAGTTTGCTAGGCAAATCTATCAAATCGACAGAGCTACAAGAGATAAAACCATGTTGAATTATGCTAGGATTATGGTGGAGATGAAAATTGATGAGCATTTGCTTGAATACATAGAGTTTATGTCTAAAAAAATATACTAATTAGGAAAAAGGTTGAATATGAATATAAGCCTTTGAAGTGTGACCACTGCAAGATGTTTAGGCATAATGTGGAAGTTTACAGGAAAAATCCGAACATCAAATGGGTATGGGTACCAAAAGCCCCTGAAGTGAATGAAGTCCAAAAAGAGAAGCCCACCAAAGATCATAGGGAAGCAGCATACGTAAGGTTTTCGGTTAGTAACTAGAAGCGGATCTAGTACCTCAAGACAAAGCACATTACTCCTAACTCAAGCATTCTACCAACATCTAGTCCATTCCAAATACTGCAGATTATTGGTGAGAACAATAAGGCCAATGGCGATAAAGATGTTAGAGAAACCTTATACACCACCTTTACTTAATGTCGATGGCAAGTCTGGAATGTTAGAGGTTTGAATAAACCTAAAAAACAGCTAGAAATAAAAAATTCTTGCTGCCAATAATCTTGGACTTATAGGAAAAATGCTGGAGACCAAAATAAAAACCGCTAGTTTCCTAGCCGCTTAGAATAACATGTTTCAAGGATGGGGTTCTTTTATCAACAATGACCACCACCCCTTTGGACGTGTTTGGGTTGTTTGGTAGCCTAATATTTTTCAGGTTCAAGTACTTACATCTTCAAGCAAGTTTGTACATTGTGCGCTTACACACTCGTGAGACTAATGCAAGCTTTTACATGACCTTTGTTTATGGCTACAATAAAGAGGAAGATCGTAGTGAACTTTGGAATAGCCTAAAGGACATTAGCACAAACATTCATGAAGCTAGGTGTGTCTTAGGAGACTTTAATGCTCCCTTAAACATTGAGCACATAATTGATGGAAATAAAGTGACAGCTCAAGACACTGAAGATTTCGGAAAAACGGTGGATATTTTCCTATCGCAAGACATACAATCTTCAGAGTTGCGAGTATACATGGTCAAATAGGTAAGTAGATGGGCACATGATATTCTCGAAGATTGACAGAGCCATGGTGAATCAAGAGAGGATACTTCTATGGGAGGATGCTACAGCTACCTTTCTACCTGAAGGGATATCCGATCACACACCCATAATCATCAAGTTTTACCCTAGTATTAGATCTCTCAATAAAGCCTTTAGATATTGTGAGACGTGGGAGAAAAATCCCCAATTCAACAACATTGTACAAGAGATTTGGAGCATGAAAATTCAAGGAAGGTACATGTATCAATTAGTGACCAAGCTAAAGAGGATGAAATCACCCCTCAAGAAGCTTCACAAAGATGGTTTTGGTGATGTTCATGATAAGGTGGAACTAGCTAGAGCTAACGCCTACATGGCACGAAGGTTCCGCACTCGGACCCCCTCAACAAAAGTTTGCAAACTGAAGAACACCTAGCCAGAGAGAAAATGAATTACTGGATGCCTCGGTAATACTCTTGAGACAAGCAAAGTAAGATTACATGGCTCAATCTAGGTGATCAATGTAATAAATACTTTTATGCGATCCTGAAGTAGGGAAACAACAATCTATTATCCATGAAAAATCATTGTTGAACATGGGATAAAAATTGAAGGAAGGGACAATGTAGCCTAACATATGGTCAATGTCTTCAAAAACATGCTTGACACACAATCAAGGATGAGAAGTACAACAAATGAATAGATTTTTCGCAAAGGGCCCGGACTCAATATAGAACAACGACTTAGAATTAATAGACCTATCACTAATAAAGAAATCAAACTGGGTATGTTTTCTATAGCCAACTAAAAGTCTCTAAGACCCGATGACTTCTCTAGTAGTTTGTTCAAACATAACTGGAACACTGTGGGTGCATTGGTGACAAGGATAGTGCAGGAGTTTTTCTCAACGGGTAAGTTGCTTAACCAAATTAACTCCACTAATTTGGTGCACATACTTAAAATGAAAAACCCGTAACTAGAGGTGATTTTAGGCCAATTTCCTGCTGTAATACCATATACAAGTGCATCTCCAAAATCATATGTGCAAGGCTGAAATTACCTATACTGATTAGTCCAAGCCAAAGTGCCTTTGTTGCTGGTAGAGAATTAGTGCATAATGTGCTATTATGTCGGAATTGCTCAAAGGCTACAACAGGAAACATATTAGCCCGAGATGTGTCCTCAAAGTGGATCTAAGGAAAACATATGACTCCATCCACTGGGAGTTTGTTGAAGAGGTTCTGAATGGTGTCTGTTTCCTCAATATTGGTAAGAAGTGGATTATGGCTTGTGTAACTAGCCCATCCTTCTCAATATACATGAGTGGGGAATTTTGGGCATTTTAAAGGGGGAAAGTACTAAGACAATGAGGCCCTGTCTCACCACTACTCTTTGTCCTAACAATGGAAAATTTTTCAAGGCAACTTCAGAATGCTCGCGAAAAGGGCTTGATCCACTATCACCCAAGGTGTAAAAGCTTGAAAGTATGCCACTTATCCTTTGCGAGATGACCTAATAGTCTTACGTAAACCAAACCATCAGATCACTCGCAAGCCATTAAAATAGTTTTCCAACAATTCTCTAAGATATCAGGACTGCATATTAATGAGAACAAATCCCAAATATACGTGGGTGGCCTCAAAGCTGAGATGGAGAGAGACATTGAGCAATGTTCGAGCTTTCAGCTAGAGACCCTACCTCTTAAATACTTAGGAGTGTCTCGTTACAACATCTAAACCGCATGCCACCGATTGCCAAATGCTACTTGACAAAATGACAAAGAGAATCCGAATGTGGCAAAGCAAGAATCTGTCCTATGTAGCTAGATGCACATTGATAAATTCAGTTTTGATGGGGGTTTGTTCATTCTGGGCATCTCGTATTCATTTTACATCCGTCCGTAATAAAAAAGTGGAGCAATTGTGTAGGAATTTCTTATGTAGCTCGAGTAATGAGTACAAAAAGTGCCCCTAGTGGCATGGGAAACAGTTTGCACACCTAAAGCTTGTGGAGGGCTAGGCTTCAAAGACGTAAGGAAATGGAATAAAGCGTTAGTTGTAAAGTTGTTGTGGGCAATTTCATGCAAAAAGATATTTTATGGGTAAAGTGGATCAATGCTCACTACTTGAAACACCAAGGAATATGGGAGTATCAACAAGGAAGGAATGCCTGCTAGTATTGGAGGAAGGTTTGTCAAATACGAGACAAACTCGGACGATGGATGCAGACAAGAGATACAGGCGTGAAACTTGAAGCGGATGAAATTTGTAAATGGTTACTTGGGGACATACCAAAGCTGAAATGGTGTAATTATACATGGGACAACAACATCATTCCAAAGCACAGATTCATTCTATGGATGATATTGCAAAACAAACTACCTACAAGGCAAAGACTAGGGAAATCAAACCCACATCGGGTCGTTTGCTATGGTATTTGTGGTGAGTAGACACTGGGCAACGGGTCGGGTCGGGTCGGGTTGGGCCGCCCATTTACTTAATGGGCTGGGCTGGGCAACAACTTTTTTAAATGGGCCGGGCCGGGTCATGGGTCAAATGGCCCCGACCACCCAAGACCCACCCAATTTGAGCCATTGCCATCCAAAATACCCACCACGGTTGCCCCCACAGGCCGTGGGGCAGGCCGTGGTGGCTAGTAGGGATTTACTTAATCCAAAATACCACAGAAATAAAACATACATTATAAGAGAAATACAAAGAAACATCGCCTTAAACCTTCCCCAGCTTGCATCGTTCTGATTCATGAGAGATTTCCATAACGATTAATGGATAATCAAATTAATCGAGAATCGGTATTTCACACGTCAAAGATGCCACTTTTCTAAAACCATAGTGCTCATAAACATCCCACCACACCCTACATGTTTAACAATCCATATCACGAAGATCCATGGGGATAACATTCAGCAGGTGAAGGGACCCCGCAGGGGGAGAATCGATCCATTAGTGGTACAGCAGAAGTAAAAGACGATAAGCTTACTAAAATGTAACAGAGACGAACCCAAGTAGCATATACTCCATCTTTCACTCTGCAAATAAGTAAAGACTCAACTATATCAATAAGAGAAGACGTATTGGAACTTAGGTTGTATAACACAGTGGATCCTGCCCAAACAAGGTTTGTCGAAATCCGAAGTATACTTCAATTTAAAATGCACACAAAAGCCTCCACCTTCTAATGGCAAACCGCATACTCGAGTCTCGGACAATTTGCCTGCTCCCACAAGAATTTCCTAGGAATAGTGGATCCACACCCTCAAAATTTAATTTTTCAAAAGAAAAAGGAATCATATCAACAAGAAACACTCTCATTCTCCAAAAGCTATAGATTCAACATATCCCATACTTGAGTGTTGTCACAAGTTTTCTTTTACTAACTTCTACATTTTTCTTTTACTAACAATCAAAATGGAATGTATTTCTAACAAGACTGAAGGTCTATCCGAAGAAGCCATTGTAGGAGAATTATCCACAACATTAATATCGAACTTCCATCCGAGAGTGAAACTCCTGTATCGGTTTCTTCAACTCCATCTGCAACCTTATGTATTTCATTCTTGTGTCTCTACATTTGATGAGTGAGGATCCTTTGAAAATGCAAGGAAACAGGCAGCAAAGAGAGAAAAGCAGTGGAAGAACGTTGCTTCTTGAGATGCGACCTCTAAATTCTAAGAAGTTCTACAAATATTGCATAGCCTTTTCATGGGAAAGATTTATCCGCTATTATAGTCTAAGTTTTAGGAATTGATGTTCCTCATAGACCTTGTAATCAATTAATAATTCGATCACTTGCAAACTTAACGACATGAAACAAAATTGAGAGAAATGCTCCGAGATCGGGAGATAACACTACATAAGAGAGTACGAGGTCACTCTTACAAATGAACAGATAATATCCATTAAAGAAAATAAGTGTTATGTTTAAGCTAAAAGCATTTTCAACAAGTGAACTTTCGAAATTCAAATTTGTGTTATCCATTAAAGAAAATAGTCGGTGACTCCCTATTCTCTTAGACTTCTTGAGCTTCCCAATGTTCGAAAAAAATTGACCCCAATCCCTTCCCATCCCCTGTCATACTTTCACCTTTATCATTCCGCCCAAATAATACATGTAATTTTTACCCCCCAACCTCCTTTATTACCTGGGATTTTTGGTGATCATTTCCAATTTGGATTTTTGGCACATACATCTAGCATGTTATAGTTTTAAGTATTCAACAAACCTATCAGGCAAGGAGAACTTGGCCAAGTATATACATATATATTGTGGCTGAGTCAAAAGAGGTCATAAAGAGGCCAAACAAAATGGCAAGAAATATGGAGTGGTGGGGTTAAGGAATGGTGAGAAATGTGGCAACAAAACCAACACAACTAGACTAGAATAGAGCATCAAATAAAACCCAATAAATTCCAACACAAGACACATTATTTTCTTTTAAAATAGAAAGACAGAGAATCATGGCTCAAAGGTATGGAGCTAGCCAGAGAGGAATAGATTTCTCTCATGTACTCCTCAATTAGTTCTCCACTTAATGCCCTTTCTTCCCTTTTTTTCTGTTTTTTCTTTAATTCTTTTAGATGAGTTACGAGAGTCGGTACATACTTGAATAACATTTTGATAGCGAACTAAAGAAATCTGCCTCATTTTCTATAAGTTACTCAAGCAAGCAAGGAAGCTAAGGTGTAATGGTGATGATCTAATTAATAGAAGTTGAAGTTGAGAAGAAAGTGACGATATCGATATGTGCATCTATGATGTGGGGACTTGTTAGACCTCGTTTTGCTGGTTTTTAAGGCATTATTTAGCCCAATTCCGTGATGATTTCAATGATATTTATTTAGTTTTGGGTTAGATTTTGCTCATTTTCTCTTTATCGTCACCTAAGTTCGTACATCTCTTTATTACAGGTTTTTGGGCTTAAATTTGAGAGATTCGAGGTAAATTTCATGAAAAGCGATGAAGAGAAGAGTTCGGGCCCAAGAGGAGGCAAGAAAGAAGCCTAAAACACATCAAGAGAAGTCGCACAGCCCCCGTGCGAAGCTGCATCAGCCGTGGAGATCATCGAGCGAAAGGCGCGAAGTGAAGGAAGGCCACACGGCCCCCTGTGCACATCTCGCATGGCCGTGCGACAAGTTACGGAAGATTGAAGACGCGCACGGTACCCGTGCGGAATCCGCACGGTCGTGCGAAACAGCGAGAGAGCACGAACGTGGCAGATTTTTCGCACGGTACCCTATGCACATTTCGCACAGCCGTGCGAAGCGACCAGAGAGTGAAGCAATTTCGCACGATACCCCGTGCGACTTTCGCACGGCCGTGCGACTCACTGTTTCGGCGATTATTTAAGTTTCCTAATTGTATTTGTTGAGGATTTTTTCCAGAATTTAGAGATTTAGCTAGGGTTTCGTGGGCAGCTCTAAGAGGAGACTCAAGAACACCCATTATTGTTATTCTACTTGAAGTTTTTATGATTGAATTGCATCAAACTTTTTATTCGGTAATCGTAATTTCTTCTCTTTATCTTTTCTTCATAATTTCTCTTTGTTTCTCTATGGCTATTTTCTCCAATCTTTGTCAATTGTTTAGTATCATGTTTAGAGGCTAATTTCTTTACTTAGGTTGGGATTGATCCCTATTATGCCTTGATAATCATGAATTGAGTACCAATTGGGTTGTTCTATGCTTTTAGGTTAGAATTCACTTCGTTCATCACTCTTTCATTGATTGCCTCAAGAGAGGACTCATATGCTTTTATTAGGGTTTTGTGGAACATCGAAAGATGAAAACTTACCTAGAATGACGTTGTGAACGATTAGAACTTTGATATGAAAATAATTAAGGTTTTAATTGGGGGTTGTGAGATGCATTCATTGTAATTTTGCCCTTTATTAATCCCATGAAAATAGGTGATTAGATTGTGCAAGATTAGTCTTTGACCTTCGAAAGTAGGCGAAGATAGGCTCAATTGGTGTCTCCCTCTTCTAAACTACTAGCATAGGCAAATCTCAAGCGATATTCGATTCTAGTTTCAGGCATATTAGTGTGATTAATCCCAATCTAAGGCTTTTTATTCATCGGTTTCTCTTAGTTATTTTGTTATTAGTTGATCCAAAAACCAAATCATTGTCGAACTGAGTTTTTACCTAGATTAGAGTTTTTAGATGGATTTAGTATTTGAAAACGAGTTCCTTGTGGACACGACCCGTACTTGCCGGTTCCTAGCTACAGCTACACTGTGCACTTGCGGTATTATATTTCTCTCAACAGGACTTCCTCAACAAGTCATGGGTTTTCTTCCCTCATTTTCTATGCTAGCATACCCACTAAAATGGGGTTTCAACGAGTTGTCCACTTACCATTCACCAGGCTATAATCTATTCTACCTAACATATTCAATTCCATCAAAGAATTGACACTCACCAAACACTCCCTATGCAATCCCCTCTCCCTCAAAACAGAAACTTTCTTAGACATATAATAGCTTATCTATGCAACAAAAAAGAAACCGAGATTTCCTTACATAGAGCCTCGTTCCGTAAATTGCAAAATTCAAAACTAATGTCATCTAGTATCCGAATATCTAATGTAGTAAAAGAGAGAGGAATTGCAAATATCATTGAGTATACATATCACCGGATAGAGTAAGCATATGCCGAGAAAAAGAGAGAAGGGGATGGGAAAAAACCCGGTTAAAAGCGCAGTGGAAGACAAGGGTATCTTTGCCTTTGACTTGTTGAATGAGATTAGGGATTTTCTCCAAAAGGTGTCGCTGGCAAAGTGAAGGGAACCCGCTTTTAAGGTTTCCGCGGAAGCGAGAGAGAGAGAGCGGTGATTCACGGACGATGGAAGAAGAGCGACGAGGACGGAAAGGCTTCCGGCTCGGTTCACCAGCGAGATGGCGGAAGACGACGACGAGAGAGAGAGAGAGAGCGAGGGAGGAGGGGACGGTGAGCAGCGAAAGACGATGGACAGCGAGAGAGACAGAGTGTGCGAGAGGTAGGAGGAGAGATAGCGTGTGAGAGTGTGAGAGTTGGGGAGCAGCAAAACCACGGTGGCCCGGTACCCGCCCGATCCAGGCCCAAAAAGTCACTTAATGGGTGGCCCATTTCATGCCCGATCCATTTAAATTATCAAATGGGTTTTGACCTTATTTTTTAGCCCAACCAATTAAGCCTATTGGACACCCTGTAAAATGCCCAGGTCTAGTGGTGAGGAAACCGAAACCTTAGAACACCTATTCTATGAGTGTAATCATGCAACGTAACTCGGAATGATGATGTTCAAATGGATCCAAAACACACAGGACCCAAAATCCCTGTCAAATTGGCACAAATGGCTATAGAGAACAAAGAGGAAAGGTGTATATGGAAGAATACTTGAAAGCCGTAAGTGCTGCCATCATGTACCAAGTTTGGAGAGATAGAAACAAAGCTATTCACTAGTAGAAGAAGCCTGAACCAGAACGATCTTTTAAATTCATCCACACAATCAAGAACAAATTCAACTTCTTAACTATGCACAAGCCTAAGTACAAAGTTTGGGATCAATGGTGTTGCTAAAAACCGTAACCTTGAGATTTAAGGGTGAGGGGAATCCTTCCTAGAAGGTGGCTCCTCTTCTTAAATACTCTCCTTATGTATTTACCTATCAAGGTAATTTGGTTAATGAATGAAGTGATTGCCTTTATTCAAAAAAAGTAATTAAAAAAAAACCTCCTTCTAAAAATATTCATCGTATTCTTATGCAAAATTTGTTATGAGTATCAATTTAAAATGTTGCTTTATAAATCTAATAGTCAGAGAAGTTAATAAGTTCAAGCCTATGTTAGTACATTTTTTTTTTTAATATCGTCATCATCATCATCGTCTATAAATCAACAACATATCAAATCATGCATTAGCATCAATCGATCAAGCAAAAAAAAGCATCATCGCCATAGCTCTGCTAATGTTAGCTAACTAATCATTATCTTTATCAAATGCCACTTATTTTGTCTTTCGCAATGTTTGAGCAATTGAGCGGACTGAATTATTATTTAGAAATTTATTAAAGGAGGAGAGCAATATGATATAAAAGAGAGTAATTCGATCAACAAAATTATCTTTTGATAGATTAATGAACACACTGTTGTAGAATAGATAGATTTAACTATAAGTTTTTATTTTTCTTCATAAGATATTTTGTATCTTTTTTCATCTTATTTTATATTTTTCCTTTCCCCTTCTCTCTATTTTTCATTTTAATGGTGGTATTTGTGTAAAAAAATTTTTCTTTATGTTTAGCAAATATTATTCGTTGTTTTATGATTGAAATATTATCAATTCTCATCAATTTCAATTAGTTAACGTTTCACTAATATTTCCACTTCTATAGGCTTTTTCTTTTTGTTTATCAAGAAACTTGCCATTGATTTTTTTTTTTTTAAATTTACGTAAGTTCAATGTGCTTCTCTAGCCATTTTATGTTAATCAAGGTTTTTTTGTTAATGCTTTACTCTAACTTTATACTCTATGTGGATTTTTACTCTTCGTTTTATGAGTTGAGTTATTTTGTAAATCAAGTTCCATTTTATGTTTGTAATACAATTTTTTTGTTTCTTTCTTCTTTCCTTAATATGAAAAAAATTTATAAATTTAGAATATAAGGCACGAAGTCCTTTTTTATTTTAGAATGAGGTGAATATATTTCTATTATCAGAGATATCATTTTTTCTCTATGATCATATTTATATATACTTTTAAAAAATAATATTTACTTATTATCTATTTTCATACTCTTATAAATTATAAATCTATTATAAAAATAAAATTATGTGATAAATTTGAGCAAAAAGGAAAATAAGTCAAGTTATAGAACTTGGAAAAACTATAAACAAGTGTTTTAAAAAAGTTAATGTGAATATTTTAAGGTATTGATGATACTAATATTTTGTAATTTAAAGCAACATTCAATAATAAATTTGTACTAATTGACATGCTAACAAATTCTTTAGAATATAATTTAAAAATTAATATATGAAACCTCTAGAATAATTATGATAAAGTATGTTGATTAATATTTAATTAAGAAGTATTATATATTGTACATGAAGCCTATTCATTATATTTCTTAAAAAATTAATATATACTCTAAAAAAAATATAACACAATATATAGTTTTTTATTTTCAAAGATGAATATTGGGTTTTGAAATTTTCTCATAGATTGCTATTAAATGTTACATTCATTAGTTGATTTTTTCCTCTCTTTTTTAATGGAATATTTATAGATTATTATTAATAAAAATGTAAATATTAGAAAATTAATGAGTTTATATTAATATAAATAATCATTACTTAACAAATGTGAAATAAATCAAAATTATAATTTATTATATAATAGTAATATAATAGTGTTGTTATATAATTATCATATAATATAATCTAATGATTTAAAATTTGATACAATTAGTAAGAAATTTTTTTCTAAACTAGAATATTATTTTTTAAAAATAATTATATCTTACTTAAAATAATTTTTAAATTACAAAAATTAAGCTCACTCATTTTATATGTAACTCATAATTGAACAATATTACTTTTTGATAGTTAAGATGCATATGACGAACTGTTAAACTGCATTATTTTTATATGATTAAACCAATAGACTTTTTTTAAAAAAAGATTAGAGGAAAAAAACAAATAATATAATATACATCTTATAATTTTTAGACAAATATTATAAATATAACCCGTGCGGTAGCACGAGTTAAAAGCTAGTGAAAAGTGAATTAGGGTTCATTAGGGGTTTTTGGTTTTATACTTGGAGTGGAAAATATTCTAGATTCAGGCTTACCATTCATTTAGGAGAGTGGTGGCTGAGGCGGACCTAAGTGAAGGTGAAAATAGGTCGCTTAATTATTTTTAACTTTCACAAATTTGAATTTCGAAAGTAGAAATCCAAAATTTTAAAAGGCTGCCTAATATGTTATCCATTTTTTGGCCCAGTAGACACGCTCAACTCAATTCTTATACAAAAAAGAAAATTAGGTTAGGACAATCCAAATTTACATATCTAGGTAGATCGGAATTTTGTAAAAAAATCGGACACCCCGAATGCGATTCATTGATACCCAAGCCTTACCCAATTTTGCATTCGGACATATCCGAATGATCGAATTTCTAATTCTGATATATAATTTGCGACCAGACCCAATTTTTTTCAAGTGAAACATATTCAGGTATTCAAGTGCGTTGGCAACGTTAGATGGAGATATCATTGCTCACATTTAGAATAGTTAGGTTTTAGTTAATTTTGATCGGATTTATGTTGGGAAGATGAGATTTTATTCTAGTTCGAGTCAATTTCATTTTTGAGTAATTGTATAGTTTACTAAGCTTGTTGTGTAAAGAAAAATATTTCAGAGGAAAATTTAATTTTTGGTAATAGATTAGGTCAATTAGGATTTATAATTTAAATAGGCTTAACCTATATTAAATAGGTTATCCATATTGTACTCCTAGGTGTAAATGCTTCCCAGGAGACATATATTATTCACGTGTATTTGTCATATAGATAAATTTTAATTTTATATCCACTTGTGTAATTCATGTAAGCATATATTTCTATACATATAATATAGGAATTGCATTATAAGTGTTCGATAGAATAAAATCGGACCATAAAATTAAAATTTTGAATCTCTATTCTACTTTGTGAGCTTTGAATTTCAAGAACTTGTCTCTCTAGCTAGCAAAAGGTCCTCAAGGATTGAATATCTTTCATACTATTTGTCAGAATCAAAAGCACTTGCTTTGCTTGCCAGGTTTAAGATTATCACTTCATCAAGTGATAATCTAACATTTCATGCGACCTAAACGCTTAATGCACATCCTTCAAAGTATCCCTATATTTGAAAGCAAAATCAGATCCTACTACTATATTTTTCTTCTTTTTTGTTATTTAATTTTAAGGAAGGCTTGTTCCTCCCTGAAATTGCGGATCAAACGAGGCTAAATGATTAATGATGATACATGTCTTGTAATAAGACACTTATTAAATGTCTTGCTTCAACCTAGATAAATATACTATAAAGTGTAATTATGAACTATAAAGTTTTAATATTCGTTAGTTACGTCAACGAAAATAAAAAATGATATCCTAATCGAATCAACCCTATCCGCGAAGATGTATCATACATGTAATTTTATAATTGAAAAAAATTATGTGTAAAAAAACTATAAACTTTCCATGTGTCTTATAATAAGATGGATATCATTTTGCTTTCGTAACATATTTGGATGATAATGCGGAAATAAATATATATGGGCATAATGTGTCCTTGCTAATTGTTTTTTTTTCTCCCTTCTAAAGTTTTATTTTTCATTTTTATGTGAAATTATTTCACAATAATTTATGATAAGACTCTCTACGCTCTATCTTTCTCCCTCCCTGATCTCTTTGTCGCTGTGGCTCTCTGTGCGCCAAGGAGTTAGCCTGAACCTCTAGTGTTCTCGTACAGTAGATAAGTGCCCTTTTATTTATTTATTCATTTTTTCCCAGTTTCTGCGATGGTCATTTTGCTTGTGTTGAAATTTTCTTGTATTGCCTTTAATTCCCTTGATCTGAAATACACAAATGTGGAAATTAGGGACTCCTTCAATTTCTGTATGTTGAAGTCAAGTACAGCGTGGAAAACGTGGAATTATGCTCATAAAAAAGCTGCAGTAGCACAAGACACGACCATTACAAAAGTGAAACCATAAGAAGCAAACAACAAATTAAGAATAAGGATCAAGCGTACGTTCAAATCAAACTGTATTATCACAGGCAAAAGCTTTCAAGCTTCAAAACAGCAGGCCTTGTGTTGTCAGCAACATCATCATCATATTGTCCTTCAACTGCATACATCCTGCGAATGACCCAGTTGGAGTGCTCATGTTCCACTTTAGATGACCCTATTAGCTACAAGTTTGACGGGGTGTTTGGTAACCACGTCATTCCAGAGCTTTTGCTCAGAAAGAGCTTTGTTTGGACTAGTCAAACAACTAATTGCTATGTTTAATGGAAACAACTTCTCCTAATTCGACTAGGCCGCTCTGAGTATTGCTTAAGTTAGTTCCTAATCTTTTTCTAGAAAGAAAATAAATTTTGAAAAATTGATCATATCGAAACTTTTTTCTTGATCAAATCCACTTAGAATTTGGAAAAAGCGAAAATGTTTTTTAGGAAACCCCAAGATCAGAATTCTAGCCCTTCTAGAATGGTATCTCAATGATAGCTCGGCTCATATGTATCCCGAGGTCATTGCACATAGCTATGTACCCTTTGTTTGGTCACAAGAAGCAAAACAATAAAATAAAGATCAAGCATATGTTCAAACCAAAACCAAAATGGAGATTTGTATCACTCATATCACACGCACAAAATCTTAGAGCATTCTTCCATATTTTGAATTTCTTGTGTTGTCAAAAACATTATGTTGTGCTTTAATTTCATATATCCTACGAATTACCCAGTTGGAGCAATCAGCTTCTAATGTAGATGGCCGCACTAATCCTCAAGTTTGAAGGGGTGTTTGATAACTATTTATTGCAATTTCACTGTTCACAAATAAATGAAGCTCTAGTGAGTACTCGAAGTGTCGAACCATATAAAAAAGGATTTTCAGTACATGAAACTAATCCGAGTGGCTCAAATTATGACAAAACAACTCAATTAATAACCACCCCTCCCCCCATCCCATAATGATTCATGCACACGTCAAATATCAAATACATAGAAATGTTGTTAAATAGGAAATCAGCAGTTTTTAACACCTCATACAGAATATCTAATTTAGAGTTAGATGTTAGATAAAAAAGTTTGGATATTGATACTTTATCTGTAGTCTTTAGGATATCATTAAGTGTTTTGATTGCATTCATTAACCGACATGACATATCAGAGTTGTACTCTTTGTGAGAGTTAATCTACGCTCTTTTATTGTATCATTCTCTCCTAATCTCAATAAAGCTTATTTTTAATGATAAAAAAATTAAATACATATAATTAATATTGAAGAACATGATTAGGACATCAACACCTGATGCGTGGAACATAGGTTTTTTTCCTTTTTTTTTTTGTGAAGGGCGTTCTTTCTTCATTCATAAACGACCTTATTACAATTACGATTTCATGAAACACCTAATCATGATACCCATCCCTTGATCACTACTATGGACCCTCACCTCGATCATGTTATCTAAGCAAGCTAATTAAAAACAGATAATTGAATTAACACGATGCAATAAGTCATCCAAGCATGTCTTGTAGACTTTGGATGAAGGTACTCATGTAAGACTCCTCAAGCCCTTCACTTAATAGGAGGTCTCGCCATTTTGTATGGTTAATCCTCATCTCTCTTCCGACCTCACTTTCTTCATCCATCATCTTAGCAACCGCCTCGTCAATCGCCTCCCTAGTGAATAATCCGTCCTCATCTCTCCTCTTGACCTCCACCCCGACCTTTAGCTCTAAGCTCATCATCCTTGCATGGAAGAATTGGTCCACAACTTGAGGCATCATCACAATTTGACACTTGCTCACTAGTGCCTCGGCCAGAGACCCAGACCCACAGTGAGTCACAAAGCATCCCACTGAGCCATGGTGTAGGATAAGTTGTTGTTGCACCCAACCACCGTGAATGATCCCCCTTCCTTTGGTTCTCTCCGTAAACCCTTCTGGCAAGGCGGACTCAACCGTGTCATAGTCCTTAGGCGGTTTGAGGGCAGCTAAAAATGGCTTACCTGAAATCAAATTAGAATTATCAATAAGTGAAAAATATATGTGAAAAGAAAATCAGTGGACTTTGAATATATTATTGATTTTGGATATATATGTATGTACCAGTTAGCTCAAGTCCAAGAACAAGCTCTAGGAACTGGTCCTTTTCCATAGCATATTCACTTCCAAGAGCGCAGTAGACCACGCTGCCTCGACTAAAACTCTTTAACCAACAATCAATGTAATCATCAAGTCTAGAAGGTTCTGGCCTAGGAACCACAGGCCCGGCCAGAGCCACAGGCTTACCAGCTTGTTTTCGTAAACAGTCGCAGTAATGCCCTTCCATCTCCTTACAAGTATTGACCCCAATTGCATCACATTCTCTAAAACATATCCTTATCCTTTCTGGAAAGGTTAAACCCCCATCAGCATCCACCATGGTTCGCACACCTGTTAGAAGCCGGATCTCAGGGGCCCGGAGCCTGATGACTGAGGATGGAAAGCTCGGTGGTGGATCAAGTGGAGACCTGGACCCGCTGTCATGATGTTGGCTATCCACAGTCGCCAGCGGGTTAAAGTAAGCTACACTCACCATGTACGCAGAGATAAAGTACATGGACTTGATCCCTAGCTCTCGAGCTAGGCCCGGTAGCCAATGTGAAAAGTCAAACAAGACAAAGTCAGGCCTGAGACGAGCTAGATGGGACTGGATTGTGTCACGGGTGAGGTCCATGGCAGTCATAAGAAAGGGTCGGGCTGAGGGGGTCACATCATTGGTGGTCTCAGCCCCTGGGGGAGGCCGTTGACAGAGGGGACAACAATGGGATGATGGTGATGAGGGTAGGGTGGTGGTTCTTGGAGGCAAACTTGTCTTGGGCTTTGGGGGCATGAAAAAGGAGACCTTGTGCCCTCTCTTTGCTAGTTTGTTGGCTAAGTGGAGAAAGACACTAATGTGGCCGAGTGCAAACCAAGGACACATGGCCACATGCAAATTCTGAGGCCTCTTTTTGTTTGCCATTTCTTTTCTCTGGGAACTGCTCTATTAGTTGTCTCTCTCCTTGTATCAACCCCGGGCACCTCATCCCCTCTATATATAGACGTTTACACACACTACCGCCCCCCTCCAAAAAGAAAATTCGTACTACTTCGCAAATTATCACATATAATAATGCATACAAATTTTAATAGTATTGCTTTCATTGAACATTTGTGTAATTATGTTTTTATTTCTTGGCAAGTAGCGACTTGGGCTAGTAGGAGGCTTGTAAACTTCCCTTTTTTATGGTATTTCACGGGAACACTATAATAATAAGAGAAGGCATGCGAGACGTAAAGTTGTGAAGGTGTGTGAGTCCCGGCCCGCAAGCATTGCGATGGGCTCTTGATCAATTCAAAGTGAAGTGAATAATTTTCTCCTAGTTGAATAATTTCAAAATTGACATCAAGTATCATAACCTTCTTTCAAAGTGAAGTGAATTGTTCAAATTTAACCAATTACTTACTCTCTATTGATCAATTCAAAGTCATTAAACATGTGATTATTAAATTAAAACTCTCAATTATGATGATTTTTTAAAAAAATAATTGCAGCTATCACTACTAAAGGAACCATTTTTTACTACGATTACGAAAGACCTTTTATAATGGTTATCCGGCATCGTGTATACGGCCGTAATTGTAGATGTGCATCTTTTACTATGGTTCAAAACCCTAGTAAAAGGTCACCTATTACTACGGTTCATTCGACAAATTAACTACATGTATTACTATGGTTCTTTCTTTAGAATCGTAGTAATAGCTATAGTCATTTAAAAAAATTCTACAATTAGAGAGAAAGAGAGAGAGAGACCACCGGAGGGTTTGGGAACTCCAAGCTTACGAGGTCATTGCAACTTATAACCAACATCCAATTCTAGATATACAAATTTTAGCAACTAATAACTAGCAACACTATTAGTAAACAATTTATACGGTACATGTGAGACAGATATGAGGCTACTCTTATAATGAACATCGTCTTGAACATCTCCGATCATTTCTAATCTTATCATCACTAAACAATTAGAAGATCGGACATAGATCTATACTAAACAGCAAATTCATCAACCACAACCCACTAGACAAAATACAAAAGCGGATAAAAATGGAAAGTCAATATAGACGGGGATAAAAGTGAAAACCATTGAAGATCTACATCCGAAGCCAAATACATGATTAAATATCACACAAAATCATCGGATCTTACACAAAAATCACTTAAACAACCAAACAAAAATACCCAAAAAACCATAAAAAACGCACCGAATTTGTGAATGCAAGGGTCTTTGGGATCGGAAAAGAAGTCGAACAAAGAAGCAAGGTCGATATTCGCATCATTCTGGACCTTCCAATTCTTGTGAAATAATTGACCCTTCCATGGAAGTTTCTTCGCCTCCTTCAACAACTTCTCATCCTCGAACATTTTCTATATACCAAATAAATTGCCTTAGAAAAAAACTCTTCAACTCCATCTACAATCTATACGCTCTAGGTCTTTTTGCCCCTCCTCTTCGAGATGTAGAAGAGAAGAGAAGATAAAAAATGTAAGGGTGAGAGCGCCGTCTATAAAAATGGAATGTCGTCCTCATCGGGAACACCGCCGTTGAGGGGTCTTACTATATTCCCTATACGCATGGTTAAATCGCACCTCTATTGCCTTGAATCGAACTGAATGTTGCGGATCCGAAAAACGAATGATGAATTAAGAGGAAGAAAGAGAAAGGAAGGAAAAATTTGAGTTTCCATAGAGAGATAGAGAGTCTAACATAGTTAAAGATTTCAAATTTTAACACCTACCAGGGGGAGAGAGAGACGAGGGGAGGGAGGATTTAGTGGTGGAGATTTGAGTAGGATTTTAGAGAGAGAGAGAGAGAAATGGAGAATTGGAGATATGTGCAAAAAAATTTATTATGATTTTTATTTAATCGTAGTAAAAAGTCATGTTCCAATTTTTTACTACAAACTGTAGTAAAAGTCCCTTTCTTACTACGGTTCTTTTATTAAATCATAGTAAAAAAATCAAAACATGACTTTTTACAAGGGTTCAATGAAAGAACCATAGTAATAGGTCAATTTTATTTACAAAAATGCGACCGTCTCATGTTTTAGTATGGTTTTTGTTTTAACCGTTGTAAAGGGTCATAGTAAAAAGCCACTTACGTAGCGTGTATTACTACGGTTTTGGAGAAAGAATCGTAGTAATGGGTTCTTTTTACTATGGTTCCGAACCGTAGTAAAAGATACCCATCTACTACTATGCCCGCATACACGAACGCCTAATAACCGTAGTAAAAAGTCTATTTAAACCGTAGTAAAATGTGATTCCTATAGTAGTGATTCTCAATGAAAATCAAAGAAACCAATTGATAAAAATATCATAAGTATATCCTCCAATTAAATTAACAATCCTAATAAAACTTGCATATATAAGCCAAAGAAATAACTCGCACAAATGTGAGAAATAAAACTCTCATGAGAAGGAGAGAAAGTTAACCCAAACTTTTACAATGATAGTTGGAAAGAGAACAGAATTACCTCTAAATATATGATTTGATTGAAAAAATTGAAATAAATACAACTTACTGATTGTAACTAAGCTAGCAGCAGCTCCAATGATTTAGATTGGGAAAAAAAGGTGACGGATACAAACTTTAAAGACGAGGAAAGGAGGGGAGGAGAGGAGAGGAGAGGAGGTGTGGCACTCTGAAGTGGCCAAGGTTTAACCCTTGCATTGGATTATTTTTATTTATATTTAATATATGATTAAACATTTATTTCCAACCAACATAATTAAGCGCCAAATTGTCATTAAAAATTGACTTTCGACAAAGTTATCAGAAAACAAAGTAGATATATTTAACAATCATAATTAATTTTTTTAAAAGGTATGCCATTTCTGTCTAGAAATTTATGTTCTTTGTCTAACTTTTATCCCCTTAATAAGGGTATCAAATATGCAGCCTCAATCTTTAATCCTCCCACACGGATTGAAACCAAATCTAAAAAAATAAAAATAAAGAAGAGGAAGAGGATTGAGTTGGGAAAGAACTAGGGCTGTTGAGCCTACTGTAATTGATTGGATATAGTGTTGCCAGAATTATCTTAAACAGGCAAACGGGTCATCGGCTCCCACACGGATTTGAATACTGATTTTATGTGGACTAAGTTAGGTGTTGACTTTGATAGATAAAAGTCAGAAAATAGTCAATAAAAGATGAGCACCCAAACCTTGTGGCGTAAGAGCACACACAGCACAAAATCCAAATGGGGGTCGCCATCAGCTCAGTTTCTCATGGCCAAAGATGCAGCACGAGGATCCTCGTGCTGATCAGGACCACTCGAAAATGGGTGGCGCTCGGATCTAATGATCGTACATGAAACTGGAGTGTTTTAATTGTGTGGTCCTGGAAAATAAATGGCAACCTAAATATTGCGCCATCACAAATTAACAGCTACTGTGTTGATTTTATTTTTTTCATTAAATACCCCTAATTCATCTACTCCCCACCTAAAATGTACTTTTTTCATTAGATACTTCTAATTCATCTTCTCCACACCTAAATTCATCCCCTTTAGGACCTGTTCGAAGTTACTCCCTCCGTTACAAAATATGTGACTTTAATTATTTTTTCGTTTCACAATATTTGTCACTTTACAATTTCAATGACGTATTGATGACTAGTTTGCCAATTTTATTCTTATTACTTATTTTATTTTTGTCATTTTCTCATTAATTTTCTTCATTTTCAATAAAATCTTGAAAAATTTTGATCTTTTAACACAAATTTTATCATGAATTTAGTGTTTCCTTATTACTCCTCGACCTTAAAACGATAAGTATTTTAAACAGAGGGAGTACATAAAGACCATCATCTATTTCTACTTTATGTTCATTTCTATTCATTTATGTTTGTTTCTACTCATTTCGTTCGTTTCTGTTTGTTTCTTCTCTTTTTGTTATTCATTTATGTTTATTTTTATTCATTTTTGTTTTTGTTTTTTTTTCTATTTTTTATGTAACTTTGAACGAGACCCTAGTCTTAAAATTATTTTTTTGCATTTGAAATTTTGTATTATTATGCCAAGTTAACTCTTTATATTGTGGAAGTACTATAATTAGTAAAATTTACTATATGTTTATAAATAATTAATTGAATTTGGAGAATTATTCAAATTATTTTTTACAACTTCCGAAAATAACTATTAGGGCATGTTTGGTTGGATGTAATCAAACTGGTAATGTAATCAAACTGGTAATGGTGATTACATTATCATGTTTGGTTACAACTTTATAATGTAATCAAAATTGCATTATAATCACATTAACCTCTACCTATGTAATTATAATTACTTGGATATTTACTAAACAATTATGATTACATCCATCATTGTAATAAAATTTTAACACATTCCTAATAATTCTTTCTCTCTCCCCTCTCTCTACTCTATATCATTTTCTCCCTCCTCCTTGGCAAGTAAAAAATTCATCCATTTGACAAGAAACTTGATTTTTTTTCTTCTATTATGTGAATATATGATATGATTGCTTGGTAATTAAGAGAAAAATTCAACTTCAATATTTTGGATTCAAAATTTAACTATTCAAATAAAAAGATAAAAGAAGCTTAAATTAAAATTTGTATATCAATTTTTTTACTTGTCAATAATTTTAGTTATTTTTTATCGATAAAAAAATTTAAAACTTAATGATATGATAAAAGAAATTAAAAAAAGCTCAAATATAAATTTAGAGTTTAAAAATTTGTTATTTGGATAACATTTATCTCCACTACGACAAACATTTATCGCCACTAGAATCATCCACTTGATCTTTTTGCCAACCAAAAAATTTAAAATTAGAAAATATAATATAAAAGATTAAAAAAATCTCAAATATGATTTCAAATTTAAAATGTTTTCGTGTGGATAGCATTTATCTCTATTATGATATTAATTGCCATTAAAATAATATAGTTAATATTTTTCACAAAAGAAATAAAACTTGATTTTTTACCATTGAAATAATCCATTACCATTGTGATTACATTACACTTTTTATATAACCAAACATGGTAATTTAATTCTTGTCCCATTACATTATATACCTAATTACATTACATAGTTGATTATATTACACCTCTATTACATTACATCCAAGCAAACGCCATATTAATACAAAATAAAATAAGAAGACTAATTAGATATGTTTAATTGTGGGCTCCATCGAAAATATTTTATTTAAAGATTAGAGTTTGAAATCTTTGAGATGTATAGGTGAAGGTAAGGAAGGAGAAAAAGAAGCGAATCTTTTGATTAAATGGAGGGATAAGCTCGCCCCAAGAAATCCAAAATATGGAAGAATGCTCTAAGATTTTGTGCGTGTGATATGATGAGTGATACAAATCTCCATTTTGGTTTTGGTTTGAACATATGCTTCATCTTTATTTTATTTTTCGCTTCTTGTGACCAAACAAAGGATACATAGTTATGTGCAATGACCTCAGGATATATATGAGCCGAGCTATCATTGAGATACCACTCGGGAAGGGCAATAATTCGATCTTGGGATTTCCTGGAAAAACATTTTTCCAAATTCTAAGTGGATTTGGTCAAAAAGGGATTTGGTCAAAAAAACGTGTCGATATGATCAATTTTTTCGCATTATCATCCAAATATGTTATGAAAGCCCATATAATTTTTCCGCAAGAAAACAAAGGATCCGGAAGGGCAATAATTCTGATCTTGGTATGCCCATATATATTTATTTCCGCATTATCATCCAAATATATTATGAAGCCAATTGATATGCATCTCGTTACAAAACATTTGTAAAGTGTTTTCTCTTAATTTAAAAATTATATTATTATATATTAAATTGAAAAAAAAGGGTATAGTGGAAGATTATAATGATGTTACATGTTAGAGTTATTAAAGTGAAAAAATCACACATTGACAAATTAAGAAGTCTTGAACATGTTTATAAGCTTGTGAGTTACTCCTTTCATTACCAATTGGTTTTGGGATGTGATAAAATGTAATTTTACAGGTTTTTACTTTCTTTTTGTGGCCAATTTTGACCTTTCAAAGACCTTTTCATTGATTTGATTTCGCTTACTTTCTTCATTAATAACTAAATTGTGCGAATTTCTATGTTTTCAGGTGATTATGCCCTTTATAATAAAGAATATGTGCTTTCGAGGTGGTAAGAAAGAGAGCGAGAGACCATAAAAGGTTGGAGAGTGAAGAAAGAAGTTCAGCCAAGTTAGCACAGGCAGCAGCACAAACCGAAGAAAAAAAAAGAAAAAAAGAGCTAACACAAGTTGTGCTAAAGCCTATGAGGTCAGCACGGGCCGTGCCGAAAGTCGGCGCGAGTTGTACTATAGGGAATAAGAGCTTTAGAAGATGCAGCACGAGGTTGTGTTAGAGAATCGAGCTCCATAAAATATTGTGAGGTTGCACAATTGACAAGCACGAGCACGTGCCAAGGGACAGCACAGAGCACAGCCAAGGGACAGCACTACACGTGCTGTTTTCTTAAAAATTATCTACCGTAGTTGTACCTTAGCACAGATTGTGCTAAAGTCGATACTACCTATGTTGATCGGCAGTTTTCAAATTTTCGACTTTTTTCTTCCAAAGACAGTTATTATTCTCGTATCCAATTTTTATTGAATGTTTCTAGTACAGCTTTTTCTCTCTATTTTTGAGCACTCTATTCAATTATTAGGGAATCAAAGCTTGAAGTTAATTTTTAATTAATCAAAATCTAATTTAAGTTTAGTTATTATTATTCTTCCTCTCTTCTTTTCTCTCGTTTATCTTTCACATCTTGCCTTTGGTATTTCACTTCTAATTTGCTGTCATACGCCATGAATATCTGTGGCTAAAATCCCAACTTAGGTTAGAGATTTTCCACTAATATGCTAACTTAATTGTGATTTGTGCTTCATTTACTATTTTTGCAATTGTTTGGTGAATTTTCATATTGTTGTCATATATAGAATTGATGTAAAGTTCGAGAGAATCCCATCTTCATTGTTATTGGGAACTAAGTTAACTTCGAGAGAAGAGACTTAATTTTACCTCAACTTGATGCATCATTACAACTTAGATATGAGAATAATTTAGGTCTGTTATTAAAGGAAGAATCGATAATCTTGTAATTCATTGGCTTTGATTGTGTGAGAACAACTAATTCACTTGAGTTAGTTTAATGACCTTCGAGAGAACGCTTTGGTAGTTTAAATTGTTTCGATTCCATACTTCATCATTACTGTGAATAGTGTAGAGGCATTTAATTGAGATTTTTGGCAAGTTAATTTGGTGAATCCATGCCTAATGCTTTCTTTATCTAATTTCCTTTTGTAGTTTTTAGTGCTTTCAACATCAAACAAATCAAACTGCTATTTTGCTTAGCTCAAAAGGAAATCAATCTTAGACCTATGCTAGGCCTAACTCCCTAAGATCGATAACCGTACTCCTCGTAATACACAACACAAATAGTGTCGGCAGTCGGCTGTGAACTATTGAATGATTAAACAATTAAACGGTTAACAATTGAACGATTAAAGATTCCGTGAACAATTGAACAATTAACGATTACGTGAATAATTGAACAATTAACGATTCCGTGAACAATTGAACAATTAACGATTTTGTGCTCCGGTAGTAGACAATGTTGTCCAGGCGTCCCTGGATCAACCATTTACGATTACAATTACGATTGCGGTTACAATTACGATTACGATTACGATTATATGCGGTCATAGACCATTATAACAATTAATGGGTCCTTTGCGTGGCCAAATCATGATAAAACTCTTAAAACATATTCATAAATGCCATGAATTGTAAGCACCAACTAGTAATCTGTCAAACTTTTACTTCTAGTATAAATGTAAAGGCAATAACGTACCTCAGTATGCCGAACACTTCAAATGCGGATGGTTTTTGCAACACAATTTCAATTCGATTTTTGTTTCCAAAACGAATCTACTTTTGTAGATTACTAGTCTTTTAACAATACTTATATGCATTTACGATCACCAAACTTTTACTTTTCGCGTACCTATCCATATTGTTTCCTTTTGATCTCGATATTCATACATTTCCCAGAAATAAGCTATTGATGATATGATTTGAATTTGTATATAACAATTGGTGAGTTTAATTCCCCAATTCTTGTAATAAAACTCAAGTTTGATCTTTTGCTTCTATCACCTCTAGTCTCGTGCCTAATGTAGCATAACCTTAATTGTACCACTCGTTTCATCTAGTATGCCCAGATGTCCTCTTATCTCGTAAACCAAATATACTTCCTACTTAAGGTGTCGGTTTGGTTTTCCAATTTTCTAAAAATTTTGGCAGAGTTTCATTTGAAACATGGCCTAACCATTAAGCTAAAAAGCCTTAAAAACCTGCATAAAATCCACAATAAAACTCAACGAGCCACACGCTCGGAGTACACAACTCAACGGTCACACATCGGAGTATATTTACAACCACAAGAACCAAGTTTCAAACCAGTATATAAACCAAGTTACAATCTAGTCAATATTCTCATTTTCTTGTGCTCATGAACTTTTCGATTTTTTATCACGACATATATATTTATAGCTAAAGCTCTGGTTAAGCAATTTAATCATAGAAATCCCGATTTTCGGGAGATGGATCCGTACGATTAATTCCTTTATGAGTACTACCAATAATCGATTAATGATTTAGTGTGTCGTAGATAAATAGTGAAACTCATTAACATGTTAACATTTAGATATTTTGGAAAGTACAAATAGTAACGTACTCGAGGTAATTGTTCGTTTTCCTTTAAACATTGCTTTTCGTTATTTTCTTCGAGCATGTCGTTCCTGTCGCTTTTCTATTTTCAGGAAGTAATTTGATTTATGCATTAGTAAACTTAATAGTTACTCTCTATTAGTGATAAACTTTTCACATTTGACTTCCTCTAATTCCCCACTTATTACTCAAATTCATTTGAATTTCTAACTTCCTTTAATTCTGTAAATTTCTTTTCCCTCTCCTCCTCTTACTCAATTCAACATTCCAATTTTCTTCTCAAAGTCAAGTCTCACTCTAAGTAATTTTTCGAATTCTCGCAAAGATCATTACACATTGAATTATTCTTGTCTTTTCACCACCATATTACTTATTATCACCAAATTACTAACTCAACCAAGGTCTCTATTAATTTCAATAAAATTCCCAAGTATAACCCAATTTCATTTTTCAATCACGCTTAACATAACCCAATTACCACTTAATTCACATACATGAATACATATCCATACTCCATCAAATTTCCATATTTCAAATTGATTTACTCTTACTTAACTAAACCAAAATTCAATTACATTAATTTGCGCAAGTTTAGCACACATACACCAATAAACTCGATCTTCCATCAATCTCCAATTTCATATCCTTGAAAGCAACTCACATTAATATATACATGCTCATACTTCAATCATACTCAATATATTTCTTCCAATTCTTCCACAACCAAACAATTCATTCATATTCATATGGGAGTTAAACAAACACATTCACAATTACACATAAACCCAAATCAATTTCCAATTCCATATCCACATATATCAAACCCTAAAATCCAATTTCATTTTCTCCCAAGATTCTTTCAATTGCACCACCACCAAGTTACAACTCACATTACCTCGTCTAATTCTTCAATTACAACATAAATTCATAATAGAAATTTGCTTAGAAATGGAGAATTAGAGATATACCTCAAAAGCGGTCAAAAGTGGAATTGGGTAGTGGTGGCTCGTTGGTGGAGACGCGGTGGCTCAGGCAGCGGCACGATACGTTGGTCGGCGATGTCGGGTGGTGGCGACCAAGGGACGGTGGCTGTAGCTAGTCCGAGCGGCAACAGCAACAGCAGGGACAGAACCGCCCTGCCTGGGTGAGACAGGGGAAGAGGGAAAGAAAAATCGGTGGAGGGGGCAGCAAGGGTGGCGGCCGAGCACGTCGGCGGCGACTTGCTAGTGGCAAAAGAGGCCGGTGGTGACAGCTGGCCAGCGGTGGAAGTCAGGCAGGGCGGTGAGAGGGAGTGAGGGGGAGGCGAGAGCGAGAGAGGAGAAGTGAAGGTGGGGAGATGAGAGAGAAAATGGAGGGCTTGGTTTTCAAAAACCCTCACCCTCCTCCTCCTTTTTATTGATTTCCCGATCCTTCCACCATCTTGTTACCTTTTTTTTATTTTTTTATTTTTTTTATTTGTGTTATAATAATTTGTATATATGTATATATACTGTTTTGTTTAATTTCTTTTTACTAATTAATTTAATTTATTCAGATTCGGAATGAAATTATTCGAACATATATACATTCATAGTACAAACATAAATTTGTATGAATTACCCATTATTATTTATGATTATCAAATTTGTTCGCATCTTTTATTTTGATTTCATATTGTGCGCGGCTCACTTGCTCTTAAATAATATTAAGACGATAAAATGTAAATTTAAAATAATTAATTACGATTAAGTTTCGGGGTGTTACAGAACATAATTGGAAACATGATCTAATCGAATGGTTCATAAAGACTCGTCAAAAGATAAACAAAACCTTTCATGATCCTATCACTGAAGAGTTTGTGATAATTATCTATTTTTATGTTTATATGGTTATTCTGCTGTGTTTTCAATGTTTTAATAGAAAATGTGAAACTCCATATTTTTTTAGGACTCATAAAAGAATATTGTTAAGTAAAAGATAGTGTGTTCTTCTAAAGTTCTCTTTTCGGAGTCAACGAAAAAGTAGAGCATTCCCTATCGGATGACAAAAGTCATGGAAATGTTAGGGGATTGGGTTGTGGAGTATATGCAAGAGATATACGTAATATAGACATCAGCAGGATGAATCAAGTCTTTTGGTCTAATGCTTAAAAAAGTTGCAAACCATGTAGAATCAAATAGATGATCTAACTTCTAAGGTTGCTGCAAATGCTTCAACAAACCCACATGAATCAGTAAATATTTTGTTTTAGAAAAGTTATTTTTAAAAAAATTGAGAAAGTTATTAGGTATTTGGCCTAACTTTTATTAAATTTCTTTTGAGTATTCTTTGATTAAACTGAGACAAGTTTACTTTGTGGTTTGTTATCATTAATAAAGATTGTGGAGAGTGGGTTAGCATTGGAAAACTGATTATGTTTTTTTTCTTTATTCAAGGGTAGTAGTTATATATATCATTGTTGTTGAATTTGTTTAATTTTTCTGTTATTTACCTTTTATTTCTAGTTTTATAAATAAGTTTATTTGAGCTTGAGATTTTCAAATTTAAATATGTTAACCAAATTATTAAATCATAACTTAAGACATATGTACAGACCTTCGGGTCGTAAAAGGTTTAAGAGACACACCTCATGATGATAACATAAGCAATGATTCAGCTTCATTTGGGAATAACTCTCGTGATACACCTCGTTATGATAATAGAAGCCATAAAGGTTCAAAGCATGCACACCTGATCACCAAATGTAGAAATCAAAATTCACCTAAATCTGGGGATGCCCAATCAATCTCTAATATTATAGGTAGAGTAAAGTATATGCATGTATGGAGGTTAAAGTTTCATATTAATACTTAATTGTACTTTCTACCCCATGTGCTAACTGTTAGGAATCAAAGTTAAAGATGTGTAAGTTCATCAAAGCAAATCAACCAAGTACAAGGCGGTGAAATAAATGAATCCAGGAATATAACAATAAGTGGATATAATTTTAATTTTTTATTTTGATGTGGATATTTTTTGTTTTATTTAATGGGTAAACATGTGTGTGATTAATTGTGATATTTTTTATTTTATAAACCTAATTAAGTTATATATTGTATGTTCTATTTGTTACTCATTATTATCCATTGCTGAAGTCATACAATGAGAGAAGATCAAATATAAAGCTCTTAATCATGGTGATGTTCGGTCCCATGTGGAACTTGTTAGAAAAGGTGATTTCTGTGCAAATACACACTTCAATACATGATAATAAAGGGCAAAGGCAAAAACAAAATGTAGTGTTCTAAATTAATTATGTTAGATTACTTTAAATTAGTGACATAAATACGTGTTTTGTGAGACATTTGATTATATTGTTCTAATTGTGTTGTGAAATTAAAAGAGTGTTTTTTTTTCAGTTGAGCCAGAAGGCGGTAGAAATATAATGCTCAAAAATCATATTAAGGAGGTGCAATAATATAATCGTTCTAAAGTTAAGAAAGATCTTATTGTTTACTACATAGGGGAGTGGTAATTGAATTATAATTACAAATTTTTTAATTTAACATCTGTATATTTTTATGTTTGTATTTCTATTTCCCCACTGTTTCCCACATCAAGCTAGCCTAAGCCTGGGGAGGAATGCTAGCTGCATATATTTACATAAGCACCGCCAATTTTAAATGTATAAGCATACAACATTTTATTTATAGTGGATGTATCAATCTCTCAATTCTACTTTAATATGAACCCCTTTGTCATAAAAAAACCGAGCTGCTTCCCCCTGTCAATGTCATTCATTTTATATTTTGCAGCATTCAATATCAACTTCTTTTTTAAAAAAAAAAATATCGTGCTCTTTTGGTGTTAATCCTTATCCTTTGATTCCTTTCACATATAGACTAGTATTATACACTAATTTCAGTATTCCCAATGTCATGTTGCGTATTATTAGATGAAGAATGATATTTTCTATTATACGGTCGCATTCCATGCGAGAAATAAGCGTTGAGAAAAGCATTTTATATTTTTCGATGATAGTGCATGCTTAATAATTTTAGTTTTGGTATTACTGATTTTTTTATACTAATTTGTATTCATCAGCGAATATAATAGCTATATACAAATTTATTAAATTACATGTTAACGAGAGTAAAGAATCTTGCCGACATACTATCAGTAATAAATTACTAATAAATTACTATCCATGATTAGTCTTGTTTCTATTTTCAATTCATTTTGTTTAATCTGAAGTTTTAAATTTATTATCGAAGAACTCCCTCGTATTTTTGTATGGTTATGTTGAATTGTACTTTAATTGTTTTGTCAATACATTAATTTTACGTTTGAAATGATTAATTATATTTCTGAGGAGTGCCCATTACGTAATCAAGATAATGTTGATGAATAAAGATCTAAAAGAGGCCATTTCGTGTCATTAGATCTGGAGATGAGATCTTGCTCGTTTATATACATTGCTCATCTGATTAACTAAAGCCAACCAATCTAAAAAACAGAGGTATATTGGAATTTATTTCTTTCTTTTATCCTTCTCTCCGAATGAAGCAAAAGGCTTGAACACCCTGTTGGGGATATGGGTTGGAAATGTGTCTCTGACATGTAAATGACGAATATTACTTAATTCTGGACGAATATTAGGGATATTCATGTATAATACTATGTACATATTTCTATCCAAAAACATATATTATGTGTATACTAGTGGACCTATCATAAAATGCTATTTAATGGAGAAAGAAAGTCATATAACGTTAAGCCAAAAAAATTATACAGTACATCTTAGTAAGCCCTCCGTAATGAGCCGCTCAAGAATGGCGCATTAAAGATGCTTTTAGTTTAGCTCTTCGGCCTCCATCGCACAGGCTTTGTTACAGTGCCCTTCTGTCCTGACATGACAATAATTTTCTTCTATTTTTGTAATAAATTTCCAAAAAATAGAAAAAAATTGGTGTGTAGGACACCTTGACGTGGTTTATATAAAGACCAAGTTTCTGCAAAATTTTCATTACATATGTTGTTCTGAAACTCCTGCTGAGGTAGAAACAGCAAGAGATACAGAAAGAATACACAACCAAAATCAATCTACCAAAATGAGTGAGAGAAAAAACAGGCCATTACACATAGCCATGTACCCTTGGTTTGGGATTAGCCATATTACTTCAAATCTCCACTTAGCCAACAAATTGGCAAAGAGAGGCCACAAGGTCACCCTCTTCCTCCCACCCAATGTCCAATCCAAGTTAGCCTCCCACAACTATTACCCAAGTCTCATCTCCTGCATTCCCATCTCCATCCCCCACGTCGATGGCCTCCAATCGGGGGCTGAGTCCGCCAATGATGTGCCTGCTGCGGATAGACCCCTTCTTATGACTGCCATGGACCTGACTCGAGACACAATCCAAGAACATTTGGCTAATCTTAGGCCTAACTTTGTGTTATTTGACTTCACACACTGGTTACCTGGGCTAGCCCGAGAGCTGGGGATCAAGTCTATATATTACAACACAGGGTTCCTGATGAGACTAGCGTATGTATTCCCCAAGGCTAAAGATCTGCCCCCAGGCCACCACTTTATGGTCACAGAGGCTGACCTACTTGAGCCGCCACCAAGCTTCCCATCGCAGGCCATCATCAGGCTCCCGGCTTGTGAGGCTCGAGCCATGATGGCTGTGGGTAATATGGATTTTGGTGGAGGGTTACCGTTTCTAGATAGGCTGAAGAGAGGTTTGGAAGAATGTGATGCTATTGGGTCAAAGACTTGCCATCAAATGGAAGGCCATTATTGTGATTTTTAGAGAACATTTATGGAAAGCCCGTGCTTTTGGCGGGCCCTGTGGTTCCTGAGCCACTAGTTTCTACTCTAGATCATCACTTTGATGGTTGGTTCAAGGGTTTTGATGAAGAGAGTGTCATTTACTGCGCACTTGGAAGTGAATGTGTTTTGGAAAAGGATCAGTTCCAAGAGATTGTTCTTGGGCTTGAACTCACAGGTACATATGCCACTTTATGCTCGTCTTTCTTTCGTTTTTCTTTTGTGTTTGGGTGGTTCGATGCATACACTTCACAGAACGCAAGTCCCGGACCACAAACTGACAATTTGTTTCTGTTTCCTAAAACGCACCTTGTAGAACATGCGCCCTCCCACAAATTGTGCTATGCTGACATGTGGCCCGAATCCATAGACTCGGCTGCACAATATAACTTATGTATCCTGTATAAGGTGTTAGAGGTGGGAAGCTTATTTAGAAAAAGATAAATTCCATAAGCAAGCGCCACATATTAGGTAAATTAGATCAAAATCTCATGTCATTGTATTACTTTGCGTTTGAGTTTTGGAAATCTTTGCAGGTGATGTTGGTATAGTCAATAATGAAGTAGTGGCATGGTTGTTGGTCAATGTGAAAGCCTGTACGTTTTATGTGGTTGTATTGAAAACCGGAGGTTGTATTTTGCAGGTAGACCTTTCTTAGCTGCTCTCAAACCACCTATTGGTTATGAAACAATCGAGTCTGCCCTTCCAGAAGGGTTCGCACAGAGAATCAAAGGAAGAGGGATTGTTCACGGGGGTTGGGTACAACAACAATTGATCTTGAAACATCCTTCCGTAGGATGCTTTGTAACTCATTGTGGGTCGGGGTCTATATCTGAGGCAATGGTGAGCAAGTGTCAAATTGTGATGATTCCTCAAGCAGTAGACCAGTTCATCAATGCCAAACTGCTAAGCTTAGAGCTGAGGATCGGAGTGGAGATTGAAAAGCGACAAGAGGATGGGTTAGTCACAAAGGAAGCTATTCGTGAAGCTGTCTGTGTTGTGATGGAGGAAAAAAGTGAGGTGGGAAGAGAGGTTAGGGCCAACCACGCTAAATGGAGAAATTCCTTTTTAGAACAAGGATTCGAAGAGTCTTGCATTAGTGGCTTCATTCAAAAGTTATATGACTTGTGAATGATATGCCATGATTTTCTGCTGTATTTGTTTCTTCGATATTTGTTTGCTGAGTTTGGAAAAATAAACGTGTCATAGTAATTATTATGTAAGTGACGATGACTGTATACACTATCTCCCATGCCACGTTACTAGCGCATTATTATATATACAAAGAGATGAACAAATTCGGATGTTATTGTGATTAACATAACAAGGGTTTATGAGAAATTTGTGGGTTTGATGAATCAGATTTGTTGTGGAAACTTAGGCATCTACCCTATCTCCTTAGACCTATTGCAACCAACTAAATTTCCTTTTTTATAAGAAAAAAAATTCATTAATGAAAAGTCATAAAACATCTACAATGAATATCTTTAAACAAAAGTAATTTTCATTGTTAGCAAGATATAGTATAACTTTATGTATAAAGTGTCTATCCGACATGATAGGTTACGCTTGAAAGGAAAGTTGACATACTATTTTTAGTTTCACCTGAAACATAAAATCGAGCTCAAAAATAAAAGTGATAGAGAAATTATTTACTCGGGAGATTATTGTTAGTTGTGCCTCGAGTAGGTTAGAAACACGAGTTAAGAGTGTTATGATAAAAGACTGGTTTCGAGTGGGTCGAACATGATGAAAACTTAGATACGAGTTTCTATAAAACTCATAATGACTTAAAATCAAAACCTAAGAGAGATAGAGAGTTATACCCGAGTCTTCAATCTCCTCCTTTTTGATAAAAGACATTCCATACTTAAGATAAAAACTAAACATTTCGAGACAATTAAGTTTTCACATAGAAATGATAAGAGCACTGAGTATTAATCGGAGCAAGAAAAATAATGATGAACATTTATGAGTTCAGCTCGAGATCAAAACATAACTCACAAACATGTTTCTTGATGTAATCGAGCAAAGATGTTAAAGAGTAAAGAGATAATATTAGGGCAAAAATAGAATGTATACTCGAAACGAGATATGCTTAGAAATAGGTGAATTTCATTCATTGCAAGAAACATATATACAAGAAATAAATGCAAAGTAAAGTAAACTTAGAAACAACTAAGGGATAAACTCCCCTAAACCAAACATGTATTTTTCTATCTTTTCTTCCCCCTATGCATTTCAACAAAATAACAAAATGACGGAGGAAAGAACAAGTAAATACATAAGATGTTGAACAAAAAAATTAAATAAAACAAAGAAAAAATGAAATTCTGTGTTTGAAATTAGGATGGAAGGGCGATCGGTGTGAGGTTGAAGAACGAGTTGTGCACCTGCGCCTATATGCTTGAGTGAAAGTAGCGGGACGAGGTGGCATTAGAATGGGCACATCGGGCGGAGGAGGGATCCGGGTTCTATGAACCGGAGCGAGATATTCCTCCTCATCTTCCGGTTCCTCAAAGACTGTTGTTGTCCGAGGTTCCGAGGCGAGGGCTTTGGGCTGACCAGCTTCACCAACCTCTTACGAGGCACTCCGAGTGTGATCTGAAGAGATCACCTCGGGTTCCGGGTTGCCCCGATCCCGAGGTTGGATAGCTTCTTCCTCCTTTTCTTCTTCCTCTTCTCCTCCTTCGGGCTCTTCGTGTCCTTCCGCTTCTTCTTCGACTTCTTATGAGTGGGACTTAGAAGGGCTGGAGGACTCCTCGAATTCTTTAGAGGATTATGAGTCCTCGGTTGCCTCCGATCTTTTCTCTTTGAGGCGCTAAATCTGATCGCGTTGTTGCTTGATCACCTCCTTGAGCTGAGCAATCAAATCTTGACTCTACTTAAGCCGAGTCCGAGCCCGGCTTTGCATCAAAGTCGAGTTGGGATGTAAGCTTGGAAAGTATTCAGAGTTGATTTCAACTCTAAAGCAAGAGAAACAAGTTTGTTGGCTACTTTCTCAAGAAGCTCAACGGATGGGGCGAGCAAAGAAGTAGAAGGTCTATCGAGTCAAACGTGCAACCTCCGAAATTGTGCGAGTCCGAGGAGGAGGAGGAGGGGTGGTAACTCGGACGAATGAACCCATACACCAAGCTTAACTTTCTGGTATCCAAGACCAATAAGTTCACTCCTGCCCGTGCAAACGGTAGGTTCTAGGACATCTTGAGGGTCGGAAGGAGGACGGACGTGAAATTGAGTGAAAACAGTAGTGAGAAGAGTTCCGAAAGGATATGGAGTCTTCTTATAATCAAAAGAAATAAATGTTATTTGCTCCAAGATGTAAGGAAAGAGATCTACTTCGTAGCTCTCTAGAATGTCATAGAGAACCTTTAAAACTTCGGAGTTGGGGTTCTCTTTAGACGAGTAGTAGGAGAACAAAGTCCTTATTAGAATGAAACACGAAGCTTAGCTTTTTGGGTCATCCGAGTCACTGAAAAGTTATTTCTAGACTGAGGAGGTTCTTTGGCTTATTTTGCAAAGAAATCATCGAGTGTGTTCATTGAAAGGAATTGGATTAGAGTTGAGAAAGAGAGACTTCACTTGGAAAAGTCCGTGAAGTAAAGAAAGATTGATTCGAACAGTTTTACCTTGAACAACGAAGAAATGATGTTGTCCACGACCGTCATGTTAGTATAGAACTCGGACGGTAGGTGCGGGTAAATATACTCATAGAAACAAAGAAAGGTGTACACACCAGTTTTGAGGATGTGTTTCAACCAGGAGAAGGAGGTTTTAGGAAATAACTTGTCATCCGGAATGAAGTGTTGGGTGACGTTGTGCTTTGGGTCTTCCGAGGCGGGCTCTTTGCCTTTGCCTTGTGTAGCCTCAACACGAGTGGACTTGGTTACTGGCCTTCTTGGTGACCGAACCTCCTTCTAGAGGAGCTCCTCTCTTAGGCATGGTTAGAGAGTGGAGAGCGTTTGAGAGAAACGAGCGAAAGAGTGGAGAACGAGAGAAGATTGAGAATTAGAAAGAGAAAGAGAGCGAGTGAGTGAATGAACTTTGAGAGCAAAGAGATTGAGACAACAAGCAATAAGTAGATAAAGTAGAAGAAAAAAGTGAGGCGAGTGCTATTTATAGCAAGAAAAGGCTTCCAATTGACTTTCGACTCAAATAACAAGCAACGATTATCCGACCGTTAAGTCTTTCAATGCATAACAGCTTTTTTTTTTGGAATATTGAATTATAAATCCCAAACTTTGGGGTTTGTTAATAGAAGTATCCGAACTATTAACTATTCCCTTAAAATCTTGAATTTTTACGCTAATATTTGTGGATATATCTCTACCGAGTTCCAAGTAGTAAGAATCGGTGATTGAATGACGTGGTGATGTTGTAACATGGCATTTTTTTTCAAATAGTTTGACTAATTTTTTTTTTTAATTTACACATAAGTACTAGGTAGGTTAGTTTGACTTATACTATCTCTCGCTTAACTCTTTCTTCTTCCCTCTCTCCTCTCTTTCTCTCCTCCCAAATCCCCATTATGGCCAAGCATAAAATTCCAACTCCATTTTTCAACTGCCCCTATTTCCAGTTCTTCTTCTTGCTCCCTCCTCCCCAACTCTCGAAATATTAACCAAAAGCATACAAGATGCGAAATTCAATCCCTTAGGCTTTGTGAACTAAAATTCTTATCTAATTTGATCCCGATTTTTCATTTTGCCTTCCCCGAACCCTCAATTTTCTCAAACCATTTAATGGGTTTTATTTCTTCTCTTCAATGTTGGTCATTAACGAACTGGGCACTTGTAAAATTCACAATGTTTGTCATAAATTTGATGTCTTTTTGTTATTGATTGAACTCTCAATTTCAATAGTAGATATGACTTTTTGCTTGTAAATGGATTTCTTCTTTCTCCTTGATGCTTGTTAATTAACATAACCCTTGATTAAATTGATATTTAATCTAACCAGTTAGCCTCTGTGTTGCACGGTAGTTTTTAATTTATTGGTGATGGTCATTTTTTGAATCTTGTTTTTGATGTTGTACACATGTCTTTTGCATAGTTTTTGTTATTTTGTTTTTCTCCTTTTTGTTTTTTGTTTTGCAGATTTGGTAGGTCCTTTTTATTTTGTTTTTCCCTTTTTTTTGTTTTGCAGATTTGCTAGGTCCTTTTTATATATATAAAGTCATCTTTAGTAACTATGTACGTATTAGATGTTGACTTAATTAAGAAAGAGTAGAAGAAATATTTATTATAGAATATCATGTTTATTATTTGTAAAAATACATCATAATATTAATGATAGAACATCATGTGATTCGTATTGTACTTCACATGTCTTAATTTTTATTGTATACTTTATCCACCTATAAAATCAAAAAATATATATATCATTAACGTTGTCTTATAATTGTTTTCTTTTATTATTCTAGTATTGGGTGGAGATTGTTGTAATGAATTGTTGTTTAACTATAAGAATGTTATTTCTATTTATAATTTTTAAAGAACATACATACCATTGGTAAACTGTTGAAGACCTCTTTGTAGTCGATGTTTTTGTTACCCTTTATATGTTTCATCATCATGTTTGATCAAAATTTTCAAGCCTTCTAGTGAAGTGACCCTTCAAGCTGCAACATATAGTTGGCCATGGCTGAATACTGGCTTAGGCAAATACACTCCAACATATTTAAGTGAATGGCCTTGAATTTTGTTGAGTGTCATCACATAGCACACACGAATCGAAATTTATTTTCTTTTAGAACAAATGGTCATTTTGTCTCGGAAGAATGCACAACAATTCTTGGGATTGTCACCTTCATGCCAGCATTATTTCCTGTCAATATTCTTGCTTGTATAACATATTGACCCAAATGCATCACTATCAATCTTGTACCATTACATAATCCTTGCGTAAGATTGATGTTTATTAGTAGGATTACCAGAATTCCAATTTCTAACCTTAGTATATGATTGGGCAAACCTGGCGAGTGTGAGTCCATTTAAGAATTCAGTTGGGTACATGTACATTTGTTCGAATCCATAGGTCCTTGACATATTTCTTCACAACTCTTACACTCTTTGCAATCTCTATCCAATAGATCCGTCATGTAATCATTGATTTCATCTCGCTGTTTCATTAAGTGGAGCAAGTATAGCGCGTTCACTTAGAAAAGAATCAACATTGTTGCTTATGATGAATGACGGATATGTGTTGTCCACAATGCATTGTACATGTTTTTCATTGCAGTTTAGGAGGTACTCATTTGGGGTGCGAATCAAGATTAGTTCGACTCTTCATGTCTATGTATTGTAGGAAATGTCCTGTTCCCAATTTATAGAAGTCATTTATTGAATCTTTTTTTTCGGTCTATGGAACCATCCACTCGTTGTGTTACTCACATGCATGCTCTTAGTCGAGCATAAAGACTTTACAGGTTTCCTAAATAATGTAATTAGAAGACTTTCCAAATCCGCTCCGCTCGTTCGAAGACGGTCATTACTAGTTCGAGTAGTGAATTAGAATGATGCGAAAAACACAAGCAAGCAGTAACATGCGAAAAAGAATTAAAGCAACCAAAATAATAATAAAGGAAATTGATAAAAGAGACAGTAAAGGAAGTAATAACAAAAAGAAAAGCAAAACGAAAATGAAAAGAAAGGGAAAAGCGAAAGGAAAAGAAAACGGAAAACTAAAAGATTACATCGGGCGGGGAGGAATTAATAGCAATACATCGTTTGTCCACAATACTGAAAGCAATAAAGAAAGCATGAAATAAAATAAACCGTTGTGAAAACTGGATATGTGCCCTCCGGTTGTCCCACCTATCGATCTAGATCTCGGATCTAGATCTCTTGATGCGACGGTGGTGAATTGATAAGGGTTTTTGTAAGTTTTTATGGAGATAAGTAGGCAGATGTGTGACTAATGGAGTTTAGGGATTGAATGTATGGAGTATGATGGAAGTAGGGAAGGAATAGGTTGAAAAGGGACCAAGAGATCAGAATACAAAATGGAGTAATTAGTAGCTCTTAGGCAAATTTCAGCGAGTAACATTGAGGGTTGAGCCATTAGGAGAATGAGAGTCAAGGCTCTCTATTTATAGGGAGATGTTAGGTCAAGGAAGTGACCTAGGGTTAGGTCGGTCAGCCGTCCAAAAGCGAAGCAAAAATTAGGCCAAGATCAAAGTGATAAGACCGAATAAAGCAAAGGATAAAATCGGATAGAACGGGTAAATAAGGGGTGGCCAGCGCGGCTACACCTAGGGTTTTGTGCCCTAGCATGTCTCCAAGGGACTCTCCGGGGCAAAACGCTGCGTTCCACTTAATATTTTGGGGTGGCAGGCGCCGACCATAGTATCTTTCCAAAAATGAAAAGTTTCCATTTTTGGCGGGTTTCATTTTTGGTGCGGGATGCGTGCTCCTAGTCTCGAGTGGACTATCTTGGATTTAGAACGCAACACTTTTGATGCTTGTGATCATGAAATGCAGCGTCTAATGTCGTCTTGAGGTCTTCGACTCCTTGTTTGATTGGACAAGTAAAACGCGATGATTCCGAGCCCGGAATTCCCCAATATGCGGCATTGGGCTCCGTTGTCTCTGAAGGCTTGGCCCGGTTCTTAGATCATTCGAAAGAAATGGGGATTTTGGATCGACCCAAGGCAAAATGCTATTTATGTGGTATTGGGGGTTCTTTGTAGTTTATCGGCTTCCGTTACACCAATCCAACACGGTCCGAGATCCAAATCCTCAAACGGAGCTGAGGATTTCATCATCGAGCTAATAAATAAAAAATAAATAAAAGGACGACACTTTTTAGGTGTCTACACTTCAAAAGCAAATTTGTGGTCCATTGGTGCTTCATCCCATATTATTAACGATGTTTGATACAATAGGTCGGCCATTTGTGTACGCACTCTTTAAATTGCAAGTTAAAAGTTTAGTCAAATCTATTGGGATGATGAATCTACTATAAGAAGGTCTGTCTCCTGGAATAAGCAATGGTGCAATACCTGTGATGTGATGATTTAGATTAGAGTTCATATATTCATTTTATTATAATAATATTTTGTTGTATCGTTTTTAAACAACGATTGTTACTCGATGATGCAACTGCTAACACGGTTCTCCTTTCACTTCTTAACCTAGATGATATCATTATATACAAAAATGTCTTCCCTGTCCCTCCATGACCATAGACAAAAAACGCCTCCATTTTCGTTGTGAACTCGCTTGAATAACGAGCTTCATAAATATTTGTTTGCTCCTCATTCAAAGACATCTTTAAACTTTCATGTTGGGATCTTAATAATTGAATATCATATGTCGGTTCTTCTTGTATCAATATGTTATCCAATTGTGAGATTTTTTAGGACGTGGTTATGGTAATGAACCATATTAGCTAAGGATTTGCCATATCTATGTAGAATCTTATCTATCTCTAAAAGCGTTAGAGTACTTATTTGCTCCTCGGACAATGTTAGAGTTGGATGCTTGTAGAAATTCCATTTGTTGTATAATATGTCTTCGAAAGTAATGCTTGCATTGCTACTCCAAAAGGAGGAAGGGTTAGACACCTCACAAAATAGAAGTATAATCACAAATAATTCACATAGTTGAGATGGCATAGCCCATTGATTTACTTCTTGAATTGCATCATTCCACTCTTTATCGTCGTTTAAAAGTCCCAAAGCGAGCAAGCTTGCTTGAATGTCCCATATACGATCCCATTTACGGTTCTAATTTCCTCGTAGCTTCTTGGCCCCTTTTTGAGTTCAGCAAAATCCTCGGGTAGTACTTTTCTCCGGTACTTAGATGTACATAAACGATTCTTCCAACACACCTTCCACTTCTTCTACATGTGCAACATTTTTTGACCCATTTTTGTTGTAGTGGATTCCACAACTCTAAGGACTTGTTCCAAACAAATTTACTTGGGAAGTCTGCATATGTCAACTCTCGTGCCTTTGCATCAATGTTGTTCATCCTCATCCACTCTCTGAACATTGTATTCTCAAGGTCTAGCCGGGCAAGTGATCTGCATCTCTCGGTGTGATTGAATGCTCATTTTCCAAATGCACTTGTAGTCTCATCACTTATGGGTTTTGGTAATGTATATTGAATTTGAATATCCTCCATATTGATTCGCATGTAGAAAGGTACCGACAATCTAAGTATGTCTTGATCTCATCATCTTCATTTTTTTATGCACCATACTCAATGACCATAGTAGCCCTATCAACTCCTTTGTTGACGTACTCGAACAAGTACTTTATTGCTTTTGTTCTATTGCACCATTTTGTGTTAATGTGTGCTCGAACATCAACAATAGTTGTGCATTGTATGGGACCATATATCTATTGTCAAGCTCAATGTCTTCCTTCTTTATTGTCTTGTTATTTTTTAAAATAAAATGTCTTTTACTAATAAGTCTGCATTTAATTGAAGAAGTGAAAATGTTTAATATGTTTGTTTACGTACCTTCCATCATTACGTCTTACGTATATAAGATGACATGTTTCATCAATAGTCGTGTCTTGATTAAAAGACCTTGGCAATTTTTTCATCCATACTTTGTCTTATGTACATGGTGCATTTACATTATCAGCCCCACATAGTCCATGGATCATAAATTGGGACACCACTTCATGTACTTCTAGGGTTTCATCTATGTTTGGAATTTTAGCTAAGATGAATCTATTTATGAATTCTAGCGTTATCATTTCCAATTGTATCTCCAACCATAGTATTATGTGTGCATGAGGCAAATCCCTTTCCTAAATTCTATGGTGTACACAACTATAACATGATAAAATACTTTTAGTGTACACTCCTTTTGTAATTCAAAGACACTTAAAGTGTAATTTTTCAATCGCTTTTAAATTCCATTTTTCAAAGTGTTTAAATTTAATGATAAATAAGAATTGTAATTAAGTAAATTAACATTTATTTTTATGAATTATGTTACAATTAAACAATCTATCTATAAGTGTTTAACTTTATGATTCTTATTCATTTGAATGAAACAAATACGTACATGCTCGTAGTTATTATCTTGTGTGAGCACTTGTAGGAGTTGCTCAAGTTTTAGCTTGAACACTTGACAAACAATGTCATATCTATCTTCAGATCTTTGTCCTTCAATTTAATCCAACATATTTTGGATTTCCAGCCACTTTATATTTGCAGTAAAAGTGATGAATAAATGTGAATTTCCATACTTTCTGCATATTACCATTGCATCTTGGAAATTTTGTATCATATATCTAGGACCACTTGTGAATAAGGAAGGGAGCACTATACGTTTCCCTATAAACTCACCATCAATATCTCCTTTAATAATGACATCACATACATTTCTATATAAATCAAATCTCAGTTCATTTTGGTGATTTTTGATATATTTCAACCGATATTCTTGTATAATTGAATAAGCATCAACAATATATTGTTGGAACAATCCTCCCCCTCTTTGTAAAGCTTGACCTTCAATTATTCGCTGTTGGAGCACTCTCTCATCATTATGCAACTTCTTTTTGTCTATTTCCTTCTATTTGTAGTAATGTATCCCATTCATTTATAATATTCATCCTCACCATAAGGAAATAAAATCGGATATTGTAATGTCATGAAAGAGGGGTGTTCTTCTGCTATTCTTTGTAATCCCTTACTACAATGATCAATAATGATGTCACATTCATTATTCATGGATCCAAAGTCACCAACGATCAATGCTGCAATCTCTAAAATTGTTGGAGCATTATATTGTCGATTTGCCTCATTTCTCTGTCCAATAAGGTGAACATTCAAATTTGTGACGTGATCTTCCTTCAATTTGTCTAGCCATGCGAAACACTTTAGCAAGGGCATTATGGTCATCCAACATATTCAACAATTCGCAAACAATTTCTTCATCCAATTTTGTAGATTTTTGACCTTTGCCTAGTACCAAAATTCTATTATGCACCTCATTATCAATGTCAAAGATATACAATTGTGCAAATTTCGGTTGCTCATCTTGTTTTGGAAGGAGTGAGCCTATCATATGAAAAATTTCCGCATTCATTCCGAACACATAAGGTCCTGCCTTTTTATTTATGTCCTTGTTCACGTTAGCTCTCATTGATGTGAAGGAGAATATTGAATAAAAGACTCTAATATTCTCTTTAATCCTAGTAGCATTCCGACCATTTCGGTAGTCAAGTAGCTGTCGAAGAATGGAGGTGCTTCTTTCAGTTTGGAAAGTTTAACTTTTCCCTCCAAGCAACACAAAGAGAATGTTGGGTTTGCTGTATTATGTGAATTTTTCAGCCTTTCTTCATGCCACATGATTGCCTCACAAAATTGGCATTTTTGGTTTGGGCGTCCAAGTTCAAGATAATGTCTTTGCTTGATTACCTAAATTACGATATATATTTTGCATTTGTTAACAAACATTATGATATAAATTTGCAAACATTATTATAATCTTAATATAATGAGTATTATCTTTGTTACCTAGACTAAGTGTAGTCCTTGGATATATGTCACCCACGTTGCAAATATAAGTTATGAACAAATCTGCATAATTTGACTTTTGTTAATTATTTGTGTTTTTAAGTGTGTTGAAGGGGGCATATAGTTAAAAATATTTGACTTCATGAGTTAAATTTGTAAACTATAATGTCCTGCATTACTTGTTATTTCAATATTATTTTATCTTATGTAAAATACAACAAATATCTTGTTGTGTTACTTTAACCATCTCCTTATTTCTTTTCTTCAATGGGGTCCTCGTTTTGAATCAAAGATTAAACGACGTTTATGTCAATTTTATTGACATTGTTTTTTGTCCATAATTTTTTGGACAAATAGAGGATCTTAAAATTTGTGAGCTAAATAAATCACCTGCAGCCCAATAAACAGTAGAGATGAAAGTAACAAAGAACACAAATAATCATACTTTTAAATGGATAAAGACCTCATATTTTGGTCATAAGAATTGATGCCGATGAATATTATTCACATAAATTTGTTCCCGACATAAATTTGAACTTTGGTGTGTTGCTTGAGTTTGTAGTGTAGTTGGAGTTTGTGTTTATAGAAAACTAGTACGGACCCGTGCTATGCACGGAGTAATATTGTACAATGCATAACTTAAGAAATTATTGAATTACGAAGCGATGTTGTACTTGTGAATTTCTTTTTCTCAATCATTTGATTTTATTGAATTGTTTGACTTTCAACAACATTCTTTTACATGTTATCCCCTCATAACGAAAATGCTTTCGTGACTTATCAAAGTTATTAGACTCCAACACATAAAAATCATTAGAGCCCAGCACACATTCATCTTCCAATCATTCTAAATTTCAAAAGAATAAATAAATAATCTAAAATAATAAATAAAAAAAATGTTTAAAAATATCATCAAGGTTTTAAGATTACACTCGTGATTTGAAATATTAAGAAGTCATTTCCCTCTAAGAATCAAACAATTTAAATAATCCTAACTCATACGAGTTATAGAAATAGTGTGACAATATGTTTGGGTATCAAAAGGTAAACATTAGTAGGAAAAGGAATAATATATGATTGGTAGATATTGAGTTAGATGATCTATAGATGACAATAAATATCATTACGTCACAAATTAATATTAAAACACGAGTACATCAAATCAATATAAGAATATCAAACTTATAACACATAACTCTCTACAAAGTCAATACTAATTTAACTTAATAGACGTCGAGTTAGATAAATATTTATATGCAACCAACCTACTAAAACATCATTGACTTAAATATTATACGAACTCTAAAAAGTATACATATACCTATAATGGGATCTCATTTTTTAAAATTATAAGGTGAATATAATGATTTATCCATTCTTACCTATGTTTACACACAAAGATAATTAAACATATAATAACTACTTATATTGAGATTAATAGTGAAAAATATTATATGATAGAAGTGATCCAAATATATTTAATAATAATAGGTAATTTCTATCATAGTAAAGGGCATGATAAGTCAATTCACAACGTAGGGTAATAAAATCATTTGTGTTTTGTACTTATATTGAAAATTGATTGCGATTTTAGCAGTGAATCAATGGGGCAAAAATATTGATACAATTGAGATTTTATAATATATATGTTTTACTCGATTAACAACCGAGTTACTTCCCTCGAGACACAACTCTTCCTCTCAATTAATTAATATAATAAGAGTAACATGAAATTCGATTTTAAGATGGCGGGGAGGTTTGATGGCAAATACTCATGTTTTAATAATTTAGAAAACTTACAATAGTAAAAGATATGATTTAAATATGTTTGTCAATAATAAGTCACGAGATAGACATGTTAGGAAGAAACTAAAATAAACTGTATTTGTAATAAAAAAATGATTTGTATGTTATGCAAAAATTAGACAAATGAATTTATTCGAAGTCCTATGGGCTTAATAAAAGTTGACATATTAAGTTTGCAATCCTTTAAACATAATACAAATTATGAACTTAAAATCCACAAATTACGAACCGAAGTAATACAATTCGTAACTTTTTATTCATTACGTTTTATTCCATAACATATTTGAACCATAACTTTCTATCTTGTAGGCAATTTTAATTATTAATATCAAGTATATATGTAGTTGTTATATTTTTATTTTATTAATTTATGATTTCTTAAGATTTATAAAATCATTAGGATGAATGTAATAACCAAATTGCTTCTTCAAATAGTTAAATATTTAAATATTATTTTTATAACATATTCCTATTGATTTTAATTTTAAAAATTCTTATAATAAATATATTTTGAACTAATACAATTTTATGGCACCAAGTCAAAAAAACACCATCAACAATGAAAAATTAATAATGTTAGACAAAATTATTATATTTCGGACCCAAAATAATATTGCATATCAATATACATAAAAATAAATAAGAGCTAATATAAAATCCAAACCCTAAATAAATAAATAAATATTAATTTTATTTTATGTCTTAATATATTTTAATTTTCAGATTAATTTTCAGTTCGTTTTTGTTATATTTAGTCAGTTTGTTAGAAGTTAGAATAAAATTAGTTTTCTTCGGTTAATTTTATTTTTATATTCTTATAGGGTTTAGTTAGAGTGTTTTTAATCTATTATTATTAATTTTCTTATTTTTTATAACTGATTTGATAATTTTTTAGATTTTTTTCTAATTTAGGTTAAAGCGAGTCTTTCATTTAATAAACTTATAAATTTAGTTTTTTCATTTTGAGTTTAGGTGTTTAGGATATATTCAGGTCCAAAAACTAATTTTAATATTCTAATAATTTAGTTATTTTTTTCTCATTTATTTAGTACAGTTTATTGTTTGTTTTACTTTCTGTTTAAGATTATATTTTTATTTTATTATTTTTAGTTATGTTTAATTTTTCAGGAAAACTATAAAAAAATATTTTTGGGTTTTAGGTTAATTTTATATTTTTTCATATTTTTGAATTAATTTATTATATAATTTTTATATTTGTTATTTATTAATTTTCTACTTAGTTTTGTTTTTATTTTCAGTTTTATATTTTTATGAATTAATTAGGATGATTAATTATTATTTAATATTTATATTAAGGTTAGATAATTTTATAGTATATAACTAATTTGATAATTTTTCATACTTATTTACTAATTTAGGTTAAAGCATGTTTTTAATTTAATAAATTTATAAATTTAGTTTTTTTATTTTTATTTTAGGTTTTTAGGCTATTAGGTCCAAAAATAGTTTTAATATTTTGATAATTTAATTATTTATTTTCATATTTATTTAGAGCATTTTATTATTTATTTAACTTTTTGTTTAAGATTATGTTTTTATTTTATTATTTTTAATTTTTTTAATTTTTCTGAAAAATTATATATAGTGTTATTATTATAACTATTATTATTATTATTATTATTATTATTATTATTATTATTATTATTATTATTATTATTATTATTATTATTATTATTGTGGCATGGAGTAAAAAGAGTCCAGTGGAAACTTTTTTTTTCAATGATAAATTATTATTTTTTATTAGACGAAACTCCTAAATTCTGTCTTAGACTGCCATGTCATCTTTTTGAAAAGATTGCTATTATATATAATATAGATTATGTTTTTTTTTCGTATAATATGAATTTAAATGTAGTATTATGTTTAGCTCTTTTGTTTGTTTAAGTACGTAGTTACACTGTACACTTTAAAATTGCCTTTTTATAATTCTTAGTGCTTGATTTTTAAATTCTAAAGCTTGGATGATTAATTAATGTTTCTCTTACATATATATACAAAAAATATATAATGAAACTATTGCATAATTTGAACTTTGAATTATGTATTTAATGTGAAATTTAATGTGAAATTTATAGAGTAGGGTTTAACAGTTGATATTAATCCTTAATCATTAAAATAATTTATAAGTATTTCTAATTTAATTATATTTGTATTGATTTTTTTCCCAACATTCGTAAGTTTATTTTTATTAATCCTGATAAATTCATTTTTAATATATAACATTTATGATCTTATTTCTGTTAATGTATTAAAAGCATTTTATCCATAACATGTTAACAATTTCATAACATAAATTTAATGTACTTATTGTCATTATATAGTTTGAGCAAGTGATCTATATTAACCTTTTGTGATAGACGATATAAATATGTTATTTCGAACATCCATTTTAAAAGAGATGGATGGTAATCATGCAAAATATATATTAGGTGCATTATTAATTTTGTATGTTATTTAAAATTTTAATATATTTCTTTTTTGAAAAGGTAAGTACAACAACTAATATGTAACTCTTCTCACAAGGGTTCTACCAAAGTTGTCCTCCGTTAAAATGGAGAGAAAAGAAGAAGAGCAAATAGAAAACCAAACTAAAGTAGAATAAATACAATGACCAAACTTGGCAACCCGGTCAGCTGATCGATTCCCTTCTCTAAATGTGTAATGAATAAAAACTTTGTTACACATCCGAAGGAAACAATGAGTGTCTTGAATCAACGTCTGGATTTCCCAAGGAACCTGGATTTCACCTTTAATTGTTTTAATGACCGTTAGATTATCTTCTTCCAAAATGATAGAATGAAACCCCGCTTAAGCTGCTGCTTGGACACCATTTCTCATGGCAGTAGCCTCTGCTAAAAGAACCGAGGATGACCCAAATTTGTTGCTCCAACTTGAAGAAACCTGTCATCCCAACTTCGATGACGAAGCCTCCTGCCGCCGCTGAAGAGGACCTTGAACCGTCGAAGTTGACTTTGATAAATCCTCCAGGTGGTTTGTGCCAACAAATCGGATGATTAAAAGTGTTGGCACGAAGTAAGGGGAAGGTGGGGATGGGTTGAAATGTTGATTTACTCTGCTCCTAAATCACCATTCAGCCCAAGATGATTTGGCTCGAAGGATTGTGGCTATGGAATTGAAAGATCCATTGTTGAAGACTTTATTGTGAAAAAGATAGTCAATTAACTAATAATGGTCTTGACAAAGCGGACAAATAGTGTCAATGTTCAACCTTCTTTTAGCTAGGTTATCCCGTGTTGAGAAAGCATTGCGACCAATTTGCCACATAAATAATTTCAACTTAGGCATCAAATCCATATTCCAAATCCATACAAAATCCCACGATGGTGAATTAGTGAGAATATTATGGGCATTCCAAGTGGCGGATTTAGTAGTAAACTTTCCATTGTTAGAAAAACCCCAACAAACGGAATCCTCAATGTCATGAAAAGAGAGAGGGATAGTCTTAATAACTTGACAAACATCAGTCGGAAGAAAAGAATTCAAACGTATCAGATCTCACTCTTTATCCGGGGTTATAAATTCACTTATTGTGGCATCCAAAAGGGAATATTCGGAAGATTATTGTCATAATAATTCAATAACTTAAAATTACCACACCAGAAATCATACCAGAATTTCATATTTTTGCCTTGGCCTATTTTCCATCTTAAACCCTTTTTAAAAAGATCACGTTCTTTAAGCAAATATTTCCAAGCCCAAGAATCGAAGCTTTTATTTTCCTTGAGAAAAAATTTTCTGATAGAGGATACTTAGTTCTCATAATTGACCCCTAGAAATTATTTTCTTCATATAAGTATTTCCAAATAAGTTTGCAAAGAAAGGCTTGGTTGACTGCCTTAATTTTCCTAAGACCCAAACCCCCAATTTCTTAGGAGTACAAATTTTATCCCAAGCTACCATTGGTAACCCATTGGCATCCCGAGATTTTTCCAAAAAAATCCCAATTAATTTTATCCACAGAGCTAGACGTGCTTTTAGGTAGTTTAAAATTCTGCATCACATAAGTAGGTAGGGATTCAAGATTAGATTGTATAAGCACCATCCTACTCGCTTTAGAGAGCGAATTAGCTTTCCGGTTTTGTAATTTGCTATCTGCTTTCGCTAAAAGATCAGCAAAAATAGAGTTGTTGGCTCTACCTTTGAAAACAGGACAACCTAGGTATTTTCCCAAAGAATCTGAATGCAAAATATTAAACACGAGAGGCAACCGTATTCCTATCGACAGTCGAAGAGTTTCTGGAAAAAACAATCGTTGACTTATGAAAATTAATAAGTTAGCCGGACCGACTACAAAAATCATTCAGAATATTATGGAGCCTAAGGCATGTCTCAAAATTGGCCTTACAAAACAAAAGGCTATCATCCGCAAACAACAAGCAAGGGATTTTTGTGCTTGCGGACAAAGCGACGAAGATGAAGCCTATAAGCCAAAACATCCATACACAACATGAACAAATATGGCGACAGGGGTCGCCTTGCCTCGATCCTCTAGATGGATGGAAAAGACCACAAGACTCATCGTTGATGATAATTGCATATGTAATCGAAGTAATACATTCTCGTATCCAGTTAATCCAAACTGAATGGAAACCCAAGTCCTTGAGACAATCAAAGATAAAATCCCATTCAATTCTGTCATAAGCTTTTTCCATATCCAATTTCAGTCCAATATAAGCTTGTTTCCCTTCAATATTCCCAAATTTATTAATGACTTCTGTGCCAAAAGAATATTATCGTGGATATCCCTATTAGGCACGAAGGCACTCTAATAGGAGCTGACAATCCTTTGTAGAATAGGCAAAAAACGACGCTGAGGTACCCCGAGTTATTGTAAAACTATTTTTAGACCCCAAGTTCTGAAAAATGATTCTAAGTCCCCCTAAATTATGTGAAAACTATATTCTTGGCCCAAATCCGGCCGGAGGAAAACGGCGTTGTGAAATGTCAATTTTGCCCATGACGTTTTGCGCGAATAAATGAGAAACTAATTTTGTCTTATTAGATTCATTAACTTCCTCGATTTTCCCCTCCATTCTAACTCTGCCTCTCTCTTTTCTATCTTTCACTCTCTCTCTCATACGGGTGGACGATTTTGTTTGAGAAATATCAATCGATTGCCATTGTTGATCAAGCCTGGCAAGCGAAATCAAAGAAGAAAGTTGAAGTTAAGCAGGAAGTGAAGATTAGGAAGACGAAAATGGTATGCGATTTCATTTTTTTTCGGGCGAGTTTCAAATTTCATCTTCGAATTTTAGGGGTTTTATGAAATCGGTGGGTTTTTTCGTTTTGATTGAGTGGAATAATGTGTTTTAGAAGGATCACGTATGAGAATTATGAAGTTAATTGAAATTATAATGAATAATTTGTGGGTTTGCATGAAGTTATTATCTTTGAAAATCAAAATTTTTAGGGTTTACGTGAAATTATGAAGTGATGTTTGGTGATGTTTGGCGATGTTTTTGTTTTCGAATCTGTTGTGGATGTGGTTGTTGGTGTTTTGTGAGGCCTTATTTGCTGTAATTTTGTTTTAATGGTGAATTTTTGTGATATGTGTGGAACGAGGGAAGAACAGGGAAGCTTTCACAGAGCAAGTTCGAAACTTTTGATGAAGCTTTCAAGCTTTCACAGAGCTAGCTTTCACAGAGCAAAATATTAAACACTAAGGTAGAAGAAAGAAGAAGGCGAGAGAAAAGAAGAAGGATGAAGAGCAATAATGGAGAAGAATGAAGAGCAATGGAGAAGATGAATGAAGAAGAAGAATGGAAAGATTTTATAATTTGCAAACATGACGATTGGAGAGAGAGAGAGAATGATTTTAGGGATTTCAACCGAAAGGGTAATTTGGGGCTTTCAAATCAAATTTTTATAAATCCCGCCTAACCACCCGGTTTTCGACGTCATTAGCCGGATTTGGGCCAAGAATATAGTTTTCACATAATTTAGGGGGACTTAGAATCATTTTTCAGAACTTGGGGTCTAAAAAATAGTTTTACAATAACTCGGGGTACCTCAGCGTCGTTTTTGGTAGAATAGGCCTTAACCTATTGACTAGGATTTTTGAAATAATCTTGTAAAGACTATTGCACAAACTGATTGGTCTAAAGTGCGAAGTAAGCGAAGGGCTTGTAATTTTCGGTATTAACGTAATGAAGGTATGATAACCTCTTTTAATAACTTTCCATTATTAAAAAATATCCATAATGCACGCGAGTAAGGTCATTTACCAATAATATCCCAGTGTTGTTGGAAGAACCTAGTGCCAAAGCCGTCGGCCCTGGAGCTTTAGCTGGGTTCATTTGAAAAACAAGCTGTCTTGACCTCAGCAAGTGAAATCGAAAGGATGAGCTGGTTATTATCGTCATTAGTAAGCCAAACTGGCGATTAGTGCACATTGCGTTCTATTAGTACCCTGTTGAGACTTAAATCTTTGTGAAAAATCCATAACAAATTTTCATTGAATATCCTCTTTATCATGGATCCATCCTCCTGATTCATCTTTAATTCTAATTATATTTCTTCCGAAAAGAACAACTATGATGAAAGAAATTAGAGTTTCTATCCCCTTAGTCAACCATTCTTTTCGATAAAACTTTCCCAATATTTTTGATTAAACAAAAGAAGTCGCTCCCTTTGTTTGATTAAGTGAGCTTGCCAATGTAATAATCTATGATTACAAGTGTCGAAAATATTTTATCTTCCACAATATGTAAAAGATTCGAATTCCTTTCTACCTTGTGAGGGTAGTTACTACAGATTTTAGAGGCCCATAGCTACGCTTAGATTTAACATTCTTGAGTTTTCTAACAACTTTGTACATAAGCGTCCCTCACAAGTGCCCATTCCATTCTTTGTTTGACAATTTTATTGACTTCGGGTAATTCGACCGAGTGATTCCGAAATCTAAATTTTTGATAAAAATGCTGACGAATAATAGGGCTAACATCCAATAGGATGTAGCTATGACCTGAACACAAGAATGGCCCATGAGAGATCGAGCAATTGGGGTCCATATTCCACTAATCGGAGCGTGTAATAACTCTATCTAATCTTTCATAGATTAGATGTCCTTTCAAAAAAATTTCCAGGTGAATATTATGCCGAGGTAGGAATGGATTCTCCCTGGATGCTAGAAAGAAAATTCCTCATGCGTTGTACGTTGTTGAGAGATGATTTAACACCTCCCACTTTTTCATTTAAACATTCCATTTCATTGAAATCCCCGATAATACACCAAGGTAAATTAATGAGGCAATTAATTTCATGTAATTGATTCCAAAAACCGACTTGTCAATACCTTGAGCTAACCCATAGATCCCCGTAATAATACATTCTTTTTGTATGCTTTTATCAAGAAGTACATAGAGGTGCGTGAATAAACCTCTTGTCTTTAATAATCACATTGGCTGAAATATTATAATTATTCCGAGAGAACCCACATACCCCCACAATGATTATGAGGTAGAACATAATCAAAATGATCGAACCCTAAGGAGGATATAATTATCTTAGTGCTTTCTTCATTAGTCACAGTTTCGGTCAAAAATAAAATATCGAGTCTAATTTTCTGATTGAGAATCGGAACTTCTTGTTTAACTTGGTGCTTTTTAGCACCCTGAACATTCCATGCAACTATTTTCATAAGTTAAACGCTGGCATTCTACAGTTCCAACCGTAGATAGTGATCCGGTAAAAAATCATGCAGAAAGTAAACATTTTCAACTTGCAAAGTAAGATTCGGATCCTAAAAGGGTTGGCCATGGCAGGAGCCTTGGGAATCCCGAGTATAAACTAGGACTCTTCTCGTCCAAAAGGTATAAGCAAAGCAAACAAAACAAGAAAAATATCTACAATTCACCAAGATAAACAAAACAAAAATAAACATAAGATTACAAATCAAACAGCTCCTAGCTCGGGGAGAGTTATTGCACATCTGAATGATATTGCCCCATCCTCTCAAGGTTCGCCATGGACCCCAAATCCGAGTAGGGAAAACGAAACCAAACGGTTAGAACCAAGAAAACCAGTTGAAAATTGAAGAACACCTCAATAACAAAAAGAAAAGAACCTACGAAGTTAACAAAATTTTAATATATGTTATTCTGTTTAATTTATGTGTTTGAAATTAGTTTTGTATCTCATTTTATTAATGGAACCATATGCAATTTGTTTTGGGTCTTTTGCACGTAAATAATGATTTAACTTTTTTAAAGTAACAAAATATATTATAGTATATAATTTTTAATCTAAGTAAACCTAATTAAATAACTAGATTGTTTTCCTTTATAGTTGATTTTTAAAAAGAAAATGATCGTATATGTTTTTTTCTCTTCTAATTAATTTTCTTTTGAAGAATCATTTGAAAAATATATTGGGAATGCTAGATGTTGCTCATTGTTTGTTTATATTTTCAATGGGAAGGAATGGAACGAAAAAGAGAGCAATTTTGATATATATTAAATTAAATTTAGAAATAATCGTAAAACTTCATATTTAGGTGGATTGCTACTTTAAGGGGACAAGCAAATGTTTATTCAATTACTTTAATAAATAAATTATTGTAATTGCTATGTACATGTAGCAACAGATGTAACAATTTATTTGTGAAGATTCTTGGCTCTCTTTTAATTCGTTAGGGGTTACTGGTCTATTTCATTATGCTAGAATTATGAATGAATATATATATATATATATATATATATATATATGAGGAAAGGAGCATTTAAATATTTTCTTTTAGATGAGCTCTATTTATTAGGTGAGTTTCTTAATCTAACTATGAAATCTTAATCTAATTACTCGAATGAAGAATATTTTAAAAATATTTCAAAATTTATTGGTAAAGATTTTTTATATAAAATAAAATATACATCAATACCTATTATATTTAATAATGGTGTAAATTAACTTTAAATATTAAAAAGACATGAAACATTAAATGTTGATAAAATAAAAGGAAACAACATAGAACCTAAAATAAACAAAAGTAAAAATTGTTGATTAATTTACGTCCACTAAGACTTCTAACAACCAACCACAAAAATAAAGTCAATATTAATATAGAATTAGATCTTATTAAACTTTAAATTATTTTTTTAATAAATATTAGCCTGTGAATGTGGTTACGTGTCCCAACCTATAGAGTAAAAAATAACCAAAATATATTTTTAGACTTAATGATGCCTAATCAAAATTACATTAATCAAATATAATTAAATTTAAATTATAAAAAGAAACAATCTAAGTGGTGCCACATAGGTAGAGTTGTAGTAACACAAAAACGATGAATTAAATTTTGGGGCAACGTGCAACTTATTCATTATAAAACTCTAATTATGATAGCCGGCCAGTTCCCCAATATCCCCTCTTCCTCTTCTATTACTGTATCCCCCTCTTGACACTAACATGTCATTTCTATCCCTCTTCTAATTATGCAGCCGGTGAGTTCCCAAATCCCTCTCTTCTTCCCCTTTCACTGTATGTGTCATTCACTGCCCAGAAGGATTAAATTTTTATATCTCAATTTTTGTAATTTGGTTTTGGTCTTTTAGTACGTAAATAATTAAAATTTTTAAAGTAACAAAATATATTATAGTATATAATTTTCAATCTAACTAAACCTAATTAAATTACTGGATTGTTTTTCTTTATACTTGATTTTTTTTGGAAAAAATGATGGTATATGCTTGTATTTTTTTCGTGTAATTGATTTTATTGAAGGATTGTTTGAAAAATATATTAGAAATGCTAGATATTGCTCATTGTTTGTTTATATTTGAACGAAAAAGAGAACATTTTTGATATATTTTGAATAAAATTGAGAAAATAATTGCTATAGACATGTAAATGTAACAAATGCGTGGCTTGGTTATTTGTCATTCGTCTTTGGAGATAACTTATTAATATTTTTTTACCTTGTTGTTCGGTTGTCTTAAGCATGATTGAAAGGCTTGAGGCTTATATAATATTTCTCTGTGAAGATTCCTAGCTCTCTTTGAATTCGTTAGGTGTTACTGGTCTATTTCATTATTGTAGAATTAATAATAACTTTATATATATATATATATATATATATATATATATATATATATATATATATATATATATATATATATATGAACATATCCTTTTAGGTGAGCTTCATTTATTAGGTGAGTTTTTTAATCCTAGCCATCAAATTTTAATATAATTGCTTGATTTGAAAAAACTTTTTAAATATTTTAAAACTTTTATTTGTGACACTTACTTGATTATTATAGTGGATGGGATGATACACTTTAACTCTTATGTGTGATTTTTCATATATATATATATATATATATATATATATATATATATATATATATATATATATATATATATATATATATATGTGGGGGGGAAGGACCATATGGACATTTTTTTTAGGTGAGTTTCATTTATTAGGTGAATTTCCTAATCTTAGTCATCAAATCTTAATCTAATTATTTGAATTAAAAAACAATTAGATCTTAATAATATTAATGTAAAAAGTAAAAATGTAACAAATCTTAGTCATCATATATATAAAAGCAAACATAGAACCCAAATTGATAAATAATTTACCTTCAGTGACACTCATAATAACCAACCATTAAAATAAGTTAATATTAATGTAAAATTAGATCTTATGAAACTTGAAACTTTTTTTTTTTTTTATAATAATATTAGTAGCCGTGGTCACGTGTCCAGAGCATTATTAGAGTTAATAAGGCCTAACTAAATTAAATTAATTAAAGGTAATTAAATTTAAATTGTAAAAAGAAACAAATCCAAGTGGTGCCACATAGGTAAAGTGATACTTACACAAAAAGGATGAATTAAGTTTTGGGGGCAATCATCATTTCATGTAATAGTAATTAACGCCGCTCATCTCAAGAGCTCTCTCTACCCTTTTAGGGTTTCTCCACGGAAGAAGATCTTTGCATTCGATCTCTCTTTTCGATTGGGTCTCCGATAGTGATACACCTGAATTCCTTCGCAATTCGCTTCGATAGCCATAAGATGGAAACCACCATGGGACAACCAGATATTGAACAACTAGTATCTCAAACGCAATGTCTCCGGGGTTTGAACGACCAAACTCTTGAATTGGACGTGGATGAGGAAATTGAGATAACACTCAACGAATTAACTCTAGTGGGGATGGTTTTGGCTGATAGAATCCTGAACAAAAACGGCGTGAGGGCGAGTCCTACAAAGGGCTTGGAATCCAAAGATGGGAGTGATGATCTCGGACATCGCTGAAAATACATACTTATGCAAATTTAGAACCGGGGAGGACTGTAGGCGTGTTTGGAATTGGGGGCCTTGGACGGTTATGGGGCACCATATTATCCTCAAGAAGTGGTATGCCGATGCTAGATTGGAGGATATTGACTTGACCTCGTCCCCTTTCGGGTGAGGGTTTTGGCCTCCCGCTGGTCATGCAAAACAAGCGTAATTGTGTGAAGATCGGAAATACATTGGGGACCTTCTTAGAAGTGAACTTACATGAGGAAGACGGCCGATACATTAGAATCGAGTGGACATAAAGGTCAACAACCTCCTCCACCCCGGATTACCGCTAAAAACCAAAAAAGGAGACAAGTGGTTAGATGTTAAATATGAACGTCTCCCCACTATCTCGCTCAAAGTGTGGAAGAATAGGACATGACACAAGGTCTTGTGGTGAAGAAGAACAAATAGAGGACTTCTTTGGCCAGTGGATGATGGCAGAAAATAGACAAATGAGTCCCATATTCTTGGAAAGTGAAGAAAAATTGCAAAAGGCTAGAATGGTTCATTCCGTTCATCGGCCTTTATCCACCGTGACCAACACAACCTCTCCAAAGCTACCTATTCTCAACTGCTACACTATACCAAGCATGATACTACCGATGCTAAGAAAGGGAATGAGGAAAATCAACTAGTTTCTCCTAAAGGTGTGCAGGACCCAATTATCGAACCTCTTATAGTGACAAGTTATGAAATTAACTACGATACTGCGAGGGTAACAATACTACAAAACGAGGAGTGGTAGATGAAATCTTGGGGTCAAACTCAAAAAGTCAAGGGCAACTACTGAGCCGCATGCAACCACAAAGCCCCTGGAGCTGGATAATGGACAATTAACTTTTCACCATGGCACTAATACGGGGAAAAGCAGGAGATTTGTTAAAGCAAAATGGGCCAGCCCAAGTGGAGAGAGTGACACGCCAAGACAGGACAATTCATCCGGTTCGGTGACGAGTTAGTGAACGAAGAAGAGGTGGGACCTAGGTTGAGCCGGACTTGCCTAGAACAATGAAAATCTTCGATTGGAACTGTCGAGGGCTTGGCAACCCTCGACAGTTGACACCCTCCAAGATTGGTGTTGGAGGGAATGCCCTAACATTGTTTTTCTCATGGAAACAATGATAGGCGATTACGATCTCATGAGAGTTCAAAATCGATGTGGTTTTCAAAATGGAATTTTTTGAGCGGTCGGGGACGATCGGGTGGACTGTGACTTTGGTCGGATAATGTGGACATGAATATCGGATCGTACGATAGACATCACTTTTGTGTAGATAACGTTGAAAACGGGGTCCCGAAATGGTGTCGTTGTAGGCGTTTATGGATGGCCAATGACGGAACAAAAGCACAAAACTTGGCGGATGTTGCGAAACTTAAAAAGAAGTACCTTCCTACCAATTTTGTTCTTTGGTGATTTTAATGAGATTTTATATAAGCACGAAAAAGAAGGCGGCCGACCGATGAATGAAAAAAAGATGGATGACTTTCGTGAAGGCTGTTGCGAGGCTTAGAGACCTAGGCTCTCCAATAGATGGTTTCACTTGGCAAAGAGGAAACGAAGAGGGAAGAATCATAAGGGAGAGGCTTGATAGATTTCTTGGCGAGTGAGGAATGGTGTGATCTATTCCCAAATACAAAAATACATCATTTTTCAATTTACAGATCGAGACCATTGTGCCATTCTTCTCCAAACAGATTGAGTCCGCATGGGGTGGAGGTAAGGATAAACCATTCAAGTTTGAGACAATGTGGCTTTCAAAGTAGGAATGTCACCAACTAATCACGGAAACCTGGGAGGTTAGCCAAGCCGACACTTTTAGGGACAAACTCACTGAATGTGCGAACAAACTGCGTGAATGGGGTAAGCGGCAGTTCGGCAACATCCGTCACCAACTCAGGAAATTGGAAAGAGAATTGAAGAAAGCTCAAAGAAGCCCTTCTACGGCTGACAATATCCATATCTCGCAAACAACTGGTTACTCAACTTAACAAACTACACAGAGAAGAAGAATCCCTTACATATCTCCGTGCAAGAGCAAATGAGCTTCGAGGATGGTGATTGAAACACGACCTACTTTCACCACAAGGCCAATTCCCGACGTCGTCGTAATTGTATTAATGGGATGGAGGATGAAAATTGAGTTTGGAAAATGGACCCAGATGAGATTGAGAGGGTTACAACCGCATACTTTGGAGAGGTTTTTAGACCAGTAGGCCGACAAGGATATCCGAATCACTAGCCGGTATCGAGCCTCGGGTTACCGACCAAATGAATGAGAATCTCCACCGTGAGCCAACCGACGAGGAAATAAAGAAGGCTCTATTTGATATGCATCCCACGAAAGCCCCGGGTCCGGACGGGTTTCATGCAATTTTTTATCAAAGATTTTAGGATGTTGTAGGAAAGAAGTTTGCCAACCGGTGCAACAAGTGTGGCGTGGGGAGCTGAATGTAGAGGCCGTAAATTTAACCAATGCAGTACTAATACCAAAAGTTAAAGATCCCAAGCACATCACATAATTCATGCCTATTGCCTTATGTAACGTGCTCTACAAAATTTTATCTAACACAATGGCCAATCGATTGAAAGTGATCCTACCCAACGTCATATGAGAATCGCAAAGTGCTTTTGTTCCAGGTAGGCTCATAACCGACAATGCGGTCGTGGAATTTGAGATTTTTATTACATGAAGAGAAGGAAAAAAGGCAAATTGGGAGTAGGAGTGGTTAAGCTTGACATGAGCAAAGCATATGACCGGATCGAATGGGGGTTTCTCAAAGCTACAATGACGAAATTGGGGTTTAGCGACCGTTGGATTGGACTGGTCATGAGATGTATATCGTCAATGTCTTTCAGATTCCTCATCAATAGAGAACAAAAGGGACACGTTCGACCAGTCCCGGGATTGCGCTAAGGCGACCCTATCTCCCCTTACTTATTCCTCATCTCGTGCCGAGGCGTTCTCCTCCCTAATTACCAGAGCAGAAGTTGAGAAAAAAATCAAAGGAGTGATAGTTTGTAGAAAGGTCCCTAAGATAACTCACCTTTTCTTTGCTGATGACAATATTCTTTTGTCAACACCAATACTAGAGAGTGCTCGATTGTAGCCGACATTATCAGCCTTTATGAGAGAGCATCCGGACAACGCGTTAATTTTGACAAATCAAATATAGTTTTCAGCAAGAATGTGGAGTCTACAAAGAGAGAGAGTGGGTTATTTCCACTCTTCAAATGGGCGAAGTTGACGAGCACGAAAAATATCTACGATTGCCCACGATTATCTGGAAATCAAAAAATTTGTCTGTCTAAAGGAGCGTGTCTCGGAAGAAATTACGAGGATGGAAAGAGAAACTCCTCTCCAAGCCTAGGAAGGAGATACTTATCAAATCGGTTACCCAGTTAATTCCCACGTATATGATGAGTATGTTCAAGCTCCCCGATGGTCTCCTTGATGATATTCGATCGTTAATGGCCTCGTTTCTGGTGGGGTAATTGTAGTGATGCTAGAACGATGCATTGCAAATCATGGGACCAATTATGTCTCCCAAAAAGCATGGGGGTATAGGTTTCCGAGAGCTCAAGACTTTCAATGCAGCCCTCCTCGCTAAACAAACCCGGCGTCTCCTCACCGTGGAAAATACACTCGCTTATAAGCTATTTAAAGCCAGGTACTTTCCCAAATCCCTCGTTTTAGAAGCATACAGAGGCTGGGATCCTATTTTCACGTGGCATTCACCGTGGGGTGGCAAGTCTTTATTGATAGAAGGTCTTCGATGGAGAATTGGAAACGGCAGGGATGTCCGTGTTTAGGAAGATGCCTCGCTACCACCAGAATCCGACATACCAATTTCCCAAGCCAAATGCGGACTAGAGGAAGGCACCACTGTGGCGGATTTCATTGATGAAGATTACGGTACATGGAACACTAAGCTGGTACAGGACACCTTTGTTGAGGAAGATGCTGCCTTGATGTTGAGAATACTCGATCAGTCACCGTCGACCTCCCGACTCTTACTATTGGTGGCCTTGTAAGGACGACATTTATATCTGTAAAATCCGCCTATTGGTTAGGCAGGTTGGGGTACGTAACATAATGGTTCACAAGAGCAAATGACAACGAGTGGGGCTGGTGGCGTAAAGTATAGGGTGTGGATGTACTACCAAAGCTAAAGAACTTCATATGGAAAGCATCATGGGAAATTATGGGTGTTAACTATGAACTCAAATGTCGTCACTTAAAAGAGGAGGATGCTTGTCCCGTTTGCATGGTTCGATTAGAAACAATTTTTCACGCCCTCGTTGACTGTCTCCATGTTCAACAAGTATGGAAGGAACACGGTCTGTTGTTGATGATCAATGAGGCCCCTAAGCCATCTATGTTGGCGTGTTTAAAATGTCTCCAAGACAGAACCAAGGTGACGACATTTACAACCATTCCAGCGAACCGCTCGGGCTATGTGGACAGCGAGAAATGAAGCAGTATTAAAAATGGGCGGCCTAACGAAGTGTGATGGCACATGGATATATCAAGATGGTAGACGAAGCAAGAGCCTATAGGGACTGTATGACAACTTCCAAACCAGTAGAGCAAACAATCACCTCCACTTACTTGGACACCACCACCAAGAGGAATGATAAAAATCAATGTTGATCACTTGTGGAATTAATGATTGCTTTCGATGCTCTGTTAATTTAGATACCATGTGTTTTAGTTGTGAGAATCATTACAGTCACATATCAATTTCGATGCTTCTTTTTGTTAATTTAGATACCATGTGTCGTAGTTGTCAGAATCATTACACTTACATATCAATTATACAGGGGTTAAGAAACTGCAGATTGGAAAATAAAGACCTTAATATAACGTTGAAATTTTTTGTCGTCCCCTTTAATCTAATGTACATTGCATTCCAATCATGCCTTATTCGTGCACACTCCAGCAATAGGATCCATTTTCCACCTACTTTTCTCCTCACAATAGTACAATATCATTCCTAGAAGATGTCACACCGAAGTTTCGGTGAGTTGGGACTAAGCAACTACAACGAGTATAAGATATACCTATTAATATTTATATTGACTTTATACTTGGTAGGAACAGTTGCACTAGTGCGGTTAATAGATTGATAAAGGAAGGTAGATATCTTACTAGTACAGTTAATAGATTGTTTTTATTGAGTGTCGAGTATACTTATTAACATTTACAAGGAAAGCTATGTTTTTGTTGAGTGTCGAGTATAACTCTTACTCTTATAAATATCCTCATCCAAGTATGCAAAACATGAGTTATATATTGTTGCCCATTATGGAGGAAATATACTATAAAAAAATAATTATTTAATACATAGGATCGATATGTCTCTGTTTTTTAATTATGACTTTTGACTTGCATGCATCGTAACAATTACTAGTTGCGCATGTTTGTCTCTTAATATTGCTATCTTCTTCATTCACGTTTTTCAGTCCTTTGCTTATTAGTGTTAAAATATAACTTCTACTACATAGTTTCATAAAAGGTTATCTAATATACTATGTGTTTTGTGATTGAACAGGGTATGAAAACGATAGTTGTTCATTATAAAGGGAATACAATACGTATTCCCGATATTGATATAGATAAATATCAACCAATTGATTTATACAGGGATGTGAGGGGTTGGCTCCTAAAGCAAGGGTTGTGTTTCCAAAATTTGCTGGATTTCAGTGGCACCCACCTCGGAGAGAGAACCAAAGAGGGTGTTTAGATTGTGATGATGATTGGCTTAAGTTGACTAGTTACTTGGGAGGGAAGGGATGATCATTGTATTCCCTTTTATATGGTTGATTTTAAAAGGGCTTCCAATATTCAACTTACCGTGGAGAGTGTTGATAGAGGTAATGATAATATACCTTTAGCTAAAGAGGAAACTGACTTGACTTTGGGTGAAGGAAAAAGCTTTGCCGAGTCACCGATATCTCGAGTCCTTTCCAAACCCAAGAACTCTTCTATCTCCAATTTCACATGTTGGATTAAACCAAAATTCCCCTCACCTTGATGATTTGTCGGGTTTTGAAGTTGAAGTGCTATGTAGAGAACCTAAAAATTATGTTGATGAATTGGTTGACTTAGGTGGTGAATTCTTACAAGAGGGGAATCATGTTGAAAATTCTAATGCATCCGAATACGATACAGATGAGGATTTTATTGAGGTAAGTGAACAGTTAGATGAATCTGATAGGGTCTCACTTGATGAAGAAAATCATAGTTCCGATTCGAGATGATGACCTTGAGTTGGAGTCTCATACACAAGATAAAGTGGTTTTGGGAGGGAGATTATGGACAATGTTGGAGATGAAAATCTTGTGATTAACAAAATGAGCAAAGTCTTGAACAAAGGAGTGTTGTGGACTAGGAACAGGGATGGTAGTGTTAGTGTACAGCCATGACATATTTTCACTTACAAGAAGGACTTATTGGATGCGATGAAGGATTTGTGTTTTCAAAATGGATTTCACTTGCAAAAGATTAGGAATGAAAAGACCAGATACACACAAATGTTTTCAGACCCTAGATGCACTTGGAGAATACATTGTAGTGTTCTTGTGGACAAAATGACTTGAATGGTTAAGTCAATAACAGGAAAGCATTCATATTGTAGGCCTGAAATTAATAGGATGACAACTACTCGCTTAGGTTGCTGATCGACTAATGCCATTGTTTAGAGCATGCCCGGGAATGAAAGTGCAAGGGATGCAAGATTACCTAATGAAGAAGTATTCCATTGAAGTCCCAAATCATATCTGTTGGAGGGCAAGGAAATTGATGAAGCAAATTCTTGAAGGGAAACATGAAGAGGGCTCCAAGGTTCTAGCGCATTACACCGAGGAGTTAAAAGCTAGAAACAATGGTTCAACAACTTTCATTAGTTGGATTGATCAAGGACCTGGAAAGAACCCCATATTCAAGCATCTGTTCATTGCCATTGGAGCCGCAATTTCTTCATTCAAACAGATATTGTAGGCCTTTAATTGGTATTGATGCTTGTCATCTTAAAGGAGTGTACAAGGGAGTGCTTTTAAGCTGCCATGGGTCTTGATGGTAATAATGGTCAATTTCCTCTAGCATATGCTTGTAGTTGAGAAAGAAAATGATGCAGAGTGGTGTTTCTTCTTAAATGGGCTTGTGAGAGCTTTAGATGTTGAAAATCAGTCAAGATATACCATCATCTCCGATAGGCACAAGGTACTGAAAAATTAACCAATTTTATTGTAATATTTTTTCCCAAATCTTAAGTAACAAATTAAGTAATCTTGTGTACATGGCTACAGGGGATTATTAGCGGCCTAAGCAAAGTTATGCCAACTGTTAGTAGAAGAATTTGTGTCATTCATTATTTCAAAAATTTTGCATCAACCTATCCAGGTAAATTCAGTTATGCTCCTGTAATTTATGTCTATGGATATACATTTTTTAAAAAGGTATCTCTTACTTTTTTTTCCAGTTTTTCAATAAGCTTAAATGACAGTTATTCATATTTGTTTACTTGTTAATTGTATTAGGGGCTTGGTTTCATACTTTTTCTACATGGCTGCAAATGCATATGCTCCATATGTGCATGAGAAAGCGATGGAAAAAATTAAGGAAAAATATACAAGTGCTTACCATTGGCTTAGGGATTATGAGCCATTGGAACATTGGGCTAGGTTCAAATTTGATCAAGGTTTGAAATGTAATGACAATACAAATAACTTTGTGGAGAGTTTTAACCATGCAATCCTCAACTTTAGGGGTAAGCCTATTTTCACAATGTTGGAGGACATTAGGAAGCTAGTTGGAGGTCGATTTGTTAAGAGGTTTGAAAGAGCACAACAATGGGATGGCAAAGTTGTGCCTCATGTTGAGAAGAAGTTAAAGATGATTGAAATGGATAGTAGGAATTGCAATAATGTCATACATGCAGGCAATGGAGAGTTTGATGTCCAAGAGGGACATACCAACTTTACGAGTTAGATTGAGGGACCAATATTGTGACTGTACGAAGTGGCAGCATACTGGGATACCTTGCAAGCATGCTATAAGGTGCATCTTAAGGATGAGGATGAAGTTGGAAGACTATTGTGAGGATCGGTTCACGGTTGTAAAGTACAAATAGTTGTATGATCAAATTGTGCATCCCATTCCTACACCTGTTATGTGGGAGAAGAGGAGTTTACCGAACTTGATCCACCAAACTCACAAATCAAGCAAGGAAGACCAGAAGAACACAAAGAAGAGACTCCCAGCCTATGCCTCCAACTGGAACACATACCCATGGGAATACCTCTTCTAAATTAGGCACCTTGAGGTTTATACACTTTTTAAACATTCAAATTTATATGTTTCTAGTATATTTCATTTATTGTTGACTATTGATATAATAAATTAATTTTAAATTCTCTATCGAGATGTAGTAAGTGTCACAAACTGGGACATAACTCAAGAACATGCGGGAAACTAAGAGATACATATGGTAGGCTACTTGGAAAGAAAAAAAGGAAAGCTAAAAAGGAGATAAGCAAAATCGGGAGGGCCGAAGAAAGCAAACACAAGCAGCTCTCAAGTGGACACAAGCCCTCCCACACAATCTAGCCAAGCCTCTTGACCAAGATGGCTGCTGCCGTCAATCCTCCGTTTTTCTTTTTTTTCATCTTATTTTTTTCCTTAGGACATCTCTCTTTTTCAAAGATCGAAACTTATTTGGTACAAGGTGCATTATTTGTTGCCTTGTAAATGATCCTTAGTTTTGTTTTTTGGTTTAAAATTGGTTTACTAAAGGCATATATTTTATGAGTCTTAAAAGACATGTCATATGTGTTTTTGGAAGTTTTAATAGGATTATACCTATTTTGGATGCCCAACTATATAAATGACAGACTTAAATCTTATAGGTACTACTACATTTTATTGTATTCACATTTATATGACTATACCAAAGGAGACATTATCAAAATTTCCAATTTTAATTTTAAATAATTAAAAAATTACTTATAAAAAATCACAACATAAAAAAGTTATAAATTTTATAAGTACAAAGTTTTTGAAACAAATAACTATAAAGATTAGAACATAAAGAAATTACAAGTTTTATCTTGTTAGATCGGAAGAATGTAAAAAATCAATGTTTTCAATTTCAATTATTGAAAACAGAGGTAAAATTAGTACTCAAACAAAAATTTTAAATTTCCTACTCAACATATTGGATATATGATGTCAATGTTGGAAATGCACATTACAACAAAGGGAAGTATATCTAGGAATATATTTTCATTCCTCATGGGCCTTTAAATAGTTACACAAAAATTTAAGGTACCTATGGATAATATTTTGCAAAGGTCAGGTATATAGGAGTAGTATTTCATACCTCGGGGCCTTAGAATAGTTACACCAAACCCGAGGGTACGTTTGCGGGGCATTCATGAGAATAGATTCAAAAGGTGACATTGTGGTTAACAATATGACAGAGACATTCAATGTCTCCATTGTCCAAGCTAGAGCCAAACATTGCATACATATGTTATAGGATATTAGATGTTCACTCATGGAGAGGATGGTTTTAAAGAGACAAATGATGGAAGCAAATGAAGATGAGATCTGTCCAAGGGTGAGGGAGAAGTTTGAGAAAGAGAAGGAAGAAGCCGGATTCTGTCAGCCTTACCCTTCAGCTAATAAGGTATTTGAGGTTAGACACAAGCTTGATAGCCTACATGTTGATATGAATATTGTTTCATGCACATGTATGAAATAGGATTTGACTGGGATCCCATGTTGTCATGCAATCGCATGTGCTTATTGGCTTAAACAAGATGCAGAGGACTACGTTCATTCACACTTCAAGAAGGAAAAATAGCTCCAAGCATATGCTGGTTCAATTGCTCTTTGTGTTGGTGAGAGGCATTGGCCAACTTTAGATCTCCCTCTTGACGCTCCAGCTGTGAAAATAGGCCCGGGCAAACCAAAGAAGAAGAGATGAAGAGACCCTCATGAAGACCCTAAGAGGCCAGGCAAGCTTACAAGACATAGATCTCTAATTGTATGCAGCAAGTGTCATGTTGTTGGCCACAATAAAAGGAGCTGCAAAAACCCCACTCGTGTTGAACCCAAGTACTGAAAAAAGACCAAGGAGCAGACCAAGAAAGCTAACAATGGAGCCTCCAACTGTAGATTTTCCACCTGTAGGATCAATAGGAAGAACAGCAGGCAGTGGAAGGGGAAGAGGAAGAGGAAAAGGGGCTGCAGGTAGAGGAAGAGGACAAACTAGGGGAGAGGAGGCAACATGGTAGGGTTTTAGACTTTTCTAATTTTTTATTATACTGCACTAGTGCATTCTTTATTATGCTTACAGCTTTTTTATTTTATTTTAGAATGATGCACATTTGGTTGGTGGAAAGTCAATTATGGATGTTGGACACTCTTTTCGTTAAGCCAAGCAAGCAGCGAACTCCCAACCTCTCAATACCCCACCACAGTGAAGATTCCTTCCCCCTCAATCAAGGCCACTATCCGGACCACTATCTACCTTTCTTATATTTTGCCAGGCTGTATTGTTATGTACTTTCAGTTAGTAAATTTGTAATTTGATAGTTGACTCGTTGTAAACAATGTCAAATTTGTAATTTGACAGTAGCTCCGCTCTCAATTATGGATGTTCACTATTGTGCAAGTTTGTAATTTGACAGTTGGTTAACTATTTTAATTTGCAAGCAATCGACCTCTAAAGCAAGTATTTCAATTTACAAGCAAGATGAAAAACAACTATTTTCATTTCACATCTCAAATTAATTCAGACAAGCACAATAACTTGATAATTTTTCCTTCCTAAAAACATTCAAGTACAATACAATATTCAGCTATCACCACCCAACCTGAACTGCCAATTCTTCTCTTTCTACCTTAAGCCTAAATTCATTAATAAACTATCCTTATTAGAAACCCAACTACCAGTACAACTAACAAGCACAATATCAATTTCTCTACCAGGTGAGTTCCTTGATGCCTTCAATTCTTCCTCTACTCTGGATCTTTTCTGTCTTTCTTTTGCGACCTTCTTTCTCAAATTTTCATTCCCTTCTTGAAGTATCTTGTTTTCTTCAAGCACATCAATATCTTGTTCATCATCCCACTTGAAAAACTCACACCCTTGATTTACCTACAATAGCTCAATAATCACAAAATTAACTACCAATAAAAATAAAACTATAATTTCAGCCATTTCCAAATCCTAATTTCTTAATTACTTCACCTTCCATAACGTGCATCCAAAAATTTCTTCCCTCTATAGGGGGCTTCTTGCAGATCTCATGAACTGCAGACAAATCATGGTGGCATTTCACTAGCAACATTTGCTCTCTTCGCGATTGGGCACTCGAAACTCCTCTCCTTCCAGAATTTGATGACCCAACAACGAGTGTGCGTCCTTCGACTCATGTTTTTGAGGTAATTAAGAGGATTTGGAATTTGCACAAGTCAACAAATTGGGAAGGATTTAGGTTGATTTTAGTTTAGAGAAAAGATTGGGAACGGAAGAATTCAACTTTATTTCAATAAGAGGGGATGGAGAGGCGGAAATGTCGAGGCTAGAATTTCAGTAATGAGTTTCAAAATACGGGGTTAGAGAGAGGAGAAAACAGAAATGTGGACTTTGGAAGTAATTTTGAATTAGTTGATATAGAGGGGATTAGTGGGGGTTGAGGAAGAGAGAGAGTATAAACGTGTCATTAGTGAAAATCAAAAAGCGGGTCAACAGTAGCCACGTTTACAATAGCCACCGCCACGTCATATCGCCACCAAGTCATTTTAACCGCAACTCGGTGATGGGATACTTACAAATATTAGGGTTTAAATTCGGGATGTTGCGGTGCCAATCGATATTTCAGGATATTTCGATCAAAAGACCCCAAAGTTGGGGATTTTAGAATCCAATATTCCTATATTTAATGAAAATGCATGGTACAAATCTACAAATCATTGGCACATACCTGCATTGGATCTAAGTAGTTACGTTGTTTGATTCAATTATAACTTTAAGGTAGTTATGTATGCATTGTGTAGATTGAAATTTAAAAATTTTTTATTTTATCCTTGTAATCACATTATTCTGGTCAGGTCAATTTATTGATAGTTTCCTAACTTTGGTTATTTTAAAAATTAATATCTTTAATATCTTGAGTTTCCTAAATGTGTGGATTTCGTAATTGTTATTTTGCTATCAAATGTTGTTGGATAGGATTTTTCAAATTCTGAATTTTGTTCAATCTTATAACTGTTGCCTTTGTTTTTTTTTTTATGTAACTTTTAAAAAAAGTGAAGTCTCGTAACTCAATTAAACAATGCAACTACAATCTGTAAAGATATGGATATTTAGACTTTTTATAGGGATGAGATTTGAGTCCTATCTTTGGAATGACGATCATAGAATATATATATATATATATATATATATATATATATATATATATATATATATATATATATATATATATATATATATATTGAAAAGATTGAGATAATATCCTGATTATTATATATCTTGATTATTTTTCGTTGGAGTGTCGGGACTCCTTTCCGGAATCCGATCATCGAGTTTGCCTCAATCGATCCAAATTAATCCATGACCTTAGAATCGTATCTTTTGTAAGGAGGTTAAATCAAATATCCTGATTATGGAAATTGAAAATTTGGTTGAGGTAACCGATTGCACTCGTAATGACCTCATTATATATGTAAGTCAACCGTGTTACATAAGAATACAGAAAGGCTAATAGGGGTTGGTGCTCTCAAACCATAGACTGATGAAACTACATATAGTTCAGATCCTTAGCCTGTTAAATAATGATAAGGAAACACACTGCTGGAGCCCGATCTCACATCTCTAATAACTAATACAATTCAAGCAACCACGAAGGGAAATGAAACTATGTTTTTAAAGGGATGGAATTATGCTAGTTTATTTCCTATCTAATTTTGGTACCTATTGTACAATCTTATCTAAATTGATTAAAAATCAATTAGTAAATGACTTTTGTCTCCATAATGTAAGACTCGTAATTTTAGGTTATGTAGTTATATGAGTTAAAATAATTATTCAGCCTTAATTGATTAAGTGGGTCGAATAACTAATATATATATATATATATATATATATATATATATATATATATATATATATATATATATATATATATATATATATATATATATATATATATATATATATATATATATATATATATACGCGGTATATTTTCGTTAATTTATTTGAGCGAATTATTATTAGTTTGCGTGACTATAATTAGTAAAATATATTAATTTCTTCGTCCGAATTTTCCGCTCGTGCTAGCTAAATAGAACCCGAGACCCCTTATACCGCTTACTTAGGTTTAACCTAAGTGGTGCTTAACAAAAAAAGGGAAAGAAAAGAAAAGTGGAAGAGGGGCAATTAGGTGTTAAGTATGGGGAGGAGATTAGTGTCAAAAGGAAACGTGTGGCCTTCTCCGATGAAGCCAGGAAGAGAGAGAGAAAGAGAGGAAGGGAAGAAGGGATCGGGTTCACCCAAAATAGAGAAGGAAAGGAGGAGCCTCAGGAGAGCCCAAGCGAAAAGAAGAGGAACGGAGGGAGAGAGGAGGAGGAGAAGAGGAACCGAAACGAAGCGGGGAGCGAGATAGAGAAAGCGGAGAGGGAGAACCAAGCGAGAGAGAAAGAGCGTGAGTGCGAGAGTCGGAGAAGAGGTCGGAGGTCGGTGTACCAAACGGCGAAAAAAGGAAAGATGGTCGGCGAATGCGGGGAAAACACCAAGGGGCACGAAGGGGAGGCGAATTCGAGACCCAAAGAGAGGAAGCAAGCACGAGGGTCGAGAGAGGCGGCCGATGAACCGGAAGATGGCAACCGGCGAGCCAAAAGAAGCGACGAACGAAGAGGAGAGGGAATGAAGAGGGCGAGACAGAGATCGGGAAAGGGGAACAGAGGTAAACGAATCGAGGCGAGGCAAGGGAGATGACTCAAGAGGTCGGGAAGCTGGGAAGAGGGGCCGAACAGAAGCAGAGAAAGCGAGAGACCGAGAGAGGCCGAGCAAGAACCGGGCGAGAGAGAGATCGAGACCAAGAGGAGGGAGTAAGGAAGCCCAAAATCAATTCCAAACCCTAGAAATTGAGGTGGGCGGTCTTATACTACGAACTAATAGTAATTTCGAAACCCAATTGAATTTTGTTATGAATATTGAATGTTTGTTATAATTATTGAATAGTTGTGTTATAGAATGAATTTAGGAATTAGCCAGGGCTGAACTCGAACATGAGAAAATCCGATTGAGGATGTTAAGGTGGATTTGGGAACCTAGAAATTCTAACAGAATTAGTTGCTAAGGTTTGATGGGTGATATGGAGATTTCAAGTAGAAATTGAGGATGAAGAAGTTGCAGTTTGGGTACGAATTAGAAGTCGATGTTTCGATTGAACTCTTAGGGATTTCCTGAATTTGTGGCATAGAGAGGTAATTGCTAATATTGGGAAGAAATGGTTTGGAGTGTAAAGGGAAGTATGAGCTCAAGTTGATTAATGCACAATTGAGGCTTGGGAGTGAGAAGTGGATGATTGCCCGGTTAATTGAGTTCAAAACATATTTGAATCATTGAGATTAAACTATACTAGAAGATAAGAAGAACTAAAAGCAAATTGAGTAGTAAAGTAAGATTAAGAGCTAGATGGCTAAATATGAGCGAGAAAGAGTTTAATTAGTAATCTAGAGTAATACGATGAGAATTTGAGGTAAAGATGGCAATTTGTGAAACGTTGGGATGTTTGAAGTTCGATGGTAACTACTTGTAGTTATTGTGGCTCGGAGAAGTTTTAGTTCCTGAACTCATTAGGCTTAAAAGTGAATTAAGTTAAGGGGAATGGACGGGAAATTAGAGTATCAAGAGAGTAGGTATCTATATTGATTAATTGAGATTTTAGAAGCGGAGTGAGACAAGAATTACGCATATAGGAATAGGGAATTCTTGGTTGAGTAAAATATGATGAATGTGAATAGCTGAGAGATACTTAGGCGAATACTTGAATAGTTATGCTAGCTTTGGATGTTGAACCTTACCATGGAGATGCTTGACTTGTAAAGCAACTTGATTCCAATGCTATTTAAAAGTTAGTTTTGAAAAGAGCCTAAATGTTTACGTGAAACAATACTTGAATATGATTACTGGATAATCGCCTTTCAAACATGAATATGTTTAAAGAAGCGAATTTGATTGAGAAACCGAACTTGGAAGGATGACACGTGATGCTATGTTTTCCATTGTGTTAAACTTATTTAAGAATGTTGTTTGAAGCAATGTGATGAATGATTATGTGCAAATTGTTTTGAATCGACTTGGCTAGGATCGTCTAGCATATCGAAGGGTTCTAACCGGGGTCCTCATCCGGGAGGATGCCTGACCAGAAACTTTGAGTGAAGGGTTCCAATAGGGGTCCTGGGGATCGGGATGCCCGATCGGAGACTTCTTATAAAATAGGTCAGGAGCCTTTATTCGGGGTCGCGTCCTAGAGAATTATGAAGCACTAGTTCAAGTCCGTAGAGCATGGAAAGTTGTTTCATATCCAATGAGTTTTGAAACCCTATTTGAAGATTGAAATAAAGATAACTTACAAGGGCTTTCCCTAGAAATATATTTAGTTTCGACCGAAAGCATTTGAAAAAAGCGTAGGTGGTTGCACCACCTTGTTTAAAGATGATTTAGTTCCAAAAGAATTCTTAATGATTGCAAATCGTGCCTTTAAATGATTGAAGTGTTGTGATCCATATGTGGCAAATGATTTCAAGGGATTTCATTGATAAGTGTTTAGATTTCTATTACGTTATTATACTTTCACCGATTTCATTATTATGAGTAGCATGTGTAAAGAATTTCCGTTTTAAGATTGGAAGACTTTCCGGTGAGCTCGTGGTTTGCTCACCCCCACAAATTTCTCCCTTTTTCCCCTCCCAGTGTTGCAGGTACAATGTCAAAAGGTGTGTTCCGTACTTAGCATATTTTGGACTCCTGCATGCCATTTGCTTGACTGTTGTTTGCTGAAGTGACTCAAATTGCCGACGTGCATTCCATGTTTCTAAATATTGTAGTTTGTAATTAGTTCATATAGTTTGTATCAAATGAATCATGAATCATTTAGATTGTTTTAAGTCTTTATACATGATTGGTTGAACTCGACGTGTGGCCGTTGAGTTGTATACTCCGAGCATGTGGCTCGTTGAGTTGTATTATGATTTTTATGTAGGGTTTTAAGGCTTTAAGCCTAGGGGATAGTCCACATTACGAACAGAATTTTGTCGAAATTTTTAGAAAACTCCAAACTCTTTGGAAAATCACCTCTATCACCTTAAGTTTGAATTAGAAAGCTAAACCGACACCTGAATGAGCCTTGGGGTTTTGTAATACTCATAGGATGGATTTTGGGGTGTTACACATAAGCTCACATCTTCAAAGTGTAATATCTTTATCTTTCCGGATAGAGGTCAAGGTAACACCATCCTCTTCACTTTTTTCCAAATCAATACAACTTTTAGAAACATGTTATTATTAATCAAATATTTATCATAAATACAATATTACACACTTGTATTCTTTTACCTACTTAAATTTCATACTTACTTCATTTTTGGTTTCTTAGGAGTTGTGTTGTCATTTTAGTTGATATCGCTATTGGAAATTACATCTTCCTCTTCAACAATATCATTCTTATTTTTTGACGATCAATTATGTTGGACTCTAAAGACATATTCAATCTTCCATCTATTGTTTCTCCCTATTAATGGAAATTATAAAGTCATTTTCTATTGTGGTAAAGTTCCTTGTATGTTGATTATAGAAGAATTAGTTTAATGAAAAACATGAATACACCTTATTTAAAGTATGTGTGAAAAAAATGCCTTTTCTTTTTATTCTTTAATATATCATAGGGATGAATGTATAATACTGAAAAAGTTTGTCTCTTTGCGGTTTTATTGTATTATTTTACCTTCATTTGAAAAACATGTTCCGTTTCTATAATATTCTTCATAAGTGTTGGCACTTCTTATAATTAAATTTGATTAAGTACTATTTGGATCTTATATGAGTGTTCAATATCATATACTTGTTTCACATGATTGACCGATTAGCTTTTCGCTTATTCACCAAAAATGGTGAAAATTGTTGCCCCATTATTAAAATTGTTGTGTAAAGCATGTATAGTCAAATTTTTTAAAGCTCATAACATATTTAGTTAATTTTGTTTAATTGTTTACTATTTGTTTATGTATTGCAAAACAGTTGAAGATAGAGATACGAATGTGGTTATTAAAAAGAAAATTATCATATTAAAATTCAAATTAAAATTATTCATTGTGCCTACATTTGTTTTGCATATTATCATGTTAAAAATTTAAATTATCATATTATCATATTATCGAATTTAAATTAAGTTTAAAAAAATTGTACATCTTGACATTTTAAAATTAAAATTATCATATTATCATATTAGTGAATTGATTTGAAATGTTAGTTAATAGGTTAATAACTTCATATGCTTCATTAGTGACGTGTTCTACCTTTTTTACGACAAATCATTTTCCGCGATCTTTTTTGTTAATGACCAATTGCACATCCACATTCAAGTAAATTGGAGGATTATAAAGTTCAAAAAATACTAAAATATAAATTGTGACCAGAATATAATACTTAATTTTAATTTTTGGTTAATAATGAAATTCTTTTATCTCGTATAATAATCTGATAAAGGAATGTGGTTATTAAAAATAAAATTATCATATTAAAAGTAAAAGTAAAATTATTCATTGTGCCTACATCTGTTTTGCAGATTATCATGTTAGCAAATTAAAATTAAGTTAAAAGAGATTGTACATCTAATCTAATCTAATCTAATCTAATCTAATACTATAATTGAAATGTTTTTTGAATTGCTTCTCGCATCACATTGAATCTCGCTAAAACAAATGCTCCCAAATTCATTGCTTCTTTTTGTATTATTCATGGTGATTTGAAAGTTAATTATCATATTAAATATAATGGCTTAATTTATTACTCTTATTTTCCTTAATAATCAGTTATACTTCTTGATAATCAGTTATTCATTGTGCCTAGTGCAAATTATCATATTAAGAAGAGATAAAAAATATAATACTTACTCCTTGATAATAAGTTGTCACAAACTCTAATAAGTCAGTTATACTTCTTTGTTTCTCTGGCATCTCAATAAGATTCATTCCACTCGTAGACATCTTCTAAAGTTGCAATCTTCTTATAACATGGTTTTTTTATAATATATATATATATATATATATATATATATATATATATATATATATATATATATATATAATTTTGGTCAATAATGTAAGGGAAAGAAAAAATATAAAATACAAATTTAAAAATTAGGATTTATGTACAATGTCCGGATTGATGTATATTTTTATGGAAGGTAATGTTGATATAGAAGGACGTTCTATATAAATATTCAATGCAAAAATTTAATATTTATTATTAGTAGTTAAATATTCTTATATTAATATAAATTTGTAGTAATATTTACCCATATATTTTTTTACAATAGTTGATGTGAGTATCACTATACAAATATCTTCATACAAATATGCAACTTGCCTTTTGTATTTTTCAATCTTTTCCGTGAAAGATAATGGCGTAATAACTTACCAATATGGGAATCTAACATTCTATATATATAGAAGATAATACGAAAAAAAAATTTACAATTATTTTATGTACAATAATATCTATAATACTCTATTATGCCCCCTCAAGCTGATTGGGAGGACGCATGGACAGCTTGGACTTAAGAAACCGAAACTGTTGAGACGATAGCCCTTTAGTGAAGATGTCCACAATCTGAGAAGTAGTAGGGATATATTGCACAATGAGATCTCCATCGGCAACTCGTTCTCGAACAAATTGATAATCCACAGACTATATGTTTGCTACGGTCGTGATTGACCGAATTGGCGATCATATATGTAGCATTGATATTGTCACAATATAACCGCACAGGAGTGGCAAGGGTGATACCAACATCAAACAAAAGTTTGTGAAGCCAAAGTGTCTCAGCAGAATCGTATAACCAAGAGCACGATACTCGGCTTCAGTGGATGATTTGAAGACTGTGGGTTGCTTTTTAGAACGCCAAGATATGAGATTAGGACAAAAATAAACGGCATAGCCTATGGTCGAGCGACGGATGTCACGACAACCAGCCCGATCGAGCATCGGAATATTCAATAATGACTTACGAGTGAAGAGGCAAGCACGAAGAAAAAGCCCATATTCAAGAGTTCCCTATAGATACTTGAAAATACGCTTACAGACATGCGGATGAGTAGTACAAGGAGCATTCATAAATTGGAAAACTACATGCACTCGCATAAGCAATATCAGGTCGAGTCATGGTTATTGGACGCCTTTCCAACAAAATTTTGAAAACATGAGCAATTAAAAGGTTTAAGAAAACCATAATTAGGCGGACGACCAAATAAAAGCTCAAATAGTGAACGATTTTGCAACACAAGTGTAGGTAAATGATTGATAGTATAGACAGTCGTAAGAGCAGACATCAAGCCAAAATTGAGCGAGTATGGAAGCATCAATTAGAAATGCACAAGTCATTTCCAAAATATGGTGATGCTTATGCTCAGCAACCTCATTCTGTTGTTGCATATCGGGGCAAGATTTTCGAAAAAGGATCCTTTTTGAAGAAAATGAGCAAAAAGAGGAGAGTTATCAAACTCTTTACCTGCATCACTATGAAACATTTTAATTTGGCAATTAAAAAGATTTTCAACTAAAGCCCGAAAATTGCAAAAAATTGAACATAATTCAGATTTCAATCGCATAGGATAAATCCATGTAAACCTAGTAAAATCATCAACAAACACAACAAGACATCGAAAACCTTTATGTGAAAGCCAAGTTGATTGCCAAACATCCGAACGTATTAATTCAAGAGGGGAAACAGATCGATGTTCTACTAATGTAAAAGGAAGATTATGTGACTTTGCCAAACGACAATTCGTACAAGTATCATGAAAACTATTTGTAAGTTTAACAAATTTATTTATCCTAAATAAATCCAAAACTCGAGCTCCACAATGTCCTAGTCTCCAATGCCAGGTATCGCTAGTCTCACTCGGAGCTAGGTTAGCTGAAAGATGTGGTGGCTCAATGGGCGGACGTAAAGGATAGACATTACCTACACTCGGAGGCTCGCAAAAGAACATCACCCGAGGTGTTGTCCTTTACAAAAACAGAATCGAGTATGAAAGGTGACATGACAGTTATTATCCCGACACAACTGTTTGACCGACGGGAGGTTATGCTTGAAGTTGAGGCACATGATAAACATGTTTTAAAAGAAGTGGCCAAGAAGCAATTTGCAATGATTGAGTACCAACATTAGAAATAGGTAACAAGGTTCCATTTCCAACCCGGCCGAGACGATGACGACGGAAGCGGCCGGCGGTGAGTCGAGGAGGAGGGCAGCCATGAAGGAGAGAGAAAGCTAGGGTTAGGGTTCTTTGTGGGTGAGTGCAACCGTGAGCAAGCAGCAGCAATTTTTTTTTTTTTTTGTGACAGAGCGGCTGCTAGGGTTGCACAAATTTTAAATTGAGCCTTTGGCTCTGATATCATGTGAAAGATAATGGCGTAATAACTCACCAATATGGGAGTCCGACATTCTATATATATAGAAGATAATACAAAAAATAATTTACAATTGTTTTATGTACAATAATATCTTTAATACTCTATTATTTTCATTCCACAATGTAATTTTCATTCTTTCCTTCCTGTTGAAATATTCAGAATTATTAAAAGAATATGAGTTCTATTGATAAGATAAGAAATTATTACCTCAAATCCTCTAACTCAATCACTAATGTATCAGCATTCCTTTTTCCTCCAGCAATTCTCGTGGATTGCACATTGCCCTCATTGACAACCCTCCCAATAAGATCTTTTGCCATATTTCATGTCCAAAAAAGCAAAAATTTAATAATCCATCCTTAATAATAAAAATATAAAAATTATCCATCCTTAATAATAAAAATTTACTAATAAGATTACACACCTTTTAAAATATAAAAATTATCTATTCTTGTTTCCACTTTGTGGAATGGAAGAAAATTCAAACTTATGCCTTAATATTTTACCATAATCTATTTCGATCTTTTTCACAACGGTAGTTGAATAAAATTCAATCATAAGTTTGTTATCACCTATGACTCGCCATTGATCTTTGTTCTTTACAATTGAAATTTTTTTCAAGATAGAGACCCCCTTCTTTTAATAATTCGACAAATCCATGTGGAAAATTACCTTTGATTGTGGCATATATTAAGGTACCCTGAAATTATAAATGAAAGTAATATTAACAAGTAATTGAAAAAATAAATTTCTTTTTTATAAAAATCATAGCAAAGAAAACAAAATACATACTCTTTTCATCAATTAGTAACATCTTTGTACTAATGTGTTCTTTTGAATTTGTTACAATGACTTCCAAAAGTTTAGAGATTCTAACTTTGATATTCCAATTAAAAACCTAATAACATATTTTATCAACACAACAAAAACACTAACGTTTTTAAAAAAAAAAAAATGTAATTGACTATAAATAATTGACTAAACTTGGTAAAATCAAAAAATAAAAATAATTAATTTTACATATAATCTTGCTGATATTCTTTTTAAACTAACTTCTGTCTAATAAACTAACATAATATTTATTAAACGACATTTTCTCTTTAAATATAGTTACTTTTTAACTTCTTTATATGTTTTTCGACCTTTAACATAGTATTTTCAGACTTGGATTTTTTTCATTACTTTTAATTTTTAAATTTTAACATAAAATTTTAAAAAAATTTTAAAAAATTATATTCATTGCTATTGTCACATAAGCGTCCTATGTGTTACTAATACATAACTTCTACCCAACTTTTAATATATATATATATATATATATATATATATATATATATATATATATATATATATATATTTCAAAATACTTGTCATTTTAATACAAGGAAACACAAAATATATACTTAAAATTGAGTATTTTGTTGTGGGTTAGATATTTGGCACATCATCATTGGTTCCTTTTATTTTATCATTTTTTTTATATTATCAAAGCATTTTTGTGACACCCACTTTATTACCTATAAATTTTGATTATAGTCATAATCAATATTATATTTTATTAAATGTATTTTTTTGAAGGATTATCCTATTACTTCAGCAATTATAAAATTAAAATTTTTTGAAAAAAATACTTAATAAAAATAATATATATTGTATATAATTAATCGGATTGTTATAAAAAAACTATAATGTAATATATCTATTAATTTCAGTATTAAAAATTATATAAATTAGATTCATTATAATAATTATAATTATCAAAATTCACCAAAGGTAGATTACTATTTTTGATTTCAACAAAAAAATTTAAATTAGCAATTAGTAGGGAAGATTATATTAATTATCTTTAATATTTTTTGCTATTATAATGAATAATTTCGGTCAAAGTTATTACCTATGTCATGTTTATTGAGTATATTTATTCAAGGTTTTATTATTTGTTTTATAAAAGAGTAAAAATTACACCATATGGCATTAAAAGAAATTATGATTAATCCCCTACTTTTTTCCATCAAAAATTGAGGTCTTGAGTATTTGGCTAGCAAAACACTCGTACGCCATAGTTTTTTTTTTTCATCAAAAATTTCTTTTACAAGAAGTAATAAGCTACTACTCAATGAATGATTAATTCCTAATGACGCTCTTTATCTCCATCGTCAATCTAGAAATTTTATAACAATATAATATCGAGAAGACAAAAAAGTTGGCAAATGTAGGACACTATTTTTTTAAAAAAAGTAATAGTTGCATATTTCATTATTTTAAAATCTCTTTACATACCAACTACTTAAATAAGGTTGGTTAGTATCTATAATTTTATAAGAAATGTATATTTAATATTTATAAAATATATCAACTAATTAAATAATACTACATATCCGTGCGAAGCACGGAATTTGCACTAGTATATATACTTAAAATTGAGTGATTTCCTGTGAGTTAAACATTTGGCAAATGATCATTGGTTCTTTTGTTTTATCATTTTTTTTATATTATCAAAGTGTTTTTGTAACACCCATTTTATTTCATATTACTAAAATATGACTTTTCTACACAATAATAAAGGTAATAACTCAACCAACCTAAAATACCCCAAAAATTAAAATCAGAAAATACAAAAAATGAAATCGAAACCTGAAACTAATAATAAGTTTATCCCATAAATTACGATCTTTTTATTTCCCCTTTTAAGATTTACATCATTCTCCCCTCAGAAAAAACTCAACCACAAGCTCTATAGAAAAGGAGAAGCTTGGAAGGAACGATCCGTGGATAGCAAACATCAGGCTCAGCCATAATATACGGGGAAATAAACCGCCGCTTTGACCAAGAGGATCCGAAAACTATATGTTACGAAGTGATACACCAAAACATTAAACAAATCCTCAGAATCAGTAATAAACTTAGGCTCCTTTTCTTGAAGGCTAACTTCTGGCTCCACCTTCGTCTATGGGTTCTGTGTTCTTAGCCTCTAATTGTCTTTGACTTCTTCATGAATATAATCAAAGGTTTACTCTCTTCAATAAGGACCTCTAGATGTGGCGTCGGCTCTCTAGATTTAGGAATCAAATAATTCTTCCTCTTTTCCTTTTCTTGTTCACGGCGAGTGTCTTCTCTAAATTCAGCGAAAATCTATGATAATCATTACAAGCGAAATTCCAATATTCTTTCTGAATTTGACCAGAATACAAACTATAGCGACCTCGAGCAATAGGGGCAATTGATATCAGCATAGGGAATCCTATAATATGCTTCATTCACACAATCATGAACGACCAGATGCCTAAAAACATATGCCCCTAATCAATGTCATAGAGACCATAATTCTATGCCTTAACATTACCCAGAGGAATTTGTATGTCTACAATCAAGGAATTCCCTAGAATAACCGTAATTCATTGAGAAAAGAAAAGGACTATGCTCCCAATTTGCCACATCTTAGTGTAGATCTATGATTGGGTTTTGAGTAAATTTAGTGGATGGATGGTAGACTGAAAACTTTTGATAACTAGAATCGGGATTATGGAGATGGGTGGTGGTTGGACAGATTCGTCCATATTGCTTTACGACAAAGTCGGCAATTACTGATGAAGGTGATTCAAAACCACAATCAGTCCCAAAGGATGGCCTTTTGTTGGCATAGAACCCACTCATACCAAATTGATGTAGATCCGCTCCAAAACTGAACTCATTCCATATCAACTCCCAAAAACAAATAAACATTATGTTAGGATCGGGATTCACAACAATGAGACTTTGGACAAAAGAAAATGAACAAGAATTTTGGGATATAAGATTTTAACGTGAAAAACCCAAACCCGGAAAAAAACCACGAAATTGATGCACTAAACTTTGAGTAATTTACAAAGTATTTTCCCTCAAGCACTCACTTGCTTCACTTTGTAATACACCACTCATACACTTACAACAATGGAAGATAACACTAATTATATAGCTATAACCAGTCAAACTACATTTACAAGCATTAAACCAAACATTTAGAGGCCTTAAACACGCATTAACTCACAAGAAACCGACACAAAACGCTTCAAACCGTGCATCCCAAAGGCCACACACTCGGCACGGGCCGTGCCCAGCAGCACGGGCTGCTTCTGCTGGCTCGGGCCGTGTCACTGGACACGGCCAGCCCGTGTTCGGTGTCGGTCCGACTGGCTGCACTAGTTTCGTCCAACACAATCCGTGCTTGTTGCCTCTTGCCCGTGTTTGCCATTTCTTGCCCCATAACGCGATTTCCCGAGCTTAAAACATCCATTAGACTCCATAATCCCAACAACCTCCCACTTGGAGACTAATGGCTCACCTTCTTTGTTGCATCCATCTCGGCCACTAAAACCCGGCCTCTTCAACATGAGAGACCCATCAAGGCCTTGAACCGCCTCAATCTTTCGGAACTTTTACCTTAGACTAGCTCTTTCACCGAATTTCCCTATCCAAGCCTTCAATCCCATTTTCATCACCCGACGCGAACTCCCACTCGGATCGATTTTTATCTTGCACACTTTCACCATGCACAACTAGCTCACCAGCGTTAGTGAATAAAACATAATGAAAAAATAATTTGTACCTTCGGGCTTTACCTTCCGTAGTCAACGCCGCGTTCTTCATTATCCCGGATTCTTGCAAATTTCCTTGTGGAGCACTCGATGACCTGTTTGTAGACCCAACAAACACTCTGTCATCCTCATCAACTCCCACTACGCAGAACCCACACCAAGTCCTTCACCAAGTCCTTTATCCCGAAGACTCCCACTAGAATTGTTAACCCCGGATCTAAAACTAAGTCACTACCACCCTCGGTATAGTATAAAGAGCCAGATTTTATACCCTTAGCCACAACCAATGCCCCTTAAAATTTTTCCAACCACCATTGCCAAACTTCATTAGGTATCCCGACTCGTCCAATTAACTTACCGAAATCAAATTTCTAGCCAACCCCGGGATATACCTAACACCTTGCAATGTCCAAAACCTTCCATTTGAGGTTTTGATCCTTACATCCTCTTGCCTAGAATGTCCAAGCTCTTCCCATTTGCTACAAAAACTTTCCCAAGTTTTCCTACAACAAAATTGTGAAACAAGCTTCTACTAGACACTGGAATAAAACGATGCCTCGGAATCAACCACCTAAGACTCAATAGGATTTTCCGCACTAACCATAAGTGCATCACCTACATCTTTCACTCGAATTTAAAGAGCTCCGGTCATAAAACTTTTAGGACAATTTTTCTCAAAATGTCCCTTATCCCCACAGCCCCAACACACAACCTCCCCGGGTTTTGGGACTGTCCCCTTACTCGGATTTTCCCGACCACTTTTCCCTTGTTTCTCCCTACCCCTTACATGAAATGCACGCCCGATGACTCTAGAGTATCTTTCTTGCGAATGCTTTTGCTCAAGATCACATCTTGAACCTCATCAAACTTTAATGCATTTGAATCCCTAGCACTACTAACTGCATATACTATGGTATCCCATGACTTGGGTAGCGAAGACAATAAGATTAAGGCATTGACTTCATCCTCAAAGTTTATACTCACCGAAGCAAGATTAGAGATGATCATATTAAACTCATTAATATGATATGTTACACTAGTGCTATCACCCATTTTTAAATTAAACAATTTACGTATGAGATATACCTTATTTACTCGTTGAAGGTTTCTCATAAAGGTTGGACAACGCTTTCAACAATCCCTTTGTCGTAGTTTGATCCATCACGTTGAACGCCACATTCCGTGACAACGTCAATCTAACCGTTCCAAGTGCTTGTCGATCAAGCAACTTCGAAGGTTTGCTCGGGAGAGTCCGAGTCACCCTAGAGGGGGTGAATAGGGTGATAGAAAATTCTTAGTGAAAACACTCTTTTGCGCAGAAAAGAGACAATGACAGATTCCGAGTCTATCAACAAGGTCGAAAAGAATGGACTCGTAAAGCAATGAATCGAAGGAACAAGATCAAGTAAAGCTGTCCGAGTCTAGAATGAACTCGAGAGATATAACACTTTGATTTTACGTGGAAACCCTCCTCGGGCAGAAAACCACGGCTCGTGTCAATCCGGACACGAAGTCAAATCCACTATTTTGAGTCCATAAAATACCGTGAACCGATCGAACCCGAGTTGCTCCCTTAGACAACTCTATACAAGTTTTCCTAGACTCGAAGTTCCCTTATCTCGATCTAGTACTTCCTAGCTGAGATAACCATTACAGCTAGGGACAACTAAGCTGAGTTAACCTTTACAGCTTAGTCAAGGGACCTTACAAAGAATGTAAGAGGAGTTTGTAACTAAGTACAAGATCTTACAACTCGAAAGTAATGAATTACGGAATGGGAGTTGTAAGTAGAAGATTGAAAGTAAATACAATGACTTTTCTCAAGTATGTGTATTAACAAATAGATTCGGCAATCTTCAAGTCTTGTGAAGTGGCTTCTATTTATAGATAACCAAGCAGAGTAGCCGTTATCTTCATCTCGCTGACCAAGAGTCTTCCGTGACCGTTGATAAGAGCTTTCCGAGTCACTCGGAAAGTATCCGTTGAAATATGATCATTGGACAACGGTTTAACTCTCTTGAAGTCCCAAAACCATCGGTAGTGTCTTGAAAAATGAGGTGGAAACCACCGTTAATCTTGGGGTTCCAGTTTTCCGGATTTGGAAAGCAGACAGCGTCGACACAATCTTCTGGGACTCGAAGCAGGGAAGGTGAAAAGCCATATCTCGCTGGTGATTTGACGTTCGAAGCTTCGGCTACTTTTGTAGTTTGCAAAAGGTGTATCCTTGAATGAATAACCTACAAAAGTAAATCAATTTCGGTTCTCAAAGTATAAAATACTTTGGTCCGAAGTTAGACACGAGATAATAAAATAATTATGATAATTAAGCAACTGATTATCCGAGTCGAAATGAAGTGGAATTTTCCGAGTCCAATATCCATGATACTCGAATTCCATCCGACTTAGTCTAAGCGATAGAACAAGTTCTAAAAAGAATATCGAGTGAGAAAACTTGATATAGACTAAGCATGAAACAGACTAAGGAAATTTATTCTAACAAAAATAGAGCTTGTAGTCGAAGTAAGATTCCGAGTGAGAAAAAGACGAAGCATTAGTCTCGCGATAAATCCGAGTGAAGATGGACTCGTAACAAAGAACTACTTTTCTAAGTCTCAAATAGATTAGCAAGTAAATGTACTAAGTGAAAGACGTATCACTCGTAAAGATACTTATTTTACTCAAAGAAGTTTCGTGATACCGTGAATGCCTTGGAATCAAAACTCTAAAAGCATGGGGTTGTTATACTCGACTTGTTTAGTGCAACTCGTAAATGCGTTGAGAAATGTCTCGAGTCTTCAATCTCCCCTTTTGATGAAAGGCATTCCATACTTAAACAGTAAACTTTGTTAGAGAAAAAAATGATTCCGAGTGGTTTGAGCATAAGTAGGACACACTCAATAGTTCGAGCAATATATAATATATCGAGCAAAATAAAATAAGGTATGCTTTCAACATTAACTCGTAAAATAAAGCAACACAAAACCGAACTTAGAGGATAATAATGAAATGCATTGCTCTATTTCAAAAAGGGCGGAAAAACTCCCCTAAACAAGACAACCAGCTTCGACTCTATTTCTCCCCTTGCCTTTCAAAGAAAAAAAAATACAAGAAAAAAAAGGGAGAAAAAGAACAACTAATACAACCGTGATGTCCGGACAAAAAAAAATTTAGAAAGGGAAAATTCGGAGACACCGAGGAATTGTGACTCGAGTGCATGGCTCCTACGAGGGAAGGGGATTTCGAGTGGAGGCGGAGGTGTGCCGGCGCTAATAAGATCTTGACGATGTGCTTGAGCGCGGCGAGGGAGAACCGGAATTGTTCTCAAGGGCTCAGCTCGAGTGGCCGACCCGGAGAGAGTGGATCGAGGGGTTCTTCCCTTGGGACCTCAGTGGCTGGAGGGGGCCGCTTTGTCTAACCCGCCGGAGGAGTGAGGTCTTCGACCCACTCAGCATCGCCGTCCGAGCCGAGTACAGCCTATTTGCGCTTGGGGAGCGGGATGACCCTCGGCAGCTTGCCACGGCCTCTTCTTCCCTTTGCCCGGAAGGGCCTCGCCTCAGCCGCAGGTTCCTCAAGATCTTCTGCTGCATCTGCAGCCTTCTTCCTCTTCTTCCTCGCCTTCCTCGCTGTCCGAGGAGGTCGGCCCGGGCTCGAAGACGCTTGCGACGCCTCCGAGTCATCCCGGTCCCGAGCCGCTTTGGACCGTCTCTCTCTAAGGAGCTCAACCAGCTCCTTCTGCTCCCGGACCAGCTCCCGTATCTCAAGAACGAGAGACTCGCTACTCTCGGATTTGGGACTCGACTCAGTCTTTTGGTTGATGGTCGACCTTGGAGGACAGACTTGAAAGCCCCGAGCATGTCTCCGAGTTCGAAGACACGGAACCGATCTTGTCCATGAAAGCAGGGGACAAGAGGGCAGAGAGAGCTTTGGAGGGACCCGAGGTGGAGGCACCACCAGGTGTAGAGGGAAGAGGGAGAGGGGCTGATTTCCGAGTCCGAGGAGGAGAAGGGGGCCTCAGCTCCGAAGTTGTGTACCCGGACACCGTGGTCGGCTTCCGGTATCCGTACCCCCGGAGTTCCTTCTTGCCGACCACAATGGCCGCCTCGGACACCACGTTTGGGTCGAGGGAAGAGGAGCTTGAAATTGTTTGAAAACGAGGGTCGAAGAGCACCGAAAGGGAGGGAGGTGTTCTTCTTGGATTGGAGTTGAGCTGGCACTGCTGCCATCCGCTCAATGATAGAAGGGAAGAGGTCTACTTCGTATCCCTCGAGGATGTCGAAGAGAGCTTTTAGGTGCTTGGAGTTGGGGTTCTCCTTGCTCGGAATGCTATGAGAAGAAGGTTCTCATTAGCAGAAAGCTACGTAAGCCGAGCTTCGACTTCAACCGAGTCACGAAAAGTTTTTCCTGGACCCGTGGAATTCTTTAGCGTACTTTTCAAAGAAGTCGTCAGCGACTTCAGTGAAAGGGATAGGGTTGTTGTTCAAGAAAAGAGAAGAAACTTTGAACAGGCGGTGGAGGAGGGAGGTATTGATACTGAACAGTAAGGTTCTAAATCCTAGAGGTTAGAACATTTTCGGAGTGAGTGAGGTGAGCATAGAACTCGAAACGAGTTTAGAATAGATGAACTCACCGAAACACAGGAAGTAGGATACTCCCGTGGTTTGGATGTTGGACAACCAAGAAAATTTGGTTGTTGGGAAGAATTTGTCATCCAAACGCAAGGTGCTGGGTGACAACGGATTTGGAAGGGGTTGAGCTTTCGGCTTGTTGGTGCGAGGCTTTTGGAAGAGGGAGAAACCCGGAAGTCGGGATGGTTTCCACGTTTAGGCATTGTGAGAGAAGGAGAGAAAAGATGAAGCTTTTCGATCGAAAGAGAGAAGGAGGTGTAGAAGAGAAGAAAATAAAAAATGTAGAAGAAAGAGAGATGAGAGCAAATGAAACTTACGAGAGAGAGAGAGAGCTTCTTCGATGCTTGTAGACGATCAAGAGACACTATTCACGTAGTAATCTTCCGCGAGAAGTTTCTTTTGAGAGAGATGGAGTTTTAGAATACCGAGATGAAGATGGATAGTCGTTATTTATAGAAAATAAGCGTGCCCGTCCACTATCCGTTAAGTAACTCCGTTCCGACTCAGCCTTGTCCATCAGCCACCAAAGACCGGTGTGACGGTTCCTCTTCAACGGTTGAGATACCAAGTGGTTTGAAATCTACGGTTAAGATCCGATCGCAGAGCTCGAGAAAGAGAGAGAAAAGATTTTGAAAATATAATCCGAAACTCTCCACTGTTCTAGAGATAGCTTCAGTAAAATTTGATGTCCAAATTTCTCTACGTCCGAGTTTGACTCGTAAAGGTTTCGAGTGACTCGAAACACGAAATAACTATCAGCCCAAGTATCACTAAATCAACCGAACTAATTGTTATTAACACGTAAAGCACATAGCACGTAATTATGCAACAAAGATAGTACAGTAATTAAGCATTTAACATACCAAGCTCATTCCGAATAAAGCAAAACTAATCTTCACCAAGAGGCTTAGTAAAGATATCACCTAACCGAAGATTAGTAGGAATGAACTCAAGCTCAATATCACCCTTTTCCGAGTGATCGCGTAAGAAGTGATACCCGACCTCAATATGCTTTGTTTTTTAATGCCGGACAGATTCTTAGTGATGCCGATTGCGCTTTGGTTGTCACACTTGATTGGGACCGAGTTGAGGAATAGTCCAAGATCCTTCAAGTGTTGTTTTATCCAAAGAATCTGAGCGCAACAAGCTCCAGCGGCAATGTATTCAGCTTCCGCAATCGATAGAGCTACCGAGTTTTGTTTCTTTGAGTGCCAAGGTATTAGGGATTGACCCGAAATTGGCAAGCTCTAGATGTGCTCTTTCGATCAACTTTGTATCCTCGCGTAGTCCGCGTCTCGAGTACCCAGCCGTAGTCGGCTCCGAGTCTCCGGAGTACCATAGACCTAGATTCTCGAGTACCCGCAAGATATCTAAATATTCTCTTCACCGCAAGTGAGATGTGATTCTCTTGGGTTAGCTTGAAATCTCGCGCATAAACAAACACCGAACATTATATCTCGGCCTCGCTGAAGTAAGATATAGCAGAGATCCAATCATACCTCGATAGAGTTTCGATCTATCGCTTTATCGTAACGCCTCAATCACCATTACTTAATAATCCCTTCATTAGGGACTAATACGTAATGTCGCAGCGGAAGGTACCGATTGAAGACGTTACCGCCGTCCTAAAAATAGGACAAGGCTAAATAATTTGAAATAAAATGAAGTACGATTTGTGCATCCACTGTTATATCTCTAATGATACTCGTTAGGAGTAACTACTTATTCTCCAAGTAGCTAGGTCGTCCCAAAACATAGGTTACTGGTTTAGCAACGTAATATTTATACAACTTAGACTTTTGTCTAGTCCATAAATTAATATACGACGTACAATAATTCCCAAGGCCATACCTAACCCTAGTTGAAGGTAAAATCACCGTGAGCGTCTATGTACCTTCGATTTGCGAGTGTCACGTGGCTGGCTAGGGTTTGCCTTCGTCGACTTAGTAAATGGTTGATTGTTCACCCATGCTTCTTCCTAAAACAAAAACAATAAAATATTTGGAAGAGTGAGTCGAAACTCAGCACGAACATTCTTGCACTCGTAAAATAACCTTGAAGAATATATTGATTGAGCGCGCGCATTTCAATTCATTTTAGTTTGAAATCGTGGGAGAGAATATAAGTAAAACTTGCTTGCCTGTTATTATCTCGAAAGTGGAACCCTTGATAATTGATACGATCTTAGTAAGGTGCACACCTCCCGGGCCGACCGAGAACCCGAGTTGAAGCCCGCGGGTTGGGCATACGCCCGATGATTGATAATTGATGGGCATAAGCCCCGATAATTGATAATTGAGCGGGGAGCACTTGATTAGGTGGCAAAACTTGATTTGCAAATGGCTCATTATTAGTTATATATATGAGAAATGTTGAGATTTGATGAAACATGTGAGTTTTCGAAAGGTACAGGTAATGAACGTACTCTGAATTGAGAATATTTGTTTCTCCCCTTTTGCAGAAATTTAAGTCACCAGCTATTCGAGCAACTGAAGTGGCCTCGAGTTCGTTTAAAATGGATTTCTAAAGTTAATAATGTTTTCTTGAGTTTTAATGCTTGAATTTGTATAAGCTTTAACAATGTGTTTCATTTCTTATATTCGTATGAAAATCGATTAAATTAATGTTTGTATTACTCACCTTTACTGCGTTTATTGAATACGATTCATATTAATTAGAGAAGTTGGTTAGGCTAACTAAATACCCAATGATGTTGGTGTTATTCGATTTGCTAGATGACTTGGATTGAAAAAAATGGTGTACATATATACACAACACTTATTCTTAATTCCTTCTTCACTTCTCCCTTCTCTACACTCGGAACCTATAGTTAAATAATTAATTAATCCATCAAATGCCCTTCCATCGGAAGGTTTCACAACTTTGCCGAATTGCCCAAAACTCATACATATACACCAATTTAAGTGCCTAAGCGTTATTTCCTCGACGTAACTCGTATTCACATCCCAATTAAGCATACCAAATGTTCAAATGTCCCCCATGCCTCTTACACCATCTCGTTATCCGACTTCATCCTCCCCGCCTATTTTTCTCTTCCTTTGTGTTCAATTCTAGCTATTTACAAAATGTAACAATTCCACCAAATTGTTCAATTCGATAACAAAGCATCCTCAATCTCATTCACTAGTTCATAATTTCCCCAAAGGAATCACATTCGTACAATCAATTCACCAAAACACGAATCCTAAATCCTCCACACCAATTCGAATTCTCCCAACTTAATCTTTAACTTTACTCCACAAACATATTTATAAATCAAATAACTCAATTTCACAATTATAATTGCTCAAATAAATAACGAACTTGATGATTTAAGGTTTAGGTCGTTACCTTCGAATTCACTGGAGGAGGAGGCAAGGAGAGGATGCCTGGGGTGCTCGGTTGCTCCGGTGATCGGCGGGCAGCACCGGCGTCGAACTCCGACAGCCGTGTTACGGGAGGTGGTTGGCGGCGAGTGGGTTGCCGCGGTGGAGAGGCAGTGGCGACCGCCCGTGCGCGAGCGACAACAAGTGATGGCGAGGAGAGCGGTGGCGAGAGAGAGGCGTCGGCGCTCCTCGATGACGCCGACGTCGGCTTCGGCCGGCGTTGGTGGCGCTTGGTGGCCGGGAGCGGGCCGCAAGTGGAGGCAGGGGAAAGAGCGAGGCGCGCGAGGGAGAGCGAGACGAGAGCAATAGCGTGAGGAGGGAGGCCGGTGGCTTTCGGCCGGTGCTAGCGCCGGCTTTTGCCCGGCGTTGGCGGCAGCTGGTCACCGGGACCAGCCCGACCGAGGGGAGAGCGTGGAGAGGCAGGGGAGAGGCAGAGGAAGGCAGGGAAGGGGAGAACGAATGAGCACGGGAGGGAGAGAGGATGCCCGAGTATATTTTAAATCGTTTAACGATCCGAGAGTTCCTTCTCTCGGATTTTTCCTTTGAAAAAATCTGCTTTGATTATTTGATTATTTTGATTTATTTATTTATTTACTTGTTTTGTTTTCTTTTATTGTTACTTTTAATTTGTTTTTAATAACGATGTTCACAATTTAAATTCTTATTATGAGATTTTTATTAGGGCCACTTCGTCGCCTTAGCCGCATAACATACGTATAAAAATAGTTTAAATATAAGATATCGAATTGAAGTGCACGTGCTCGATTATATAAATAGTATAATTAATAAAATAAATAATGTGATTTAAAATAAATAATGTGATTTAGGGTCGGGTTGTTACATTTACCTTTCTCGTCCGAGTCAAGCTTTATCGTCGCTGCTCATGGGTGTAGATGCGTGCTTTGCATCTTGAAGTTTATATTTCTTCAGCAGTTCCTTGGTGTATTTTGATTGATGAACAAAGATTCCATCTTTGTCTTGTTTGATTTGCAACCCAAGGAAGAAATTAAGTTCTCCCATCATACTCATTTGGAATTCTTGACTCATCAACTTAGAAAATTCTCGACACGTAAATTCATTAGTAGCACCGAAAATAATATCATCAACATATATTTGAACAATAAGGAAATCTTTCTCTTTGGTCTTTATGAATAGAGTCTTGTCGATCCGACCTCTTTTGAAATCATTTTGAACCAAGAAGCTACTCAGCTCTTTCATACCAAGCTCGAGGGGCTTGCTTAAGACCATAGAGAGCCTTTTGAAGTTTGAAAACGTGATTTGGAAATTCTGAGTTTTCAAAACCAGGAGGCCGCTCGACATAAACTTCTTCTTCAATAAAACCATTGAGAAAGGCACACTTAACATCCATTTGATATAATTTAATATGCGTGCTGGATGCAAATGCCAACAATATTCTAATGGCTTCGATTCTGCTACAGTGCAAAGGTTTCCCCACAATCAATTCCTTCTTCTTGATTATATCCCCGAGCCACAAGTCTAGCCTTGTTTCGACTACCACTCCACCCTCATCCAGTTTGTTCTTGAAAACCCATTTGGTTCCTATGACTCGGGTGGTCGAAGGTCGGTTGGTCGAGTCCGGACTTGGTTTCTCTCGAATTGATTAAGTTCCTCTTGCATGGCCTCTACCCATTCAGGTTCGTTAAGGGCCTCTAGTGCATTTTTGGGTTCGATTAATGAAATGAATGCAGTGAATGCACATAGATTGTGAAGAGAGGAATAAGTTCTTACCCCACTGTTGATATCGAAATAATGTTTTCTTGAGGATGACTGGAAGTAAATTTGAATGCTTTACCAGCTTCTTTGATTCACCGAGTTTGTGGGTTGAGTAGCTTGATCTTCGTAGCTTGTTCCGAGTGATCTTCTTCATTGACTTGTTCGATCCGAGCCGGCTCTTGAACCTGTCTCATTCCGAGTTTTCTCGTTCGAGTGACTTCATTCCGAGCATGTTGGGTCCGAGTCTTTGTAGGCTCAACTTCGTCATCATCCTTTCGAGCTTCGGCTCCGAGTATGAAGACTCACTTGGCTTCTCCTGTTCAAGCTCATCAAATACTACGTGGATGCTTTCTTCCACTTTGTTAGTACGATTATTGAAAATGCGATAAGCTTTGCTATGAGAGGAGTAACCTAGAAAAATACCTTCGTCCGACCGAGCATCAAACTTAGTCGATGATCCTTACCATTGTTGTGAACAAAACACTTACATCCGAATGGTCCGAAATAGGAAATATTTGGCTTCTTCCCTTTGTAGAGCTCATAGGGTGTTTTCTTCGAATGGGTCCGATGAGGCATCTGTTTAGAGTGTAGTTGGTCGTGTTCATCGCCTCCGCCTGCAAATAGTAAGGCAAGTTGTGCTCAATCATCATCGTCCTTGCTATTTCTTCAAGGGTTCTGTTCTTTTTCTCTACTACTCCATTCTCGTTGAGGAGTTCTGGTGCCGAGAAGTTGTGAGAGATTCCATTTTTGTCACAAAACTCCGAGAATTCTAAGTAATCGAACTCCCTTCCATGGTCGGTTCGAATCTTTTGAATCTGAGTCCGAGACTCAACTTGAATCTTTCTACAGAGCTTGCTGAACTCCTTGAAGGCTTCATTTTTGTGCTTAAGAAAACACGCCTGGGTAAATCGTGAAAAATCATCAATAATGACAAGTATGTAAGATTTACCTCCGAGACTCTTCACAGGGATTTCACCACATAAGTCCATGTGCGATAATTCAAGTACTTTGGATGTGGAAACTGTCTTCAGAGATTTGAATGAAGATCTAACTTGTTTCCCTCGGTGCATGCTTCACATACTTTATCTTTCTCAAAAACACAGTTAGGTAAGCCCCTAACTAAACCATTAGATGCCAATTTCTTTATAGTATGCATGCCGATATGGCCTAATCTACGATGCCAAGTCTAAGAATCATCATGGAGAGATGCTTTTAAATAAGATAGGTTTTGACTTGGGTCGAAAGAGGGATGATGTATGTATTACCTAATCTCTTACCCGACAGCTTGATCTCTTTGGTAGAGACATCGAAATAGTGCAATTGGTTTGAGTGAATCTTACCTCTTAACCTTTGTCACATAGTTGAGAGATGCTCGAGCAGATTATATTTCAATCCCTTGACAAGATATACTCGGACTCGACCGGATTGCTTCCTTTCCCAATCTTGCCAATCCCCACGATCTTGCCCTTGCTATCATCTCCAAATGTAACTTTACCTCCTTTATGTCTGCTCAACTCGGAAAAGAGTCCCGCATCTCCCGATATATGGTGTGAGCATCCACCGTCAAGATACCAGTGTCCTTTTGATCTCTTCCGAGTGACCCGCAAAACAAAGAGAATCTAACCCTTCTCACTTCCTCTAACGAACCCAAGTAACATTTTTTACTGTGGTCCTTTCTCGAGGAAGAAGGTGTTTTGGAACCCAGATTTGAATGACTTTGGGTTTTGTCTGATTCTCGAGTCTTCCTCTCGAGAACCGAGTCGGTGTCGCTTTCTTTTGAAAACTTTTCCTTTTGAAACAGGAGAAAATGGTTTCTTTTGTAAACAGCTTTGGGCTTGGCCCTCCTTTCATTTCTGTGAATGGGACCGTGCTCAGCTTTCCCGAACTTTACAGCTTCGGAATCCTTTTGAACAATTCCGAGTAAGAATTAGATTCTTCCTCTTTGTTGAAACCAAGACCTTCTTTTCGAAAAGAGACACACTCGTGATCCTAAGAGCATGTCAAGGTTCTTCCGACCTTGAGTAAACTTTAAAACCGGATCTTGAGACTCAGTGAGCTTCTGTTTTAGTCGCTCATTTTCTTTCTCGAGTAACTCGGACTCAGCCTCATTAGCTTGAGCACTAGTCTTGAGTTCTCTCGAGTGTGAGTCTCAGCTTTTCTAATTCGTTTTTCAAAGAAGTGCTCTCGGACGTGATTGACTCAAGTTGTTCTTTGAAATGAGAAGAATCGAATTGGACTTTTCTTCCAAAGTAAAAATGTATTTAGCTAAATCAACTTTGGAGAATTTAAGGAAGTAGTTTATTACCTCTTGAGGATCGGCTTCCTCATTGTTCGAGTCTCGAGTCCGACTCTCTTTCAGCCTTCCGAGTCGAGATTGCCATCGGACACTTTGAGTCATCCGAGTCCTCGTCATCTTCCGATGAGTCCTCATCACTCCATGTTGCCATCATGGCCTTTTTCTTCTTCCTGTCCCTTTTTCTCTTTGGACAGTCTTTGACTATGTGGTCTTTGCTGCCACATTCAAAACATCCAGAATTCTTAGACAAAGATAACTTTGAAGGGGAAGAAAACTTACCTTTTCTATCTCTCTTGTCTTTCTTGTAGAATTCTTCTTTTGGTCTTTTGTCCCATCTTTTGTGCTTCATCATTCTCTTGAAGCCTCTTGCAATGAGTGCCATGGGATCATCTTCGAGTCGAAGAGCTCGGACTTGCTTCTTTGGATTCCGAGGCTTTAAGCGCAATGTTCCTTTTGGTAGTACCCTCAGCATCTTCTTCTTCCGGATGTATCTCATGTGTTAGAAGCTTTCCGATGAGCTCATCCGGCTTCAAGAGTGATAGGTTCTGAGCCTCTTCTATGGTAGTCACCTTCGGACCCCATCGTCTCTTGGGTAGGCTTCGAGAATTTTCCGGCACATTTCTTCATGGGAGATTTTCTTTCCCGGAGATTTGAGATTGTTAGTGATCTCAGTGAAGCGGATGAACATCCGAGTTATGTTCTCCTCTCGGCTCCATTTTAAAAAGCTCATATTTGTGAAGATACTCGACTGATCTTCGCTTGTCTCACCTGACTTGTACCTTCGTAGGTGTTGACCAAAGTATCCCACACCTCTTTAGCAGAGTCATAGGCAGAGACTCGATTGTATTCTTCCGAGCTTATGGCGCACATAAGGATGTTCATGGCTTTGAAATTCTTTCTGAACTTCTCTGCTTCGCTGGTGTAAACTCAGCCTTTGTCTTGGGAAGGATTCTGAATTCATCTGTCTTCGTTGGAATGTAGTTTCCTTGTTGTATGATTTCCCATACTTCTTCATCATGATCCATGAGGAAACATTCCATAAGCTTCTTCCAAGTGCCCAAAGTTTGAACCTTTGAATTTTGGTGGCCTGTTGGAAGATCTTCCTTCGTCGAACTCTCCGGTGTTCTCGAGCCATCCGATCTTTAAACCTTTGGATTGTTAGATCCTTTCCGAAAGGGTAGGCTCGATACCAATCGAAGGTTTGCTCGGGGAGAGTCCGAGTCACCCTAGAGGGGGTGAATAGGGTGATAGAAAATTCTTAGTGAAAACACACTCTTTGCGCGAAAAGAGATAATGACAGATTCCGAGTCTATCAACAAGGTCGAAAAGAATGGACTCGTAAAGCAATGAATCGAAGGAACAAGATCGAGTAAAGCCGTCTCGAGTCTAGAATGAACTCGAGAGAGATAACACTTTGATTTTACGTGGAAACCCTCCCGGGGCAGAAAACCACGGCCCGTGTCAATCCGGACACGAAGTCAAATCCACTATTTTGAGTCCACAAAATACCGTGAACCGATCGAACCCGAGTTGCTCCCTTAGACAACTCTATACAAGTTTTCCTAGACTCGAAGTTCCCTTATCTCGATCTAGTACTTCCTAGCTGAGATAAACCTTACAGCTAGGGACAACTAAGCTGAGTTAACCTTTACAGCTTAGTCAAGGGACCTTACAAAGAATGTAAGAGGAGTTTGTAACTAAGTACAAGATCTTACAACTCGAAAGTAATGAATTACAGAATGGGAGTTGTAAGTAAAAGATTGAAAGTAAATACAATGACTTTTCTCAAGTATGTGTATTAACAAATAGATTCGGCAATCTTCAAGTCTTGTGAAGTGGCTTCTATTTATAGATAACCGAGCAAAGTAGCCGTTATCTTCATCTCGCTGACCAAGAGTCTTCTGTGACCGTTGATAAGAGCTTTCCGAGTCACTCGGAAAGTATCCGTTGAAATATGATTGTTGGACAACGGTTTAACTCTCTTGGAAGTCCCAAAACCATCGGTAGTGTCTTGAAAAATGAGGTGGAAACCACCGTTAATCTTGGCGTTCCAGCTTTTCCAGATTTGGAAACAGACAGCGTCCGACACAATCTTCCGGGACGAAGCGGGGAAGGTGAAAAGCCATATCTCGCTGGTGATTTAACGTTCGAAGCCTGGCTACTTTTGTAGTTTGAAAAAGGTGTATCCTCGAATGAATAACCTACAAAAGTAAATCAATTCTGGTTCTCAAAGTATAAAATACTTTGGTCCGAAGTTAGACACGGATAATAAAATAATTATGATAATTAAGCAACTGATTATCCGAGTCGAAATGAAGTGGAATTTTACGAGTCCAATATCCATGATACTCGGAATTCCATCCGACTTAGTCTAAGCGATAGAACAAGTTCTAAAAAGAATATCGAGTGAGAAAACTTGATATAGACTAAGCATGAAACAGACTAAGGAAATTTATTCTAACAAAAATAGAGCTTGTAGTCGAAGTAAGATTCCGAGTGAGAAAAAGACGAAGCATTAGTCCGCGATAAATCGAGTGAAGATGGACTCGGAACAAAGAACTACTTTTACGAGTCTCAAACAGATAAGCAATAAATATACTAAGTGAAAGACGTATCACTCGGAAAGATACTTATTTTACTCAAAGAAGTTTCGTGATACCGAGAATGCCTTGGAATCAAAACTCTAAAAGCATGGGGTTGTTATACTCGACTTGTTTAGTGCAACTCGAAATGCGTTGAGAAATGTCTCGAGTCTTCAACTTCCATTCCTTTTCTTCCACGTCCACGGGCTTCTCTTCGAGTGATTGATGTAACTCCTCTTGGTACAACAAGTCTTCCACTTGCATTTTTCAAAACGCAAAGTCCTTACCATCGAACCTCTCAATCTTTACTTTACCGCTCTACATTTTGTGAACTCTCAATCTCACCTACGCTCCGATACCAATTGTTAGGATTGGGATTCACAACAATGAGACTTTGGACAAAAGAAAATGAACAAGAATTTTGGGACACAAGATTTTAACGTGGAAAAACCCAAACCCGATAAAAAACCACGAAATTGATGCACTAGACTTTGAGTAATTTACAAAGTATTTTCCCTCAAGCACGCACTTGCTTCACTTTGTAATATACTACTCACACACTTACAACAATGGAGGATAACACTAATTATATAGCCATAACCAGTCAAACTACATTTTCAAGCACTAAACCAACCATTTAGAGGCCTTAAACACGCATTAACTCACAAGAAACCGACACAAAACGCTTCAAACCGTGCATCGCAAAGGCCACACACCCGGCACGGACCGTGCCTAGCAGCGCTACTCGTGCTATCGGCACGGACCGTGTCACTGGACACGGCCAACCTGTGTCCGGTGCTGGTCCTGCTGGCTGCACTGGTTTCGTCCGACACGATCCGTGCTTGTTGCCTCTTGCCCGTGTTCGCCATTTCTTGCCCCGTATCGCGATTTCCCAAGCCTAAAATATCCATTAAACTCCATAATCCCAACACATTAAGGGTTGTATATAGTCGAAAACTCCTAACAGGACAAGGAAACTAACCTAATATACTAATATGACTAAAATACTACTTTTCTAGATAATAATGAAGGTACTAACTCAAGATCTATGATGCTCAGACTTGTGTCTTCAGCCTACGTACCTGTGTTGACACGACACAACACGTCACATTATCCGGATCGGACGTGATGATTGGAACTCGGACATTGCAACAGATCAAGAATAAGTATAGAGGAAGTTGGAGGAGAAAAGAGAAGAGGGGTGGAGATGGTATGCTTGCGATGCAGAAGACTTTTGTGTGACACTCACGTTACTTCCAAAAACGTTAGCTAGGCTTCAGCTTTGTCTCTCCCCAGGACAGGTCAGTCACCGGTAATTTTTGTTTTCTTGATTGGGAGGAAGACCTTCTCTGTTATGTCCATTTCATTGTTTCTGATATGATTGAATAAGAGATTTTAATATATTCCCGAATATTTTTAGCAGATCATGAAAAGATAGGATGACCTCGACTCAACTCTTCTGGGGAAAAAGAAAAAGGAAAAACAGAACTATAAATTTAAAAATATCAGATGAGATGAACAAGCCCATGTTTATTTGTAAAAGTAGGCATAATAGAAGGAACTATCTTATACCTGATCTTGTGCACTAAACCAACAACAATTGACACATTCATAGTGACCCCTGAATATCATAGATGTCTGGCCACTCCAAAGATCAAAAGCCTAAAAAATGAAAATTAAAAAAATGTTAAAGCTGCAAATTTTTACCACAAAAAGGCAAAATGATGCAGAATTGAAAATTCACCTCACGGATGTCATGCATGGAACAAACACAGCAGATGAATCCTGAGCCACTGCCAGCTGTATACCTTTGCTACTCTGCAAGCGAGCAGTTTCAAAGTTTACAAGAGTGTTGCAGCCAGATTCGACATCCCATAATCTCAATCTTGAATCAGAACCTGGAATTTCCAAAATATAAAAAAATGGAGGTCCTGACTGAAGTCGCAACGTCATAAAATAGTAATAATCATTAGGCTAAAGACAGACTTTAATAACTTCCATGATCATTATGGTCTGAGGAAATGATAAGTGTATGCAAATATCAGGGTAGCTACATGTCAAGTTCTAATCTCATTCACCCCCTCTCCCCTCTCCCCCTCCTCCCCAACCAAAAGTAGATAAATGGAAGATTCTAATCTTATCATATCAGAGGGTGCTACCCAATACTCCCATCAAGGAAAACAAATGCTAGTTTTACTAAAAACCATCAAAACAATATGTACTACTTAGGCATACATGCTTCAACCAATAAATAATAAGCAACCTGCACTCAGAAGATACATGCCATCTTCAGTAGTTTTTAAGCCAGTAACAGCACCATAGTGTGCTGTTGCACGATCTTGGCTATAAATCATCCCATTGCAGATCCCTTGAGTTGACTAGACATTCTAGATGTTGAAAGCTTTTTACCATTACCGACAGAAGCATTCTTTTGTTCTCCCCTACCCCTCGCAGATGAGCTTTGACCTGTTGTCCTAGATGCTGTCACCTGTAAAAACACCTTGTTATTTCCGTGTACAGTTGAAAGAAAATCTTCGTTTTTACACAGTTACCATTGTGAATGATTTAAAAATTACATTGAACCTCAGATTCCAACCTCTTTTTACTATTACCATATATTGCCTCTGCATTGTTTTCAATGACTCATGATTCATAAAGGTAACTATGATATAAAGAAAGAACAGCACCAATAGCCCAGAAACCTATCAGCCGAGGCATAGATATAGAACAGTTACTTCAAGAAGCTGTTCACTTATAACTGTATAGAAAGCCAATACCCTTGAACCAGAGACATTCCAGATCCAGAGTTCCATTTATCATAGTCAAATTCTGGCCAACATATTTGCTAATACAGGAAAGTTGATACTGCTTAATGTTATCCTCAGCATGCATTGCTTTCATAGAACTTGACGTTCATCTATTCATCCTTAATCTGCAACATAACCACTTTCTTACAAGAATTTGTGCCAATTGTAAGAAAATGAAAATAATTTGACCTTATCAACACTTGAAGGGAAGTTAATTTTTAGTACTCCGAGGTATGCGACATTCATTTTTCAGGGCCTCACCTTTTTGACCTAATTTTAAGGTACCCTCACCATTTAAATTTGTATAAAATAGGGCCTTATCTCCGGTAAGTAAGTGATTAGACGATTATACCCTTTATAATTTTTTTATTTTTCCTGGAACTCTATCCCCCTATCTCTCTCTCATTGCCCCTCTTGTGCGTCCCTGCCCCGGTCCCGTCCTCTCTTCTCAGCCGGTGTCCCTCCTCCGCTTCCAACCTCTGTCCTCCCGCCGCCTCCGCCTCCCGACTCCGACATGCCCCCTCTTGCTCCTCTCCAGCGCGCCATTTCGATGCCAGAGTTTACGGCTTCACAACCCCTCGGGAAGCCCGTTTCGGAGGCCACCATTGAGGAGGAGGATGAAGAGGCCGAGGAGGTGGCCAGGCTGAGGAGGAGGAGAGGAAGTAAGGGCGGTAGTGTTGGGGGTAGGATGGAAAGTGGGGTTGCTGCTGAGGTGCCGCCACCTCCATCTCCGCCGCCACCGGACGAGAACCGGGCACCTCCTCCGCCGCCGCCTGAGGCGAACAATTCGTCGTGGGGGCAGCTGACAATTCTTCATGGGACTACTTTAATGTGGATAATATCCCCGGAGGGAGCTTGGGGGATGTGGAAGAGATGAGGCCGTTGCTGGTCATCATGGTGGCGTCTGTGGGGGCCGAGCCGAGGCAGTAGCAAGAGAGAGAGAGTGAGTGGGAGGAGTGTGATTTGGTGGTACTTGATGGTGGTGGTGCAGCTGGTGGGCGGCTGGCCGGAAGGCTGTGACTGGTCGGCAGCGGAGGAAGTGGTGGAAGATGGCGGTGGCGGTATTCGGTGCTCGTCGGTGAGTGAATGAAGGCAAGGAACCAAGAGTTGTGCTTATTCGATGGTGCTGAGTAGAGGGAGAAATTTGGCCCTTCTTCTTCTTCTTCTTCGGTGGTGCAGAGACAGAGTTCCAGAGCTTGGTTGAAAAAGGAGAGAGAGAGAGTTGCAAGCAAGACAAACATTGATGAAGGGTATAATTGTCTTATCATTCACTTATCCGATGGTGAAGCCTTATTTTATACAAATTCAAACGGTGAGGGTACCTTAAAATTAGGTCAAAAAGATGAGCACTGAAAAATGAATGTCGCATACGTCGGGATACTAAAAATTAACTTCCCACACTTGAACGTGGTAGAAGTGTTGGTCGCCTGCCAAGTTGAGATTTGGACTGATCCTGGACCTGGAAACACCCAGCACGTCTGACATCCCAAAAACGTATGGCACCATCGCAGCCTCCTGTTATTAAAACCCACTCACTTGATGTAGACCATTCCACTGACATTACTCCATCTGCCACCACAAAATAGCAAATGCAAATGAGATATAGTGTGCAGAACTCTTCCCCACCAACATCTGTATGGGTCAGGACATGCTACTGAACTCAATGTCAGGAAGTAGCATAACAAGATTGTCTACAAAGGATATATTTCATACGTCGGTCTACAAGAGTATTAGGCAAGAAGCAGTTCTTTCATTAAACACCATCAATGTCCTCAAATGTTGAGAGCACCATTTTTTCACCCAGACAACTACGATACGCCAGTTGCCCCTTTAAAGTGAATCTCTAATACCGTGACAAAAACTACATTTTTTATTCATGGAGCTAGATACACATTCCCGTCTTCAACCATCCATTGTGGCTGTTTTTCAGTTTCACTATGCTACTATTTTTAACTTACTACGGTAGTGCATTAGATCAACCACTGCCTAGTTATTTTCAACTTATTTTTCAAAAAATAAGTTCAAATAAGTTAGGTTTAGCATAAAGAAGTTCACACAAGTCATATAAGTTAAGCTCTGCAAAAATAAGTTTTAAAAAGCTAAGTTTTGCAAAAACAAGTTCAGATAAGTTCACTTCAACAAAAATAAAACATAAATAAGTTCAGAAAAGTTCACTTTGGCAAAGATAAGTTCACATAAATTCACATCAGTAAAAATAAGTTCAGTAACATTCAATCCAAATAAGTTCACCCAAAATAAGTTGAAAAGAACATGCCTTAATTCTTTTTGTGACTTAGTTAACGAAACAAAACTTTGCAACAACTCCAGCATTCTCTCCGTAGCTTCCTTGATCATCTACAAAATTCAGCTAGTACAGGACGCCATAAGCATAAAATACTACTACAGTCGTGAACCACAATTGTGATCGACGTTTGCATATATCAAGCATAGGCAGCCCCAGACAAACAAGGCAACGACAGCAGAGAGGCCATGTCCATGGACTGCAATTACAAATACTTCTAAAAAAATTCACACCTACACTAGGACAAAAATATGCTCAAACCTCCTAGATCTAAGGCCCATGTATCATTGAATGAATATGATTTCCCAAGCTGAGGCATCGCTAAAAGAAATCTGGCATGTTAAGTTATTTTACCAATATTGATTATTGATCTATTACAAGAAGTATCCTTAGTTTAAAAAAGCGCACCCTGGAGTTTATAAAAAGGCCACAAAAGCTCAAAACCCAGCCTTTCCAAAAAGCCTAGGGAGGCAAGTGTATCAGATGCACCCGTGCACCTCACACGCCTCAAGAGTGCAACAATGAGAGATTTGAAAGTTTTCACTCGAAGTGCAAGAGTACCTGTGTATAAGGATAATTAATTTGCCTTTGAGGCATACATTTTGGGTTGATTGTGTCTCAAACTCGAAGTGCAAGAGTACCTGTTTATTATATTAGATATTAATTACAACAATTTAATTTAGCTTTCTATCTATTATCAGTAGTTTTTTTTAGGTTGGAACATAACTCTTTATCTATTATTGTCTAGATTGTTTTTGAAAAGTTAACGTCCAAAAAAGGTGAACAAAAACAAAATACATTTCATTTTTTAAAATTAAAATACAATACATTATTTTGAGTCTTTGACTAATGGGAGAGCTATGATCAACATTAATAGCAAGTCTGTTGTTCTCAAAAGTTAGTTACCAATTTTTTGAGCTATTTTTAATTTTTAATCTTAAATATGCCCATGATTTGTAAGCTTTCAATTATTCAGTTATTGAATTGATTTCACTATATTAATATTGTAATTGTCTATTGTTAATTGCATGTTAATTACCCGATGTTTGCTTTCTTCATGAAATGACTTAATCTTCACATCCTATAAATCACCTCATGTATCTAAGTTGTGATTGGAAGACTGAAGGGACTTAGGAGAGATTACATTCTTGGTTATAACTTGCTCTTGATTAAAAAAAAAAAAAAATCATACGACAATATTTCGCGTGTGGAAAATATTGATTACTATTCACCTTTTATATTTTTTTTTGATGATTCATATATTTAGTTATTAGTTTACAATTCAAATGTGCTATTTTAAATATAAGGTTTAGTAACGAGATGTTCTATTTTCTAAAAATTCACTTTGTATATCTTAAAAGGATCAAGTATTGTTAGATCTTAGTGGATGATTGCATTATCAATATTTTATCATAGTATGCAGATCGGTTTAAATAAAGTGTTTTGCCATGTTTTAACCATGATACTTTAAAATTTTTTTTTGTTTCTTAGTATATATTATATAATTGTATATACTAAGGTTCAATAATTCAATATTATATAATCGCCTAGGTTTAATTTTTAATGTAATAACTATATAATTTCATGCTTTTATTTGTTATATTGATATGATCAATGTTTAATTTTTAATATTATATATGAATGAATTTTTATACATTTAATTTTTCCAGTTGCTATTAGTTGCAAAAGAATCGATAGATTGTCAAATAATAAAAGATGACTATGTTAAATGAAATATTTTTCTATTGACTATATTAGTGAACTATTATCGGTGCAGCAGATGACAAATATCCTCCAAAATCAACAAAAATTGGACAAATATGCTTCAATGTAATCTATTTTTCAATCATCTATCCACCTCTTGAATTCTTAAAGTAATTTAATTAGTAAAATATGAATAAATACATTAATATTAAACGAGTCATTGGCTGTGGGCTCAACATTTGGCACATCATCATTGGCTCTTTTTATTTTATTATTTTCTTTTTTTATATTATCAAAATATTTTTGTAACACCTACTTTATTACCTATAAATATTAAAAAAACTCATAACTCATGATATAATATTAGTCTTTTTATGTCAATTAATTAATTATTTTAATATAATTGAATCAAAACAATAATATCCAATGAAAAAACTTTCAATATCAATACTTTCGAAAAAAAAAAAACAAATCATACGCAAAAATTAATCGATTTTAATATAATTGAGTTAAAATAATTATTTTGTATGACAGATTTAAGTCAAAATAATAATATCCAATGAAAACATTTTTAGTAATTATCAATACTTTCCAATAAAAAACAATACATACGCAAGAAAAAAAAACTAAAAAACATAAAAACAAACAAAACCATCAATTTTTGTCTTTAACGCAACGTATGATTTGAATGCGTATAACTTATTTTAATAAAATGTATGATTATTTTTAGTAACTTATTTTATTCAATTAGTAACTTATTTTTAGTTTGATTTGATTAGGTTTTCATTAGCAAATAATTAACCTAACGTATGATTGTTTATAACTTGTTTTTTAAAAATGTAATAACATATGACTGATTATTGAAAACTGATTTTTGTAATCAATGGACTTCAATTCTCCAGGCTATTTATTTTCCTTAGATAAATGGTTTAGGTAAATTTGTCTATAAATTGTGCAAAACTTATGTCAAATGTGCAATTCATTCACGAAACCAAGTTATAGTGATCCAATTTTCATTTTAATTCTAATTTGATTTTTTTTTATTATTAGGGAAGATATTAGTTATGATCTATTAGTTTGTGGCTCTTATGGTCATATATAAGGAGAACCAACCAGCTATCAAATTGATGAAGAAATGTTACATTGAAATTATCATATCGAGTGTAACATTACTTTTTCTTTTTAAAAAGTATGCTTTGACATATGATTTTTTAACATATCAGTGGTCCTTATGATTTTATGTCTACGATAAAGAAGGATGGTTCTCAACTATGTTAATATCTCTCTCTCTATTTCTTAAGTATATCTATGTTATTCGTTTAACTGGATTAATAAATTATTTTATCGCTCTCTTTTTTCATAAACTAAATAATTGTAACAATTTAATCCAATATAATTGATTTGTTATTTTCATAAGCTATTTTGTCACTCTCTTTCTTCATATATAAAAAGTGAGAAAAGACATCAGGGAATATTAATATTCTACATTCTACACATTATCTTTGTTTACTATATTAGATATTAATTATAATAATTTAATTTAGTTTTTTTTTTATCTATTATCAGTAGTTTTTTGTATGTTGGAATCTAACTTTTTATCTACTATTGCCTATATATTGTTTTCAAAAGTTAACGTCCAAAAAAGGTAAAAAAAATACATTTTATTTTTTGAAATTGAAATACAGTACATTATTTAGAGTCTTTGACGAATGGGACAGCTATGATCAACATTAATAGCAAGTCTATTATTCTCAAAAGTCAATTACCAATTTTTAATCATTCAGTTATTTCAATTTTCAATTTAAATATGGCCTTGATTTGTATGCTTTTAATTATTCAGTGATCGAATTGATTTCACTATATTAATATTGTAATTGTCTATTTTTAATCGTCTATTAATTATCCGATGTTTGCTTTCCTTCGTAAAATGACTCAATCTTCACGTTTTATAAATCACCTCATGTAGCTAAGTTGTGGATTGAAAGAGTGGAGGGACTTAGGAGGAATTATATTCTCAGTCATAACTTGCTCTCTATAAAAAAATTATATGACAATATTTTATGTGTGGAAAATATTGATCAATATTCACCTTATATATATATATTTTTTGATGATTCATATATTTAGTTATTAGTTTACACTTTAGATGATCTATTGTCTAAATATTCCCATCGTATATCTAAAAGGATCAAAAGTTGTTAGATCGTAGTGGATAATAATTGGACTATCAATATCTTATCATTGTCTCGCAATCTATTTATTGCCATCATGCTACTTCTAAACATTTTTTCTGTTTCTTAGTATACATAATATAATTGCATGTATTAAGGTTTAATAATTCAACATTATATAATCACCTAGGTTTAATTTTTAATGAAATACATACGCAATTTTCATGCCTTTTATTTATTATATTCATATGATCAATGTTTAATTTTTAATATTATATATGTAAATTTTTGTCCTATTTTATTTTTTCGATTGCTATTAGTTGCAAAGGAATCAATAGATTGTCAAATAATAAAAAATAACTATGTTAGTGAAATATTTTTCTATTGACTATATTAGTGAAGTATTTACCAGTGCAAAAGTCACAAAAATCCTCCAAAATCAATAAAAAAATGGACAAATACGCTTCAATGTAAGTTATTTGTCAATCATTTATCCATCTCTTCAATTTTTAAAGTAATTTGATTAGTAATATACAAATAAATACATTAATATTAAACGAGTCCGTGCAACACATGAATTTAAAACTAGTATATATAATTAAAACGGAGTGATTTGCTGTGGGCTAGACATTTGGCACATCACTATTGATTCCTTTTATTTTATCATTTTCTTTTTTAATATTATCAAAGCCTAACACCCACCTTTATTACTTATAAATTTTAATTATAAGTGAAATGAAGTCCATTTAGTACTCTTAAATGACTATGATCATCAATTACACTTTATATACCTATAAATTTTGATTATAGTCATAATTAATATTATATTTTATTACATGTTTTTTTTGAAGGATTATTCTATTACTTCAACACTTACAAAATTAAAATTTTTTGAAAAAAATACTTAATAAAATTAATATTTATTGTATAATAATTAATCTTAGTGTTACAAAACAAAACTATAATATTATATATCTATTAATTTCAGTATTAAAACTTATATACATTAACTATATTATAATAATTACGATAATTATAATATAATTATAATTTTTGATAGAATGAACACTTAATATAAGACCAAACAATTCTAAATCACTTCGGGACATTCAAACTCAAGGAGGATCAGATATAGTATTTACAAAAACATAATATATGCTTTCATAATGACAAGCTTCATGTGGTGAGAATCTCAATTAGCACTTAGTTCATCATCAACAAGAAATTTGTGAGATACAAAGGTTGACATAATATATTTATTAATTTTAGTATTAGAACTTATATAAATTAAATAGATTATAATAATTACAATAATTATAATATAGTTATAATTTAAATTATTTTAATTTTTTAAACATTCTTTTTTTATCACAAATTTTTTAAACATTCAATTTTCTTTATTTTATTTCATATATTCAATTACATACAATAAAATAAAATTCATTATATATGAAATGAAAAGCTATCATTGGCCGTTCAAATTTTACTTTATTTTTTACCGTTATTCAATTATTAATATACAATATTACAGTTTTGACTCATAATATTAGATGAGAGTAAGAATGTCAATTACAGTTAAGCTTTCAAAACCATCCTTTTTGTTGAAAAATTAATGGGATATTAATTGATTAACATTAGAAATTAATTATAAAATGGGACAACAAATATACTCCTATTAGGTAATCCTTCTACTTTTCTTCTTTCTCCCTTTTTTTATTTTAAAAAAAACTATATTGATTTTATTTGCATATTTTGTCTTGATTCAATCTATCATCTATCGCCCCATCTTTCAATAAAAAAAGAAAAATCTATCAGCTATCGTTATTTCCATATTTTTTGAGATTTTTTGGACACTATTATGTATTTTTATTGGATTTGTGTAGTTTTTTATTAACTTTAAGTTATCTTCTACCCTATTATATATATGTTTTGATAATGTACATGATTTTACAATTATTAATGTCTCCTTTTTTTTTTTTTACTTATTTCAATTTAGGTTTATTATTCAATGGATGATGGAATTAGATTTTGTTTAATGAAATTTAGTGTTGCTTAATTGTTTATTAGTCAATTGATTTATTAGCTTATGTAGTTTTTAGTGACTTTCTTATATCATCCTCTTTAAGTGTTATTTTTTATTTTTATTAGGCATTTAACACATATTATCATAAATGTTTTTTTGTTTTATTGGCTATTCAAAATCCACCTAAGGTAGATGAATATTTTCTATTTTCAGCCAAAAAAAAAAAGAGTTAGCAATTAGTAAGGAAAATTATGTTGATTATCTTTAACGTTTTTTGCTATTACGATGAATAATTTCGGTCAAAACTATTACCTATATCATGTGTATTGAGTATATTCATTCAAGATTTTATTATTTGTTTTATAAAAGGGTAAACATTACACCATATGGTATTAAAAGAAATTATGATTAATCCCTTGCCTCTTTTCATCAAAAATATATAAAATATAAAATATATCAACTATTTAAATAATAACACATACCTGTGTGAAGTACGGAATTCACACTAGTTTATGACAAAATTTGTGTTAAAAGACCAAGTTGTCCCAAGAATTCATTGGAAATAAAGAAAATCAATAGAAAAAGGAAAGAAAAAGCAATTAATAAAGATAAAATTGGTAAAATAGTTATTAATACGTTATTAAAATTGTAAAATAACAGATATTATAAAACAACAAAAAAATTAGTTAAAATCACATATATTTTGAAATAAAGGGAATTAAAAAAACACAATTATCAAACGTTTAACTAATTTATTCATACAACAACAATCCATTATTAAACAACAAGCTGTTCAATAACACGGTTATCAAATATTCAAAATGACATTATTCTATTTTTTTCATACTTTCCATTATTAAACAAATGTTTTTTTGGTATGAAATCGGTATAGCTTCATTGCTCGCATCAAAGGAAATCATATCTCACGTACATAAGTCATAAGGGGTATCATTTTACCCTATGGAAGGAAGCCTAAAATTTTCTCTTTCGATCCTGTCTTCTTACGAGTGCAGAGCAACAAATTTAATTCTCGCTTGTAATCTGGGTTTGGCACATCCTTGTAGTTTGCAGAGGCGTCCGTGAGTATCCGTTATAACACCTTGAGTTTCTTTCATTCCAAATCGGGGATGTAATCGTGGTAATGCATATACCGAGGATCTTAAAATGGGCTTTGGTGTATCCGTGACGGGTCTAGGCCTCGCTCAACATCTTGTATGTCTGTATATAGGTTGCCACATTTGGTAATGGGCTAGGACATTCTGCACTATTATCCGATCGTATGCGCACCTATAAAATAGATGTTCATGACTTTCATTCTGGTCTAGGCATAAGAGACACACCTCGGGAGTGCAGTAATGTGCATTTGGTGTATCCTATCCGAGTGTTGTTAGTCCGCTAAGCCAGGCTCTCCGTAAGCAAAGGCATGCTTGGGCGAGTTGTACCTGTCCCGGATTAACCGGGTGAGGGGTAGTTTTGTAGTGTCACCTTACAACCATTTGTAGCCACTGGCAATAGAATAGTCTCCAGAATGATTAGCCTTCCATCTGTTGTTTGAATACCCAGGGGCAAATTCTCCTCTCGGCTTTACAATTTGCCTCCAATACCAGGCTGATTGAGGTGTGGCTTGTACCGCCAACAGTCTTCTCCTTTGATGTATTAAACAAATGTTATTCCAGCATGTCATACAACTTTTGAATGAAGCTACTAATGTAAGACTCTTCAAGTCCTGGATCTAATAAGGAATTTCTCAATTTAGTATGGTTGGCCCTCACCTCTCTTCCCACCTCACTTTCTTCCTCCATCGCTATAGAGACGGCCTCACAAATGGCTTCCTTGGTGACGAAACCATCTTCCTCTCTCTTCTCGACCTCAACTCCGACTCTCAACTCTGAACTTAGCAACTTGGCGTTGATGAACTGGTCCGCTGCTCGAGGGATCATCACAAGTTGACACTTGCTCACCATCGCTCGGATATAGAACCCGACCCACGGTGAGTCACAAAGCATCCTACGGAAGGATGTTTCAAGATCAATTGTTGTTGCACCCAGCCCCTTGAACAATCCCCCTTCCTTTGATTCTCTCTGCAAACCCTTCCGGAAGGGCGGACTCAATTGTTTCATAACCCACGGGCGGTTTCGGAGCAGCTATGAAAGGTCGACCCTCAATTTTTTTGGACACTACTATGTATTTTTATTGGATTTGTGTAGTTTTTTATTAACTTTAAGTTATCTTCTACCCTATTATATATATGTTTTGATAATGTACATGATTTTACAATTATTAATGTCTCCTTTTTTTTTTTTACTTATTTCAATTTAGGTTTATTATTCAATGGATGATGGAATTAGATTTTGTTTAATGAAATTTAGTGTTGCTTAATTAGTTTATTAGTCAATTGATTTATTAGCTTATGTAGTTTTTAGTGACTTTCTTATATCATCCTCTTTAAGTGTTATTTTTTATTTTTATTAGGCATTTAACACATATTATCATAAATGTTTTTTTGTTTTATTGGCTATTCAAAATCCACCTAAGGTAGATGAATATTTTCTATTTTCAGCCAAAAAAAAAAAGAGTTAGCAATTAGTAGGGAAAATTATGTTGATTATCTTTAACGTTTTTTGCTATTACGATGAATAATTTCGGTCAAAACTATTACCTATATCATGTGTATTGAGTATATTCATTCAAGATTTTATTATTTGTTTTATAAAAGGGTAAACATTACACCATATGGTATTAAAAGAAATTATGATTAATCCCTTGCCTCTTTTCATCAAAAATATATAAAATATATAAAATATAAAATATATCAACTATTTAAATAATAACACATACCTGTGTGAAGTACGGAATTCACACTAGTTTATGACAAAATTTGTGTTAAAAGACCAAGTTGTCCCAAGAATTCATTGGAAATAAAGAAAATCAATAGAAAAAGGAAAGAAAAAGCAATTAATAAAGATAAAATTGGTAAAATAGTTATTAATACGTTATTAAAATTGTAAAATAACAGATATTATAAAACAACAAAAAAATTAGTTAAAATCACATATATTTTGAAATAAAGGGAATTAAAAAAACACAATTATCAAACGTTTAACTAATTTATTCATACAACAACAATCCATTATTAAACAACAATCTGTTCAATAACACGGTTATCAAATATTCAAAATGACATTATTCTATTTTTTTCATACTTTCCATTATTAAACAAATGTTTTTTTGGTATGAAATCAGTATAGCTTCATTGCTTGCATCAAAGGAAATCATATCTCACGTACATAAGTCATAAGGGGTATCATTTTACCCTATGGAAGGAAGCCTAAAATTTTCTCTTTCGATCCTGTCTTCTTACGAGTGCAGAGCAACAAATTTAATTCCGCTTGTAATCTGGGTTTGGCACATCCTTGTAGTTTGCAGAGGCGTCCGTGAGTATCCGTTATAACACCTTGAGTTTCTTTCATTCCAAATCGGGGATGTAATCGTGGTAATGCATATACCGAGGATCTTAAAATGGGCTTTGGTGTATCCGTGACGGGTCTAGGCTCTGCTCAACATCTTGTATGTCTGTATATAGGTTGCCACATTTGGTAATGGGCTAGGACATTCTCGCACTATTATCCGATCGTATGCGCACCTATAAAATAGATGTTCATGACTTTCATTCTGGTCTAGGCATAAGAGACACACCTCGGGAGTGCAGTAATGTGCATTTTGTGTATCCTATCCAAGTGTTGTTAGTCCGCTAAGCCAGGCTCTCCGAAGCAAAAGGCATGCTTGGGCGAGTTGTACCTGTCCCGGATTAACGAGGTGAGGGGTAGTTTTGTAGTGTCACCTTACAACCATTTGTAGCCACTGGCAATAGAATAGTCTCCGGAATGATTAGCCTTCCATCTGTTGTTTGAATACCCGGGGGCAAATTCTCCTCTCGGCTTTACAATCCGCCTCCAATACCAGGCTGATTGAGGTGTGGCTTGTACACGCCAACAGTCTTCTCCTTTGATGTATTAAACAAATGTTATTCCAGCATGTCATACAACTTTTGAATGAAGCTACTAATGTAAGACTCTTCAAGTCCTGGATCTAATAAGGAATTTCTCAATTTAGTATGGTTGGCCCTCACCTCTCTTCCCACCTCACTTTCTTCCTCCATCGCTATAGAGACGGCCTCACAAATGGCTTCCTTGGTGACGAAACCATCCTCCTCTCTCTTCTCGACCTCAACTCCGACTCTCAACTCCGAACTTAGCAACTTGGCGTTGATGAACTGGTCCGCTGCTCGAGGGATCATCACAAGTTGACACTTGCTCACCATCGCTCGGATATAGAACCCGACCCACGAGTGAGTCACAAAGCATCCTACGGAAGGATGTTTCAAGATCAATTGTTGTTGCACCCAGCCCCCTTGAACAATCCCCCTTCCTTTGATTCTCTCTGCAAACCCTTCCGGAAGGGCGGACTCAATTGTTTCATAACCCACAGGCGGTTTCGGAGCGGCTATGAAAGGTCGACCCTCAATTTTTTTGGACACTACTATGTATTTTTATTGGATTTGTGTAGTTTTTTATTAACTTTAAGTTATCTTCTACCCTATTATATATATGTTTTGATAATGTACATGATTTTACAATTATTAATGTCTCCTTTTTTTTTACTTATTTCAATTTAGGTTTATTATTCAATGGATGATGGAATTAGATTTTGTTTAATGAAATTTAGTGTTGCTTAATTAGTTTATTAGTCAATTGATTTATTAGCTTATGTAGTTTTTAGTGACTTTCTTATATCATCCTCTTTAAGTGTTATATTTTATTTTTATTAGGCATTTAACACTTATTATCATAAATGTTTTTTTGTTTTATTGGCTATTCAAAATCCACCTAAGGTAGATGAATATTTTCTATTTTCAGCCAAAAAAAAAAAGAGTTAGCAATTAGTAGGGAAAATTATGTTGATTATCTTTAACGTTTTTTGCTATTACGATGAATAATTTCGGTCAAAACTATTACCTATATCATGTGTATTGAGTATATTCATTCAAGATTTTATTATTTGTTTTATAAAAGGGTAAACATTACACCATATGGTATTAAAAGAAATTATGATTAATCCCTTGCCTCTTTTCATCAAAAATATATAAAATATATAAAATATAAAATATATCAACTATTTAAATAATAACACATACCTGTGTGAAGTACGGAATTCACACTAGTTTATGACAAAATTTGTGTTAAAAGACCAAGTTGTCCCAAGAATTCATTGGAAATAAAGAAAATCAATAGAAAAAGGAAAGAAAAAGCAATTAATAAAGATAAAATTGGTAAAATAGTTATTAATACGTTATTAAAATTGTAAAATAACAGATATTATAAAACAACAAAAAAATTAGTTAAAATCACATATATTTTGAAATAAAGGGAATTAAAAAAACACAATTATCAAACGTTTAACTAATTTATTCATACAACAACAATCCATTATTAAACAACAAGCTGTTCAATAACACGGTTATCAAATATTCAAAATGACATTATTCTATTTTTTTCATACTTTCCATTATTAAACAAATGTTTTTTTGGTATGAAATCGGTATAGCTTCATTGCTTGCATCAAAGGAAATCATATCTCACGTACATAAGTCATAAGGGGTATCATTTTACCCTATGGAAGGAAGCCTAAAATTTTCTCTTTCGAGTCCTGTCTTCTTACAGAGTGCAGAGCAACAAATTTAATTCCGCTTGTAATCTGGGTTTGGCACATCCTTGTAGTTTGCGGAGGCGTCCGTGAGTATCCGTTATAACACCTTGAGTTTCTTTCATTCCAAATCGGGGATGTAATCGTGGTAATGCATATACCGAGGATCTTAAAATGGGCTTTGGTGTATCCGTGACGGGTCTAGGCCTCGCTCAACATCTTGTATCGTTGTATATAGGTTGCCACATTTGGTAATGGGCTAGGACATTCTGCACTATTATCCGATCGTATGCGCACCTATAAAATAGATGTTCATGACTTTCATTCTGGTCTAGGCATAAGAGACACACCTCGGGAGTGCGATAATGTGCATTTTGTGTATCCTATCCGAGTGTTGTTAGTCCGCTAAGCCGGGCTCTCCGTAAGCAAAAGGCATGCTTGGGCGGGTTGTACCGTCCCGGATTAACGAGGTGAGGGGTAGTTTTGTAGTGTCACCTTACAACCATTTGTAGCCACCGGCAATAGAATAGTCTCCAGAATGATTAGCCTTCCATCCGTTGTTTGAATACCCGAGGGCAAATTCTCCTCTCGGCTTTACAATCGCCTCCAATACCAGGCTGATTGAGGTGTGGCTTGTACACGCCAACAGTCTTCTCCTTTGATGTATTAAACAAATGTTATTCCAGCATGTCATACAACTTTTGAATGAAGCTACTAATGTAAGACTCTTCAAGTCCTGGATCTAATAAGGAATTTCTCAATTTAGTATGGTTGGCCCTCACCTCTCTTCCCACCTCACTTTCTTCCTCCATCGCTATAGAGACGGCCTCACAAATGGCTTCCTTGGTGACGAAACCATCCTCCTCTCTCTTCTCGACCTCAACTCCGACTCTCAACTCCGAACTTAGCAACTTGGCGTTGATGAACTGGTCCGCTGCTCGAGGGATCATCACAAGTTGACACTTGCTCACCATCGCTCGGATATAGAACCCGACCCACGGTGAGTCACAAAGCATCCTACGGAAGGATGTTTCAAGATCAATTGTTGTTGCACCCAGCCCCCTTGAACAATCCCCCTTCCTTTGATTCTCTCTGCAAACCCTTCCGGAAGGGCGGACTCAATTGTTTCATAACCCACGGGCGGTTTCGGAGCGAGCTATGAAAGGTCGACCCTCAATTTTTTTTGGACACTACTATGTATTTTTATTGGATTTGTGTAGTTTTTTTATTAACTTTAAGTTATCTTCTACCCTATTATATATATGTTTTGATAATGTACATGATTTTACAATTATTAATGTCTCCTTTTTTTTTTACTTATTTCAATTTAGGTTTATTATTCAATGGATGATGGAATTAGATTTTGTTTAATGAAATTTAGTGTTGCTTAATTAGTTTATTAGTCAATTGATTTATTAGCTTATGTAGTTTTTAGTGACTTTCTTATATCATCCTCTTTAAGTGTTATATTTTATTTTTATTAGGCATTTAACACTTATTATCATAAATGTTTTTTTGTTTTATTGGCTATTCAAAATCCACCTAAGGTAGATGAATATTTTCTATTTTCAGCCAAAAAAAAAAAGAGTTAGCAATTAGTAGGGAAAATTATGTTGATTATCTTTAACGTTTTTTGCTATTACGATGAATAATTTCGGTCAAAACTATTACCTATATCATGTGTATTGAGTATATTCATTCAAGATTTTATTATTTGTTTTATAAAAGGGTAAACATTACACCATATGGTATTAAAAGAAATTATGATTAATCCCTTGCCTCTTTTCATCAAAAATATATAAAATATATAAAATATAAAATATATCAACTATTTAAATAATAACACATACCTGTGTGAAGTACGGAATTCACACTAGTTTATGACAAAATTTGTGTTAAAAGACCAAGTTGTCCCAAGAATTCATTGGAAATAAAGAAAATCAATAGAAAAAGGAAAGAAAAAGCAATTAATAAAGATAAAATTGGTAAAATAGTTATTAATACGTTATTAAAATTGTAAAATAACAGATATTATAAAACAACAAAAAAATTAGTTAAAATCACATATATTTTGAAATAAAGGGAATTAAAAAAACACAATTATCAAACGTTTAACTAATTTATTCATACAACAACAATCCATTATTAAACAACAACCTGTTCAATAACACAGCTTATCAAATATTCAAAATGACATTATTCTATTTTTTTCATACTTTCCATTATTAAACAAATGTTTTTTTGGTATGAAATCAGTATAGCTTCATTGCTTGCATCAAAGGAAATCATATCTCACGTACATAAGTCATAAGGGGTATCATTTTACCCTATGGAAGGAAGCCTAAAATTTTCTCTTTCGAGTCCTGTCTTCTTACAGAGTGCGAGCAACAAATTTAATTCTCGCTTGTAATCTGGGTTTGGCACATCCTTGTAGTTTGCAGAGGCGTCCGTGAGTATCTCGTTATAACACCTTGAGTTTCTTTCATTCCAAATCGGGGATGTAATCGTGGTAATGCATATACCGAGGATCTTAAAATGGGCTTTGGTGTATCTCGTGACGGGTCTAGGCACTGCTCAACATCTTGTATGTCTGTATATAGGTTGCCACATTTGGTAATGGGCTAGGACATTCCGCACTATTATCTCGATCTGTATGCGCACCTATAAAATAGATGTTCATGACTTTCATTCTGGTCTAGGCATAAGAGACACACCTCGGGAGTGCAGTAATGTGCATTTTGTGTATCCTATCCAGGTGTTGTTAGTCCGCTAAGCCGGGCTCTCCGAAGCAAAGGCATGCTTGGGCGGGTTGTACCGTCCCGCATTAACGAGGTGAGGGGTAGTTTTGTAGTGTCACCTTACAACCATTTGTAGCCACCGGCAATAGAATAGTCTCCGTAATGATTAGCCTTCCATCTCGTTGTTTGAATACCCGAGGGCAAATTCTCCTCTCGGCTTTACAATCCGCCTCCAATACCAGGTCGATTGAGGTGTGGCTTGTACCGCCAACAGTCTTCTCCTTTGATGTATTAAACAAATGTTATTCCAGACATGTCATACAACTTTTGAATGAAGCTACTAATGTAAGACTCTTCAAGTCCTGGATCTAATAAGGAATTTCTCAATTTAGTATGGTTGGCCCTCACCTCTCTTCCCACCTCACTTTCTTCCTCCATCGCTATAGAGACGGCCTCACAAATGGCTTCCTTGGTGACGAAACCATCCTCCTCTCTCTTCTCGACCTCAACTCCGACTCTCAACTCCGAACTTAGCAACTTGGCGTTGATGAACTGGTCCGCTGCTCGAGGGATCATCACAAGTTGACACTTGCTCACCATCGCTCGGATATAGAACCCGACCCACGGTGAGTCACAAAGCATCCTACGGAAGGATGTTTCAAGATCAATTGTTGTTGCACCCAGCCCCCTTGAATAATCCCCCTTCCTTTGATTCTCTCCGCAAACCCTTCCGGAAGGGCGGACTCAATTGTTTCATAACCCACAGGCGGTTTCGGAGCAGACTATGAAAGGTCGACCTTCAAAATACAACCGCATAAAAAGTATGAGCTTTCGCATAATTTGTACTTAATTGGCTATATCAAATCATCTCTTGCAATTACATGCAAATCTAATAACAGAAACCTAATTTATTTTCATTAATTACTTCTAATTGATCAAAATCTAATTAGGTTGGTGCATGGATTTCAGTTTAATATTTAAATTTTTATATTTGCAGGTTCAGATGACGATATTAGCATTAAGTTTGATTTTTATAATGCTTAGGACTATGAAAAAACGGGGAGAATGTGTAAAATTATTAGTACATAAAAGAAAAAAATGAAAAATTTATATAACTTAAGTTATTATATGCTTGCCTTTGGATAGGTTTAGATTTGACTTAATTAATTAGTTTAATAAATAGTAAAATCATAAGTTGAGTATCATTTTATTATTTTCTAGGCAAGTTTAATCTAAAATATTACATTATTTAGTCTAAAATCTAACCAAACCGAAATCAATTTAGACTAGATCAACATTTAGTCTTATTCAGGTGGACCAGTGGACTGGAGCGATGGACCGAATTATATATTATACCTGAGTATTTTCTTTCCTCATCACTCTACCTCGACCCCCTAAAGACTCTACCTTTCTTTGCGTCATGACTCGTAGACGCCGTGATAGTGCTGTTATGGCCCATGGCGATGGTTATCTTCCATCCTGAGTTTGTATATATTTTAACCATAACTTTAAATATCTTTTGTTCTTGTAAAAATCTCAATTGCTTTACATTCTCTCTCTATCAGGTAGAGATAGCAATGGACGTTGGACTCTATTCGGACACATTGGACCTAATCCAGTTTTTAGGGTTTGGATCCTTGTAATTTGAATTCGTTGAATTTTTAAAGGATCTGGGTCCAATTGGATTCGGATTGGATTTAGATCCGCGTATGAAACTTTCATATTCAAATTTGAGCTGTGACTTGTTAAGAAATCCGTTTAATTTTTTTAATCATAAGTTAAAATTTTGATTACCTGTAGGTCTTTGACCATATCGGCTTTACTTTCTTTTCTTTGTTATAATTGAGTTATTAATTATGTATGGTTTTTCGCAAGATGTTACTGGTGCTGATATTTGAGTGGGTATGTATATATAGTAGTCATTTCGGTTTTTGGTTAGGTGTTGTAGAATGTGAACTGAAATGCATTGGTGTTGGGTATGTAATTTGCTAAGAAGTTGTATACAATCACGTGATGTGATACTGTCAAAGTCAAATTTATCAAAAAGTGGGGTAAAAAATATCAAAATACTTGGACCTATTAAACTTTGTTGGATCCAAATGATCAAGGTCCGGAGTTCATTTTCACATACTTTATGAATGCTGAGTTCATTTTCACATACTCTATGAATCTGGATTGGATTTGAATCCAAAGTTAGAAAATTTAAACGAATTTAGATTTTGATGGACTTGATTCATATTCGATCCATTATCATTCCTACTCGTCGGATCCTTGTGTTTTTTAATTTTGAAGATTGTGATTCAATTTGGTATGGAATTTCTTATCTAATATGTTCATTTTTTAATTTGGCAATGTCAGTTGATTTTTTTGAAGATGGATATATCGGTTGTTGATTAGGGTTTAATTTTTAAGGTTTTATTTGATTCTAAAAAATGGTAAGAAAAAATATTTTAGAGGAGAAAAAAAAAGTTAAAGAAAAAAGAAAGTACTCTTGAAATTGCTTTTCTCTCTCCACCCGTAACCTAATCTACGAAGCCCCACGGCAGCAACTCAGTAACCCATTTTAATTTTTGTCAGTTTCTTCACATTTCCCTCTTTCTCGCTCCTCTTGCTAGGATACATCATCAAAATGTCTCTTTCTTTAGTTTCCAGCCATGGTTGGCCACAACCTCCTTTCTGGCGCCAATAATGCTTTTCAATGATCTCTCTGTGAAACAATTTCTTAACAAGGACTTGGGATCACTCCCTCTGCTAGCCATTTCCACCGGTGACAAAGCTCCATTATGAAAACATCACCGAAAAATATTATTAACCAAATCAATTAAATTTTCCATTATCTTTTACACCAATTTTTTTCCTTCCTTTTTTTCTTTGTTCAAAACAAAGAGAAAAAAATTATTTTCCAATATCTTTTTTCCATCCAATTTTTCAAGAATTAAATAGTCTAATGGAACTTTTAAGTTCTTGATTATTTTGTTCGTTCTACTCCTAGCCTTTCGGATGATTGTTGGTCTTTTGGTGTTTTACTAATTTGGTTTTTGGCTTTTTGTGTGTTTGACTAATGATTGTTGGTCCTTTTGGTGTTTTACTGATTAGTTACTATATGTGATTATCTGGTTTAGGTTTCTTTCTCATTTTCCTTTTTTATAATTATATTCAAATCTTTTGATTCAATCATTATATTCATATATTTGTGTGACAATGTTCAATAGTTGATCAACTGTTTCTGGTGGGGACACTCTTTCATGGAGTTTCGAAAAGTCCATCCGATTAGCCGAATTATTCTTAGTCTCCCAAAGGCGTTGGGGGACTGGGTTTAAGAGACATGGATACTTTCAATTCGGCTTTGCTGGCTAGACAGTTGTGGCGTGTGGTACAGGATGAAAACTCCCTGGTTTGGCGACTCCTCAAGGCAAGATACTTCCTTGATTATGGGTCAATGAGCGCTAACCTTGGTAACCGTCCTAGTTTCACTTGGAGAAGTCTTTGGGGGTGAGATGGGTTATTGAGCAGAGGAGTTTCTGGCGTGTGGGAAACGGTATGATACTTAATATTCGGGATGCACAATGGATCCTTCGCCCGTATTTTTTAAGTTAATTACCCCTTTTAATCCGAATTTTGCTTTATTTCGTGCTGGGGACCTTATAAACTGGGATACGAAGGAATGGAATGTAGAGTTGGTGGATTCCATTTTTTACCCATTAATGTGGATATTATCAAATCACTACCTTTGAGCATTAATTTACCCCCAATCGGTTGGTTTGGTTGGAGTCTCCAACTGGTGAGCTAACTACGAAATTGGCCTACCAATTGATTTGCGCTTCTAAGCATCCGTGGGCAACTAGTAATAATTCGGATGGGCATACTTTAGGATGGAACTGTATTTGGGGATTGAAGATCCGTCCGAGGATGAGGACCTTAAATTTGTGTGGAGATGTTGTGCCGGTGCCTTACCGACAGCCTAACGTCTGGGGTCTCGGGTCCAATCCTTTTCCATGCGGTGTAACATTTGTGGTTGGCAGAAGAAAATGACACTCATGCTCTCTTTCAATGCCAAGCTGCTGTTACAGTGTGGAATAATAGTAAGTTTGTGTACATTCTTCCGTTGCTAGATGGTCCCAACTTATGGGATGCTTTCTTCCGGGTAAGAGAGTTGTTAGGAGAGTTGGAGTGAGAGGAGTTTCTAGTGGTGGACTGGGGCATTTGGGGGCGAGGAATAGAGCTTTCTTCGGTGGAGATAGCGTTAGGTGGGAAATGGTGGCAGAGCGTGCTGTAGGTGTGGTGAAAAGCTACCAGGAGCTGCTGGAAAATACTTCCCCATGGCTAACGGGTCTGCCTAACGCTTGGAGGCCGCCAGGTACAGGCCTAATGAAGGGCAACTTTGATGCCGCTCAACTCAGAGATTGGTGTCACGGATGGGATGTTGTGGTGAGAGATTCAGAAGGGTCGGTTCTGTTGGCTAGTATGGTTCAGGGGCCTGGATTTCTTGGACCTGAAATGGAAGAAGCTAAAGCTTGCTGCTACGCTTTATCGGAGGTGGTCAGACGTGGGTTCTCAAGTGTTGAAATTGAAGTTGATAGTCTTTCTCTCCATTTCAAGTTGAAGAAGAAGGACTCGCTGGCGTCAAGCATAGGTTTGATCATTGATGATATACCGCGTATTTGTCAATCTTTCCAATTTTATACTTTTTCTTTTGTGAAAAGGAAGGGTTAGAGTTGCTCATAATTTAGTTCATCTCCAGCCATATTAGAGTTTGACTTCGAACGGTTCAGATTTTATCTTGAATTTGGCCAATATGGATATTGAGGCTTATTGGTTTGAATCAATAAAACCCCTCTTTTTTAATTAAAAAAATCATTATATTCATATATTTTCATATACCTAGTATAAAAGTTGAAGATAGCTCTGGGCTTGAAACACAACTTTTTATAAACATGAGTCATACTTACCGGGTAACTATAACTATGATGTACACTTACGGTTATAAATTTAAGATTTAATTCTTCCAAACACTAAATTATTATACAAGATGAAATAATGGGCATGAAACATGCCCTATGCTCAAGGATATATAAGATAAGTTCCAACAGAGGTTTAGCTTGCAATGTAATTAGGTCCTCAAGGAGGACGAATTCTTACGTATAATGGAATGTGTATTCATAATTCAAATCTAGGGGTAACACCTTAAGGGAGCCTACTAATGGATAGACCCTGAAATTTCACTCATTTAATGGATATTCTCTTTATTCAATCTATCCAATCTGAAAAGGGATGAAAATCTAAAATATATGGATGATGGATGAATGGTTTGACGATCGGGTTAATTGGATGATGCTCACTCCAACCAGTTACCTGATCCAGCATCCACACTCATCCAATTGTTATAATACACTTAACTAAAACGCATCTTTTATTGAAGTATACTTTTTCTTAAAAAGTTACTTTAACTTTACATAAACCCGATCCACTTGTTTTTACCTATGGATGCTGTATGAATAGATCCACTCAGTTTTTACCCACGGATGCTGCATGAATGGATATGAATTAAATTTCCACATATGATAGTTGTAGATTATGGTTTTCACCCTAACTGAACTTGATCGTTTGCCAACCCTACCATCCAAACAATTATCCTTTAGTTTCTTAATATGCTAACTAGACAAAAAGACAACATAATATATACACCGATGCATAAAATTGTCTCAAACTAGCTAAACAAGGTGACATCCACATATCTAATAATGTTTTTGGTCAACGTGAATACTCCAACTTGTTCTGCTAATTATATACATAAACACAGAGAGAAAAAGAAAGAAAGAGTAGAAAGTTTGCATTTGTACCTGTGAGTTCGAGCCCAAGAATCATCTCTTGAAACTGATCCTTTTGCAAAACACATTCACTTCCAAGTGCGCAGTAAACCACACTCTCTTTGCCAAAACCTTTTAACCATCCATCAAACTGAGGATCCAGGGTAGCAGCTAGTGGCTCAGGAAGCAAAGGGCCAGTTAAAAGCAGGGGCTTTCCACAATGATTCTCTACAAAATCACAAAAAGGACCTTCAATTTCCCTACCCGTTTTTGACCCAATCGCATCACATTCGTCCAAACCTCTCATGACCCTTTCTAAAGTCGCCAAAAGTTGTTTGACCTGGGAGGCCTGTAGCCTACTACCCTGCGATGGGAAGTGGTCCCTTGGGGGCAGATCTCTGACCTTGGGGATTGCGGACGCTAGTGTCACCAAGAACCCAATGTTATAATAAATAGACTTGATCCCCAGCTCCCGGGCTACTCCGGGTAGCCAGTATGCAAAGTCAAACAAGATAAAATCAGACTTGAGACAAGTTAGATGGTTTCGGATAGTATCTCGTGTCAGATCCATGGCGGTCCTGAGAAGGGGTCTACCTGAGGCAGGCACGTCGTTGGGGGTCTCGGCCCCAGGAGGAAGGCCATCGACCGGGGGATGGAGATGGGAATGAGGGATATGAGAGTGGGGTGGTAGTTGTGGGAGGCTAACTTGGGTTGGACGTTGGGAGGGAGGAAGAGGGTGACCTTGTGGCCTCTCTTGGCTAATTTGTTGGCTAGGTGGAGATTTGAAGTAATATGGCTAATACCAAACCAGGGGTACATAGCTATGTGCAATGGCCTGTTATTTTTCTCACTCATTTTGGTAGATTTGGCTAATTAGTTTGGTTGCTTCTTGTATTCTCTCTCTTGAGGAGCATATATATATTTCAGATCCCCAAAAGGACTTGGCTCTTTATAAAGCAAATCAAGCCGTACTAAAGACCAATTTGTTTTTCAGAATCAACTTTATTAAAGTAGTTACGAAAGCTAAAAAAACAAATAGGTTTTATTTTCATATTTTCAATTGAATAACAATTTAAAACTCAACTAAAAAATAATTTAGAATTAAAAACCTAATAACATATGTTATCAACTCAACAAAAAAATTAACGTTTTTTTTAAAAAGATGTAATTGACTATAAATAATTGACTAAAGTTGGTAAAATCAAAGAATAAAAAAATTAGTTTTACATATAAACTGTCTGACATTCTTTTTAAACTAACTTCTATTTAATAAACTAACTTAATATTTATTAAAGGATTTTTGGAATATAATAATCTTAACTTTGGTACATTTGAAAACTATTAATCTGTACTTAAGAAATTGTTAGAAATGAGCTGTACTTTTTATGAAGAAATTGATCTCCTAATCATGCTCTTCAATGTTGATTATATGTATTTAATTTATTTTTTCATTAAAAATGAGCTTCCTTATTGCAAGGAGAAAACGATATAATAAAAAAAAGTAAATTAACTCTCATAACGAGTACAGCTCCAACCGGCGATTTCAAAATCGTGAACCATAAGCGAAATCGGATAAATTGGTTAATCGTATATTTTAACCGATTCGCTTAACCGAAAAATCAGTTCGATTTTATCAATTTTTCAATTCAATTTATCAGTTCAAATTTTTTGCTCACCCCGTGGACAATACAAGGCCAGGTCAGGTGTTTTGATGGTCGTAAGAGCACACACAGCACAAAATCCAAATGGGGGTCGCCATCAGCTCAGTTTCTCATGGCCAAAGATGCAGCCCGAGGATCTCGTGCAGATCAGGACCACTCGAAAATATCTAATGATCGTACATGAAACTGGAGTGTTTTAATTGTGTGGACGTGGAAAATAAATGGCAACCTCAATATTGCGCCCTCACAAATTAACAGCTACGGTGTTGATTTTATTTTTTCATTAAATACCCCTAATTCATCTTCTCCCCACCTAAAATGTACTTTTTCATTAGATACTTCTAATTCATCTTCTCCACACCTAAATTCATCCCCTTAAGGACATGTTCAAAGTTACTCCCTCCGTTACAAAATATGTCACTTTAATTATTTTTTCGATTCACAATATTTGTCACTTTACAATTCCAATGACGTATTGATGACTAGTTTGCCAATTTTATTCTTATTATTTATTTTATTTTTGTCCTTTTCTCATTAATTTTCTTCATTTTCAATAAAATCTTGAAAAATTTTGATCTTTTAACACAAATTTTATCATGAATTTAGTGTTTCCTTGTTACTCCCTCGACCTTAAAACGATAAGTATTTTAAACAGAGGAGTACATAAAGACCATCATCTATTTCTACTTTATGTTCATTTCTATTCATTTATGTTTGTTTCTGCTCATTTCGTTCGTTTCTGTTTGTTTCTTCTCTTTTTCGTTATTCATTTATGTTCATTTTTATTCATTTTTGTTTTTGTTTTTTTCTATTTTTTTATGTAACTTTGAACAGCACCCTAGTCCTAAAATTATTTTTTTGCATTTGAAATTTTGTATTATTATGCCAAGTTAACTCTTTATATTGTGGAAGTACTATAATTAGTAAAATTTACTATATGTTTATAAATAATTAATTGAATTTGGAGAATTATTCAAATTATTTTTTACAACTTCGAAAATAACTATTAGGGCATGTTTGGTTGGATGTAATCAAACCGGTAATGTAATCAAATTGGTAATAGTGATTACATTATCATGTTTGGTTATAACTTTGTAATGTAATCAAAATTGCATTATAATCACATTAACCTCTACCTATGTAATTATAATTACTTGGATATTTACTAAACAATTATGATTACATCCATCATTGTAATAAAATTTTAACACATTCCTAATAATTCTATCTCTCTCCCCTCTCTCTACTCTATATCATTTTCTCCCTCCTCCTTGGCAAGTAAAAAATTCATCTATTTGACAAGAAACTTGATTTTTTTTTCTTCTATTATGTTAATATATGATATGATTGCTTGGTAATTAAGAGAAAAATTCAACTTCAATATTTTGGATTCAAAATTTAACTATTCAAATAAAAAGATAAAAGAAGCTTAAATTAAAATTTGTATATCAATTTTTTTACTTGTTAATAATTTTAGTTATTTTTTATCGATAAAAAAATTTAAAACTTAATGATAAAAGAGATTAAAAAAGCTCAAATATAAATTTAGAGTTTAAAAATTTGTTATTTGGATAACATTTATCTCCACTACGACAAACATTTATCGCCACTAGAATAATCCACTTGATCTTTTTTGCCAACCAAAAAATTTAAAATTAGAAAATATAATATAAAAGATTAAAAAAATCTCAAATATGATTTCAAATTTAAAATGTTTTCGTGTGGATAGCATTTATCTCTATTATGATATTAATTGCCATTAAAATAATATAGTTAATATTTTTCACAAAAGAAATAAAACTTGATTTTTACCATTGAAATAATTTATTACCATTGTGATTACATTACACTTTTTATATAACCAAACATGGTAATTTAATTCTTGTCCCATTACATTATATACCTAATTACATTACATAGTTGATTATATTACACCTCTATTACATTACATCCAAGCAAACGCCATATTAATACAAAATAAAATAAGAAGACTAATTAGATATGTTTAATTGTGGGCTCCATCGAAAATATTTTATTTAAAGATTGGAGTTTGAAATCTTTGAGATGTATAGGTGAAGGTAAGGAAGGAGAAAAAGAAGTGAATCTTTTGATTAAATGGAGGGATAAGCTCGCCCCAAGAAATCCAAAATATGGAAGAATGCTCTAAGATTTTGTGCGTGTGATATGATGAGTGATACAAATCTCCATTTTGGTTTTGGTTTGAACATATGCTTCATCTTTATTTTATTTTTTCGCTTCTTGTGACCAAACAAAGGATACATAGCTATGTGCAATGACCTCAGGATATATATGAGCCGAGCTATCATTGAGATACCACTCGGGAAGGGCAATAATTCCGATCTTGGGATTTCCTGGAAAAACATTGTCGCTTTTTTCCAAATTCTAAGTGGATTTGGTCAAAAAGGATTTGGTCAAAAAAACATGTCGATATGACCAATTTTTCCGCATTATCATCCAAATATGTTATGAAAGCCCATATAATTTTTCCGCAAGAAAACAAAGGATCCGGAAGGGCAATAATTCTGATCTTGGTATGCCCATATATATTTATTTCCGCATTATCATCCAAATATATTATGAAGCCAATTGATATGCATCTCGTTACAAAACATTTGTAAAGTGTTTTTTCTTAATTTAAAAATTATATTATTATATATTAAATTGAAAAAAAGGGTATAGTTGAAGATTATAATGATGTTACATGTTAGAGTTATTAAAGTGAAAAAATCACACATTGACAAATTAAGAAGTCTTGAACATGTTTATAAGCTTGTGAGTTACTCTTTTCATTACCAATTGGTTTTGGGATATGATAAAATGTAATTTTACAGGTTTTTACTTTCTTTTTTGTGGCCAATTTTGACCTTTCAAAGACCTTTTCATTGATTTGATTTCGCTTACTTTCTTCATTAATAACTAAATTGTGCGAATTTCTATGTTTTCAAGTGATTCTACCCTTTATAATAAAGAATATGTGCTTTCGAGGTGGTAAGAAAGAGAGCGAGAGACCATAAAAGGTTGGAGAGTGAAGAAAGAAGTTCAGCCAAGTTAGCACAAGCAAGCAGCACAAACCGAAGAAAAAAAAAGAAAAAAAGAGCTAACACAAGTTGTGCTAAAGCCCATGAGGTCAGCACGGGCCGTGCCGAAAGTCGACACGAGGTTGTACTATAGGGAATAAGAGCTTTAGAAGTTGCAACACAGGTTGTGTTAGAGAATCGAGCTCCGAGAAAATGTTGTGAGGTTGCACAATTGACAGCACAAGCACAGCCAAGGGACAAGCACGAGCAATGCCAAACTTAACACTACACGTGCTCGTTTTCTTAAAAATTATCTACCGCAGTTGTACCTTAGCACGGATTGTGCTAAAGTCGATACTACCTGTGTTGATCGGCAGTTTTCAAATTTTCGACTTTTTTCTTCCAAAGACAGTTTGTAACGCCCCCAACTCGTAATCACCGGTTTAGACTAAACGAGCCGCCAGCCGATGATTAGCGCAGCGGAAAGGAAGGTCGGGAGTCGTCACCGCCGCCCATGTCCGTAGACAGTGGCAAGGCTTGGTCCGATGGTGCTAATAATGCACATAAATATAACTTAGCGATGGGCAATTAATAAAAGATACAACCGAAACTTATAAATATTTACAAACGGTAACACGACCCTTGATCGACGAGATGACTTTCCTAACTACTAATCCAACCGACGAGTTTTCCTCGCGAGCCGCTACGTCCGAGTATTTACATCCTGGGATTTCTGAAAATTACCTAAAACAAAACAAGAAATATTTTCGCAATGTGAGTCGAAACTCAATACGCTCATTATTATGCAAGTAAAATATAAGTTAAAAATATTTGGGTTGAGCACGTGCATTTCAATTCATTTTATAAATGAGGGAGAGTGAATAATGTAAAACTGTTGCTAATTAATTATCCGTGTGGTTACCCTTGCGATCATCGGGTTTCCCTAAATGTGTACACACTCGGACCGATCGGGAAGTTCGGTTGGTGCGGCGCAGTTACGGTGTGCCGACTTTGAACAATGGTAAAGTATCAATGGGCGGGTCCACTTTAACATGGCAAATACTGTTGCAAATGATTCTTTGTTGGTTGTTAATGGCGGCCATATCCGACCTTGATTTTTGAATGAAAACTTGAAAGGCATAACCCATGAATGTACCTGATAATGTTGGTAGTATACTTGTTCTTGGTAGGATTTGCACAGGACCCGAGCAGACTTCGATTTGATGGCCCTTAACATAGAGTTTTGAAACACATTTTATTAATAAGGATTTGGTTTTGGCAATAATCACCTTATTCCATGGTAATTGATATGATTTTATAAGTATTTGGCTCATGAATTATTTTAGAAATTAAACATGCATTTTAATATCTTTAACTTAGCTAATTACAAGTTTAATAAATATACATTTACTCATTAAGTGATTATAGTTTATGCATGAATTTTACTAAGCATGCATTAAGACTTTAGGTCATTTACACATGCAATCATGTATTTATTACTAGTTTATTTACTACTTAAACATGCTTTAGGAATTAACTAATTACTTTAAGTTTATAGCTAGGTTAATCTTTGGTTAATCATTTAAACATGCACCTAATAACTAAATAAATTTCTATTTTAACAATACTCATGTAATGAACATGCTACTTATTTAACATGCATGCAAGAATTTAATTATGAACTTATTATTAATATGCTAATTTATTTTTACTTAATCATGCATGCAAGGTTTAATTTACAATTATACATGTATTAGTATACTACTAGCTTTTATTTAACATGCATGCATAATTAATTACTATTAGTAACTTAAACATGAATTATAATGAATCCATTACCAATTTTATTTTCTTAATTACAAGGGTTAGAACATGCATGCCTTGATTAAATTTTTATGCTTACTAATCTGATCATATTTCCTGTGTACTTCATATTTTATCTAATTTTAATTAGTTTTAAAAGCTAAATTAGGTTAAGGTAATTTTTAGGGTTAGGGTTTTTACCTAATGAAGAAGAATAGAGCAAAGGTGGTGGTTGCAGGTGGAATCCGGCGGCGGCAGGCGGTGTTCCGGTGGCAGAGCTGGTGTCGGCGATTGGTGGTGGTCCTTGGCGGCGGTGGCGTGGCAGTGGTAGTGGTGGTGATGGTAGGTTTTTGAGGAAGTTGGTTTTTAGGGCATATATAAGGGAGAGAGAAAGAGAGTGTGTATGCATGGGGGCTGCAGTGGTGGTGCTGGGTGGCTGCCGGCAGTGCCTGCAGGTGGGGGCGGTTAGGTTTCTGGTCGGTGGTCAGGTGGTGGTGGCCATGGGTGATGTGGAAAGAGGAGAGGTGATTTGGTGGTTTTGAGTTATTTAGAGGGTTTGGAGGGTGGTTGTTTTTGGGTGGCTTGGTGGCCGGTGGTCGGCCGGTTTGAAGGGTTGGGCCACCGGAGAGCTGCTGGGCGGAGGTGTTGGTGGTGGTCGGAAGTGAGAGGGAGATTATAGAAAAGTAGAAGGTGGTGGTGAGAAGCTGATCGACGGAGGGGTTTCGGGAGCAATTTTCCGGCAACAGGGTGGTCCGAACGGTTCTCGGAAAGGTTAGTTTCGTTCAGTGCAGCATGGAGAAGGGTTATGATCAGTTGGGGTCGAAGGAGGAGGTCGATGATGGTCTGTGGAAGGGGCCAAAGTGGGGCTGGTGGTCAGCTGCAGAGAGGAGAGAGAAAATGCTGAAATTAGTGTTTTTAGGCCCAATTTTGCTGGTAAAACGCCCTATTTATATCAAATTTGATGATTATCTGCATGATCAAGCTGGCATGGGCTGGGTTTTGTGGATGACAGATGGTAAGAATGCATGCTAATCAAGTGCTTTGTCAATTGTTAAACAAGGCTAGGTGTGATTAGTGGTGTCAAGTTTTCACTTGACCCCTAAAAATATCTAATAATTCCTTTATTATTTTTATTATTTATTATTATTAATCTCCTCAGCTGGCTGCTTATAATTTTTATTTTTATTATTTTCTCATAATTATTTTTATTTATTATATATAGTGTTTTTGCTAATAAATTTTGTTTATTTGCTTAAGTAAAAGTTTAGGTTAACCTTATTTCTAGCAATTGACATTAGATGCTCATGTACATAAGTGTGTTGAATTAGTTTTGGGTGATATATTTTATGCTTACATATAGGTGTAGCCTATATATATATATATATATAAATGTTTATAAAAAAATTTGATTTAGATTAAATGTTCATAATTGAAAGGATCGGGCACGAATTATAGGTATGAGTAATATTTAGGGAGTTGATAGTTTATGAATTTTATTGTAAATATTGACCATCCATCGTCGTCAGCTACGTTTGGGTCCTGCAAAAATAATTTTCATACATATATGTATGCATAATTTGATACGAAAATATTTTGAAATTGAAATGTACGTGCTCGTTTTATTGATGGGTTATGTTAATACGTTTAATTAGGGATGGGTTGTTACACGCTTATTATTCTGTATCCAATTTTTATTGAATGTTTCTAGTACAGTTTTTCTCTCTATTTTTGAGCACTCTATTCAATTATTAGGGAATCAAAGCTTGAAGTTAATTTTTAATTAATCAAAATCTAATTTAATTTTAGTTATTATTATTCCTCCTCTCTTCTTTTTCTCTCGTTTATCTTCCACATCTTGCCTTTGGTATTTCACTTCTAATTTGCTGTCATACGCCATGAACATCTGTGGCTAAAATCCCAACTTAGGTTAGAGATTTTCCACTAATATGCTAATTTAATTGTGATTTGTGCTTCATTTACTATTTTTGCAATTGTTTGGTGAATTTTCATATTGTTGTCATATATCGAATTGATGTAAAGTTCGAGAGAATCCCATCTTCATTGTTATTGGGAATTAAGTTAACTTCGAGAGAAGAGACTTAATTTTACCTCAACTTGATGCATCATTACAACTTAGATATGAGAATAATTTAGGTCGTTATTAAAGGAAGAATCGATAATCTTGTAATTCATTGGCTTTGATTGTGTGAGAACAACAACTAATTCACTTGAGTTAGTTTAATGACCTTCGAGAGAACGCTTTGGTAGTTTAAATTATTTCGATTCCATACTTCATCATTACTGTGAATAGTGTAGAGGCATTTAATTGAGATTTTTGGCAAGTTAATTTGGTGAATCCATGCCTAATGCTTTCTTTATCTCGATTTCCTTTTGTAGTTTTTAGTGCTTTCAACATCAAACAAATCAAACTGCTATTTTGCTTAGCTCAAAAGGAAATCGATCTTAGACCTATGCTAGGCCTAACTCCCTAAGATCGATAACTCGTACTCCTCGTAATACACAACACAAATAGTGTCATTGCTTGGAGAGCTAGTGTCACTCCCTAGTCTAAGCAATGTGACACTTTTGATTTAAACTTTTCTTTTTCCTTTTTTTCCTTTTTGCTTTTATCTTTGCTTGAGCTCGCTTACGCTTGGTGTAGCTTCTTATGTTGCATGCACAAGAGGAATCATAGAGGTGAAGAATTAGTGCCTCTTGATCCCAAAATCGCCGTCAGGAGATTAAGTGGTGCAGCTCGCAGGCAGAGAAAGAAGAAAGCTATGGGTGAAAATACACCTCCATACCCTTCAGTGCTATTCAACTCCTACCACGAGTATCGAGCTCTCCGCTATTGTGTTGCCCGATTTGCTCGGAGGCAACAAACTTCGACTTTAAGCCCGATTTCATAGGCCTCATCGAGCGGAATTAGTTTAGAGGCTCACTTGTGGAGAACCCCATCAAGCACACCAACTCATTCCTCTAGCGGTGTAGCAACAAACTTTGACTTTAAGCCCGATTTCATAAGCGTCATTGAGCATAATTAGTTTAGAGGCTCACTTGCGGAGAACTCCATCAAGTACACCAAATCATTCCTCTCGCGATATAGCAATATTATTATTATTATTATTATTATTATTATTATTATTATTATTATTATTATTATAAACTAGCCAACGATCAGGTACCCTCGGATCGGATTGTATTTTAAGTCTTGCTTTGGAAGATTTATGTAACCCCGTTGTTGGTCAAGTAATATCACCCCTGTTCCTATAAAATAAAATAAAAAACAAAAAAACGATCGAGTACCCTCGAATCGGACCTTATTATGGATAAGAAAGGAATATATGTCCTTAATTGTCGGCTTATTAGAGATCAATAAATATAAAAATAGTTTTAGTTTTCTTTTTACTAAAAAAAAAAAGACAATCATGTATTTCGCATTAGACATGCATTTTGAATTGGTATTAGTGACTTGGTGAATCCAACCCTTAAAAAGTCAGATAAATAAGTGCCGGAGGGCGGCTGGTAATGTCTTTAAACATTTATATATAGAGGAGGTGAGGTGCCCCGTGTTGATACTAGGGTTGTGCCAAAAAGGGAATCGAAGAATCAAACCATGAACCTATCGAACCAAATTATTTATTCGATTAATCGAATCGGTTAAAATTTTCAATTAATTGAACCGAAGAACCAATAACTTATCCGATTTAGTTTCAATTTAAAATTTTGAAATCGATGGTTAACTTGAATTGAACCAATAATAATTTTTTTAAAAAATAATAATTATAAAATAATTTAAAATAATTATACAAAAATTACAATCCTACTTATTACATGTTGATTAACTGCCAGCTATTTTTTTTTCTTTTTGGGCTGCCTGTCTAGTGACCCAGTAGTGAAATGGTTAATGAAGCCCAAGCTATTGTATTTTTCTTTTTTTTTGTCTAACCCTAACTAGCTAGTGTTTTGCCTTGCCCTTTGCTTTCCCGTTCAATTGCCCCGGCAGCTCTGCTGCTCTCTCTCTCATCCCAACTTCAACTCTCTCTTTCTCATCCACGATCTCTCTCTCATTCAAGTCAAAGTATGTCAAAGGCAAAGTGTATCTGAATTTGTAAAAATTAAGTCTTAGGCAAATTAAGTTAATTTGAGCCCAGTTTTTGCCCAATTCATTTCCGGTTCTAGTTAGCAGGTGAGATTGAACCAAATAATTTGATTAACCGACATCCGGCTAACCGGTTTATCTTATTCCGTTTACGATTCATAGTTTTTCGAACCGTTTAATCTAGTAAACCGGTTAAAAAAATCGATAAGAAGGTAACCGAACCGTTAACGGCCCTAGTTGATACAAGGGCAGAACTAACAGCCCCCCCAAAAAATGGCGGACAACAAAAAGAGGCTTCAGAATTTGCATGTGGCCATGTATCCTTGGTTTGCACTTGGCCACATTAATCTCTTTCTCCACTTAGCAAACAAATTAGCGAAGAGAGGGCACAAGGTCTCCTTTTTCATGCCCCCAAAACCCAAGCCAAGTTTTCCTCCAAGAACCACCACCCCACCCTCATCACTATCATCCCCATTAATTGTTGTCCCCTCCGTCAACGGCCTCCCTAGGGGGCCAGGACCACCAATGATGTGCCCCCTCAGCCTGACCCTCTCTTATGACTGCCATGGACCTCACCTGTGACACAATCTAGACCGATCTGGCTCGTCTCAGGCCTAACTTTGTCTTGTTTGACTTTTCACATTGGCTACCGGGGCCTAGCTCGAGAGCTAGGGATCAAGTCCATGTACTTTATCTCTGTGTACATGGTGAGTGTAGCTCACTTTAACCCGCTGGCGATTGTGGATGGCCAACATCATGACCGCTGGACCAGGTCTCCACTTAATCCACCACCGAGCTTTCCATCCTCACTTATCAGGCTCCAGGCCCCTGAGATCCGGCTTCTAACGGGTGTGAGAACCATGGTGGATGCTAAAGTGGGTATAATCTTTCCAGAAAGGGTAAGGATATGTTTTAGAGAATTTAATGCAATTGGGGTCAATACTTGTAAGGAGATGGAAGGGCATTACTGTGACTTTTTACAAAAACAAGCTGGTAAGCCTGTGGTTCCTAGGCCAGAACCTTCTAGACCTGATGATTACATTAATTGTTGGTTAAAATAGTCAAGGCAGTGTGGTCTACTATGCTCTTGGAAGTGAATATGCTATGGAAAAAGGCCAGTTCTTAGAGCTTGTTGTTGGACTTAGCCATTTTTAGCTGCCCTCAAACCGCCTAAAGGCTATGACACGGTTGAGTCCGCCTTGCCAGAAGGATTTGCGGAGAGAACCAAAGGAAGGGGGATCGTTCGCGGTGGTTGGGTGCAACAACAACTTATCCTACGTACACCATGGCTCGGTGGGATGCTTTATGACTCACTGTGGGTCTGGGTCTCTGGCCGAGGCACTAGTGAGCGATTGTCAAATTGTGATGATGCCTCAAGTTATGAACCAATTCTTTCATGCAAGGATGATGAGCTTAGAGTTAAAGGTCGAGGTGGAGGTCAAGAGGAGAGATGAGGACGGATTATTCACTAGGGAGGCGATTGACGAGGCGGTTGCTAAGTTGATGGATGAAGAAAGTGAGGTGGGAAGAGAGATGAGGCTTAACTATATACAAAATGGAGAGACCTCTTATTAAGTGAAGGGTTTGAGGAGTCTTACATAAATACCTTCATCCAAAGTCTACGAGAGCTCATTCCATCGTGTTAATTTAATTAGTTGTTCTTAATCAGCTTGTTTATATTAATGATCGAGTTGAGGGTTGTGGTAGAATCAACGGATGCAAATCATGAGGGTTGTGGTAGCATGAAAGGATGGAAATCATGATTAGGTGGTTCATGAAATATTGATTAATAAGTTCGTTTATTCTATTTCTTTATTTATTTTTTATCTAAAACATTATAAAGAGTATTATAATATAATAAAGAGAGGCAGAATTGAATTTAAGACTTAATGTACTTAGGATTTGAGTTTTGAGTTTTAAAAACTCTAGACTAAAACTTCATTGGTGTAATAATATCATTTATGAGTAAAGAAAGACTATTTTCTGACTTTTATCTATCAAAGTCAACACCTAACTTAGTCTACATAAAATCAGTATTCAAATCCATGTGGGAGCCGATGACCCGTTTGCCTGTTTAAGATAATTCTGGCGACACTATATCCAATCAATTACAGTAGGCTCAACAGCCCTAGTTCTTTCCCAACTCAATCCTCTTCTTCTTCTTTATTTTTATTTTTTTAAGATTTGGTTTCAATCCGTGTGGGAGGATTAAAGATTGAGGCTGCATATTTGATACCCTTATTAAGGGGATAAAAGTTAGACAAAGAACATAAATTTCTAGACAGAAATGGCATACCTTTTAAAAAAATTAATTATGATTGTTAAATATATCTACTTTGTTTTCTGATAACTTTGTCGAAAGTCTATTTTTAATGACAATTTGGCGCTTAATTATGTTGGTTGGAAATAAATGTTTAATCATATATTAAATATAAATAAAAACAATCCAATGCAAGGGTTAAACCTTGGCCACTTCAGAGTGCCACACCTCCTATCCTCTCCTCCCCTCCTTTCCTCGTCTCTAAAGTTTGTATCCGTCACCTTTTTTTCCCAATCTAAATCATTGGAGCTGCTGCTAGCTTAGTTACAATCAGTAAGTTGTATTTATTTCAATTTCTTCAATCAAATCATATATTTAGAGGTAATTCTGTTCTCTTTCCAACTATCATTGTAAAAGTTTGGGTTAACTTTCTCTCCTTCTCATGAGAGTTTTATTTCTCACATTTGTGCGAGTTATTTCTTTGGCTTATATATGCAAGTTTTATTAGGATTGTTAATTTAATTGGAGGATATACTTATGATATTTTTATCAATTGGTTTCTTTGATTTTCATTGAGAATCACTACTATAGGAATCACATTTTACTACGGTTTAAATAGACTTTTTACTACGGTTATTAGGCGTTCGTGTATGCGGGCATAGTAGTAGATGGGTATCTTTTACTACGGTTCAGAACCATAGTAAAAAGAACCCATTACTACGATTCTTTCTCCAAAACCGTAGTAATACACGCTACGAAGTGGCTTTTTACTATGACCCTTTACAACGGTTAAAACAAAAACCATACTAAAACATGAGACGGTCGCATTTTTGTAAATAAAATTGACCTATTACTATGGTTCTTTCATTGAACCCTTGTAAAAAGTCATGTTTTGATTTTTTACTATGATTTAATAAAAGAACCGTAGTAAGAAAGGGACTTTTTACTACGGTTTGTAGTAAAAAATTGGAACATGACTTTTTACTACGATTAAATAAAAAATCATAATAAATTTTTTTTGCACATATCTCCAATTCTCCATTTCTCTCTCTCTCTCTCTCTAAAATCCTACTCAAATCTCCACCACTAAATCCTCCCTCCCCTCGTCTCTCTCTCCCCCTGGTAGGTGTTAAAATTTGAAATCTTTAACTATGTTAGACTCTCTATCTCTCTATGGAAACTCAAATTTTTCCTTCCTTTCTCTTTCTTCCTCTTAATTCATCATTCGTTTTTCAGATCTGCAACATTCAGTTCGATTCAAGGCAATAGAGGTGCGATTTAACCATGCGTATAGGGAATATAGTAAGACCCCCTCAACGGCGGTGTTCCCGATGAGGACGACATTCCATTTTTATAGACGGCGCTCTCACCCTTACATTTTTATCTTCTCTTCTCTTCTACATCTCGAAGAGGAGGGGCAAAAAGACCTAGAGCGTATAGATTGTAGATGGAGTTGAAGAGTTTTTTTCTAAGGCAATTTATTTGGTATATAGAAAATGTTCGAGGATGAGAAGTTGTTGAAGGAGGCGAAGAAACTTCCATGGAAGGGTCAATTATTTCACAAGAATTGGAAGGTCCAGAATGATGCGAATATCGACCTTGCTTCTTTGTTCGACTTCTTTTCCGATCCCAAAGACCCTTGCATTCACAAATTCGGTGCGTTTTTTATGGTTTTTGGGTATTTTTGTTTGGTTGTTTAAGTGATTTTTTGTGTAAGATCCGATGATTTTGTGTGATATTTAATCATGTATTTGGCTTCGGATGTAGATCTTCAATGGTTTTCACTTTTATCCCCGTCTATATTGACTTTCCATTTTTATCCGCTTTTGTATTTTGTCTAGTGGGTTGTGGTTGATGAATTTGCTGTTTAGTATAGATCTATGTCCGATCTTCTAATTGTTTAGTGATGATAAGATTAGAAATGATCGGAGATGTTCAAGACGATGTTCATTATAAGAGTAGCCTCATATCTGTCTCACATGTACCGTATAAATTGTTTACTAATAGTGTTGCTAGTTATTAGTTGCTAAAATTTGTATATCTAGAATTGGATGTTGGTTATAAGTTGCAATGACCTCGTAAGCTTGGAGTTCCCAAACCCTCCGGTGGTCTCTCTCTCTCTCTTCTCTCTAATTGTAGAATTTTTTTAAATGACTATAGCTATTACTACGATTCTAAAGAAAGAACCATAGTAATACATGTAGTTAATTTGTCGAATGAACCGTAGTAATAGGTGACCTTTTACTAGGGTTTTTGAACCATAGTAAAAGATGCACATCTACAATTACGGCCGTATACACGATGCCGGATAACCATTATAAAAGGTCTTTCAGAATCGTAGTAAAAAATGGTTCCTTTAGTAGTGATAGCTGCAATTATTTTTTTAAAAAATCATCATAATTGAGAGTTTTAATTTAATAATCACATGTTTAATGACTTTGAATTGATCAATAGAGAGTAAGTAATTGGTTAAATTTGAACAATTCACTTCACTTTGAAAGAAGGTTATGATACTTGATGTCAATTTTGAAATTATTCAACTAGGAGAAAATTATTCACTTCACTTTGAATTGATCAAGAGCCCATCGCAATGCTTGCGGGCCGGGACTCACACACCTTCACAACTTTACGTCTCGCATGCCTTCTCTTATTATTATAGTGTTCCCGTGAAATACCATAAAAAAGGGAAGTTTACAAGCCTCCTACTAGCCCAAGTCGCTACTTGCCAAGAAATAAAAACATAATTACACAAATGTTCAATGAAAGCAATACTATTAAAATTTGTATGCATTATTATATGTGATAATTTGCGAAGTAGTACGAATTTTCTTTTTGGAGGGGGCGGTAGTGTGTGTAAACGTCTATATATAGAGGGGATGAGGTGCCCGGGGTTGATACAAGGAGAGAGACAACTAATAGAGCAGTTCCCAGAGAAAAGAAATGGCAAACAAAAAGAGGCCTCAGAATTTGCATGTGGCCATGTGTCCTTGGTTTGCACTCGGCCACATTAGTGTCTTTCTCCACTTAGCCAACAAACTAGCAAAGAGAGGGCACAAGGTCTCCTTTTTCATGCCCCCAAAGCCCAAGACAAGTTTGCCTCCAAGAACCACCACCCTACCCTCATCACCATCATCCCCATTGTTGTCCCCTCTGTCAACGGCCTCCCCCAGGGGCTGAGACCACCAATGATGTGACCCCCTCAGCCCGACCCTTTCTTATGACTGCCATGGACCTCACCCGTGACACAATCCAGTCCCATCTAGCTCGTCTCAGGCCTGACTTTGTCTTGTTTGACTTTTCACATTGGCTACCGGGCCTAGCTCGAGAGCTAGGGATCAAGTCCATGTACTTTATCTCTGCGTACATGGTGAGTGTAGCTTACTTTAACCCGCTGGCGACTGTGGATAGCCAACATCATGACAGCGGGTCCAGGTCTCCACTTGATCCACCACCGAGCTTTCCATCCTCAGTCATCAGGCTCCGGGCCCCTGAGATCCGGCTTCTAACAGGTGTGCGAACCATGGTGGATGCTGATGGGGGTTTAACCTTTCCAGAAAGGATAAGGATATGTTTTAGAGAATGTGATGCAATTGGGGTCAATACTTGTAAGGAGATGGAAGGGCATTACTGCGACTGTTTACGAAAACAAGCTGGTAAGCCTGTGGCTCTGGCCGGGCCTGTGGTTCCTAGGCCAGAACCTTCTAGACTTGATGATTACATTGATTGTTGGTTAAAGAGTTTTAGTCGAGGCAGCGTGGTCTACTGCGCTCTTGGAAGTGAATATGCTATGGAAAAGGACCAGTTCCTAGAGCTTGTTCTTGGACTTGAGCTAACTGGTACATACATATATATCCAAAATCAATAATATATTCAAAGTCCACTGATTTTCTTTTCACATATATTTTTCACTTATTGATAATTCTAATTTGATTTCAGGTAAGCCATTTTTAGCTGCCCTCAAACCGCCTAAGGACTATGACACGGTTGAGTCCGCCTTGCCAGAAGGGTTTACGGAGAGAACCAAAGGAAGGGGGATCATTCACGGTGGTTGGGTGCAACAACAACTTATCCTACACCATGGCTCAGTGGGATGCTTTGTGACTCACTGTGGGTCTGGGTCTCTGGCCGAGGCACTAGTGAGCAAGTGTCAAATTGTGATGATGCCTCAAGTTGTGGACCAATTCTTCCATGCAAGGATGATGAGCTTAGAGCTAAAGGTCGGGGTGGAGGTCAAGAGGAGAGATGAGGACGGATTATTCACTAGGGAGGCGATTGACGAGGCGGTTGCTAAGATGATGGATGAAGAAAGTGAGGTCGGAAGAGAGATGAGGATTAACCATACAAAATGGCGAGACCTCCTATTAAGTGAAGGGCTTGAGGAGTCTTACATGAGTACCTTCATCCAAAGTCTACAAGACATGCTTGGATGACTTATTGCATCGTGTTAATTCAATTGTCTGTTTTTAATTAGCTTGCTTAGATAACATGATCGAGGTGAGGGTCCATAGTAGTGATCAAGGGATGGGTATCATGATTAGGTGTTTCATGAAATCGTAATTGTAATAAGGTCGTTTATGAATGAAGAAAGAACGCCCTTCACAAAAAAAAAAAAAAAGGAAAAAAACCTATGTTTCACGCATCAGGTATTGATGTCTAATCATGTTCTTCAATATTAATTATATGTATTTAATTTTTTTATCATTAAAAATAAGCTTTATTGAGATTAGGAGAGAACGACACAATAAAAGAGAGTAGATTAACTCTCACAAAGAGTACAACTCCGATATATCATGTCGGTTAATGAATGCAATCAAAACACTTAATGATATCCTAAAGACTACAGATAAAGTATCAATATCCAAACTTTTTTACCTAATATCTAACTCTAAATTAGATATTCTGTATGAGGTGTTAAAAACTGCTGATTTCCTATTTAACAACATTTCTATGTATTTGATATTTGACGTGTGCATTAATCATTATGGGATTGGGGGGAGGGGTGGTTATTAATTGAGTTGTTTTGTCATAACTTGAGCCACTCGGATTAGTTTCATGTACTGAAAATCCTTTTTTATATGGTTCGACACTTCGAGTACTCACTAGAGCTTCATTTATTTGTGAACAGTGAAATTGCAATGAACAGTTATCAAACACCCCTTCAAACTTGAGGATTAGTGCGGCCATCTACATTAGAAGCTGATTGCTCCAACTGGGTAATTCGTAGGATATATGAAATTAAAGCACAACATAATGTTTTTGACAACACAAGAAATTCAAAATATGGAAGAATACTCTAAGATTTTGTGCGTGTGATATGAGTGATACAAATCTCCATTTTGGTTTTGGTTTGAACATATGCTTGATCTTTATTTTATTGTTTTGCTTCTTGTGACCAAACAAAGGGTACATAGCTATGTGCAATGACCTCGGGATACATATGAGCCGAGCTATCATTGAGATACCATTCTAGAAGGGCTAGAATTCTGATCTTGGGGTTTCCTAAAAAACATTTTCGCTTTTTCCAAATTCTAAGTGGATTTGATCAAGAAAAAGTTTCGATATGATCAATTTTTCAAAATTTATTTTCTTTCTAGAAAAAGATTAGGAACTAACTTAAGCAATACTCGGAGCGGCCTAGTCGAATTAGGAGAAGTTGTTTCCATTAAACATAGCAATTAGTTGTTTGACTAGTCCAAACAAAGCTCTTTCGAGCAAAAGCTCCGGAATGACGTGGTTACCAAACACCCCGTCAAACTTGTAGCTAATAGGGTCATCTAAAGTGGAACATGAGCACTCCAACTGGGTCATTCGCAGGATGTATGCGGTTGAAGGACAATATGATGATGATGTTGCCGACAACACAAGGCTCGCTGTTTTGATCACCTAGATTGAGCCATTTAATCTTACTTTGTCTGTCTCGGGAGTATTACCGAGGCATCCAAGTAATTCATTTTCTCTCTGGCTAGGTGTTCTTCGGTTTGCAAACTTTCGTTGAGGGGGTCCGAGTGCAAAACCTTCGTGCCATGTAGGCGTTAGCTCTAGCTAGTTCCACCTTATCATGAACATCACCAAAACCATCTTTTGAAGCTTCTTGAGGGGTGATTTCATCCTCTTTAGCTTGGTCACTAATTGATACATGTACCTTCCTTGAATTTTCATGCTCCAAATCTCTTGTACAATGCTGTAGAATTGGGGATTTTTCTCCCACATCTCACAATATCTCGAACGCTTTATTGAGAGATCTAATACCGGGGTAAAACTTGATGATTATGTGTGTATGATCGGATATCCCTTCAGGTAGAAAGGTATCTCGTAGCATCCTCCCATAGAAGTATCCACTCTTGATTCACCATGGCTCTGTCAATCTTCGAGAATATCCTGTGCCCATCTACTTACCTATTTGACCATGTATACTCACAACCTGAAGATTGTATGTCCTGCGAGTAGGAAAATATCCACCGTTTTTCCGAAATCTTTAGTGTCTTAAGCTGTCACTTTATTTCCACCAATTATGTCCTCAATGTTTAAGGGGGCATTAAAGTCTCCTAAGACACACCAAGCTTCATGAATGTTTGTGCTAATGTCCTTTAGGCTATTCCAAAGTTCACTACGTTCTTCCTCTTTATTGTAGCCATAAACAAAGGTCATGTAAAAGCTTGCATTAGTCTCACAATGTGTAATCGCACAATGTACAAACCGGCTTAAAGATGTAAGTAACTCGAACCTAAAAAATATTAGGCTGCCAAACAACCCAAACACGTCCAAAGGGGTGGTGTTCATTGTTGATAAAAGAACCCCATCCTTGAAACATGTTATTATAAGCGGCTAGGAAACTAGCAGTTCTTATTTTGGTCTCCAAGCATTCCTATAAGTCCAACATTATTGGCATCAAGAATTTTTTTTTTTATTTCTAGCTATTTTTTAGGTCTATTCAAACCTTTAACATTCCAACTTGCCACTGACATTCAATAAGGGTGATGTACAAGGTTTCTCTAACATCTTTATCGCCATTGGCCTCATTGTTCTCACCAATAATTTGCAGTATTTGGAATGGACTAGATGTTGGTGGAATGCCTGAGTTAGGAGCAATGTGTTGTACTCGGGGTACTAGATCTCGCTTCTAGTTACTAACCGAAAACCTTCCGTGTCTACTTCCCTATGATCTTTGGTGGGCTTCTCTTTTTGGACAACTTCATTCGCTCAGGGGCTTTTGGTACCCATACCTGTTTGATGTTCGGATTTTCCTACAAACTTCCATATTATGCCCAAACATCTTGCAGTGGTCACACTTCAAAGGCTTATATTCATATTCAACCTTTTGCTCGATTAGTATATTTTTTTAGACATAAACTCTATGTATTCAAGCAAATGCTCATCAATTTTCATCTCCACCATAATCCTAGCATAATTAAGCATGGTTTTATCTCTTGTAGCTCTGTCGATTTGATATATTTGCCTAGCAAACTTCCAATTTTACCCAAAATCATTGTTCCCCTGTATTTGATATCTAACCCGAGTAGCTGAACCCACGAGTGGGACACTCTTGATTGTGTTTTTGTCAATCAATGAATTAGGAGTCCATGCTTTAAGGATCATAGGTTTCTTGTCGAAGAAAAACTGTTCTCTATTTAATATTATCTCCCTTTGTTCAATTTCATCAAATCAAACAAAGAATACACCATCGAGTAACGTATAAATTGATTCTATTCCATTGTTTTTACATATCCTTCTAAGAAATCCGTTCATCATTTGATATTGTAGGTTAGCCTCCAACACACAAGCAAAGGATAGCGAGTTCCAATAGTCTACTTCTTCCCCTATATCTTCAGAATCAATTTTAACCACCTTTTGTCCATCTACCTCCAATATTGGGAACAAATCCGGACTCAATCTATCCCCGTTCCCCACTATAGAAGCATAGGTTACTCGGAGGTGGAATTACCTTATTAGTGTCGTTTTGGGTAGCCACTGCTTGTGCTCCACTCACTTGGATTCTTCGTATTCCCATCTGTTTTACTATTCCATTAGCTCTTTCCATTCACTACTAGAAAATAGCAGATTAGTGACGAAATAGCGACGGAATGTTAGTTATTAGCGACGGAATTTCGCAATTAGCGACGGAAGCTGTTGTGTCGCTGAAAGCGGGTCGCTAAATATCGGCGACGGAAGTTTTCAAGTCCGTCGCCAATTAGCGACGGATTCTCGTTCCGTAGCCGATAGAAATCAGCGACGAAAAACTTTCCGTCGCTGATTTAGCGACGGAAATTTGGGGCTTCCGTCGCAGATTTCCGTCGCTAAATCAGCGACGGAAATCACCCCACTTCCGTCGTTGATAGCCGTCGCAAATTAGCGACGGAATTTCCCAAATTCCGTCGCTAATTTCCGTCGCTAAGTGGTACTCGATCCGTCATCTGTTCGTCAAAAATTTTAAATATTATTAGCTAATTATTCGTTATCCTAGTACGTAACATTGTGAATGGATATACAAATCCACCATTCACATATGTGACACTTACATTTGGCATTTACATATGCCGGCCACAAATAATTCATCAAAGTTGGATATACAAATCCAACTTACATATTCAACATCATCAACAACCATAACATACTTGAAACAAATTCACAAGTTGAACACAAGAAGCAAACAATAGCTCACAAAAACCTACAACACATTTAAATAGTTCGCAAAGTGATGATCACCAATATATACAAAAGTTCACATTTGAATTCACTCATCCTCTTCCTCATCCTCTTCCTCTTCCTCTTGTGGTTGTGGTGGTCGACGGTGAGATCCGGATGCTTGCCGAGACTGCAGAAATTCATTCATACGTGCTATTGGCTCAGCTGAAACCGTCGACTCGTGCCTTAAGATGCCGATTTTGTAACTCAAGCATCCGGCAATGCTCAATCCATTGATGTACCTCAGAATTTAAATTATGCACTCGTTGCTCTCCATTCCGAGTCATCCGTAGTAGAAGGTTTCGGTGATTTGAAGGACATTGTTGGTTTCAAGTTTCTAGCCTCGGATCCAAATCCATAAATGCGACCTTTCTTGTTCACATTTGCTTTGACCCACAACTCTTGTTGTGAAGGGGTGGATACATGATCCTCGAAGAGTTGGGGTCATCACTGGAAGTTTGAGTGGGTTGAGTGTTTTGCAGCTCTTCCCACTCTTTTTGAAACTTCTCCCGAATATAATATAAATATTTGAGGCATGTAAATATCACAGGTTGTTAACGAAAACAATAGATAGAAAAATATGCGGAATTCATATATACGGTTACTCACGTAAATGGCCTTGGATTTTTGTCCACCCATTCGTCCTTTTTTGTTTTGTGCGTGCGTGAAAATAGTTGGGTCGGTAGAGGCTGAACTCCTTTAAGCTCCTTCATCTAAAATTGAAAACAAGTTAGTAGAGAATCAATTTACCAATATGAACATGTTAACAGTTGCATGCGTAATCAATAAGAAAGGGGTACGTACAAATCGCCGCTTATGCTCCGTCATAGGGATTGAGCCACACGTATGTAGTGATGAACCAAGTCCCCACGATCGAGCATGACGGTTTTTCGAGCTTGCTCGCAGAACTTCTTGTACTCAGCAGTTTCCCAATATTCGAGCAACTCGCACCAGTAGTTGTCACTCAACCATTTCGGCTTCTTCTTAATTTTCCTCGCCTTGAGCATGAAGTCCTTCAAGCGATCACTGCCTTTCTTTTCAAAATTTCTTCGATTTGGACTTCATCGGTTGGAGACCAAGTGAAAAATTTCTATATAAATAAAAACGTGGTTTATATGTTATGAAATTAAAATATAATGTTCGAACATGCACAATAAGTGATTATGTTATCCGAACTTGAGAAAACTAATGATGTGTCATTACCTTAAACTCGAGAAAACCATTGATCACGTTGTGATCAAGGGACTTTACCCCATGTAGGCCAAGCTCCATCGTATTTGCTTTGGAAGATGTGGGAAATCGTACCCACAACTTTGTCAATGGGGTAGAACCTAATCAATTAAACATATAAAATAGTTAGTTCAACTAATAACTAATATGCTTATTTTATTTTATTATTTATTATCACACTCACCCTTCACCATCCGACTCAATTCGGATTTTTCTCAGTTGCTAGCGCTACTTGATTGAAGACAAGGATCCTCGTTCCCTATATCGGTTGATCCTTCATTTGTAGGCATTTGTGGTGGCCGTTGTTCGGAACCAACGTAGATGCGTGGTACATTATTTGTACCATATTGGTGATATGTATATGTACTCGACGGGTTTGAGTACATATGGGGTTGCTCGAGAATATGGAGGGTTTAGAAAGAAAGGCCCACCCAATGGGTTTTGCATGTGTGGGAAATTTGGGAGTTGGAAAAAGGGAGGGTTGGGAATAAATGACCCCCAATGGAGTTTGGTTGTGAGGGGAGTGTTGAGATAGTGCTCCACCGACAGGAGTTTGAAGGTTCCGAGGGTTTTCGAGAGGGGGTAGAAGTGCTGACATCATTACCTTCCCCATCGATAGAGGTGTTTCTAGCCCTTCCCGAGTAGCCGATCTTTTGGTTCTACCTCTACCTCTCTCCATTTTTCCGTACATAAACAAGTAATTCACACTATTAGTAAACATCCAACGGTTCAAGTGATTTCATATAAAACAACATATAAACAATAGTAAACATATGCACATGTAAGCGTTAGATATAAATCGAAGCATGTGAATAAAGTACGCTTCAATGGTTTCACCTTCATTACATTAATAAGAACTCATTCGATGACAACATAAATGAAAGTTGTACAATAAAAAACAAACCCAACAAAAGCACATTATCAACTACTCATCATCCACAAATTGAAGACTACTACCTATAGTAACTATCTTCCAAACAGGAAAGCAATTGGAGAGGACCACCTAAAGAAAGCAACCATGCAAGACCAACGAGTACACTATCTCAACAAGAATATATCTCCGGAAAGACAACGAGATAAAAGGGCATTTACATAAAGTTAACAATTCATATAATAACAGAATATGTATGCAGCAGAATATCAAGTCAATGTTATTAAAAACAAAATAAAGCAGCATCAAGAGAAGACCAAAAGCTGCAAGATATATTCTCAAAATTCATAAAAGAAGTTCAATAACAGGCCTAAAAATACATCCGATAAACACACATCTTTAGGGCTTTTAGTTGCCGAGATTCACATATCTTCTAATACGTAGCCAAGAGTCACCGATCCTTGGCATACCTTTCTAACTTCCCTTCCACTAAATCTATGAGTGGAGAAAACTGCTGAGCAAACCAAAATATGTAGTTCAACTTGGCTGATGAATGTATGAAGAATTTTTTTAAAAAAATTAGAGGTTGGCTGTTAGAAGGTCATTCTCCATGACTAGTCCAATACCAATAATTTGGAAGAAAACCATATTGATAGAGGTGCAACTTAACTTCATCGGGATCCTTATACTTCCGATTTCCGCATTTGCGACATGGACACCTATATTGTTGATTATGCACAAATTTTGATTGGCTTCTAGCATGTGCATCAAACTCCTCAACCCCGTCTAAAAACTCTTGTCTATACCCAACTCTACCGGGTAATAACCTACGATACATCCATCTACGATGCGTAGGCCCGTCCATATATATTCCGATTGAAATTTAACAATTTATTACATTATTAGTTAAAAATACCAACACATGGAGATGGTATATGATTACATATTTTCTATAACGAACATAATCTATATATAACCATTATGCATCTATAAATTTTTTTAATATACATAGATTTCTTTAATTTTTATATTTTATTCTTAAATATTTATTTCATAATTAAAGTAATCATACCTAATTAGCATAAATAAACTCATATACATATAATTAAACTAATCATACAAGTAAAGCAATCATACCTATAAGCATACCTAATTAGCGTCAACAACCTCACACAAATAAACAACAAAGAATTACACATATATAAATCAAAAACACCATTTCCCTCAACTTCAACAATAATGTCCCACAAATCCTACACAATTGCACATTTGTCTATTCAAATTCATCCACAATCAACATTAATTTCCACCAAATTACATATATTCGTCAATTTCAACTTACATTTTTTAAACCCTAAATTTAACTTCAATAACATTTACTCCATAAAGAACACAATTGCACATTTTTCTATTCAAATTCATCCACAAACAACATTAATTTCCACTAAATTACATATATACGTTACTTTCAAGTTACAATGTTGAAAACCCTAAATTTAACTTCCATAACATTTACTCCACAAACAACACAATGACACATTTTTCTTCTCAAATTCATTCACAAACAACATTAATTCCCACCAAAGTACATATATTCGTCAATTTCAAGTTATATTTTTTAAAACCCTAAATTTAACTTCAATAACATTTACTCCTTAAACAACACAATTTCACATTTTTCTTCTCAAATTCATTCACAAACAACATTAATTTCCCACAAATTACATATATTCATCAATTTCAATATCAATTTTGTAAAACCATAAATCTACAAAAATCAACACAAACATACCTCAAATTTATGGGCGGCAGCGGCGCGGCAGCGGCGACGGCGACGGCGAAGCTCAGGCGTGAGGCGGCAGCGGCGGCGGTTCGTCGGCGGCGTCCTCCACCCAGGCGGCAGCGGCGGCGGTGCGGGGTCGGGCGAAACGAAGCTAAGACCGGTGGTTATTCGGCCTTGGGGGTCCTGAACCGGCGGCGGAAGGGAGGCGGCGGCAACAGGCGACGGTCGACAAGGCGGCGTGCGTAGTCGCCGGCGGTAGCGATTGATGGCGGTGGTCAAGCTGCGGTGGTGTCGCTCTCGCTCTCTCGTTGCTCGCGAAATCCGGAACCGGCCGACGCCGGTTCTGGATTTATTCGTAATTAGCGATGGAACAGTCCGTCGCTAATTACGAAATTGTCGGCAGCTGACGGATTGGCGACGGAATATTCCGTCGATAATGAGTAAAGTTTTTTTTTTTTTTTTACTTTCCGGGATTTTTTAATGTACGAATTATCGCCGACGGAATATTCCGTCATCGATAATATCAGCGACGGAATATTCCGTCGCCAATCCGTCGCTGAGACCAAAACAGCGACGGAAGTCATTTTCCGTCGCTAATTCCGTCGTTGTATGATCCAGGTTGTCATTTTGTGTCGGTGTCCATCGCTGATTCCGTCGCTACTGGCGACAGATTGGTTTCCGTCGCTAGTTTCCGTCGCTATTTTACGGTTTTGCAGTAGTGATTGAAGCATCTTTTTCTATCTTGTTCTCGCTTTCTTCTAATTGTTGAATGCTTGCATCCACTTTTTGATTTTGTTCAGCGAGGTTTGTTTGGTGTGATTTTCGCTCGCAGGCCTTCTCCTCTTCACTTTTCCCATGTCCAAGCTTCATAGAGAGAAAAGCTCTAAGCTGAGAGAGAAAAGCTCATTACCGATGTTTTTTTAATTATTAATTGTAAAAAAGAAAATTGTAAAGAAGAAAATCAATCGGCATACTAAATAAAAATAATAAGATACTTTAATATTTTTTTACTAAATTAGTTATTTGTTTGCTCATGAATAAGCTCAACCTAATATTATAAAATTTAAAAAAAAACAAAAAAAACTACTTAAATGAAAAAGCCAACCACCCATAAATATAAAAAGGAAAAGTAAAGAGCTACTTTAATGCATCTTTTAAATCGGACTGAGTTAGGAATTTAGCCCCACTCTAAATCTCACCGTTATGTGAGATTAGAGTAATGATGTAGAAACGATTTAGGATGACAAAAATAATATCAAGAATTTAATGGAGATTAACAAACAATGAACGAGACAAGGACTTAACGTGGAAAACCCAACTCGAGAAAAACCACGGATGGCACGATTACAAATAAATCCACTATTATAAGAGAGTACAAGAACGATCTCAAACTCCGAGACCTTCCCAAACCCGAGATACACCCCAATCTCATACCACTCACCTTAAAATAACACTCTATCATCTAGCTATGATAGTCATGGGACGCCCCAAGGGCTCCCACCCGAGTGGTTCCCTCGCCCCACTTTGTTCGCTGTTGAGAAAATATCGTAAGTGCATGGTGTAGTTGTAGTTAACAACCGGCGAGTATGGGTCGTGTCCTCGAGGAACTCACTTTCAACTACTAAAATCTGCCTAAAAACTATAATCTAGGAAAAACTTAGTTCGACAGAGATTTGTTTGGCAACTGGATTCAACTAATAACGAAATAAACACGAGAAATCAATAGATAAAAAGCCTTAGATTGGGATTAATCACACCATTATGCTTGAAATCAAAACCAAATTCCGCCTAAGACTTGCCTTTACTTGCAGTTTAGAAGGGAGAAACGCCGATTAAACCTATCTTTGCCTACTTTCCCAAGTCAAAGACTAATTTTGGTCAATTGTTTGATCCAAAATATTACGTCATTTATACCCTTATTTACTTAATTTTTGACTTATAAATAATTTAATTTTAGGATTTTTCTTGTTTTTCTTACTTTTGTAGGTAATAAATCAAATCGAGAAAATAGCAAAAAGTTTGAGCCAAACAAGGAAGCAAAACGAGGAAGATAATGGTGTGCACAGTAGGTACTGCAGCTTCGCACAACCGTGCGGAAGCCGCACGAGTACCGAGGCGGAACTTGCATAGGCTGTGCGAACCGACCATAAACTTTTAGAACCCCGCACGTACGTGCAACTTCCTAGTTTCGATTTTTCTCGGTTTTTATAGGTTATAAAAGGACAATTTTGGCTCTAATTTAAAAGAGCTGAGTTTTTAGGGATTTTAGGGGACCTCCTAGGGTTCTTACTTAGCCAAAATAAAACCCCCATTAGGAGGAGATTACTTGTAGAGATTTGTACAAGATTTTGGGATTCAAGCCTTCAATTTCAATTCAAGCATAAGTTTTCTCTTCATTTTTAAAGTAATGTGTGTCGGTCTAGAGTCGAGAGAATGAATCTGCTAATGAAGGATAGTTTAATACTTTGATTATTCAATTTAATTTCAAGATTTAATTTTTATTAGTCTAGATGTTAATTATAGTTAGATTGATTACTTGTTTTCATGCTTGAGTTTAATTATCTAGTTTATGTTCTTGTTCAAGTCGGTTTGTGTTAGTTTGTTCTTTAGTGTAGTTTTTATTTTTGTTTCATGCTTTTATATCAATTAGTTGTTAAAGTTCATTGCTTTGGTTGTGATTAGCTTCCCTAATGGCTAATTAATCTCATTTAGGCCTTAACCCAACTAGTTTATGCTTGTTATTTGGGATTGTTTCTCATGCCCACCACGTGTTCAATGAAATGCCCGAAAGGGATTTTCATCTTGATTTTTGGGTGATTGGTCTATCACTGAAAGGTGGAACCAATTTACCAGTGTAGGTATAGAGGATAGTCGGGATTTTGACATGAAAATAGCCCGAATCCTAGCTAGGTCCATAAGTTGCTACTCTTGTAGTCTAACTGGGTTAACCCCACGAAAGTAGGTGGTTAGAACAATTACATTAGCTCATGACCCTCGAAAGTGTGGCTTGAGTGGCCTTTGATGGTGCAACCGACCACTCCTAAATGCTTGCATAGACTTGGTTAGATTTAGGCTTGTCTTGATTAGTTAGTTTATTTAGTGGTAAAATCACAACTCGAGCATCCTTTTATTGCTTTCTAGGATTATATTAGTCATCATATCTCTCAACTCTGCTAAATTGCCTAAACCGAAGGTTTAAGTTAAGTTTTTATATTTGAAACACGACTCTCTGTGGACACAACCCGTGCTTGTTGGCTAGCTACAACTACGCCGTGCACTTGCGGTTATAATTTTAAGACTTAATTCTTCCCAACATCAATCTAATCACCTATTTTCATAAGATTAACAAAAGAACAAAATCACAACAATTGCATCTCATAACCCTCGATTGAAAACCTTAATTATTTTCATATCAAAGTTTTGATCGTTCGCAATGTCACTCTAGGTAGAGATTCCATCTTTCAATGTTCACAAAACCCGAATAAGACGAGATGATTTCTCTTTCGGACTTTCATCGAACATGTGGTGAGCGAAGCAAATACTAAACAAACAAACATAGAACAACTCAATCGAGAATTCAATTCATGATTATCAAGACATAATAGGGATTAACCCCAACCTCAGTGGGGGAATTAAGCCTCTAAACATGATACTAAACAATTCACAAGTTTCAATGAATATAAACATGAAAAATACTGAGAAATCGTGAAGAGCACACATAAAGAGAGAGAATTCGGAATTACCACATAGAAATCTGAATGCTTGAATTCAAATCAATCTTCAAAACTCAAAATCTTAATCTTCAATCTAAAGGGATTTGAATGCTAGAAACTACCCTAGAAACCCTAAAAACTAATGGAGAAAAGAACCGTTGAAAAAGAAAAAACAAAAATCACTTAAAAAGTCGCTGAAACAAGTGTCGCACAATCATGCAACGTTTTCACACGGTCATGTGACCAAGCTGCACCACCGTGCGGGTGTTGCACTGGTAGTCCGTGCGGAACACCTGAACTTTCTACCTCCTTTTAGCCCTCCTGCGTGGGCCGTGTAGGTTCTATAAGGTAGGTCGTGAACGACTTCAACTTCCCGTAGTTTCCTACACGGTCGTGCGAGGTGTGCACGGCTGGTCATGCAATCTTCCTTGACTTCAAACCCTTGCTCGATGCTCGTACGATCGTGCACCTTTGCACAGCTGCCTATGCAATCTCAACTTGATGAGTTTTAAGCCCTTTTCTGGTCTCCTTTTCGACTCGAACCTTCCTCTTTATCGATTTTCATCAAATTTGCCTCGAATCTCCCTCATTTAAGCCCAAAACCTATAATTAACAGATTTACGAGCTTCAGTGGCGATAAAGAGAAAATGAGCATAATCTAACCAAAACCAAACAAATATCATCTAAATCAGTATGGAATTGGGTGAAATAATGCCTTAAAAAGTGATAAATACGAGGTTTAACATTCACTCACTCACACAATCATAAGTTGTACATAAGTCTTTCTTTTATGGGGGTAAGAACCCTCACAATAACCTCCCAACAAAATCTTTAAACCTATAGTAAAACTCTTACTCCTAATTCTAATAGGTAACAATTACCTAATACAAATAGGAAACAAACTCTTATCTAAATACAATTAGATTTAGGATTCTTTCCTAAAATCGAACCAAGCATAAGCAAACAGTCGACCATTTTGAGTTTAAATCTCGGAGTGCCAACTAAGCTTGAACACGAGATTTTGGGACACCACCCAACAATCTCTAGCTTGGACCAAAATCCTCAAACTTGTCTCCACCAATCGGACTCCACCAAAAGGCCATTCATCTTGCCATTAAACTTCTCGATATCAACCTTAGTGATGGAAGTCATCTTAAAACCTCGTGCTCGATACCACTTGTTAGGAAATTGGCCCTACTCGAACATCACTTTGAATAGGTGAGATTTAGAGCAATGATGTGGAAGCGATTTAGGATGATAAAAGGAAAAAACAACACCAAGAATTTAATGGAAATCAAAAACCAGGAACGAGACAAAGATTTAATGTGAAAAACCCAACTTGGGAAAAACCACGGGCAGCTTGAGTATAAACAAATTCACTATTATAAGATAGTACAGGATGATTTCAAACCCCGAGACCTTTCCAAACCCGAGATATACCCCAATCTCACACCACTCTCTTTACAATAGTACTCTATCATCTAAATAGGATAGTCATAGGATGCCCCCTAAAGGATCCCACCGGGTGGTTCCCTCACCTCACTTTGTTCACTCACATACACAATCACAAGTTATACATAAGTCCTCCTTTTATAGAGCTAGGACCCCTTATAACAACATCCCAACAAAATCTCCTAAACCTACCAAAACTCTTACTCCTAATTCTAATAGGTAGCAAGTACGTAATAATACAAGTAGGAAACAAACTCTTATCTAAATACAATTAGGTTTAGGATTCTTTCCTAAAATTGAACCAAGCAGACGCAGACAGAGCATACCACTTTGGGCTTCAATCGGGAGTATAAACCGGGGTTGAAGACGGGATTTTGGGACACCACCCAACAATCTCTACCTTAGACCAAAATCCTCGAACTTGTCTCCACCAATCGGACTCCACCAAAAAGCCATTGATCTTGCCATTAAACTTCTCGATATAAAACTTGGCGATGGATGTCATTTTAAAACCCGAGCTCGATACCACTTGTTAGGAATTAAAGCCAATTCTAAATCTAGAACCCGGGCTCTGGTGCTACTTGTGAGAAAATTTTCTCTACTCTAAACCTCACTTTGAATATGTGAGATTTAGAGCAATAATGCGAAAGCGATTTAGGATGATAAAAGAACACACAATATCAAGAATTTAATAGAAATTAACAAACGAGCATTGAGACAAGGATTTAACGTAGAAAACCCAACGCGGAAAAAACCAAGGATGACTCAAGCACAAACAAGTTCACTATTATAAAGAGTACAAACACGATCTCGGAACTCGAGACCTTCCCAAACTCGAGATATGCTCTAATCTCACACCACTCTCCTTATAATAACACCCTATTATCTAGTTAAGATAATCATGCGACGCCCTCCAAGGGCTCCAACCCGAGTGGTTCCCTCACCTTACTTTGTTTGCTCACTCACATAATCATAAGGTGTACATAACCCTCTTTTTATAGGGGTAGGAACCCTAATAACAACTTCCCAACAAAATATCTTAAACCTACCAAATTACTCCTTATTCTAATCGGTAACAAATACCGATACAAATAGGAAATAAACTCTTATCTAAATACAATTAGGTTTAGGATTCTTTTCTAAAACTGAACTAAGTAGACGAAAACAGCGAGAACACTTTGGGCTTCAATCTGGGAGTATCACCGTATGTAGCCCGTTGCCAATGTTTGTTGCTTTATTGCAGCAGGTAATGCTCATACTCCCATCACCAATCTGAAGTTGTTCGTTCACTTTCTTAGCAGCCTCTTCCATCCCTCTCTCACTCATTCGAATTCAACATTAATAGCGACAAAGGTCCCCAAGCAACCTCTTCCATCCCTCTCTCACTCACTGAAATTTAACATTCACGAGTGACAAAGGTCCCTACCGAACCATTGTAGCATGTTGTCGGTGACTCGGTGTTGATTCACAACACCAAGTAATCTCTCACTAGAAATCTATTACTTGCTTCTTGTTAGTTTCTTCGCAACCTCTCTCTCTCTCTCTCTCTCTCACACACACTCACACACACACACACACACACACACACACATACACACACACACACACATACCTAATCTCTTGTTTTTCATTCAGTATCTCATTGCAACAGGTGAGGTTTCAAGTCGTTGACAATTGACGTGTTGACCAATTCTGCAAGTGGTCTTTCTAACTCTCTTTGTTAGTGTTCATGTTAAATGTTTGATTTTCTAGACACCTATGTCATATATGATCTTATCAATCTTAAAGGTTTGGTCGGTCATCCTTATGTATTTTATTTATATTTGTTAGTCATGTGATAAAATCAAGTTTCATTTATAAGCTCGAGTTAAGATCGGACTAAAACACAGTACTAATAAATCCCATTTTAGTCAAGAAAGATTTGTAAAAATTAGTAAATAACAGTCAAAAAAGATTTTGCAATTTCTCTACTCTCCATCAAATTCATAGTCTCAAAATCAAACTCAATAAATTTCACGAGTTTTAATATGCGTAGGGTTTGACGGAAGAATTTTAAAAAATGGCGAAACTTGCCAAATTTTTTTTTTAACAATAACAACCATCGTGCCTGATTAAACACTCTCTAGAGCCACCCAACTCTTTTTCTTAAAATATTGCCACGTAATACGTCTCGCAATAAATTTGTGTAAAACGATTATATAAGAATTTGTGTTGTGCCAAGTGCATATCAATGATTGCTGCTATAACATCACTAATTAAAATAAAGAGGCAGTTTCGAATCAAGGTTATATATCATCTAATAAGGGTACTGCTTTTGCAAGGTTTAGAGCTAGAAGAGCAGTTGTCTTTTGGTGGTGTGTCTAATATTGATCAACACCACATTTTGGCTGCTACAAGTTTCTAGAGAGCACAGTCCCGTTACCAAACACGTTTGAGATGTTGAAGATTATTTAGTTGTTTGATGTAATAAACTAAAAAGAAGATATAGTCAGCAAACACTAAACTAATCTATTTATACAGCAACAATCCAGTTACATCGTACAATTACACAACCACCAGTTTTCCAGACGCTGGGACGATGTAAGTGATGATGACATTGCTTTGTTTTTCCGTACTTTTCAACATAAACCTAGGAGACGAACAGTTTTGCAACCCAAATATGATACATCATTCCAGCAAATCATACAACTTTTGAATGAAGCTACTAATGTTCTCTTCAAGTCCTGGGTCTAATAAGGAATTTCGCAATTTAGCATGGTTGGCCTTCACCTCTCTTCCCACCTCACTTTCTTCATCCATCACTGCAGAGACTGCTTCACGGATGGCTTCCTTAATGACAAAACCATCTTCCTCTCTCATCTCAACCTCAATTCTGACCCGCAGCTCCGAGCTCAGCAACTTGGCATTGATGAATTGGTCTGCTGCTTGAGGGATCATCACAAGCTGACACTTGCTCACGATTGCTTCGGATATAGACCCGGATCCACAGTGGGACACAAAGCATCCTATGGAGAGGTGTTTCAAGATCAATTGTTGTTGCACCCAGCCCCGTGAACAATACCCCTTCCTTTGATTCTCTCTACAAACCCTTCTGGAAGGGCAGACTCAATTGTTTCATGACCCACAGGTGGTCTGAGAGCAGCTAGGAAAGGTCGACCTGCAAAATACAAACTCCGTATTTAACACAATTAATCAGGTAAAAAGTATGAACCCTCACATAACAATTTGTACTTAATTTGACTAAATCAAAAATCATCTCTTGAATTTATATGCAAATATAATAATCCAAATCTAATTAATTCAATTACTTCTAATTATCAAAATTTAAATAATTCAGTTGGGTGGACTACACTTACCTTAAAAAGTATACAGTAATAAAATAAGATGACCTAATGAGTTAGCATCAAGGCATAAGCTGAAGGATAACATAAGTTCTAAACCTTAAACAAAAGTTTAGCTTGCAACTTAATTGGGCTCTCAAGGAGGACGAATTCTTGCGTATAAGGAAATGTGTACATATAACTCAAACCTAGAAGGCTAGCTAGCCAGGGGTTACACTTTAAGGAGTCTCTATAGTCAATGAATTGTGGCTCTGCAATTTCACCTGCATTCGATGAATATTCTTTCCACCGGATCCAAAAAGAATGCGATGAATATTTTTTCCATTGGATCCAAAAAATCGAGTGAAAATCTAAAATATATGGAAGATGGATGAATGGTTTGACAATCAGGTTGGATTGGATGATGCTCCATCTAACCCGTTACCCTATCCATCATCCACTAGTCACCCTCTTCTTTATCACCCATTTGCATGTGGTTTACTTTTTATTTTTATCCTTTATATTTTCCCCATTTCTTCAATGATTATATCCAATTCATCTTATAATTATCGTCAAAGTTAATCTTATAAATATGATGATGATATTTACTGATTTACTGTATTATACTTGGAACATCTTTTTTCGAATTATATTTTTCTACAAAGTTGCTTAACTTACGTATAATCCTTAATAATTTGTTTATAACCTGATCCGCTCGTTATGAGCTAATAATGTTTTTTGTAAACATGAATACTTCTGCTAATTAATTGCATAAACACAGAGAAAAAGAAAGAGTAGAAAGTTTGCATTTGTACCTGTCAGTTCAAGCCCAAGAATCACCTCTTGAAACTGGTCCTTTTCCAAAATACATTCACTTCCAAGTGAGCAGTAAACCACACTGTCTTCACCAAAACCCTTTAACCATCCATCAAAGTGAGGATCTAGGGTAGAAGTTAGTGGCTCAGGGACCGAAGGGCCAGCTAAAAGCAGGGGCTTTCCACATTGCTTCTCTACAAAATCACAATATGACCCTTCCATTTCCCTACACGTCTTCGATCCAATCGCATCACATTCTTCCAAAACTCCCTTGACCCTTTCTAGAATCGCCCGAAGTTCTTGGACTTCGGAGGCCTGTAGCCTAGTTGCCCGCGATTGAGAGCGGTGGCTTGGGGGCAGATATCTAACCTTGGGGATTGCGGACGCTAGTGTCACCAAGAACCCAGTGTTATAATAAATAGACTTGATCCCCAGCTCCCGGGCTACTCCGGGTAGCCAGTATGCAAAGTCAAACAAGAAAAAATCAGGCTTGAGACAAGTTAGATAGTTTCGGATAGTGTCTCGTGTGAGGTCCATCGCGGTTATGAGAAGGAGTCTACCTGAAGCAGGCACGTCGTTGGGGGTCTCAGTCCCCGGAGGGAGGCCATCGACCGGGGGATGGAGACGGGATGAGGGATATGAGAGTGGGGTGATGGTTGTGGGAGGCTAACTTGGGTTGGACATTGGGAGGGAGGAAGAGGGTGACCTTGAGGCCTCTCTTGGCTAATTTGTTGGCTAAGTGGAGATTTGAAGTAATGTGGCTGATACCATACCAAGGGTACATAGCTATGTGCAATGACCTGTCTTTTTTCTCACTCATTTTGGTATCCTCTTTAGCTTCTCTTGCTGTTTCTACTTCTGCAGAGGGAGCTTCAGATCAGGATACATTGGTTCCTTATAAATCAAAATCTTTTATTATGTATATTATTTTAAAAAATTGGAAAGGAAAAAATAATAATATTTGCGGTGTCAAAATTTCATCCCTCTTTCAATAAAAACGAACCCTAGAAACTGATGCAGATGCTATTAAGTCTCTTTTACTTGTATCAAAATCAATGATTGTAGGCATTCAAAGCAAATTAACTGATGTGATATGTGTTTTACATTGCACCAGTAGTACCTGTAAAATCGGTGTCAATTTGAAGTTTATGCCTCTTATAATCCAAATAGAAAAATAAGTTCTTCTATGCGGTAGTGGTAATTCTTGATATCTTCTTTTTCACAAAGCACTGATAGTGGAAGAAAGGAAAGGGTTGTTTTTTATAACTATTTTATTTTTCATAGATTGGTAAATATTTTATTCAATTTTTTTGTAAGAATAATTTATTCAAGCTTTGAAATTTGCTAAATATTTCTTTATAATCTGCTATTAAATAATATTTGGTAACTCAGTTTTATTTTTATGCAATCCTACATTTTTTCGTTTTCTTATTTTTTATATTGACGTTTCCAAACTTAATTTTTGCTTGTGTATTCTTCATCGACAGGAAAAAGGAGATAAAGAAATTAGTCATGATAGGATATGCATTAAGTTTGAAATAAGAAAAGAAAAATGCAGCAAGGAAGAGTTTGAAAAGAAGAGAGTTGAAGGAGGGGCCTCGGGTTGACGTGAACAACGAAGATGGACAAGAAAAAAAACCAAGAATTATAATAACAGGAAAAAAACCCAAGAAATTATTGAAAGGGCAACGATCGTAAATATGAACTATCTTTGAGTAAAATAGTAATTTGACTCATGTATTCAAATCAGAAGAGATATGTTTTGCATCCTTAAGGGCTCGGCTCGAGCCACATAACTTATATCCAGTGGCGGACCGGGAATTTAAGGAAGGGGTCGAAATAATGAAGGGAATGGGAAGGGAGCTGAAAAGTTTATTTTTGAAAAAAAAGGGGATGTCATTAATAGAATTTGAACCTCCAACCTCATGCCCATACATGCACTAATCAACTCAACTATCAAATTTTGTCTTTAATAATTTGCTATATAAAAGCTTTATTTTTTTCTTAAAAGGAGGGTCAATTGATTTCACTAACCCCATGTTGGATCCGCCACTGCTTATATCATGACCTGGTTCCATGGACCTAGGCTATGTGGTTAGTAACAACAAGTGGGGGAGGAGAGGAGGCAGCAACATTTACCATGTTAAAAAAATTGTCTTTTGTATCTATGCTCCGGGGTTAGTAAGAAATATCTCTGCAATTCCAACTCTTTACTTCTGAGAATGAGACTGTATAAGAGTATCCATCTCCATTTTTGCTGCTTGTTTGTCAATTGTTATTACTTTTACTGTTGTTGCTTGTTTTGCTCTTGCCTAAGCTGGATTTCAGCTGATGTCATTCGTAATTAAAAAATATATATATGCTTCGGTATTGAAATAGGATCACATAATAAATTATACCCAAGTCATTAGTGAGATACTACTCTAGAAGGGTTAGAATATTCTAACCTTGGGACTTCCTAAAAAAGAAAACTCAGTCAATTTTTTTCAAAATTTAAGTGGATTCAATCATGAAAACACTTCAAAGTAATCAATTTTTTAAAATTTCAAGAAATTTATTTACTTGCAAGGAAAACGACTAGGAATTAATGTAAGGAATACTCATAGCAGCCTAGTCGAATTGGGAAAAGTTATTTCTATTTTATACTGATTAGTTGTTTAACTGAGTTAAAAATTTATGACATGTTCGAAGTTACATAAAAATCATTATGTATTTTTATTTTTTGTTTATTTTTGTTCATTTTTATTCGTTTATATTCATTTCTTATCTTTTCGTTACTAATTTCTGTTCATTTCTATTCGTTTCTATTAGTTTCTAAGATTTTCTGTTTGTTTTTGATATTTTCTGTTTCTGTTTCTATTTGTTTTTTAACATAAGTTTGAATATAACCTTAGTCCAAAAAGCTTGAGGCTAGCATGGTCATGTACGAAAAATATAATGTTGTTGAAACACAGACTTGCTGTCTTCATGCTTGAAAGCTTGATTTTTATTTTGTTGTTTTGATTTTGTGAGTTCACTTTTGTATTGCTTATGTCTTGTGCTGCTGCAGCTTTTTTCTGAGCAGAATTCCACGTTTTCCTGGCGCATAATTTGAGTTGCTCATGTCTTTTCTGAGCACGTTTTCCACGCGCACAATTTGAGTGAGTTGATGTGCTTGCTGACATCAACTAGAAACTTCTATTTAAAAAAAAAAAAAAAAAGGAAGAAAGAAAAAGGTAAAAGTATGGTTTACTACGCACAGAGGAGTCCCTAATCTTCACATTTGTGTGATTCAGATCCAAGGGAATTAAAGGCAATAGAGGAAAATTCCAACATAAGGAAAATGACCAGCACAAAAATCAAACCCGGAAAAAAAAAAAAAAAAGGTCACTGAGATTTACTTCCAATTTGAAACACTTGCTAATTACAATCCGGACTACTTATAATTTAATTACCATGATTTTCCATTGACATCTTATGCATGGACTAAAACAGAAAAAGCAAAAAAAAGTTGAAATACTTATTTCATTCTCATGCATGCCTAAGCAAACAAAGAAAAAAAAAGCCCAACAAAACATAAAATATAAGTATGAATAATTTTATTTTCATATTTACGCTCAAATTTTAATATATGAAACAGCTATATATGTAATAAAGAACAATTATAACAAATTAACAAATAGCTTCCTAGGGCATGTTTAAAATGACACATAAAATAAACAGAAATAGCGGATATTGGTATATATGTAAATTCAAACATACCCTTAATATATTCAAAATTTATTCGAAGCCTTTACATTAAAAAAATAAATTTATTTGAAAACCAATGAAAATGGTTTTGTTAAACTTAGACCTTAATTCAACCAAGCGAGTGCATACAACTGCATTAGGTTCCATTCCAAAATCAATTGACAATAGAGGAGTAATTCACAAGCTTATTCATCCCTCACCATAAAAGTGTCTTACAATAAATTATTGAAAGACAGTCTCATACAAAAATTAGGGAAAAGAAAAAAAAACTAACAGGAAAAGTTGTAGACAGAGGAACGAGAAAAAGCAATAATTAGCAAGGATATTTTAAAAGTAGTGTTTTGACCAAGTCAAAACTCTAACCAACCAAATATTAGTGTTTGGTAAGGTAGTGTTTCAATTAGTATTTACGTCAGCTTATAATGTGTCCGAAAAGTTAAGAATATTAACTTTTCACATTTAAAAGTAGTGTTTCATATTTTTTTGACAAAAATATCATTTTATTAATTTATATTTGGCAAATTATCTCTTTTTATATTAATTTACAATAACCAACTAGCTCTACCACTAAATTTACCAAACACATTTATTCAACTACTCGGTTAAACAATTATCCGCTAACGGATAAAATCTAACAGTTAACATCTGTCTGAAAAATTATCTACTACATAAATACTTATTCTCTACTCAAACAGCTCATATTGATATATCCAAATGTATTTTAAAAATAATCATTTACCCTTGTTTTATCTGCGATTTCAAAGTGGAAAGGGTCTGGCTTAAAAATGAAAACCCTAAAAAGAAGAAAAATACAGTAGTAGGATGTGGTTATGCTTTGAACTATGATGATACTTTGCAGTGATCATCTTGAAGCCGGGAAAGATTCAATCCTTATGGGCCTTTATCTAGCTAGAGATAATTTATTGAAATACAAAGCTCGGAAACTTGAATTGAGATTCAAAATTTTGATTTTATGATCCAAATTTATTATATCTGAAATGCAATGTAGGTTAAACTTATTTAAAATTAAAAATCCGAATTGACATCTTTCATAACAAAGTTTCTTTCTAAAGTGTTTTTCTTCGAAAAATAAATTTATTAAACTAGACATTAATTACTCAAAATGAAATTCACTCAATTTAAATTAAAATCTCGCCCTAACAAAAATAACCCACTTAAAATTAACTCAAATATAACTAAGGCATAAGTCCATTCAAAAATTTGATCTAGTCAAAGGAAGGTACGAATGGTCTTGTTCCTAGCAGAACTTAACCTCTTATTGGGTGGTCTGAGGTATCTAACGAAGAAAAAGTCAGTGATGTAGCTAACTTCTGCTGAGCTACGATCAGGCCTTTTCTCTAGCTTCTCAGGGTGAATGTCCTTGTTTAGGTCAGTTTAAATTAACGTTTATAAAAATATTTATAATTGTTAACTGATAACAACTAATTACTTACTTTAATAATTCAACAATTTATAACAACTTATAGTATATCATAACCGCTCTTAAGAGGTATAACTATTATAAGTTATAACAAATAATTATAACCTCATATATTATTATTATTATTATTGTAGTTGTTATTGTTGTTGTTGTTGTTAAACATAAATTATTATATTTAAATATTATTAATATTATTATTATTGTCAATACTATGATTATTAACATTGAATAGTATAAAAAACAATCATATACATTATAATTGTATTTTTTTCGTTTCAAGATAGGTATTAAAGGGCCCTAATTTTCCTTCAAAAACATTCAAATATGATGACAAAAATTTGTAACTGAATAAAAATTAATCAATGAGCAAAACAATTCATTACAAAAATTTATTATTGACCAATATATGTTATTTGTGAAATATACAAAAAATAATATCACTAACGACATCTTCAAAATTTCATAACCACTCATAACTTATAATCGCTATAATAGCTCATAACAACTCGTAATGACTTACAACGACTAATCATCACTGCTCATAACATATCATAACTACTAATTGCTAACTTTAATATCTCAAAACAGTTATAACAACGCGTTTTAACAACTGAAATGAACAGACCCTTAATTATCTAGCTTATACTCGATTGGTATTTCAATCTTGTTATTGTATTCAAACGTTAACTCATAGTTATTGATAGACCTGTTGTTAGGCAAAATTAAGTCTAAAACTTATAACCCCAAGTACACGCCGTAATTGTAGCTAGCCGGCAAGCACGGGCCGTGTCCATAGAAAGTTATGTTTCAAATATCGATACTATCTTAAGCTTTATGTCTAGATGAATCGAGTAGAGATGAGATATATGATAACTAATATAATTCAAGAAAGTAATAAAAGAATGTTCGGTTGTGATTTTACTACTTAATAAACTAAATAATCAAGCCAAACTTAAACCTACCCAAGTTTGTGCAAGTATTTAAGAGTGGTCGTTTGTAGCATCAAAGGCCACTCAAGCCACACTTTCGAGGATCATGAGCTAATCTAATTGTTCTAACCACCTACTTTCGTGGGGTTAGACCAATTATATTACAAAAATAGCAACCTATGGACCTACCTAGGATTCAAGCTATTTTCATGTCAAAATCTCAACTATTCTCTACACCCACGCTAACAAATTGGTTCCACCTTTCAGTAATAAACCAATCACCCAAAAATCAACATGAAAATCCTTTTAAGACATTTCATCGAACATGTGGTGGGCACGAGAAACAATCCCAAATAACAAGCATAAACTAGGTGGTTAAGGCCTAAACGAGATCAATTAGCCATTAGAGTGACTAATCACAACCAAAGCAACTAACTTTAACAACTAATTAACATAAAAGCATGAAATAGATTTGAAAACTAAACTAAAGAATAAACTATCACAAACCGACGTAAACAAGAACATACACTAATTAATAAAACTCAAACATGAAAACAAGCAATCCATCTAATTTTAATTAACATCTAAACTAATAAAAATTAAAATTTTAAACTAAATTGAATAATCAAAATAACAAACTTGAAGTAAAGAGGAAAAGAGAAAGAGAAAACTTATGCTTGAATTGAAATTGAAGGTTTGAATCCAAAATCTTGTACAAACTCTACACTAATCTCTCCCCTAAAGGAATTTTATTTTGACTAAGTAAGAACCTTAAGAGGTCTCCTAAAATCCTTAAAAATCGGGCCCCCAAAATTAGAGGCAAAATTGTCTTTTTATAGCCTGTAAAAATTGAGAAAAAAACGAAACTAGGTCGTCGCATGATCGTGTAAGTTTGCACGGGTACCGTGCGACCTCGCACGACCGTGCGAAACCGTATTGGTGCTCGTGCAAGTATCCGAAAGTTTCTAGTCTGGCCGCATAGTCGTGCAGGTGCCGCACTGGTACCCGTGCGGCCCTGCATACTGTGCAAAAGTTACTCGCTGCTCGTGCACACCATTAGCACTACTAGAAAACGGCAAATAGCAACGGAAATTTGGCAAATAGCGACGTAATCGTGGAATTAGCGACGAAATATTTCCGTCGTTAAAAACAGGGTCGCTAAAATTTAGCGACGAAAATATCGAAATCCGTCGCTAATTAGCGACGGATCGGCGACGAAAATGCCTTCCGTAGTCTGCTGGAAATCAGCGACATAATACAATTTCCGTCGCTGAAATTAGTGTTGTTGTACTATAGAGAGTACGGTTATCGGTCTCGGGGAGATAGGTCTCTTAAAAGTCTAAGGTCAATGTCCTTTCGAACTAAGCAACGAAACAATTCACTTGGGTGATGATATAAACTCTCAAAGAACAAAATAAAATCGAGATAAAGAAAACCTTAGGTAGGGATTTACCAAGCTAACATGCCAACAATCTTAATTATATGCTTCTACACTATTCACAACTGCGATAAACTAGGGAATCGATGCAGTTCGGACCACCTAAGCCTTCTCTCGAAGGTCATTAAGCTAACTCAATTGAATTAATTGTTGTTCTCACACAATCAAAACCAGAGAATTACAAAGTTATCGACTCTTCCCTTAATAACAACCTAAATTATTCTCATATCTAAATTGTTATCATCCAACAAGTTGAAGTAGAACTAAGCCTCTTCTCTCGAAGTCTACTCAATTCCCAAAAACAATAAAGGTAGGATTCTCTCGAACCTCACACCAATTCACAAGTATCAACAAGTCGGAAATTCATCAAACAATTGCAAATTAGCATCAAAGCATCAATTACGATTAAACTAGCATATTAGTGGCAAAATCCCCAACCTAAGTTGGAAATTTAGCCACACATATTCATGACATGTGACAGCAAACCGAGAGAAGAACAGACAAAAAGAATGAAAGATAAAAGTAGAGAAAAGAATGACAATACCGTAAACTTGAATTAACTTGCGATTAAATGAAAATAACTCCAAGCTTTGATCCCTTAACAATGGAAAATAAGTGCTTAAACATAGAGAGAAGCTAGCCTAGAAACGAAGCATAAAAAGTCCGTTCGAAAATTAACAGTTTACGGAATAAAATGTGTAGAAAAACGAAAGTCGCCGATTGGCACAACCAGATGCTTGAAACCGTGCTTAACCCGTGCAAGCTCACGACTTCTTCAATTAAATCCCAAATTCCTAGCATGGCCTCGTGCTGACTTTGGCATTGCCTCGTGCTGACCTCTTACGCTTCGAGCACGACTCGTGCTAGGTCTTCTTTTCCTTCTTTTCTTCAGCACGACCAGTGCTACAACCTCGTGCTAACTTGGCTTGACCTCTTTCCTCGCTCTCCGACCTTCTATGGTCTCCCGCTCTTTTCCTTAGCACTTTGAAAGACGTATTCTTCATCATAAAAGGCGGGATTACCTCAAAATATAGAAATTCACACACTTTAATCATAAATGAAGAAAGTAAGCGAAATCAAATAAGAATTTATGTGAGAAGGCCTTTGAAGTGTCAAAATTAGCCAATAAGAGAATGGAAAAGCACGTAAAATTCCGGGTTATCAACTAGCTACGAAATTTGTAGAAATTCCATCGCTAATTCCGTCGTTGTTCCATCGTTGATCCGTCGCTGATCCGTCACTATTCCGTCGCTGTTCCGTCGCTGATCCGTCATCGAGCCGTCGCCGTTCCGTCGCCGTTCCGTCGTTGTTCCGTCGCTGATCCGTCGCTGTTCCGTCGCTGAGCCGTCGCTGTTCCGTCGCTGATTTTCCATTAACCCAAGTACAAAAAATTGTGTGTGGATATATAAATCCAAAATTCACATTTGTGACAATTACATTTGACATTTACATATGCCACAACGTGGTCCTCCAAGTTGGATATACAAATCCAACATACATTTCACAATCATAAACAATCCAAACACATTTATAACAATTTCACAAAAACAACCATACAAAAGTTCACAAACAACCATAAATACACTATCCAAAAGTTCGCAAAATGTTCACCAATACACAAAAGTTTTGATGGGTATCATGTTGATTTTCGATCTTCGAGGTTGAGGGGTACACCATGCTCACCGGTGAATACACTTAGCTCACTCGGTGCTATGGTCTTGGCTTTCCAAAGCTAGCTTCTTGAATTTCTTTAGGTTGTCTTGGTATTGGCTATTGGAGTCATAATCGAGCTCCTTGAAATGTTCTCGTTAACAAGCTGTTTCTTTCAACAGATCCTCGATCGATAAGTTCCCCTCCGAGCTTGCATTACTCGCGTCCGAGAGAACCAGGAGCCAATAGTTTAATATTGGCACAAGTTGCAAGTTTGAAACACATAAGAAATAGGAAGGGAAGGGAGAGAGTTTTGAAAATTATTAAACCTCACAAGTCATTAACTACAGGAAGCAAACTTAAAAATGAATTATGCAGAAATCTTGCTATAATCCTACTCACCTATTCTAAGGTAGGGATTTGTTAGGCTAATTTTGGTTGGATATATTTTGTATATGACCGAACTATATTTTCTTTAGGTCTTATGTATAATTTTTAAATACGATAAGTTATATCGAAAGTAGTATAGTTATATATTTAGATATTCGAATAACTCAATTATAAGAAAAGAGCCTAAAGTTATTGAGAATAATGATTCAAAAGATGAAAGGACCAAATATAGTGGTAATGTTCTGTTAATTTTGATTTTTGTTTTTTGGAGATTATGTTATTCACCAAATATACTGCAATTACATGATGAGTAATGCATTTATGAGAAGCAAGCTAGCTGATCCGAGAGCTTTTTTTTAAAAAAATGAACTAATTGACATAATCCTCCAAGCAACAATGTTAAAAGGCTAGATTCTACATTATGATGTTTCCTAGTTGCTTCTTTCTCTCACAAAGTATTCCCAATTTAATCAACCATATTATCGAAGCACATGCAAAGATAAACAATGACCCCGTCCTTCAATTTCAATTCCAATTCCGACACCCTGTTTAAAGTTATTTTGCCATCAAAACTAGTCCCTCTTTTTTTAAGTTCTACTTGCCGTTGTTTAATATTTCATTAACAATGATGATCTATGTAAATTATCTCTATCATTATATGTCCGAGCGGTAGCAGCGGTGGCCCAATGCGACGGCAGCAACCAAGGGTTAGAAGTTTTCTAAAAATTTTGGCAGAGTTCCGTTTGAACTATGATCTAACCCATAGGCTAAAAAGCCTTAAACCCTACATAAAAGTCACAATAAAACTCAATGAGCTACACGCTCGGAGTACACAGACTCAACGGCCACACGCCGGAGTATAATCACAACCCCAAAACTTACAAGAAAGCTTTTTCAAGACATATATTCAAAGAACATTAAATTACGAGCATTAGAAAACTTCGTTCGGGTTAAAAAAATTTCAAAATGCATAGCACACAGTTCTCCTCAAAACCAAATTTTATTCAATTAGTAGTTAGTCACCTCTAAAATCTTGTCATAAGGCTTACCTAACTATGGAGTGTTAAGGATATCCTATCGATTCATGAAACAAAGAAAACCCATGTGTACAAATACCTCCAATAGGGAGCTCTTAGTTATCAAAGCTATTGATACGGAATGAGAACCCGAGCAACCAACACAATATCAAAAGTAGCAAATTTCATACACAAGCGAAGTCCATTTTTACAACTCTCAAAGTTCAAAGCACACATCACAGCGAGATGCAACTCAACTCGAGTCAAAAGATTTTCCGTTTAGATTGAAAGTAAACCAATACCTTAGATAATCCTCCAAATAGTAGGTATTTCTTGGCATTTTTCAATTCAATCGTACCAAACCAAAGCAGCAAGTACTTTCCAAATAGGACCCCGAATTTGAAGGAACTTTGTTACTTTTAATTTAGTCCAAGTTCTATCCAAATTGACTCATTTTCACATAATATTCCAAATTACGGAACAACTTCTTCCAATTGGAACTAGCGTTACAAGTTATATCTCATTGACAAAATCGTCAAAAAAAAATCTCAATTGCTCGGATAAAATGATGGTTCGATTGCTATCTTATAACCTAAATGATGGTTCGATTGCAAAATGATGATTCGGACTCTAGCAATTCCATTCGATTTTCTCATAACCTAATTCAGTTCTAACAATCTCCTAGCTTTGTTCTATCACATAAACATTCAATACTCACAACAAACTCATTTGGGTTTCGAAATTACTAATAGTTTAGAGTATAAGACTACCCACCTCGATTCAGGGATTAACAGTTTGCTCGGGTTCAGAGTTAGCTTGGTCGGTTTCTCCTTTCCCTTCCTCTTTCCCTGCTGCCCACCGTGGTTCTCGCGCCTTCCTCCACACTCGACGCCGTCGCCGGCCACTGCACGCCCGACACTCGTCGATTCAAGGACTGTCCTCACGCCCACCGGCTGCCTCCCTCTCTCGCCTTCGCGTTCGTGTCCCTTTCCTAGCCTCGGTTTCGCCCTTCTTCCCGCCTGCCCGATTCCCCGTGCTCGCTGGCTGCTTCACCTGCCGTTCGCCCATCGGCACCCATGGTCCTTTAAGGAGAGGCGTCCGCGATGAGCGAACAGCGGCGAGAGTGGGGGTGGCGACCGGTGTTGGCCACTACCGCTCGCAATCGCTCTCCCTCGCCCTCTCTCTTTGCTTTTGGGAATTCGATCGGCCCAAAAGCCGGATCTAAATTTATTCGGATTTAGCGACGGAAAAGTCCATCGTTGTTCCATCGCTAAACACTAATAAAATTTTGTTTAATTTTTTTTGGGATTTCTTAAATTTGAAAACTCAATCTATCGTTAGCGACGGAATATTCCGTCACTATTTAACTTCGGCGACGGAAATTTCCGTCGCTAATTCTAAATTAACGACGGATTATTATGCCCGTCGCTAATTCCGTCATCTGTCGACACCGTCGGCGGATTCCGTCGCTAATTCCGTCGCTATGTGGCCGACGGACATGTTTCCGTCGCTAATGTCCGTCGCTATTTAGTAGTTTTGTAGTAGTGTAGCTTCTTCATTTTGCATCCCTTTTAGCTCAAACTTTTTTTCTATTAGCTCGATTTCAACTTATTACCTACAAAAGTAAATAAACCAAGTAAAAATCCTCCAAATATATTATTTTACAAGTCAAAAATTAAGTAAATAAGGGATAAATTAGGGGTGAGCGGGACTGGGTACCCAAGTCATTTTGATCGAACCTCGGTCCCGGACCCAATTAAAACTAGAACCGGTCCAGGATCTGCTGGGACTGGGTCCCCGATTGTTTGCTTCACAATTTGAGTTTTTTTCTGAATTTTTGCTTTTTTATTTTTTGTAAGTTTTCGCATATAATTATTTAATATTTCCAATGCACTCAATTTAATAATACAAAGCATGCCTACTATAAAATGTTTCAAATCCAAAATCAATAATGAAATAAAAAGTCTTGAATTCACATGCAATACAAATACCAAATACCAAATTTAAATCTTAAAGAAAAATGCCTCAAATAATCCAACATTAACAATAAAAAGAGAGTCTCAAATTTCAAAAAATTTTAAACTAAATTTAATATATATATATATATATATATATATATCGGGTACCACAGTAACTAGTCCGGGTTTGGGTCCACCTTTTCATTATCCAGTCCCGGACCCTGTTGTAATCGGGTCCTGAAAATTGGACCCAATCCTGGATTCAATTCAATCGAATCCGGGTCTTGACCCGTCGGGCCCAAATCGGGTCCGAGATCGGGTACCTAACTTTTCTTACTCACCCCCGAGTATAAATAACGTAATATTTGGACCAAACACCTGTCTATTCAGGCAGGCAGGTCAAATACAAATTTTGTGTATTCGGATTCGGGTAAGATACGGATCGAGAGTACTTTGGGTTCGAGTAAAATATGGATAGTCATATATTGGGTTACACGGGTTTCGGGTCGATAATGGGTAAGAGCACTTTTTTATCAATTATTTTTCTTTTGTCAATTATAAAAACCTCACATATTTTTTACTTAGTTCTATAAAAAGAAGTACAATATTTGTATTTTTTTAAAAAATATTAAAAAATAGGATTATTATATTTTAATATCCCAGTAAATCTAGGCCATGTTACTCATAATTTCCAAAATTATCGATTTACTCGATGACATCATGTAACACCCCGAAACCCACCCTAGGAGTAGTACATCGCCATATTTCCTCAAAAGGAACTCCCTAGGCTACTTAAGGTGTCGATTTAGTTTTCTAAATTCCAACTTAAAGGTAAAAATAAAATTTCCATTTTAGTTTGAATTTTTCTTAAAAAATTTCGCAGAGTTTCATTTGTAATCCGACCTATCCCCTAGGCTTAAAGTCTCAAAACCCTACGTAAAAACCACAATATAATTCAACAAGCCACACGCTCGGAGTACACAACTCAACGATCACACGCCGTAGTCCAACCAATATGCATTAAGACTTAAAACAATCTAAATAGTTCATGATACGGCTAATACAAACTATATAAACTTAGTTACATGGTACAACACTTATAAATATATGGAATGCACGTCGGGAACTTGTGTCACTCGTAAATGTCATCAACAAACAGCAACTAGCACATAGGAGTCCAATATATGTTAAAGTATGAGACACGCCACCTGAGAGAGTACCTACAATTAGGGAAGGGATATGTGGGGGTGAGCGCCAATCCTCTCGGTGAAGAGTCTTACACCCTTAAAACGGAAAGTTCTTCATACATACTACTAATAATAATCATTGAGAAGATAAAAATAGTATGATAATAACATAAATACTCATCAATGAAATTCGTTGGAGTTGTAAATGGTTTAATCAACTTTAAACAAAGTGGTGCAACCACCAACACTTTCTTTCAAATACTTTCAATCGAAACCGAATATCTTTCTAGGGAAATTGCCCGTAACTTATCATTATAACCTATTAATCTTTAAAACAAAGTTTCAAAATCGTTAACAACTCATTGGATCTAAATCAATATTCTAGGCTTTACGGACTTGAACTAGCACTTCATAGTTTTTCCGAGGCGTGACCCCTAATAAAGGCTCCGGGACCTATCTCTTGGAAGTTTAAGATCGGGCATCCCGATACACCAGGACCCCTGTTAGAACCTTTCCCTCGAAGTTTCTAGTCGGGCATCCTCATCGGTGAGGGCCCGGTTAAAACTCTTACGAAGTTTCGGTCGGGCATCCTTATCGGTAAGGACCCCGGTTAAAACTCTTCGAAGTTCCTGGTCGGGCATCCTCACCTGGTGAGGACCTCGGTTAGAATCCTTCCTCTCGTGCTAAACAATACTAGCCAAGTCAATTCAAACAATGAAAATACATTCATTAAGTCTGTTTCAAACAACATTCTCAAATCAATTTAATACATTAGAAGGCATAACATCACGTGTCACCCTTCCAAATTCACTTTCTCAAATCGGTTTCACTTCTTTATAACATATTTCAAGTTTAAAAAGCACTTACCAAGAATCATACTCAAGTATTGTTTTGTGTAAACATTTGAATTCTTTTCCAAAACTATGTTTTCAGCGTTATTTAGGATCAAGTTACTTCACACGCCAAGCGTCTCTATATTAATATTTAACATTATAAACTAGCACATTAACTCAAGGATTCACCCAAGTATTTAGCATCTACTCATATTCATTCATACCCTACTCAATTCATTTTCAAGTATAATGAACTCAAGAACTAAAACTCCTCCGAACCACAATAACCACAATTAATTACAACTTAACCCAAAAGTCCCAACTCCTACCACATTGTCATCTTTGCCTCAAATTCTCATATTACATCTCCATATTATTGACCAACTCTTTTCCGCCCATACTCAGCCATATAACTCTTAATTTCATTTCACCCCTCAAATTCCTTTTGTTCCGCTTACCTTCAAGTTTAGTTAAATCTCAAGAATTTAGATATGTTTTAAACTCAATTTAGCCCAACGATTACCCTCTTTCCACTTCCATACCTCAATTGTGCATCCATCAAGACGAACTCATGCCCCTCCTTTATACTCCAAATTATTGTTTCCCAATATTAATAATTACCTCTCAACGTAGAAAATTCCAAAAATCCCTAAGGGTTCAACTGAAACATTAGCTCCTAATTCATGCCTAAAATTACAATTTCTTCATCCTTAATTTTCTAATTGAAATCTCCATATCACTCATCAGACCTTAGCAAACTAACTTAATCAGATTCTCTCGTGCCCTAATTTATCCCTAATAACTTCCTAAATTCATTCTACAGACATAAACATTCAATATTCACAAAATTCAATTGGATTTCGAAATCACTATTAACTTTAGCATATAAGACCACCCACCTCGAATTCTAGGATTTGAGAAATTGGTTGAATTGCTTGTTGCCTACCCCTTCTACTCTCACTTGCGCTCTATGTTCTATTTCGGGTTCTAGGTCTCTTGCCTCCTTTGTTCCGTTTCTCGTCTGGTTTTCTCTCTCCTTTTTCTTACAGGCGGTGGTGTTCTCGCTGTTAAGGCAGGCCACCGGCCTCCTCTTCCTCTCTTGTTCTCACTCGCCCTTCCCCCTCTCTCTCTCTCTCTCTTGCTCTCTCTCGTTATGTGTGTGTGTTTTGCTTTCCCCGAGTTCTGTTTTGTTCCTCCTTTGCTCTTCCTCTCTTTACCTCTATCTCTTTGCTATTACTCCATCTTCCCGAGCCCCTTTTTTCTCTCTCTGTTTCATGGCTTTCTCAAAAAAGCCAGCCATCACCACCTTTACACTAATCCCTTTTCTAATTTTAACACCTAAGTGCCCATTTTCCCTTTTGTTTTGCTATTGCTTGTCTAATATTAACACCTAACTCCAAATTACTTAGACCTATCTTTATTTTAATTAGGCATAGCATTAAGTTAAGTTAGAATAGGTAATAAAATTCAACTTCTGTCTATCTCCAGTCTTTTACTTATTTGGGCCGGGACGGCAAGTTAAGAGAGAAGAAATAATATATTTCACTAATCAAGGCTAAGTAAAAAATAATAATTCTCTTAAATAAAATCACGAATATATATCCATGTATATATTTTACTTATTCGACCCACTTTATTTAATTAAAACTAATTAAATAATTTAACTCATATAATCATCTCAAATAAAATTACCGGTATTACACATCCCCACTTTTAACACTAATATTTTTTAATATCCCTTACTCCGAAAAACTAGTGATCGGTGTCCTAAAATTAGGACAAATAAGGTTAGTTTTTCAAAGTATGGAGTATTAAAAAATATATTGTTAAAGATGGGGATACTAGGAGTATTAAAAAATATATTGTTAAAGATGGGGATATTATGAGGTAAATTGATAGTTCGTGATATTATGAGTAATATGGTTCAAAACTTGAGGTGTTAAAATCCAAAATCCTAAAAATTCGCAAAAACTTCATTATGGCATTTGTGTGAGGTCCTCACTGAGTTGAGCAACTTGATCGCTTGACACGTTTAAATAAGATCAATGAAAGGTTGGGTCAATAATGGGTTGGACAACAATGTGTTTTTTATTAATGACTCGTTTAAGGTTCCAATGTTTATTTTATTTCTTCTATTATACTAATTCACATGTTAAACTTAGTTAAATTATTATCAATAGTTTATAAGCAATAGAGATTAATATTATGAGAAGATTTTATACATATTTACTCCATTTTAAATCGGATCGAGAAAGGGTCAACATGGGTCGGCTCAATCTACCGATTTTATTTACTAAGAAAAATGTGACTCCATCTTCACGTGACCCATTGCCCATCTTAGGTGGTATGGTTCAAGTACTTGCTAGCTAGAACAGTTTTAAATAGATAAAAATTAGAGATTTATTATAAACTAAAATATTATTTTTTATTATAACATCAAAATTTTACATAATTATAATAATATTATTTCTACAAAAAAATATTATTTAAGATGTGACTAGGCATATTCAATTCACCAAAAATACAACGAGTACAACTGGAGAATTTTTAATATTGCTATTTGAATCCATACATATTTTATTGAAATTTTATTATATATAATTTTTATATATAATGTTTTCTTATGCGAAAAACATTGAATAAGGAAGCGATATTAGTGTTTGCTTGCAAATGATTAGCTATCTATTATGTCTCTCCAAATGATATGGATAATAAATAACTATTGTTAGAAGAGTGATAAAGTGACAAGAAAATCATATAAGATACATAAAACATTCAATCAACAAGCCATAAAAGCTAAAATTGTTATTTTTATCATTTTGACCCAATTAGTCAAACGGGTTCGGATCACGTTTAACCCGCTAATTTGCGGATTTTTTAAGTTCATTTTTTTCCAAATTCGAGTTGAGAAAATTATATTCAAAATCTAAAACTTTCGGGCGTGTTTTGGTAGGGTCATTTGTTGTCGAGTTTGCTCAAAAGCTTAGCAATTTGGTCCTCGCTAATCCGACTTGTTATAATTGAGATTACTTTTGAAAAATGAGAAAATCTATTTTAAGAGACTCGCAACTTGGATAACTAATAGCACTTTGTAAGAAAAAGGGACGAGGCACTAGATAACAATAGCAAATAGTAAATAAACGGATTATTAACATCCGTACTCCTCGTACTATCTCTGCAATCATTTTTACTGCCCATGTCGTATTGAAATTTATTTTCATACCCCCGACCTTACTCGACATATTAGAGTTGTAGGTAAAGTTGGGATTTTAAGTTGACCGGAGATATGAAAAGACTAAAATGCCCTCTACATTCTTCCTCCTCTGTTCCTCCCTCTTTCTTACTTTCTTCTCTCGCTTCATCATCAACAACTCAACAGTTACTTCTCCCTTTGACTCACTCTCTCTCCAAAGCCCAATTCACCTCCACCCACCACCTCCTCAAGTTCACTGCCGCTATGTCCACCGCCCGCCACCGCCGACATGCCAAACGCAAAACCCATCGCAACCAACAAGTCTCCCTCCCTCTCTCCCCGGGAGCGACTACACCCTCACCTTCACTCTCAACTCGAAAACTCTCTCCGTCTACATGGACACGGGAAGCGACTTCGTATGGTTCCCCTGTTCTCCCTTCGAATGCATCCTCTGCGAAGGCAAGTTCGAGCCCGACACTCTCTCTCCTCTCAACGTCTCGAAAATCTCTCTCCTCCCGTGCAAGTCGAGAGCATGCTCCATCGCTCACTCTTCTCTTTCCTCCTCCGACCTCTGCGCCATGGCCAAGTGCCCGCTTGAGGACATCGAGACCTCCGATTGCGCGAACTTCGCATGCCCTTCATTCTATACGCTTATGGCGATGGAAGCTTCATTGCCCAACTTCACGAGACAATCGATGATGCCCTCGACCTCAAACAAGCCCTTAATTCGAGAAATTTCACCTTTGGTTGTGCCCACTCTGCTTTAGGAGAGCCAATTGGGGTTGCGGGGTTCGGGTGAGGTGCTCTCTCCTTCCCGCCCGGTTGGCGAACTTATCACCCGATTTGGGCAACCGGTTTTCTTACTTGCTTGGTTTCTCACTCATTTGACTCCACCAAGCTCCGCAACCCAAGCCCTCCGATTCCGGGAAAATACGAAGAGAAGAGATTGGATAAAATTTCCAAGTTTGTCTACAACCCTATGCTTAACAACCCCAAACACCCCTATTTCTATTCGGTTGGGTTGGAGGCCATCTCGATCGGGCCTCGCCGGATTCCAGCCACGGAGAATGCGAGCGGGTCGATGGAAAAGGAAACGGCAGTGTAGGCGTGGACAGCGGTACTACTTACACGATGTTGCCGAGCGAGTTGTACAACTCGGTGGTGGCCGAGTTGGACGAGCGAGTGGGAAAGGTGTTGAAGTAGGCGAGTGACACCGAGTTAGGAAAGCGAGTGGTGGGGTTCATTTAAGGAAGGGTGAAGACTTAGACTCTACTCCGCACATTTCGAGTTCTACCAAAGGAATCGGGTATAAGGCTTTCTCACTTATAGAGTTTTGATTCCAAGACATTCTCTGTACCTTAGAAACTTTTACGAGTGATATAATATTTCCTCCAAGTGATATAGCATTTATTTCATGTATTCTTACTTGTCTCTGTAAGACTCGGAAAGCATATCTATACTTATTGTTGTATACCCAGTTTTGAGTTTCTCATCACTTAGAATTATCGCATGCTCAAATGACTAGTATTCGCATAACCGCACTCAAGTCCGACTTCATATTCCGGGTTCTATTCTGTTATAATCAGCACTTCTAGTCCGAACCATGCTTAGTCTAGATCAAGTTTATTTCACTCTGATGTTCTCTATGTAACTTGATTCTCGCTTATACTAACTCGGATGGAATTTTGAGTTTCATGGACATTAGACTCGGAAAATTCCATTCTTTTTCTAACTCGGATAATTAGTCACTTAATTATCTTAATTACATTATTATCTCGTGTCTAATCTTGGACCAAAGTATTTTATACTTTGAGAACCAATTTGATTTACTTTTGTAGGTGATTCAAACGAGGATACACTTTTTGAAATACAAAAGTCACCGGCTTCAAAACGTCAAATCACCAGGCAGACATGGCTTTTCCCATTCTCCGACCTAGCCCCAAAAGATTGTGTAAGGGTTGTCCGTTTCCAAATCTGGAAAACTGAAACGCCAAGCTTAACGGTGGTTTCCACCTTATCCTTCAAGACACCGCCGGTGGTTTTGGGACTTCCAAAGGAGTTAAGAACCGTTGTCCAACGTTCATATCTCAACGGATACTTTACGAGTGACTCGGAAAGTCCTTAACAACGGTCACAAAGGACTCTCGGTCGGAAGATGGACCCAACGGCTATGCTGCTTGGTCATCTATAAATAGAAGCCAACTCTCAAGACTTGAAGATTGCCGAACCTATTGTTAATACATATACTTGAGCAAAGTTGTTGTATTTATTCTCAATCTTCTACTTACAAGTCCCACTCGTAATTCATTATATTCCGAGTTGTAAGGTCTTGTACTTAGTTACAAACACTCTCTTTCTTACTGTCTAAGTAAGGTCCCTTGACCGAGCTGTAAGGGTTAACTCAGCTCGATTGTCCCTAGCTGTAAGGGTTATCTCAACTAGGAAGTACTAGATCGGATAAGGGAATTTCGAGTCTAAGAAAAACTTGTAAAGAGTTGTATAAGGGAGCAACTCGGGTTCGGTTAGTCTACGGTATTTTGTGGACTCAAAATAGTGGATTTGACATCATGCTTGGATTAGCACGGTCCGTGGTTTTCTGCCCCAGGAGGGTTTCCACGTACTTTTTGCGTCTTCACTTTCTCGAGTACAATCTAGACTCGGAGAAATTCAAAGTTTCGGTTTTATCTGTTTCTTTACTCTTTACTCGCAATTCGAGTACACACTTTTCCGACTCCATCTCGGACTCGGAATCGCCTCTGTCCGTGCCTTGATCAAAAGTGTTTGATTTTCGGAAAAATCTTCCACCACCCTATTCACCCCCTCTAGGGTGATTCGGTCTCTCCCGAGCAAACCTTCAAAGGGCATTTTAGTCTTTTTACGTCTCCGGTCAACTTAAAATCCCAACTTTACCTACAACTCTAATATGTCGAGTAAGGTCGGGGATATGAAAATAATTTTCAATACGACATGGGCAGAAAAATGATTGCTGCATAGTACAAGGGGTAGGGATGTTAATAATCCGTAAATAAACTGTTAGGACTAACTTTCACAATGAAACTAGAAATATCATAATTGTGCCAAAAGCAATGATTATAGCAACACCATTGTCAAAGTTAATGTGGCAAAGTGGGGGATTAATTTCGGATCAGGTTTATACAACAATTTTTAATATCCGTTTTTAACTTCTAATCTCGATCTTTATAAATTTAAAGAAATTTAGATGTATGCAATTTTATCCTAACAAGTAAAGAAAACAAATTAGAGCTATGTTTGGCTTAATAAGTAGGTTGGGTCATTTTAAGTTTGTATTGAATTTTAGTTTATTGATGTTTAGTCTAACAAGCTTGTTTTGTAAAAAAAATTCGAAAAAATGTTTCAGTTGAAACTTATTTTAGTTTGAATTAGTTAAAGTTTTAGATCCACTTCAAATTAGTTGTTTTGAGTATTGGGTCAAACACACAAACATGCAGGTTGTACGACATAGCTAAAACAAACCAACAGTGGCAAAGTTTAAGCTAGCAGGTGCAGCACAGCATCAAAGTGCACAAAACCAAGGTGCATGGGTTGAGCAAAAGATGTTTGACGCTGAGATATTATATGGAGAGACATGCAAATAGTACTGTCATCAAACAAGTCTAAGTCGGGTCAAGTTTATATCCTTGTTGAATTGAAATACGTTGAAAATTCTACCACCAAATCTAAGCTGGTTTAAATGAGAGAAAATTCTAAACCTGAACCAGTTTATTTTTAAGTCGTTTCTCATAAAATTTGCCGATTTCACCCCGTTTAATGTAAACGAGTTAGGTGAACAAAAAACAATGTACGCAAGATAAGTTTAGGCTATCTGGTTACTCATTCACCAGACTTACAATTTTAACTAAAGTATAACTATGAATCATTAAGAGTAAGTTTAGTCGCTCCTTTCAATAATTTCAAAAGATGAAAACTACTACCTATTAAGATCTTGAAGCTATACCCAATATTTCAAATTTTCAATCACAAATTTCTACAATTCTTGGAAAGAAATAAATGTTTAATGGTTAAATAGATTGACCTATTTAATAATTAAATGGTTAAAATAGTTATTTTTTCGTGTCGAAAATCTCAATCTAGATCCAACTCAATTAATTAAATGGGTTAACCATGTCCACCTATTTAATTAAATGGGTTGGAAGTTCCTATTCAAACCCACTTAATTTCTTATCCCATTTGGATGGACAATCATGTCAAAATAGCTTTTGACAACTCTACCTTTTTATTTTGAAAAGTAAGTACAAATAACATTAGATACCCCTTCTCTCAAGGGTTCTACCCATGCTATTCTCAAAAAAATACATGAAAACTCTTGCAAGGGGGAGAATGTATATGTACCTCTAGATCTTATAACACATCCTAATTTGGTAATACAATCAACTGCCATATTACCCTCTCTCGAACACATGATTAATTAAGTAACACGAGAACAACGAAAGCATATTTCGTATATCATGAACAAGCGATCTGGATCTTCCACAGGATGTGAATGGTACCCTGAACAACCTGAATAATTAACTTGTTATCTCTCTCAACTTGTATATATGTGAAGCCCGCATATAATGCTCGCTTTAATACCATCTCTCATAGTCATAGCTTCGGAAAAATTATAGATACTTTGTGCATAAATCTAGTGTCTCGCCTAAATGAGACCTCATTTCCAATCGCCTAAAGGAGTAGACCACTTTTCTAAATAGGTGGGCTTGGATATGAGAATTGAATGAAGAGGTGGAGATGATGATAAATGGTGAGAAGAGTAAGAATGTTGTTGCCACTCTGCCTAATTACGTTTAGCCCGGATTAGTGTACACATGGGTTTCGGGACCTTGTTCGGGAAACGATTCCATTCGTGACTTCCGGATGCTCCACAAAAATATAACAACTCTGGAAATATCGGCCCGTGGGCCAACAAAAAAATTATGAAATGAATCTCTTATCGAAAAAGAAGGGTCAAGGAATAAATGTTGACTAATCCATCCATATTAAATAGCTAAATCCCAAACTTGACCTACAAAAGGACAAGTGGCAATAAGGTACTCGTATCTTCAATTTGTAACAGACAAGTTGGACAAGAAGGGTCCAAATGTATGCCACGCTTCAAAAGTTGCCTCTAATCGGTAATGAATTATGACGGACTTGCCATAAGAACATTTTAATCTTATGCATGACATCCAACTTCCAAATCCAATTATATTTCCACACTCGTTGATCAAGTTTGAGATTATCATGAGCTTTCCAAGTGGCGATTTAGTAGAAAATTCACAATTCCCATCAAAACCCCAGTAAAACTTGTCCTCCATCTCTACAAGAGGGATGAGAACAGACTAGAACATAAGAGATAAAAGCATCACGCAAAAACTACAAAAGTTAAGTTTCATCCCAATTTCTATCGGAGGTAACAAATTCACAAACCTTCATTTGTAGATCTATTTGACTTGAAAGGTTTCCTCGCAATAAATCAGCCAAACTAGATTCGTGACACCAAGCATCGAGTCAAAAAATTAACATTTTTTCCATTCCCCAATTGTCATCTTATGCCTTGACGAATAAATTTGCATGTACGTAACATGCATTTCCATACTCGAAGAATTTGTTTGCTTTTGTTTCTAAGTAAAAACGTATCTAGAGACCTATACTTTGCTCTCATCTGTTTAACCCAAAAATTATCGAGATTGGTCAGGAATTTCCAGGAAAAAAGATTGTATTGACCGCACTTGTTGTACGCAGGCCTAAACCACCATATTTTTTGGTTGCGTGATTTTATCCCAAGCTACTAACGGAAGGCTTTTTTCGTATTAGAATTTTTCCAAAAAACTCTCGATTAATTCAATCTAACTTCGAGAAACAGGTTGGAATTTGAAAACATTGCATAGTATGGCTCGATAAAGACCGAAGATTCGCTTGGATGAGAACAACCCTACCAGCTCGGAAAGAGGGATAGCCTTCCAAGCTTGGATTCTTCTTTTCGGGTAGATTCTGGAATAACTCAACCGTTGGACAATTGTGGAAGATTGAGCATCCCAAATATTGTCCTAAAGAAGAGCTGTGGGAAATGTTACAAATCCCCGAAACACGTTGTTTATCCAAATTGGGAGTGTTTTTGACGACTCTACTTGCAAACATGGCTTTTGGACCTTTAATTGCAATTATAACAATGTCTTATTTTCTTTCCTTTCTTATAGGATATCTCTAAAGGGATGGAAGTTAGTTACTTTAACTAGGGTCGTCTTCCATTTAGTTTTAGTTTACTGACTTCTTACAATCTGTTTATAACTTTCCTTCCGGCTTTTCATAACTAACTTTATTACTTGTCTTACAACTTCTTACAACTCCTTATAGCATTACAACCTCACAGCTAGGGTTGTACAAAAAATCGAAACCGCAGAACCGAACTATGAACATGCCGAACTAAAGCTGTTTTTCGATTAACCGAATCGGTTAAATTTTTCGATTAATCAAACCAGGTGAACCGATAGCTTATCCGATTCAGTTTCAATTCGGAATTTTAAAACCGACGGTTAATCCGAACCGAACCGATAACAAGTTTTCTAAAAAAAAATTAAAAAACTATTATATAAAATTTTACATTTATTCACTATCAGCAAGCAAGTGGTAATCAATTTATAAGGCAGTAATGCGAGCAAGCCAAGTGAGCTGTTGGTTGGGCCCAGTGGCTGCTGTTGGCCCAATATTTTGTCCAAAAATTATTTTGTATTTTTTTATTTCCGGTTTCGGTTAATCGATAAATCGAATCGAATAATCCGATTAACCGATTTATCCGATAATAGTTCCGATTTACAGTTTTATGAACCGTTAAATCTAATTAATCGGTTCAAAAACTGCTCCGAACCGAATCGAACCGAACTGTGAACAACCCTACTTACAACCTTAAAGCTAAATACAACATGACTGAAATAAATGTCTCTTCATTTAAATCTATCTCGATCGAAAAGATGAATGGATCAATTTTTGTTTTTCTAAGAGATGCTTGTCTGTTGATAGACATGTCTTCCCTTATAAACAGAAGAAGATCGTGCCATCTCTGAGATAGAAAAGAGAGAATGTCTCTAATATCATCATTCCTTTGATATTTATATGCTATTGGTATCTAGTCGAAATGGTGGGTGGTGTGATGGCCACTCACCCACTTTCCTCCCCGGGCCAATCCGGGTGAAGCACCAGGTCAAGCATCTATCCAGTGCGATTTTCAGTCCAAAAAAGATGTGACATCGGATTTCAAAAATCCAGACCAAAGGCATTGGCCGGCGAATTCTGCGATTCAAAACACTCACTCAATACAATCCACAGAACCTGTCTATACAACTAACTCAGTTTCCATTGGCATCTTCGACATTGACCCCCCTCCCCCAAAAAAACAAAACCAAAGGACGAAGAAGTTTATAAAGCAATTAACTAGCACAAGTTAAACCCATTAAAAGAAGCCTCCAATCGAGTTATAATAGTTCCTTGCAAAAGAAAATTATACATGACATGGTATCTCAACTCCAAGAGTGCATAACTAGTTCTCATGGAAAGACAACCAAGTAGCCAACAACCAACCAGAAATTACAGAGATTTGCACAAAACTTCAATAAACATCAAGGAATCCCCAAAGTAAGTTTCATCTATAACTTGTTTTATTGATATGCATTGCATTGCATCTTTAATTACGCCCAAAATGGATGCCTTTGATCTACGAGATACCCAGCAGTTTCTTTATGTCCTTCTGCAAATGGTTACATACATTTTGGTTATTGATGAATTCCTTCCTCTCAGAAGCACCAACACCATCGACAACCCAGGACATAATATAACCACAGCATTGTCCAGATATGTTTGATTTGGTGTATTTGAGCTTTTAAAAACACATCCAGTGGAATTTAGAAATCAAGAAGAGTACTAATAATAATACTACTCAATTTAACGTTAAAGAACATATATCTACTTCTACACTGTTCTCCAAGTAGATTTTTTCGAAGCATACGGAGAACTAGATAAAATACCCAAAAAGTCAAAAGAAAATAAAGGTAGAAAACACAATATTATTCTGTTTTTGACATCCATTCAAAGAGCACCATTGATGTAATTTGAACCCTCATACCCACAAGGGAGTATAAATGAGTTGGTTTTGGCACTTTTATACTGAATGATTATAGTCAGCAAGGCACACCCAAAAAAATTAGTGGCTTGCATGGTCCTAAAAACGTGGGTGGATTGGATAGAACAGTGCTTCCATTTATTAATTATGTAAAGTTACCTTATTATCTACAACTTCACCTAATTATAAGATTATATGTAGCATGTTGTTTTTGCCAACAGGGTTAATCTGATTATGGTCTCATTTTAAATTGCTCAACATAGCGACAAAAAGATTCAAGCTTAACATATGGTAATTAATTGCATGTGATTCTAAGTTATTTAAGTATATAAATTTAAGCCAATATAAAACATGACTTAGTAATTTTTACCTCAATGCTCGCAGGGGAAGTTGTTGGTGCATAACGATCAACCACATTTCCATCCTTATCGACAAGGAACTTGGTGAAATTCCATTTGATTCCTTCTCCGAAAAGCCCGCCTTTACTCGACTTCAAGAACTTGTAGATTGGCGCAGCAGTATCACCGTTCACATCAACCTGTAACACAATCAAATGTCACTGGCCGCCTTCAACTAAAGCAAACGAACATACAAGCTAATGGCTCTCTCCCTCCCTGTCCCTATCCCAGCCCCCCAACCTCGTCTGGGGTAGGGGGTGTTTAGTTTTGGGTAATCACAAAATTAAAGCACTTCATAATAGTGTAACCATCAACTCTGTAAAATGCATATACTACATAACTACTCACCATTGCCAATTCCTTTATAGCCAACAAAGTCACTATCAAACAGCACTTTATCAATGTGCTTCATCAGAATCGAAGTTCCAAAGTCCCGCTAAAGTGATCCTTCTTATTAAAGTTCAAAGCAGTTGATACTTCTGATCTAATAAAGGGTCCAACAGAAACATCCTTTCCGCAGTTCCATTATAGGGACATGGTCGTGTAAATCTATTAGGCAACGCTCTTGGTATTTGTTTGGTTTGTCAGATAAATGCACATCTGAAGTTGAGTAAGACTACCTATATATGGATCTCCCTAGACCCGCAAAAGTGACATCCACATTGGAAGGTGTTAGATACATGTACATCTGAAGTTTAGGAGTTTCCAAAAACTGAACTTAGATCGAGCAGTTGGAAATATGCACAAATTTGAGAACTAGTTACCTTATCAAAAATTGGAAAATCAGCCTTGAAACGGGTGCATGCAAACTGAATGATCTCTTCGTTACTTCCAGGCTCTTGGTTGCCAAACTGGTTGCATGGAAATGCCAGTATCTCTAGACCTGCAATTCGTCACATTCATAATGAGCATATCCCATACAGGCCGTGTAAGTTATGTAATAGTCAAGGAGTACAGAGGTAAAGACTACCATTGCCCTTGTACTTCTCATACAATTGAGTTAACTCTGGATAGTTTGAGTTTGTGAGGCCACTGCAATCCAAAAGAGGGAGAAATTTACTAATGCCAATCATAAAAAAAAAAAAAAATCAAAATAGGAACAGAGATCTCCTTACAATGCATAATTCAGATATACCAATTTCAGCTATTCCATCAACTAATCAAGAACTATGAGCATGACTACAGATTACAATCTAAAAGAAACAGTTTCTACCCTTTTACAACCCCCTCCTCCCCCCAAAACAAATGACAGTTGGACAGAGATAAAACATTAGGACAGTTTCGATTCTTATAATCGAAGCTATATGTCATTTAAAATCTTTGATTCTGCTAGATTGTACATAGATAAGACACTAGGACATTCAAATCAGGCTACAAACTACAAAATTAACTGCTTTGAAATAGCCAGGACCAAAACTCACACATTCTGGACAATTAGGCTTAGCGTTCCCACACACAACCCCCCAGGTGACCTAGAAGTCGAGGGCGACACTTTGTATCTCATATACGCTAGGAGTTCTGAAGTGACAGTTCAAAACAAGCGTACCATTGCGAGGCAACATTGACAATCAACAACACCTTTCCTTTGTAAGTGCTTAGATCCACATCAGTTCCACGGGCATCCTGAAAAACTTTCAATCAACAGGTCAATTACAGCAGAAGTATTCACTTATTCAGAGAAACTCCAGGATTTCTATCATTGCATATTCCTCAATAAATGAGAAAGACTTGCAAAGGAGCTCAAACTACAACCCAGCCGAAGGCGTGAAAACCAAGTCATCAGCTCCATATGCTACAGCAAAGGTATCCATGATGTATACCAGAAGTTCTCGCAAAAAAGCTTGACAACAAAATCTTAACATTTACTTCGCACTTGAGCTCTTAACTACACCTAAACCCGTATTTTATGAGTTCCTTTAGTGCTCAAAGGATCACTGCCGCTTGAATTCTTTGCTGCAAACAGGAGGAGGGACATACACACATATATGATATGATAGTTGGACACTTAAACATCCCTGCCTAGACAATCCTTCACCCCCTACTATAGGAATTGAAAATAGCACGTACAGCCATTGAATTCCTTGTGAAGTTCAAAGCTGATAATTGACACGTAATGGCCAAGCTTTTAGCATTTTGATATGCTTGTCAAGTGTTCGTGCGTTTCATTAAATCAATCAAAAAAGTGCATCCAAACTCAAACCTTTTATCAGCATAGCTCTCCATCAAATAACCAATAAGCAAATACACATGAAAGTAGAGTCTGATCCACCAAGCGAGCACTAAAATATGGCGCCGTTTTTCCCGAAATTGGGAAAGAGTTTTTGGTGATCCACCTCCTTCGTTCCCAGAGAACAACCAAGTCCAAAGGACATAGGAGAAGGAACAAAAAGAGTTCTGATTTGCTCTTAATTGCCCAAAGAAACTCAACAAAAGTTCATCAGAAACCCCCAATAGAACATTTCCTCAAAACAGTTACATTTCAGTTACCTTTCCGGCTATTACTTCCTTAGTTTTTCAAGTATAGCGAAAGAATTTTTCAAGCATACCCTTATCTCTATGTCCAAATCCGTCTACAGTCTTTCATTAAATTTAATTGTATCAATTAAGCGCAACCAAAGAATCATGAAATTATCTCAGGATTCAAATTGTTTAAAAAGAAGGCAACAATTTAGAGGATGAAGACAAACCTTGACGACAAAGTCGTGGATTGATTGGGGCTGAGAGGTCTGACCGGCCATGGAGTGATCGAACCTTGAAACCCGAGAGAAATAGGTTTGATTCAGGTACCCAGAAGAGGAATTAGCGAATTGGAAGGGAGATTTGAACTGGGATTGCTTTGGAATCGAAGATGAGGGTTTATAAGAAGCAATCAAGTGAGAAGAAGCGGCTAAGCCTCTGAGGAGAGAGAGAGCAGATGTTGAAGACGAGCGGATCATTGAGGGTTGTGGAAATGCTCGAGGCTGACATTTATAATGGCAACTAACGGTCGCACTAATTTTGGAAAATGACATCAAATTTTGATTAGATATTTAAGAATTAAGACAAATATCCAGGGAAGTATTATGAATGGGAAATGGGATTGCTGTGGAAATTATGATGTGATATGTGATTAACGCAGCTAATCAGAAAGGATAGCAGTAGAAGAACTGCTGAATTAAGATCGAATTTGGAAAAAAAAAAAAAAAAAAAAGGAAGGTGGTGTCAAGAAGTGTACACGTGGGAGGGAGAAAGGGCTTAGAAATGCACGAGTGGCATTCTGTCAATGACGAAAATGGACAACAAGAATTGGCTGCTTGGCTTCCTCGGTGGCTTCCCATGTTCACATTTTTTCCTGTAGATCTGGAGTAGGTGGCCGTTCTGATATTAGTTGAGTTTAGCTTTGGAATCCATGGGAAAAAAAAAAAACAAGAAGGGTTTAGCTTAGTTAATTTGAAGGAATTGGAAGAGGTTGAAGAAACTCTTTCGGAAAATTTAAAATAGTCAGGGAATTTGAAAGTACTGTAATTATTTATTCGATATCTATTTAGTTCGCTTAAATTTATAAGATTTGTATTGATTAATTTTAATTTGGATTGAATTCGGGAAATTGATGTGATTTATTTTTTACAAAAATAATATCCATTTATTTAGGAGTTAGTTTGACTCATTATGTTTATATTTTAGATCAACTTTCTCAAATTTAGTTGAAAATCCTTATCAAAAGAGCCATGAAGGATCCTGCTAATAGTCATGGCAAATTGTTATTTTGGTTTGGTTATAGTTCTAAACTTAGTTTGATTCGGATTAATATTATGATTGACGAGTGTTCAAGTTAGTTAGGGGTTTATATCGAATGAAGTTCAAGTTTGAGTCAATTTCGCGTCAATCATATAAGGTTATGTACGAGTTCGATTTGATTGTAAGGATTGGGTATTATTTCATGTGGTGCTTCAATAGCCTTGTTCAAGTTGGGCATGATCAAGTTTACTTTATGTCCCGTGGGATTCGGTTTAACGTTGGAGTTAACCGGGTTCAATGTTGGGTTAAGTAAAAATTAAATCGGATAAATTTTCGAGTGTGTATATTTTAAATGAGGTCATTCTCAAGTTACATTTAAAAGTTAAAATTCGTTCAATTGAGTATATGGCCATCTATTTGATATTCTTTATTCAATTCATATATTTATATGCCTATATTTCATATTAACTTTTTCCTTTTATATTAAAAAAATTGAGTGCGGTTTAAATTAATTTTTTGGTGTATCATCTCACTGGGGTGTGAATCCACCGAGAACCAGATTGGTTTTAAATCGAGTACAGGTCGATTCAAATTATTCATGTTCAATTCACTTCTAGTCATGTCATTATGAATCGGGTTAAAGTTTCGGTCATTTCATGTATGAATTATTTGATTTCATGCAAGATTTTATTTTTAATTTGATTATGGTTAAGTTACTTGGTGTTCAAGTCCATATCGATTGACCTTATTTCAAGTATATGTTTGAATATAGATATGGACAGCTGGGATTGAATTTCATATCAATTTTATCATTTCTACCAGCAAGTCATCACATGTACAAATTTAAACTAATAAAAAGATCCACTTCTAGTTTAAGACAGGCTAGCCACCCATTAGAAGGGCCCCATGGCCCCTGTATATAGTTTTCAAATGTGAAAAGTGTGAAATTTGGATCAATGTTGAAGAATTTCTTACGAGTGCAATATAAAGCAAGTGGATTGAAGACCTCATGCCTGAAGTAATAATGGAATATCCATTTGTAAACAAATTTGACGTCGCTGCTTACGTTTCAGGCTGAACGGCCATTTTCATTTGAGAACTTAGAATTGCCAAGGAAACTAGCCTAGTCCTCGTCTTTTGGGGGAAAAAAGACTTGTGTGGAATTGGAGTTGCTAGAGGATAAATAGCTTTATGTATAATTTCATGTTTATAGAGAAGTCTAATTGTACTGCAGACCTGGCTAGCATATCGGGGACACAACTTTTCGGTGCTGTCCACTTGGGGATATTGTCCATCCCACTTCCTCTCGTTGATTTTGGCAAACGTCATCCTAGGTAGAACCCTTGTGAGAAGGGCTACCTATTGGTCTCATTGTGTCCTTCCCATTTACCCATTTTTCCAAAAAAAAAAATGAGATTATAAATGTGTCACTAAATTTAGACCACAGAATAGGTCATGTGAGTGGGAAATAATTTTATTGATCTTAAGTTACCACGTTGAATTTGATGAGATTTATGTTTATTTTAAGTGATAAATTCGTATTTTTTCAATCTTTGTTGATAAGTTTACTTGTGAAACTCAAAACAATTTTGACAAGAAAACCCACACTCACATTGGTTTTTCAATTTGGATTGAATCAATTTCGGTCATGGTTAAAGTTGTGTTAGCTCTACTTTTGGTCTGAAGTTCAATGCAGATTAGTAGTTATAAAATCAGATATCAATCTACTTTGTGAAGTTTAATTGAATCAATAATGTATGCCTTGCTTAATATCTTATGAGTTATGGACTCATGATGAACTCCAGGCAAAGAAGAGGCGAATGTTTATTTATATAAATGGAGAAGGTGTGTATTGTTGGCTTGGTAGTTGAAAGGCGCTCAAATTGATTATTATTCGGGAATTGGAGTGAGAAATGAGCTACGTTGATATCGGACTTCATAGGCTTGAGGCTTGACTTGCAGATTATTTTCTATACTTTTGGTTCGTGAGCTTGCCGAGCTTGACAGTTTGGGCTCAAGAATCAGCATGCCTAACTTTACAGGTCATACAAGCTTTGGTGGCTCAATCTACACAAGGTTAAGCCTAGCCAACAAAAATAAAAAAAGAAATACAGCAAGAATGAATTTTCTGTACTCATCTTGTGGTCAATTATTAAAACCTTCTCCTTGTTCAAGGGTAAGCATGTGCTGAGACAGAATTTCAAGGTATTGATTTGAATTTCTAATTTAGATCTTGTTATTCACCATCTTGTGCATGTGTTGCACATATTTCCCAGCCTGTTGGGGCCTCCAGGACCAACTATTTAAGATGCAGTATACACACTTAAAATGCAGAAGATCAAGGCTATAATTCTGCAAAAATATACTTGATCTCTTCCTCAGGAAATTGGGCATTATACCCTGCACTTCCTAACAGAAAATATTGCAGTGCAATCAACATCTCTTAATCATCTACACTCAAACAACAAGAAAATAAACTAAAACAAGCTAAAAATGTAACCTCTTTAGTTCCTACTCAAGGCAATTTGCTCACCGCCCTTTCAAGAAGATTATTCACAGCAATAGAGAATGCATCTTGAAACTTGTTCAGCTTGCCATTAGGATGAGGATACACCAACCTAGGCATCAACTCATCAATTATATAGCTCCTCATTTCTTGCCTCTCTTTCAATGGTATTTTCTTAAGCCTCTCTACCACATTCACTTCCTTCATCCTCACCTCCTCCTGGTCTATGTACACTGAGTACTTCCGGTAGTCCTCTGGCAGATGCCAGGGGTACTGGTAATGCGCTGTTAAAGGATCAAACACCACCGGGATACATCCAGCCACAAGGGAATCGAACACTGATTTCCTAGTGGGGCTGTCTCCCGGAGGCTGTAAACAGAATTCCGATTCTGTGAACAGCTTGACTACAGGGGTGGGATTGACACATGCCTGCTCCTTGCAGTCGAGGAATTTGCACGTGTTGTCAGAATTAGCGGAGGTACATTGGTCAATGAGGATCGATCGAATGCTCTCAGCGGCCCGACGTGTGGCTCCTGCGAAGCTGATCAGGTGTTTCCGGTTCACCTGCCTGATTTGGGTCTGCCATGACATGATGTCCTCATCTGAGCTGGGGTGGAAGTAGGTTGGGTGGGGGACCCCTACGTCGTTGATGTGCCAAGGTTGGCGCTCTATTAAGAGCTTCATGGGGCTCTGCAGCTCATCGAACGCCAAGAAGCGGGTCCCCCAGGACACCTTCTCATGCCTCCTGAAGTCCCAGGAGATTTTGCCTAGAACAAAGACATGATCCATCCCAAAATTCCTCTTCCAGGGCTTTTGAAGCTTGAGCCACTGCACGAGCTCCTTAGACAGTGAGTCTTTGACTTCATTCGTAGCATTTTGAAAGTGCCATCTCAGGATGTCTAGCCCTCCGTAAAAGGGTACATAGAAGAGCTTGGCATCATCTTCATTGTGGACCCTGCACCGATGCTTCAGGATATGAGAGTGAAAAATTGGTTCCAAGGCATACTGGTGGGTGTTAAACCAATCCTTCCCTAGGTCTGGAATGGGCTTCCCCATCCCATTGTTGGTTAAAAATTTGCAAAATTCAAGCCAAGGTAACATCTCCTTGCATTGTGCTAGCAAGTCTTTGTTGAACTTCGAAGGAAGGTCATACACATAAATCCCTCTCCCATTACAACTCGAGGTTGTCGATTTTGCTATGTAGGATCGGAGGACTGCCAGCTGCCCTTCAACATCTCTTCGAGCATTCACTATCTCCTCTTCCTTTGCCTTGTCAATGCCCTTTCTAAAAACTGTCTTTGTAAATGGGGAGAAACCCAAGCCCTCTTTTGGCTTCCATCGCTTACTCCACCCCTTGAACTTACAGTCTGTTGGATATCAATACTGTCCCTGAGAACTGAAGCCGGAGTTGAAGGGACTTCATAAACAGGGGATTTTCGGCTTGTATTTGCTACCCCATCAGACTTTTCTTCAGCTGCAGAATTTCTGACGGGTGATTCTGAAGTAGTTTTGACAGAAGAAACCGGCTTTGGGGTCACACTTATGACCTCTTTAGTTGGTTCTGAAGGACTTTTCCAAGAAGAAACCAGGTTTGGGGTTACACTTACAACCCCGGCAGTATTTTGTGTATTTCTGACAGGTGGTTCTGAAGGTGTTTTCAGAGTAGAAATCGGGTTTTCGTTTGTTTCAATAGAGAATTTAGAGCTGTTATTGATAAAGGGAATTGGGATACTATGATTACCAGGTTGGGTACCAGCAGAGAGGCAGTACAAGTTGTTGAGTTTCCTAGATGAGACACAAAAATGAACTATAGAGCCCGAGATAAGTGTGGTGGAAGATGACCAAAGGAAGAGGATAAGAAGAAGAAGAAGAGCAGCAGGAATTCTGCTCAACACTCTGTAAATAAACGAGTCAAGAAAACACCGGTGATCTTCCACCTCCACATTCTTCGATTTCTTCGATTTCTTCTTTGCCATTGAGACCACCATTTTCGGGTGTTGATCTTTTCCTGTCAGCCATCTTCCTGGTTTTGTACAGTGGCTTGCTTCTCTCAGTTTTCATCTTCCAAGATGGATCGCACGTTTAAACCTACAAGCTCGCACGTCGATAGTTGAAAATGAGTGATTGATTCAATAACGAGAAGGACATAAATATATTGAGAAAAGGCATAAGTTCTGTTTGTTGTTTTGGAATATTATGTTACGAGGAAATTATACTAAAAGGAAATTGTTGACTCTTTATGTTCTCTGACTCTGCGTCATAACTACCGATTACATGCAACCAACAAATAAATCGATTAAAAATTATTCGTGCTGTTGGTAGTTTAATGGCATATTAAAAAATATTTCTTAATTTTCTTGGCTGACATTCGGGTTTGACTCTAATTCTCTAAATTCAGGCCCTCGAGAAAAGGGATGATATATGCAAGTTCAAGGCACCCATGAATAATAGTCATGACTTATAAGCTGATAAATGCATGTTTATTTGACACTTAAATAATTCTCTAAAATTCAGGCCCTCAACCAAATTCATCTAATGGGTATATTAAGACGGATATATATAAATATTTGACACATAACTAAAATGATGAAAACTTTTAAAAAATGACGGAGCTAACTAAAATTAAATAATTTTTATTCAAATACTGAACCTTCTGCATTGGTATTTGACATATACACTATTTTTTCTACAACTATTTGTCATGTAAGATCGTTTCTAATACACACGTTTTGATGGTTATTAAAATTATATACAAGGATTGTGATACATGAATAATTGGTGTAGGTGAATCAGTTCCTTTATTGATAATTTGAGTTTGACATTATAATATGTTATGGTATATAAGTACTCCCAGTTCTTAACTTGGCGATCACTCTTTATTAAGGAGTTAGGATATTAAATTGTCTTATGAATGTACTGAAATCAGTTTGATCAGCCCAGTTCATACTCCTAGCAACCAATACAGGTGACGTGTGTCAATGTATACGGCTCGTGTCGATTGGCAGGTCCGCGTTTTGCTCGCTACGGTTTTAAGAAATATTGTTTTCTTGTATATTTGGTTATCTTAAACCTAATTGTATATGGAAAAGATTTGTGTTCTTAATTGTATTAGATAGTAGTTACCTAATAGAATTAGGCACAAGAGTTCAGGCAAGTTTAAGAGGTTTATTTTTGGGAAGTTGTTAGGGTTTCTACCCTATAAATGGAGGGTTTTGTACGCCTTGTGATGTGGGCGATTGATTGTGGTTGAGAGCATTGTATGTGCCTTTGGGCACAAGGGAAAGCTTGTTGAGGAGCATCTCTCATCTATCCTAGGTTTTATATTCGCTAGGATTATACCCTTGTTATGTAAGAGCATTAATTAAATTTTTTATAATTTAATAATTTTTTTAATTTAATTACTTTTAATTAATTTATAATAATAATAATTAATTATAAGTTAAAAATAGTTATTTTTTAAATAACAATAATAAATTGATATATTAGATTATATAATTTATTATAAACAGTCAATAAATATGTCTTTTTATTTTTTTTATTTTGATTAATATACTTTTTATTCTTAATGTCCATTATATTTAATGTTAATGTGAATAATCCTAACATTAAATTAAATTAAAATTGTATTAAATATACCTATTTGGCATCCTTCATAGCATCTTACGTGTTATTCATACATTATTTCCACTCAACTTTTAATATATATCTATATATATGATTATGTGAGAGGATGCTGTTGAATGCAGTAATTATGGTCTCTCTTTTGTGGATCTCTTTTAGACTCTCTATTATACAATGAATCTTTCATTGTTGCACGTTGTTTTTTACAATTAGGATTTTCCATATTAAATTTTATCTTCTTCTAATTTTATTAATTTATTTTTATATTGTCAATATTATTTATTGTCATCCTAATATTTTTTACGAGTGCATAAATTTGGGGATTTTATTCCTAACAGATTGTGCTGCCAATCCAATCCCACACATCCTTCCCCATATCTCATTGGGCCGAAGTCAAACCTATCCATTCTAGGCCCTACAAAGGTTGACCTACCAACTAGTTGGGATTTTGAAAAAAATCATCTGGCTTATTCCTCAGCTAGCAAGGAAAACTACAAAAGAGGATATATGAGAGATGGTTGCATGAAAGAGTATGCATCGTCACACATATAGCGGATAATAAGTTTATTTTAAATTTAATAAGATAATATTTCGATAATTTAAAGGTAAGGTTATTATATTTAATCCTTTATATTTTATATTGTGTTAACTCTCGGTGATATATGAGAGGCATGTACTCTTATAAAATTTAGCATACTCTTAAAATAGCAATATTTATTTTTTTCATAGTGCATTGAGCTGAGCAGTAAAAAAACAAGCCTTACTATTGTGAGTATTTGTCTATAAACAAACAACAGGCTTACAATTTTTGTTTTTTGATTACTAATTAAAAGAGAACAAAATTGAGGAGGATCTGCATTACTATTGCGAGTATTTTCTGTAGTGCAACATTACCATAGCAAAACTGATTGCAAAAGAGGGGAAATTGACTACATTAAAATTACCTTTTGAGGAGGTCCGTTTGATTTCCAAAAATTGGTCAGCAACAGTCGGATAAGTGGGGAGTGTTGTCTATACAAGTTATAAAGAGCAATATAATTTTATAGGGCATGGAGAATCAAATCTTGAACCTATTGTAGCCAAAACCTTAGTATCAACCACTAAATCGGGACTTCATTGATAACGCATATTTTTTGTGGTGAAGTAGCAATGTTACTCAGATCTAGGCTCACCATTCAACAGGTGTAATGTTGTCAAGTGCCTAACGCTTGACGGGTTATGTTTAAAGGAGGTCCTAGATTGTCCAATCTAATTTGAGGCATTACACTTGCTAATAAGGCATGCATTTAAGTTTATATAATACATACTAAAGAAATTATGGAAAAAAGGAAGCCAAGTAGGGGTGAGATTAGGAATTGGGCATTCCTAGGGCTATCTTCAAAGATAGCAAGTCTCATTCATTTGCTCCAAGTGTCATGAGAGTAAGGGAGTTGCTTCCTTTTGATTTTCATTGTTAATGTTAACAACTCACCCCAATCGCTCTACAACAGTTTACATTATAAATGAGTACCACTTATAATATTTTCTAAATCTAATTGTTATATTAAATTAATTTTAAAGTAATATTTAATAAAAGATTGACGTATTATAAAATTTTGGTGTGTGTCAATAATATGTTTATTATGAAAGTTTATGATATATTTTTAATGATGTGTAATAATATTGAACTTAGTTAATTGTTATTTATTAAGAAGATTATTGAAAAAATAAAAAATTAAAAAAGAAATAGTTTATTTTTTCACAAGCCACACAATGGTAACTCAAAACTACATTAAAAAATACAACATAATACAAATATGGTCATAAAACACATGCAAGCTAATTAAAATAATGCATTAACATACCAAAGCTAATTAAAACAAGGCATTAAATCATACGAAACATACATTTATTTACGATCGCATTTTATGGTGAATTAACCGGCATTGTAGTTGGCTCCATAATGATTCTTGATATGTTTTTTAGTACATCTTGAAATATTTTTATTATGAACCTTGATATTTATTCGTAACCAATCCTCAAAAGCAATTATTCGTCTAAGGTTGGGCGGCATGATGGTCATGCTTGCGAGCTGGTCATATTGGGATTGGCTGAAGTTGTGACTATACGTGTCACCTTCAACGATCATGCTTGTGAAGTATGACATATCCTCTCATCACTTTCCCGAGTATTGCAACCTCCTAAAAACCAGTTAGGTGGCGAACTACAACAAATCGTGCTTGCAACACTCCAAATGTTCATTTGATATCCTTTCTAGTCGATTCTTGATGAGCTCCAAATAACTTATATTTTGGCAATTGTGGATAGAGACGGATTTAACAAGTGTATTCCACTTTGGATATGTCTCATATGCGAGATAATATCCCATATCGAAATGTTGTCATCAACATTGAAATGTACTTTAGGGAATCGTCCTTCTAATGAATCATCAAATAATGGTGATTTATGAAAGACGTCATAGTTTGCCTATGCAATACCAAATAATGCATGTCATATCCATGTATCCAAAGAGGCCATAGCTTCCAGAACCACACTTGTCATCATACCTCTGCAAGTTATGGGGCATCCGTCCCGCATATAATCAACACTTGCCAACATTTTGAAGAAGCCATGTTGTCTAGTGTTAGACCTTGTATTTTTCATTTTTTTACAATAATGATTCACCCAATTCCATGATAGTTTCGAGGATATATGTTTGGTTTTGTGTTGGTTTTTGCTCATTTCCTCTTGATTGTCACCTAAACTTGTAAATCTCTTAATTATAGTTATTTGAGCTTAAATAACGAAGATTTGAGGTGAATTTGATGAAAGATGATGAAGAGGAGAGTTCAATCCTAAAAAGAGGCAAGAAAAATTGGCTAAAACTCACTAAGTCAATCCTGTTGTTAAACCTCGTTTTTATCGGTTTTTAGGCATTATTTAACCCAATTCCGTGATAATTTCAATGATATTTATTCAGTTTTGGGTTGAATTTTGCTCATTTTCTCTTTATCGTCACCTAAGCTCATAAATCTCTTTATTACAGGTTTTGGGTTTAAATTAGAGAGATTCGAGGCAAATTTGATGAAAAGCGATCAAGAGGAGAGTTCGGGCCTAAGAGGAGGCAAGAAAGAAGCCTAAAATACATCAAGAGAAGTTGCACGGCTCCTCGTACGAAGTTGCACAGCCGTGCGAGATAATCGAGCGAAGGGTTTGAAGTCAAAGAAGGTCGCACAACCCCCGTGCGAAGCTGGGCGAAAGTTCACGGTTTCGCACGACCCCTTGTGCGAAGTCGCATAGGTTGTGCGAAACTCGCGAGAGAGTTCAAAGTTTTCACACAGCCCCCTCTGCGAACTACGACAGAATTTCGCATGGTACCCGTGCGACCTTGCACTGGTCGTGCGACTAATGTTTCCACGGATATTTAAGTTTCCAAATTGTAATTTTTAGGGATCTTTTCCAGAATTCTAAATTTTAGCTAGGGTTTTGAGAGGCAGCCCCCAAAAGGAGACTCAAGAACACTCAATTCTACTTTTCTACTTCAAGTTATGTATGAGTGAATCGCTTCAAGTTTTTATTCGGTAATCGTAATTTCTTCTCTTTATCTTTTCTTCACAATTTCTCTTCGTTTCTCCATGACTATGTTCCCTAAATTTTGTCAATTGTTTAGTATCATGTTTAGGGGCTAATTTCTCTACTTAGGTTGGGATTGATCCCTATTATGCCTTGATAATCATGAATTGAATTGTTCTATGCTTGTTAGGTTAGAATTCACTTCGCTCATCACTTTTTCATTGATTTCCTCGAAAGAGGACTCATATATTTTTATTGGGGCTTTGTAAGCATTGAAAGATGAAAACTTACCTAGAATGACGTTGTGAGCAATTAGAACTTTATTATGAAAATAATTAAGGTTTAAATCTGGGGTTGTGAGATTCTTTCTTTTTGATTTTGCTCTTTATTAATCCTATGAAAATAGGTGATTAGATTGTGCAAGATTAGTCTTTGACCTTTGAAAGTAGGCGGAGATAGGTTTAATTTGGTGTCTCCCCTTCTAAACTGCTAGCATAGGCAAATCTCAAGCGGTATTTGATGTTGATTTCAGGCATAGTAGTGTGATTAATCCCAATCTAAGGCTTGTTATTCATTGATCTCTCATAGTTATTTTGTTTCTACTTGAATTCAAAAACCAAATCACTTGTCGAACTGAGTTTTTACCTAGATTAGAGTTTTTAGGTGGATTTAGTATTTGAAAACGAGTTCCTTGTGGACACGACCCGTACTTGTCGATTTCTAACTACAGACTACACCGTGCACTTGCGGTATATTATTTCTCTCAACACTGTGCAAAGGTGCACAGTTGTGCAAAGCTTTAGGCAAAAGCGAAATGCGGGGAAAGCCGCATGGGCACCAGATGCACGAGTGCATGGCCGTACGAGAAACTACAAAATTTGATGTTGTGCAAACTCCATCAAAGGTGCACGGTCGTGCAACATTATTTCAGCAGACTTTTTAAGAGATTTTATGTTTATTTTTTGGGGATAGTTTATTCTCCGTTCATATTTAGGGTTTTTAACTTAGTTTATAATATTTAAATTCTTCGAGATTGAAGATTAAGATTTGGGTTTTGAAGATTAATTTGAATTCAATCATTTAGATTTCTATTCTGTAATTCTTAATTCCCTCTCTTTATATTTTCTCTTTGCTATTTCTCAATAATTTTCATACCTATGTTCAACAAAATTTGTGAGTTGTTTAGTATGATGATTAGAGGCTAAACTCCCAACTTAGGTTGGGGTTAATTCATATTATGTCTTGATAATTATGAATTAAATATCCAATTGAGTAGTTTTATACTTGTTTGTTTAGAATTCGCTTCGCTCACCACAGCATCGATGAAATTCTTGAAAGAAAAATCATCAAATCTTATTCGAGTTTTGTGAATATTGAAATTTGGAAACTTTACCTAGAGTGACTTTGGTGAACGTTTAGACTTTGACTCGAAAATAATTAAGGTTTTAAATGAGGGTTTTTCAAACTCATATGTAATTTTGTTCTTTATTAATCCATGAAAATAGGCGATTATAATGAATAAGATTAGTCTTTGACCTTTGAAAGTAGGCAGAGATAAGCTTAATTGGAATTTTACCCTTCTAATTGCAAGCATAGACAAGTCTCAAATGGAATTTTAATTATGATTTTAGGCATGATGGTGTGATTAATCCTAATCCAAGACTTTTTATCATTTGATTTCTCATACCATTATTTTAGTAATTAATTTATTTGGTCATTAAATAACCTTCATCAAACTAAGTTTTTCCTAGATTAGAGTTTATAATGGATTTTGCCCTTTGAAAGTGAGTTCCCGAGGATACGACTCATAGTCATAGTTGCTAGCTACAATTACGTCGTGTGCTTGCAGTATTTTTCTCAACAAGCAACTTGTAGTAGTCGATGTAGTTCTTCTTGGTTGACTTTCATAAGTAAGAGGGGCCAAAAACATTCAAACACTCTATCAACAAAATGCTCTATGCATGAGCTGATGGCTGTCTCCCCATGCGACAATCCTCATCCAAGACATCCGGAGCAACCCCTTAGCCAATGCACGCATAGCGAGTGCACTTTAGAAGAAGTGATGCCCCGAACTTACCAAGAGCATCTCTCCTCAAAGTAAAGAACTTATAGCGGTCCTTCAATGTGCTCACAAATTCTTTTAGAGATCATGAAACTTATATTCCTATGGATATCAGCACATTCTACGAAGGAATTAGGGTGAGAAAGTATGAGGAGCATACTCGTGGCTTAACTTAGTAGTTAGTGAAGCATACAACACCATGAAATACAATTTAACTTAACTGCAAAGTAATAAAAATATAAGTATTGATTCAACTGAGTAAGGATAATGTTGATAGTTGGCATATCTCTTATTTTAGTTATATCTAAAGGACAAATTACGGCTTCCCCTATACCCCAAAACCCTTTTTTGGTGTGTTAGGACAAAATAGGTCATAATTCTTTGTAGTATTTAGTACACACAAATTAAAAATGATTTTATACTAAACAATATAATAGTTTAAATTTTTACCCTCTCATGATTTCTCACTTTTCATCCTTTGCCTCCTTAAATATTCACGACAGATTGTGAAGAACTATTCCAAAGAAGATCAATGCTATTCTACACATTAACAAAACCCACCTAGTATTTCACATAATCCCTGTCCTCATCACAAACAAAAACTAAAAACATGAGCATTTACAACTTAATAATTCAACCAAACATAAAAAATCATCGACTATTTTAGAACCATGTCACTTAATAAAGCATTAACATCTCCTTAAAAAAAAAAAAGAAAACAAAAACGTGAGCATTTGACACTCAATTCAACAAAAACGTCAAAGTTCATCAACTATTTAAGAACTCTTCACTTACTAATGCACTAATAATATCGCCAACCCTCCTTCCTTGAGTTCTTAGCGAGATATGTCCGTAAACTTTACGAGTAATGTCATAATGTTTGTTACCTCTAAATGTCATTAATCATTCACTAAGTGTATTAATATGCCCTTAATGGTCTTTTTTTAACCAGGTAGTGTTTGATTTAATTTTTAAAAAATTAAAAAATATGAAGAAAATTAATAGAAAAAGAAGGATAAACAGGGTTTGAACATGTTTGAAGTCAAACCCCCAATTTGGCTTCTTCTGTCTCCCTTATTTCTACTTCTCGTTTCCCCATTTCCTAGATTCTAAGGTTTTTGAAAATCCTAGAATTGAATTAATTATGCTTCTCTCTCCCTCGTTCTATTTCTCTTCTCCCTCTTTGCTAAATTGAGCAATTTGTTCTTCCTCCGAAGTTTTCGGAAGAGCCCTAAAATATCTTCAATTCGTTGCTCGTAGCTCGACGCAAGCTTACAAATCCTACTTCGTTTTTGTGATTACAAAAGATATTACAATTGCAGGAAGAAGTGCATTATTCTCACGAGTATGACAACGACGAACCTGTTGAGAAGGTTTACAAGATGCAAGATGTTGAGTAAATGAAGATTCTAGGGTTTGAAAGAGAGCTCGAGTCACTAAAGTGAGAAAGAGAGAAAGGGAGAGAGAGCAAGAGTTGTTCTTTGAGTTTGGAGGGAATGAAATAGGAAACAATTGCTTGGCTTATTTTTCTTTAACTTTTGACTTCAAGTCAACATAAATACTCGGTCAAAAAAATATAGTAATAGGTAACCGACAACTGCCGGTTAACAAGGAATTTTGATTTCACTTTAACAATTTTGAAGGCATTGTAGCAAATAAGCTTGTGGTATTTCGATGAAATTTTAAAGTTCGAGGCATATCCGACTAAGCACCCCCTTCCAAATAAGAAAAACTAAAAACATGAGCATTTGAATCTCAATCAACCAAAACCTCAAAATTCAACAACCATTTCATAATCCATGTCACTTATGGATGCATTAACAACCAAATCTTTGCATTGAAGAGCAAATGGAGCCACACAAATAAAGTAAATATCAATAAGTTCAATTGATCTCGCATAATAACTTTTAAGTTTAGCTGCAAAATCAACAAATTTGACTTGAATTTCAAAAATAATATCTAAAAACATCAATATCCAAACTAATTTATGAAAGAGATTTACGGATAACCCAGAGATCAAAAGGAGTTAGTGTCAAAAGGCCAAAATACATTGAAAAAGAGAGAACTAAGTCGTGGCCACGATATATATTTTTTCTATTTCAACTTAAAATGTATTGAACTAAAAATGAGAGACACATTAATGAAGACAATCAGGAGTAATAAAAGAGATTCTCAAATAGAGAGAATGAGAAATAAATAAACCTCATATCAAAATTGTAAATCTAAAAAATGAGTGAAAAATTTATTAAATTTTCATACTCCCTCCGTCGCATAAAAGTTGTCAAAAAAAAATTTATTTTATATGTTCTAAAAATATTGTCAAAATTTCTCTATTTCGTAAAAAAAAAAAAAAGTAACCCTTCATCTAAAAACTATGAGGGATAAATGTGTAGGAGGCAAAAATTCGTTAGCCAATTATATGTCGCCACTTGGAAAATTAATTATTTTATTCCACCTTGCAAATTGCCACGTGTAAAATTGGTCTTGAAAAGCCTTTAAAATTAAAATCAAAAGAAATCAAATTCGACCAATTAGAAGTTGCCATGTGTCGCTGATGATGCAAGTAAATAGTAAATATTTCTTTTAAGAAATAATTACTAAATTATGGGCCCAGGTCCAAAACCCAAACCAAACCCTAGCTTCAAAAAGTTATAAATAGAGGTCATTTCCTCATTTCTTCACACATTCAAGCATCTGCAAATCCAGAGCTCGGATTGCAAACAACATCCAGCTACCAAGCGCCAAAGATCAAAGTCTCGCAACCGTTCGTAAATCGAGTCAACGATTCAAATTCAAGACTCTCAGTACATCCAAATCAAGAACCACTCACTGTTCATCATTTGGCTCTTCATCAACGTTCGAGATCAAGCTACGAAGCCCTCGAATCGTTCAAGTTACAAGGAGATTGAATCGGAGGATTACGGTTATTGTATTCAATACGTAGATTGTACTCATTAAACAAAAAATCAATACAAATTATATTTGTTTCCTAATTTCCTGTCTTTATTTATTTTAGACTCGAAATTTGTGTTTACAAATTTTGGCACGCCGGTGGGACCTCTCTCGCCTCTCATCTCTTTCTCCAAACAAATCAACACTTTTCACCTTTGAAGAATACATGGCTCCCAAGAATGCCGTCGCTCAATCTTCAAAGAACAAAACTATTGGATCCACTTCTCGGGGATCCACCAACGCTGGCGATACATCTAGCAGAATGATAACCTGAAGTATGGCAAGAGCTACTGCGCACTGTTGCTACAAAAGAACCAAGTGTAGCTGCATCATTACCGCTACGTTCAATTCGAAGCCTTGACTCCAACTCTGCTCAAGGGAGTTAATCAAACCGGGTCGCATATCAATTTGAAAGAGAGAGTTGTTCCTGTTTTCAACTTGAAGCGAGACGATTCCTCGCGGGATGGACAAACTCCAAGCTCACACCAACCCTATCTTCATGCTTTCTAGTGAAGAAGCCGACGGCTATGCCGGTGGGGATTCTACACCTCCATCTCCCAAAGACTCTTTGTTTTCTCATTCTAAAGTCTGAATCCTCTAACGCTCGTCATTATGCCAGTAATGATGATAGGAGCCATGAATATTGAAGAACAACTCGAATGAGATGAAGGAAACACTAGCAAGACTTGCTAGAGAGAGCGCGAAAAGGATGCACAAATCAAGCTTCAAAGCGAGCAAATTGCTAGTCCGACAAAGAAGTTGGAGAAGAAGTCATCCGAAGCTTCTAATAAAGGCTCGGACAACGAGGGGTCCGATAAGGAGTCTAACCACGATGAAGAATCCGACGATGAACCTAAAGAGACTCCACCGACTTCAATGTCCGTTGAACAAATCCGAACTTAATTGCAAAGGCCGTCAAGAATTAGCTAGGAGAAGGGTCTCGTAAGTCTCACCTATACACGAAGCCCTACACTAAGAGGATTGATGCCTTAAGAATGCCTCATGGCTATCAACCACCAAAATTCCAACAGTTCGATGGTAAAGGCGATCCTAAGCAACACATTGCACACTTCATCGAAACATGCAGCAATACGAGCATGGAAGGAGATGGGTTGGTAAAACAGTTCGTTCGAACTACGAAAGGAATTGCTTTTGGCTGGTACACGGACTTAGAGCGAGAATCCATCAACAAGCGGGAGCGAGATGGAACAAGAATTCCTTAACGGGTTCTATAGCACCCAACGCGTTGTTAGTATGACGGAGTCGACTAATGCAAGGCAGCGAAAAGAGGAACCAGTTCACGAGTACATCAATCGTTGGAGAGCCCTCAACCTTGAATGCAAGGATAGATTGTCCGAAGCATCTGCTTGTGGAAATGTGCACTCATGGCATGGAATGGGACTTGCTTTACATTCTACGGTGAGCAAGCCAAGAACTTTTCGAGAATTGGCTACTAAGGCTTATGACATTGAAATGAAAATAACAGGCCGTCGTAACAAGTCTTCCTCCTTATATGAATCAAAGAAAGATCGGGCGAGTACAAGAATAGTACTAAGTCTTCAAAAACAGAGTCAATGTATATTTCCACTGGAGAGCCGGTGCAAATTTCTGGAAAGCCCAAGTCAAAGCAAAAGAAGATCATATACTCTAAGGATGTCGTGAAGAAGCGTCCCACACTAAAAGAGCTTCAGGAGAAGAAGTACCCATTCCCGGACTCGGACTTGTTAGGAATGTTAGATGACTTGTTAGAAAATAAGGTGATTGAACTTCCTGAACCAAAACAGATCGGAAGAAGCGAGAAAAGACTTCGATCCAAAATATTGTCGATACCATAGGGTTATTAGTCACCCTCTTAAGAAGTGTATCACACTCAAGGAACGCATTATGCGATTAGTCGAAGATGGAAAGATCATATTAGATGTGGATGACACAGTCGAGACCAATTATACCTCCATCCAACTAGAGAACCCTCCAACTCGGTCTCCCAAAATAGAGTTGCTTACACTTCAATTTGGAAATCCGGAACCAGTGATCTTGCCATTAACGGTACAAGCACCGCATATGGAAGTCAATCCTACTGTAGATATTCCGAGATGAAGATCAAGAAGGATGGACCCTAGTCACTCGTCGAAGGCCAAGGAGACAAAGTCATGTTCAATCACCATTTGTCCATCGTAGAAAAAGGCAAAGCGGAAGGAAGAATCCTAGGCATATGAAGAACAAGAAAAGGTCAAAGGTAAGCAAAAACAGGAAATCCAACTCTGTTAACTTATTTGAACAAGAGCCACTTGTTCCAATCACCTTAGAGGAGTTCTTCCCGACAAATTTCTTTAAGAAAGTCACGGTGAACATGACTTCGTGTTTAGAACCCGAAGATGAAGAAGAGGTGGAGGACAATGATGATGAAGATGTCCAACCTACCGCAAGGTCCTCGGTGTTCGATAGGTTGCGGTCGTCTACCTCGGAAAGACGCCCTTCCGTGTTCACGAGAATAGGAGGAGGCCAAAATCCCAAACCCTTGGTATTCTATAGAATAAAAGGAAGCAGGTAGTCAAGACCTTCATTTTTCAGCAAAATCAAGAAGGAAAAAGATGTGTTTAAGTCATCGCCAGTTCATCAAAAAGACTCGGTGTTCAATCGTCTTGGCGATACAAATGAAGTACAAAGTTCTATCCCTTCCCACATGAAGTGTGTCTCAACACTGGACATAAAGATAGATGGCTCGCTGAGAGTAAAAAGACGCACTCGTGGTCCTTACAGGTCAACCAGGTGATATTTTCGATTGCTTTCGTCCGAAGTAGAACATTAGGTACTTCCGGTAAGAAAGTGATCATCATGTCTCACAAGATTGGAATCAAGATCACTTCAAAGTGGGATGATCCCTATGCGGTGCGAGAAGTCTACACAAATGGTGCCTACAAGACAGTCTATATTGAAAGGGTATGAGTTGATCCCGTAAATGGAAAATTCTTGAAGTTTTATTATTCTTGAACATTGTTGCATGTAAGCTCCTAAGCAAGAGCCTAAACTGCACATTCTTGCAAGTTGAAATTAAATGTACTACTCCTGGCCGCAAGAGTATAAAGCGTGAACGGCGAAAAAATTTCAATAAAATAATTCATTCCTTTCGGCTTTACGTGTGGCTTGATCCTTTAGATATTATATTCCCTTGAGGTACATAGGTAGTTTAAGAATAAACTTGAGCACACAAAAAAAAAAATGCCAACATAAAATAATATCAAAGTTCAAGACACCTAAGTCAACAAAATGCGGGACTCTCAAGTCACGAAACTCAAGACTCTCAAGTCCCACAAATTTAAGACTCTCAAGTCACACAAATTGAAGATTCTCAAGTCACATAAACTCAAGACTCTCAAGTCATACAAATTGCAGACTCTCAAGTCATGTAAAATCAAGACTCTCAAGTCACACAAATTGAAGACTCTCAAGTCAAACAAATTCAAGATTCTCAAGTTACCCAAATTAGAGACTCTCAAGTCTCTAAAAGGACTCTTAGGTCAATAAAAGTACCCTCAAATCACTCAAATTTAAGACTCTCAAGTCATATAAGTTCAAGACTTTCAAGTCACATAAACTCAAGACTATCAAGTCAAACAAAGTGCAAGTTTGAACGACTCTCAAGTCATTCAAATTAAAGATTCCCAAGTCATCAAATAGATCATTTAGTCATTGAAAGAGGTTTAACCCGTTCATACACCCTAAAAACAAGTAAGCCATGCAAAGGATTAAACAAAAGTCAATTTTCGGATAATTGGCTCCAATGACTCGGAATGGAATAAATCGTTCGACGTCCGTGGGTCGAATAAATCGGATGGCCCGTTTCAAGACTCGGAATCAAATAAATCGTTCTAACATCTCTAAATCGGATAAGTCGGATGGCCGTTCGAAGCTTTGAGTCGTTTGGGTCGAATAAATCGGATGGCTCGTTTTGAGACTCGGAATCGAATAAATCGTTCTAACGTCTCTAAACCGGATAAGTCGAATGGCTTGTTTTGAAACTCTAAGTCGCCCGGGTTGAATAAATCGAATGGCTCGTTTTGAGACTCGGAATCAAATAAATTGTTCTAACGTCTCTAAACCGGATAAATCGGATGACTCGTTCGAAACTCTAAGTCGCCCGGGTTGAATAAATCGGATGACTGTTTTGAGACTTAGAATCAAATAAATTGTTCTAATGTCTCTAAACCGGATAAGTCGGATGGCTCGTTCGAAGCTCTAAGTTGCCTGGGTTGAATAAATCGGATGGCCCGTTTTGAGACTCGAGAATCAAATAAATTGTTCTCACGTCTCTAAACCGAATAAGTCGGATGGCTCGTTCGAAACTCTAAGTCGCCCGGGTTGAATAAATCGGATGGCTCGTTTTGAGACTCGGAATCAAATAAATTGTTCTAACGTCTCTAAACCGGATAAGTCGAATGGCTCGTTCGAAGCTCCGAGTCGCTCGGGTTGAATAAATAGGATGGCCCGTTTTGAGACTCAAAATCAAATAAATTGTTCTAACGTCTCTAAACCGGATAAGTCGGATGGCTCGTTACGAAGCTCTAAGTCGCCCGGGTTGAATAAATCGGATGGCTCGTTTTGAGACTCGGAATCAAATAAATTGTTCCGACGTCTCTAAACCGGATAAGTCGGATGGCTCGTTCGAAACTCGAGTCGCCTGGGTTGAATAAATCGGATGGCCCGTTTTGAGACTCGGAATCAAATAAATTATTCTAATGTCTCTAAACCGGATAAGTCGGATGGCTCGTTCGAAACTCGAGTCGCCCGGGTCAAATAAGACGGATGGTTTGTTCCGAGACTCGGAATCGAATAAATCGTTCGACGTCTCTCGGGTTGAATATGTCGAATGAGTTGAATGGCTCGCTTTGATGTTTCGAGTCAAGTGTTGACGTGAATGATTCACTTTGAATAACAGGAAAGTTTGCAAGAACGACATTAGCAAAAAAAAAAAAAGAAAAAGAAAAAAAAGAAAGAGACTAAAGTAGGAGGTAAAGGCGACAGACATTCCGCCTCAACTCTAGTAAGACCTTACTCCCGAACAAGGAAACAACAGTACTGCTCGAGCATTTAGTGAGCATTCATGGATAATTTTCCCCACGCTTTATAGATCTTGGTCCAGGATATGTTGGCACAAGAGGAACCAAATTTGCATCTCAATGATAATTTTCAACAAAATCACGAAAACTTTGTCTAATGATGATATTACATATGATCATGAACAAAACTTTGGAAGACACCCTTTCAGCCTTGATTTATTTGAGCATATCTAAACTCACCAAATCAGAAAAGTAGATAGCTACGAGACGTAAGCAAGCCTCGGCAAAAGAAACACAGAGCAAGCCATATATATATAAAAAAAAAAAAAAGAAGAGAATGAAGAAAAAAGATAAACCTCAAACCGTCACAAGTATCCGAAGACAAAGAAGCACAAGGGGCAAAAACCGAACGTAGCACAGGGAGCAAAATCAATAAGCTGTAATATGTTTATATAGGCGTCTCCCGGCCTAGCTTTACATTCTCACTCGATTACAAACACTTCGAGTCCTCGGATATTCTTGCCCTTAAAGTGTTCGAGAAATACGGCTTTGCCCCCAATTGTTTTTCCGTTTATTCGTGCCATTAATTAAGTAAAACCATGCAAAATTTACCCTTGGGGCCCACAAAAAGTGGTTTTAGACGATTTTTAACTATTTTTCATTTTTTTAACCGGTTTTCATTTTGGGCAGCGTTAGGCAAGTAAAAAAAATGAAAAATTTGAAAAATGTTTTTGTATTCCCTCGAAGGACTTTATTTCCTATCAAACTATTCACTCCTCCCAAGTCACTCATCATCATCTCCCTCCCGCTCGCTCCCTCTCTCTCTCCTTCCCTCTCGTTCTCCATTAAAACCTTAAATTTCAAGCAACGATCGTGAAGAAGAAGAAGAAGAAGGGGTAGTCATTTGCGAAAATTACAACACCGAAGAAGAGGAGGCTTCGAGGCTTGTTCAATTCCGCTAATCTTCGGGTATTCTCCTTACCAAGAATGGTGAAACGTGGGTTTTTATATTTCGAAAAATCATAATAAACGAAGAAATTAAATGTAGATTGTTGGAATGAGTTTATTTTTCTAAAGCATGCAGTAAAAACTTGATGTTTATTCAAAAGTTTTGATTTTTGGGTGAATGTGGGATTACTCTGTCTCTCTGTTTTGGGTGACAAGATCTGATTTTTTTAATAAAGTTTGGGTTTTTGTAATGAAATTATGTTGTTGATGTATTATAATTTCGTATAATTTGTATCCGGATGTCCGTGAAGGTTAGTGTGGTTATAAATCATGGTGGGGAATTTGAGCAAGGGTCATTTTTAGTATATCGTGAGGGGAATGCTATGTATATCCAGTATGTGGACCCCGATTATCCGAGTGTGGATGACATAAAGGAAATGGTTATGAAGTTAGGGTACTTAGAGGAGAGAATTAAAATTGTGTATTATTGCAATCCGGATAAACCTTTCGCAGAGAGTCTTGTAGCCATTGAGAGAGATGAACAAGTTCATGATATACTTACTATTATTGAACAACAGAATTTTGTTGAGTTGTATATTGAACATAATGATGCAGTTGATGATTGTGGAAAAAATGGAGGTAAGGATGTTGAAGATGAGGGTGAGTTTATTAAGGGTGATGGAACCACCCTTTTGATGACCTAGAAGGTTTATCCGATGATGATAATTGGTTGAATTCAGAGGATGAAGATAATGAAGAGTATGTTAAGGTTAAGGAAGAGAAGAAAAAATTGAGGGAAGATGTTGTGAAAAATATGCGGTTAATTAATGAGAACAATGCAACTCGTAGATACACCTAACTTAGAACATGAATCGGACTATGCAGAGAGCCCTTCATTCGAGTCAAGTGATGAAAATCAAGACTCAAACAAGAGAAAGAAAAAGAAAAGGATAAAGTACCCTAGATATAAAGGCAGGGCAGTACTTAAAGATTACGAGCTGGAGGTTGGGATGTATTTCGTTGATAAGAAAGAATTTAAGAAAGTTGTGGATGATTATAAGATATTTAGAGGATACAATTTAAAGGTTGGGAAAAGTGATAAGGGTAGGTTGAATTACCACTGCTCAGCTTGAGAATTGTGAGTGGTATGTTCATTGTTCTTACTATGGGACAACTAAGTGTTGGCGATTAAAATTATGAGAACACCACATACATGTATCCCATTTGGTGTGGAAGGGGAGAAGACAAGGATGAACACTGTGTGGCTTGCAAGTGAATACACAGAGACTTTTAGGGTTATGCCTACTTTGAGGGTAAGGGCTTTTCGGGAGGTGGTTTTGAGGGGAAAAATTACATGCCCTCGAAGGCTATGTGTTTAAGGGCTAGGAATTTGGTATTGAGAGCCATTGTTGGAGACTACAAAGAACAGTTTGGATTGTTAAGGGATTATGCATATGAGGTATTCGAGCAGAACAGTGGGTCAACAATCAAGTTTGCAACAACCAAGACTTAGGAAGGGTATATTTTCAAATCATTGTACATGTGTGTAGGGTGCCCGAAGAGAGGATTCTTAGCAGGGTGCGGATGGGTTTTATCACTTGATGCATGCTTCATTAAAGGACCATGGAATGGTCAAGTGTATGTGGCTATAGGCAGTGGTGCAAATAATCAGATGTACCCTATAGCTTGGGGTGTATCTCAAGTTGAGAATGCTCGCTAGTTGGACATGGTTTACCAAGTACTTAATTGAAGACCCGCATATTGGTGATGGGGATGGTTGGGTTATCATATCTCGATCAGCAAAAGGTTAGTATTATACTCAAATATTGATTGATTTACTTACAATTCACCTGATTGCATTTTTATATAATGTATTACTAACATTGTTTTCTTAATAGGGTCTTATGGATGCGATTTCAACGCTCTTGCCAAAATGTGAGCATAGACTTTGTGCTAGACATGTCTATGCAAATCTTAGGAAGACCTGGAAAGGATTGGTGTATAGGGATGCCTTCGGAATCTTGCTAAGAGCACAAATGAGATGCAGTTCAATAAGTATAAGCAAGAAATCCATAACTTAGACCTCGCTGCATGGAACCATTTAGAGAGAAAGGATCCTAAACATTTTTGCCGAAGTTTCTTTTCCATAACAGTGAAGTGTGATTCTCGTGGACAATAATATGGCAGAAATCTTCAATGGAAGTATAGTTGCAGCTAGGTACAAGCCAATTCAGACAATGCTTGATGATATTTACAATTTCGTGATGAATAGGATTGCTAAAAGACAAGGATGGGCTGCAACTTTAGATCATCCAATCTGCCCTAGAATATTCACTAAGCTGCAAGCCAAAAAGATCAATCCAGATTTTGGATTGCACCGAGGGCTGGAAATGGGTTGTATAGTGTTAAGCATGGGATGGAAGGGTTCGTTGTGGACATGAATGAAAAAGTTTGTTCTTGCAGACATTGGCAACTAAGTGGCATCCCATGCCCCCATGCTATATCTATTATGAGGCTTGAGAGGTTAGACCCTGTGAGCTATGTTCATGAGTGTTACAAAACCGAGTTTTTGAGGAACACATATGCACATATTCTCCATCCCCTTAATGGGAAGGACATGTGGGAAAAGGCAGGTGGGGAGGCAATCACTGCACCAAAGTTCAAGTTTAGGAAGAAATTGAATCAATTGTGGAAAAGGAGGCTTGAAGAAGGAGAGAAAAAGACAAGCAAGCAAAGCATCTAAGAGAGGAGGTGTAGTGCACTTGCTCTATCTCGTGGTCAAGAAGGGCATAACTCTTTGACATGCCCTCATAAGGTATCCCACTCTAAGTTCATGATGAATTTTGATATTATGATATCTATAATGTTAGTTATGCACCAATTTTCAATGACAGCTGCACTTGTACATGCCAAAAAGGAAGAGACACAGGGGGCCATCAAGAAGGACAGGTCTAAGGACACAAAAAGCAGTCGGTTCCAAGGGTGCACAAACAACTAAGTTGCAAGTATGGTTAGATATTTTAATGAATTCAGTTATGAATCTTCTAGTTGTCACTTATCAAAATAAATTATCTTCATTTAGGTGAGAAGACCATCATCCGCCTCGTTGTAGATGCCTCATCTCAACCAATCCTGCGTTGCTCACATAAAATTCATCCGCCCTGTTTTGCCAACTTCTCGGCCAACCGAGTTACTCACACAAGAATCATCTCGCCCTGCCCATGTTTTGGCCAAATTCGAGCGGACTCGAATATGTCAGCAGAAGAAAAAGACATCAGCTCCTGTTCGCCAACGAAGGGAGCCTTTCACGTAAGAAAATAAAGAAAAGCCCTTCAAAGACAAGGTCGTCTTCTTCCACTTCAATGTCACCTTTGAGAAGATCTAACAGGATGATAAAGGCTTTATTTCCAACTAAGACATATATTGTCATCGATGAATGAAAAGTGTTGGCAAATGTAGTAGGAAATATGTAGTAGGCTAAACCGTAGATATATTATCTTCTGGACAACATTGCTTTTAGATTGAATTCCTCAAGGTTGTTTTTGGACAGACATGTACAAAATGTATAGTACAACCGAGTTGTGATTTTTGGGGTATATGCTTCAATGCTATCTACAGGGGTAAATACTTGAAATGCTCAATGTCATTTTTTGGACAGAACTAGCAATGACAATGATATTGCCTAAGTTGTGAATTTTCACTTATTTGTGATTATGCTCTCCAGGATTTTAATTTTCGATTATTGATTATTACCTTGCAAGTCACCCTATGAATAAGGGTTACATCACCTTGCCAATAGCGAGACATCACTATCAAGTATTACTTCAATACATTTAGAGAACCTCTTTCCTATTCTTCCTATACAGATGATTCTTACTAGAACCGCCTCTTTTGTGTTCTTAACCGCCCTACTTGCATCCGACATCAACTTGCTGAAAACCACCTCATTCCTCTCGCCTCCAAATCTCATAAAGCATAGATAGCATGGCATTTTTGACAACTCACTTTTGATACTTTGAAATATGATCAAAATCCCTTGCTCGTGAACCTTATGTCAAGCCACTTAAAAACTTCATCTCTAATGTGTCTCCTAATTACATTTGTTGTGCCACAAGATCGTTTAACTTTCGATATAAAAATGCTCATTTCATAAATTATAAACAAACAACATAAAACAAATTATGTATTAAACATAAAAGAATCATATGAATCAAACTTCGATTTCATTCCATCGGATCATGACTACAACAGTTAGTCCAAAATACGTTCACTTCCCACCCCCAAAAGATACATTTCTCAAACAAAAAAATTTACAATTCACCTAAATCGGATCAAATTTTTCACATGCATTCTTCAAAATTCACCAATCCCTCCAACACAAAATATATTATCCTAAATCACATCCTCTTACCCATTCCTAACTCACAAATGCACCTACGAATAGATACTCTTCCCTTTTGCAACTAACCCAAAGATAATGGCAATCACAACACAGAATAAGCATCATCGGAATCATAAAAATCCTCTCTCTGTTCACATATCCATGGACCTCCATTTTCAACTTTTTATTCTTCCCCTTCAACTTCCTCAATTCCTCTGTCTCTACTCGCTGTTCGTTGCTTCAAACTCCGCAGCTTCTTCAACATCTCGACTAAGAACTTCATTTTGCACAATCAACCCTACTACCATCGATCTTATGTTGTCACAAAGAGAGTCATCCACCCATTCAAAATAATTACAACCCCCAACCATTTCATACGTCTTGCACCTCGCGAACCTCCTCACAGGATTCTTCGTTGTCATGCTTGTCAAAATTATGCATTTCTTTCCACATTTGCATCGCCTCCGACAATCGAAAAACAAGGACAAGAACGGCATGCATGAATTGGGCTTCGAGCAGATGAACTTGACATTTTTCACTATAATTGTGGTCGATTTTGGATGAATTACGAAACCCCTAAACCAATTTCCAAAATCAGCTTTCCCTTTCCCCCAATTTGATATCCCCTTCTCTCTCAAACCCTAGCCCCTCAACTTCGAAAACCTTGGCATTTGGAGGGAAATACCTAAATGCTTCCTCTAACTTTTTAATTCCCAATATATGACTAATCCCTGCCCGAAACATGCTCAACACTGCCCAAAATGAAAACCGGTTAAAAAAAATGAAAAATAGTTAAAAATCGTCTAATACCACTTTTTGTGGGCCCCAAGGGTAAGTTTCCATGGTTTTACTTGATTAATGGCACGAATAAACGGAAAAACAATTTGGGGGCCAAACTGTATTTCTCGAACACGTTAAGGGCAAGAATATCCGAGGACTCCAAACACTTTAAACTTGTCCTTCAGATAACTGATAATTTATAGGATAAATCTGAAGTGATAATTTACAGGATAAAAAACAAAAAAAAAGAGGGGAGAGAAATCAGGATTCGTATACTGATCAAAGACTTCCGGCAGTTGTTGTAGGTAACCGGTGAGCAACCCATTCTGAAAAGAACTCATTTGATTCCTCCAACTCAGATTCTTTGCAAGACTCCCACCTCATAATTCAACTCCTAATTAAAATTCAGATTACAGAATTTTAATTAACTCAGAGTTTAACTTCGAACAAAAAAAGCAATAAATCCCAAAATCAAAAGGGAAATTCCAAAATCAAAACCCGATCTGGGTATAATCAGTAAACCAGAGGAGGATAAGCGCATGCCAGTTGGGTCGAACCCGGAAAAACGGTACTGTGCTGTGCTCTTGCTTTTGCTCAGATCGAAGCCGAAAAATGGCATCGCTGCCTTTACCTAACATGAAGTCGTCGACCGGCGGCAGGACTAAAGACAGACGGCAGCCGGGAAGCTCGAAGAACGACTGCCTCGACGGAGATCTACCATCGGGAAGTGCTAGCCTCGGGACCAGAAGAAGCAGACGGCAGCAGAGGCAGAAGCACTGAGCGGTAAAGTAGCCGTAGACGCTGGCTCCGGGACCGGAAGAAGTCGGCGGTGGTGGGCGTTGCTACGGAACTAGCACTGCCGGGAAGGAGAGCAAAGAGAGGAAGAAGAAGATGAGATGGTGAGCCATGAAGCTTTAAAAAATAAAAATAAAAAATAAAAAATAAAAAAACCCGTTTGAAGCAATTGAAGATACTGGCAGACATTGAGTAATTTTTAAGAGGAGAAATGAAAAGTTGTCTGGTGAATAGCTTATGACCCCACAAGATTTGAAAATATGTGAAGGTAATTAATTGTACAGGGGAAAGCTTACAGTAGCATCCTTTTTCTCTCCTGTACATAAAGAATTTTTTATATATTTCTTGAGTGACTCACTTATTAAAACAAAGCAAGGGGATCCTACAAATTATACCTAAATAAGTCTAAATATGCAACCTAGGTAATTCTCATATCATCCCATGCTAAGTTAAAAAGTTTCAAAAAGAGTCATTAAAAATAGACCTATATCAATCATCTCCTAAATGTTCGAGATACAACTACTCCAAGCACTCAACAAAATTCGCGCACGCAATTGATTCTCGAAGGGCATTTGTAGGAGGCAAAAATTCGTTAGCCAATTATATGTCGCCATGTGGAAAATTAATTATTTTATTCCACCTTACAAATTGCCACGTGTAAAATTGGTCTTGAAAAGCCTTTAAAATTAAAATCAAAAGAAATAAAATTCCGACCAATTAGAAGTTGCTACATGTCGGTGATGATGTAGTAAATAGTAAATATTTCTTTTAAGAAATAATTACTAAATTATGGGCCTGGCCCAAAACCCAAACCAAACCCTAGCTTCAAAAAGTTATAAATAGAGGTGATTTCCTCATTTCTTCACACATTCAAGATCTGCAAATCCAGAGCTCGGATTGCAAACAACATCCAACTACCAAGCGCCAAGGATCAAAGTCTCGCAACCGTTCATAAATCGAGTGAACGATTCAAATTCAAGACTCTCAAGTACATCCAAATCAAGAACCACTCACTGTTCATCATTTGGCTCTTCATCAACGTTCGAGATCAAGCTACGAAACCCTCGAATCGTTCAAATTACAAGGAGATTGAATAAGAGGATTACAGCTATTGTATTTAATACGAGATTGTACTCATTAAACAAAAAATCAATACAAATTATATTTGTTTCCTAATTTCCTGTCTTTATTTATTTTAGACTCAAAATTTGTGTTTACAAAATGATGTTCTTTTAAATTTTTATATTCTGAAAGTTTGACAACTTTTTAGGGACGGAGGAAGAATATCACAAGTATAACCTAGAGAGCAAACATGACTAATTGTTGTCTTTCCATTTTTAAGGAAACATAGATATTATGAGAATATTTATAATGATTATATTTTGATTCCAATCATTAATATACTACGAGATATTATTTCATATGGTAAAGACATCTTTAGTCTGTAAATTCTACCATAGTCATTCAAGCATCTAGCTAGGTGCTTGAATGCACTACCATGTGTATCATTTTAAAATTAAATTTATATGTGATAAATTTTTACAGTAAAGTGATGAATTTTTTTAATTTGATGAATTTTTTTGTAATGTATACTTTTTTTTTTTGTATTTCAGTGAGTTTTTTAATAAAGTTTTAAAAAATAATGATGAATTTTTGTGCATATGTATAGTATTTTTTCAAATAAACTATTAAATAAAATTTTATCACTTAACTACACTTTCCAATACACTTGACTCAATATTATAAATACATACTGATGAATTTAATATAATATGATGAATATTTGAATTAAATATATATATATATATATATATATATATATATATATATATCTGTAATTTTTCTTAAAAAGTATCGATATAAATTTTTATTCATTTATATAAAAAAAAGTATACAAATATGTCAAATAATTTACAGATGAATTTGTAATAAACTAATGAATTTTATAACAATACTGATGAATTTTTTAAAAATACGTCTACACTTGTCAATATTCATCCATCTTTTCTCGCATATTCAGCACTTTTTCTCCAAAACCTTGTGTTAACTTTTATTGTTTAGTTCTCTATGTAAATTTATGAACAATTAGTAAATATTCAGAAGAAATAATTTGTATATTCATCACTAAAATTGGTACATTCATCTAAAAATTATGCAATTCAACATAAAATTGTCCAAATGTATAAAAACAATCTTTATCAATAAAATTAATAAATTAATATAAAATTATACAAATTATACATAGTTCCTTTAATATAAGATAAATTCATCAAGGATTAGTAAGTATTCATCAGTAGTAATTAACATATTTATGAGTAAATTTACATATCCATAAAACAACATATTTATTATAATATTTTTTTTCAAAATAACATATCCAACAATAGAAGATTTATATTATCAAAAACACATATTCAAAAATGTTGAAGACAAATTCATCGAAAAAATATCATATTCATCAATATAAAAAAATAAATTCATTAAAGAAAATATCGTATTCATTGATGCATACAAATTAGACCTTAAAAAACATAAATTCATCAAGAATAAGACAAATTCATCACAACATGAAATAATTTGAGAAATTAAAAAACACAAACTATGGCGATAAAACAAATAGAGTGAATCGACATTAACTCCAAGCATTGAAACCTTAACTTCTTATCATCAATATCGCTACCATCAACGTCCACATACTCATCAAGAAATAAGACAAATTCATCACAAAACAAAAGAACTTAAGAAATTCAAAAACACAAACCATAGAGACAGAACCGGGGTGAATCCGAGATTGACTCTAGTAGTGAAGCCCTAACTTCTTATCATCAACATCACACAAATTCATTATGAAATAAGACAAATTCATCACAGATTAAAAGAACTTGAGAAATTCATAAAACACAAACCATAGCGATAGAAACAGAGTGAATTTGAGATTGACTCTAGCCTTGAAGCTCTAACTTCTTATCATCAACATCACCATCATCACCATCCACAAACTCATCAATAAATAAGACAGATTCATCACAAAGCAAAAGAACTTAAGAAATTAAAAAACACAAACCATAGCAATAGAAACAGGGTGAATATGAGATTGACTCTAGCATTGAAACCCTAACTTCTTATTATCAACATCACCACCATTGCCATCCATAAATTCATCAAGAAATAAGACAAATTCATCACGGATCAAAAGAACTTGAAAAATTTTAAAACACAAACCATAGTGATAGAAACAGAGTGAATATGAGATTGACTCTAGCATAATTAAAGCCCTAACTTCTTATCATTAACATCACCACTATCGCTGTCTACGATCTCTCCAACCCTAATTTAACTGAGAGAGAGAGAGAGAGAGAGAGAGAGAAAGATTCCTCCAAAAACAATTGAATCTAAGCCGACACCTACATCGCCGTCTCCACCCCTGTACTGCCGCCTCCACCACTTGCACCACCTCTATTGATATTCCACAGCTTGTCCTCAAGAGAGAGAGAGAGAGATTCCTCCAAAACAATTGAATCTAAGCCGACACCTACACCGCCGTCTCCACCCCCGCACCGCCGCCTCCATCACTTGCACCACCTCTATTGATATTCCACAGCCTTGTCCTTTGTCGATATTGATGAAAAACGAATGAAGAGAGAGAGAGAGAGAGAGAGAGAGAGAGAGCGTGCAAATGAACAAGGAGAGAGAGAAAGTAAATTTGAAAAATATGTGATATTTATATATCAAAAGGTTTTATTTTTTATTTATTTTTTAAAGCACCTAACTAGGTGCTTTAGTTAGTATCATATATACTTATCGCATCTTTAGCATGTCAATAAGTATTTTATTAAATAAGGCATGTTGGAAAAGTGATCAATCCAATTTTAAGTAGTGAGGGTTCAAGAAGAAGAAATCACAACGATTATATTGGAAGGGTGTTGAGCATGGAAGAATGGTGTTAAGGAAGGTCCGTACAATAAGAGACTAAAAATGAAAGTGTTACTAATCCAGATTTAGATTCTATGACAAGATCAACTCAGATTTACAAGACAAGTTTATAACGGTTAGTCGATCATCTACAACGGTCTTCCCATACATTGAAACTTATAAACTGAAGATAGAAGCCCTAGACATGAGTACTAAATAATTATACAAGCTTACATGGAACAATCACATATTATTGTATGATACTTAAATTCATTACATACATTTCTTGTAGTAAAGGGTTTGAGAGCAAACTTTTTGTGAGTATACATCTAGTGAGGTGTGAGGAGAGGCACAAAAGTTACTATTGCATTGTTGACCAAAGAACTAAGTAAAGAGTTCTTGTGGTGTGTACTAAGACCGAGTAAGACAAGTATACTTTAATTTTAAGGAAATAATCGTTAGGAGGTTATTAGCTTGAAATTCAGATTTAGATTAAGATCGTGAACAAATCAATTATTCTATCTCTATTTATTTTTTATACTTATTAATTGATTTATTGTGTTTTGAAGTGTCATAGTTCACTCGAAAATGAGGATATGATGACTCTGGACAAGGTTTTAATTGCACTATTCTCCCTGCCCACCATCTAGAGTAATATGACCCATTTGGGTCCTCCAACTTGCAAAATAATCGCAAAAGAAACTTCCACCAAAATTCCTCAAATTTAAACCAATAAAAAGATAAATTCTTAAGAAAACAACTCCAAAGAAAGTCAATCATTTTCCAGAGTATTCTTCGCACAAGTAGGAACTAATGTATGAACATATCCAAGTGTTACTCGATGAGTTTTCGATAATCTTTATCATTGGTAGAATTTAAAAAGAGATTATCGAACAACCACTAATTAATAATGGGAATGGCAGTTAATGGCGAAGGGTGGAATCATTGGTAGAATTAAACACAGATAGAATTTCATGAGTAAGAGCTGAGGCTCACGTTGTCTCACGTTCTTCTTTAATCTATGTTGGCTTCCACGTCGTCTGAAATCATCTCTTAATCTCTCTCTCTATAAATTAATGAGACATTCTGTGCCAGAGCTCTCATTGCAGAACTGTAATTCAGAGAGAGAAAGAGAGAGAGAAATGGCAACCCTCAAGGTTTATGCTGACAGGAAGTCTCAGCCCACTCGTGCTGTCATCCTTTTCTGCAAGTAAATTTCTCTCTATCTCCCCTTGTAATTCTCGGTTTATGGCTGATTTTTCTTGGATTCAGATTTATAAAATTGCAATTTAAGTGGTTAGTACTGTCTTTCCTATTCCATTACAGTGATAGTTGACTTTTGCTACTTCTAAGTTAAGAATCATCCTTGATCATTATTTGTCATAAAAAATGTATGTTTTTCCATTTTTTCTTCCTAAACAATGATTTTTTTTTTTTTTTGGTCACAAATTGACTTCCTGAATTCAACCAATTATCTTTCATAATTTCAGACGAAACTTATTTTTATTGCTTAACGGAGAATTTATTTTTTAAAAAATGTATGTTTTTTCATTTAGGTTGAAAATAATGGAACGGAGGAACTATAAAATAAAATGAGCAATGTCCAATGATTTGCTAATACTAAGGAGAATGATGGTACAGGATTAATGGGATCAAGTTTGAGGAAGTGAAATTGGACCTCTTCAAGGGCGACCACCTTACTCCTGAATATGAAGGTGATTAATTATTATGTTTTTTCATGTGCTTTTCTATTAGAAATTAAATTAATTTTTATTAGATAAAATTGTGAAAGAATTCTTCCAATTATATTAAGTAATGTTGTTCACTTTCCTGGCTTTGCATTAGCAAAATTCATATCTCTAGACTCTATGGCCCTTTTTACAAAAAAAAAATCACAATAATTTTTGAGAAATAAATATAATTAATAAGAATAAATTGGTAAAAGTAGTCATTAATTTGTTATTAAAATTATAAAGTAACGGATATTATAAAACAAAAAAATTTAGTTAAGGTGACATTTATTGTGGAAATAGAGGGAGTAGGTTAATAATTTAATAGTTATTCTTTTTTTTTCCCTGAATTCAAGGTGTGCATCTATTTTCAATTTTAATTCTCATATTTTTAAAAATTTTTAGGGGCCAAATATGAAAATATTACTAAACATATATGGCTTGTTCCTGCACCAACAAAAATCATAAAAAGGGTTGACTGAATTAAATGCTAACGTTAATTAATTAACTTTCAGCCATTAATCCAATGAAGAAAGTCCCAACCATAGCCCATGGAGATTTTACTTTATTCGAGAGGTAAATTTTCTTTTTGATCTCAATATCTTAGTATCAAATTTGAGAGTATATTATCATATTGACATTTCGAATTTACAAATTGGAACTTAGCTAACCACGTAACGTCTTATATGCATATGGGGTTGAGAGTATTTATTCCTCGTCATATATTAATAAATAGTTGGATGAATAAAAAAATAGGGAACTTTATGAATCTAATATTTATCTCTGTCCTAGGAGTATATACTCCCAAAAGTCTTTAAGAATTTGCACAGCTAACCAAATAAAAATTACTTTCTTTCTTTTTAATAATTACTTTTTTAATCTTTATGCAGCCATGCCATTCTCATGTACCTTGCTTGCTCTTATCACGTACCTGATCACTGGTAAGTAAGTTCATTATTATTTACTTTTACTACTTACCAATAATATGATCTCCATTTTACTAAAAATATTAACTTAACTACCATTTCTTAATTTTGATAAGGGCTTTAGTTAGGCTATTAACTATGGAGTAGAAAAATATACCATTCTTTTGCTAATAAGTTTGTACCATGGAAAAGTAACACATATAGTCTTAATAAGAATATGTGTTCGATTTTACCGTAACATGAGATCTTAATGGGAAATATGTGATCGATTTTCACGTAACATGAGAACTCTCGAAGCACTCATTGATCCTTAGGCCAAAAATTAATACCCTAGTCTGGACCTGACGTATAAAGTCTTGAGAAATTGATTAATATTGTGGAGACGATGCATGTAAATAGGTACCCAACCGATCTCTGTAGGAGAGCCAATCTCCATGCCATATTGGACTGGCACCACACCAACTTACGCCAGGGTGCAAGTAAGTTACTCAACCTACAATTAGTTATCATATAGTCATGTTTTAATTCTCTGATAGTAATTAACTGTTTTATCAGCTTTAAATAGTATTATGGTATTAATTTTGAATTGAGTAAGAATGTTTTTGTCGAATATATTCCGATGGAATTACTCAGACTAATCATTTGAAATCTAGTTACATCCCAAATAAAAATTTCAAATTAGGCTTCATACATCTCCCATGGCTTCCAAACTTTAAATTATATTAGAGGAATTTGTGGTACATGTTGACCCCGTTTTTTAATTTTTAATATGTCTAACTTAGCTTGATTGATATTTGCGATGTAAATGCAGTGGGATACCTTGTTAGCACAGTGTTGGCGCCCAAGTTTGGAATCCCCCAAACCCACAGGGTGCTGCAGAATGTGAGCAGAAATTGCTTGCCTCCTTCTCCACCATCGAGAGCGTGTGGCTTAAGGGCAATGCCAAGTTTTTGCTAGGCGACGATCAACCCTCCATTGCTGATCTTTGCCTCGTCTCTGAGATCATGCAACTTCATGTAAGCAAACAAATATATCATCTCTACTCTGATCTCTATGCCATACTATATATATGTTCCAAATTATCGAGTTATAGGTTTGGTTGCACTTAGATTTCAATAACTTGTTCTCGGTTCATGTTAGATAAATCCCAATGTATTAGGTCAACTGCATTATAGTTGTCGACTAACCAGTTGACCTGTCAACTGAATAAGCACACCCAATTTTGCAGACTATATCGATCAAGCCGAGCTAGATATAAGTTTTTTACCTAGTTATGTGCTCGTTTGATCATCACTACCGATATATAAAGTGGATACATTATTAATCAAATAAGAGTTTTAATTTAACCAATGTCGTCTGTGTTAAAATTGTAACAGATGTTGGCTGAGGAGGAAAGGAACAGGATGATAGGGCCATATAAGAAAGTTCAGAAATGGATGGAGGATGTGAAGGAGGCAACAAACCCACATTTTGATGAGGTTCACCAGCATCTGTTTGAAGTTATTGCCAGCTTCAAGAAACAGCAAGCTTAATTTTTACAAACCATTCATTATCCCAATTTAATTTAGCTGCTGGGTCAGGGTTTTTACAGTTCAAGCTTGTTTTCGAGAATGTCGAATTAATGTCCCCATTTTTGAATCCTTTTTTGCTCTTGGTTTTGGAGGTTTCTTGTTTCAGGAACATTTTTTGATGTGGCCTTTTATACTTTTCTTTCTTCATTGTAATGTGGCTAAATATCCCTCGACCAGCAATTAAAGTGTTGATTTCATGATTTTCTATATATTAAGTAGAGATATATTGGCGGCGAGTTTATTTGGCTCGTGGTGGTACTCATTTACCAAGTTAGATGATCGATCAAGCTGGTTAGGCAAAGAATATCTGTGATTCCATTTCCAACATACAATGAGGCATTAAAACAGTGCCCCGATTTTAATTTTTATGAAATTTGATAAGCATAACTAATTAAGATCAATTCTGATGGATCAGAATTGGAGACCTTTTGAGCTTAATCACAACCGATGAAACAAATCAGACTCGGAATATACTAGCTAAAAATGCATAAACAACACACAAATTGAAGCCAAACCGAAACCCAGTTGTTGGTTAGTTGGATCGGATAAATTGAATGGTTTTGTGAACCAAAAATCGGGTGACTTCACGAAAAGTTTCTAAACCTTGTCCAACTAACAGGTTGTGCTTATAGTGTATTGGGATACTATCTTACTTAGGGTTTTATTATCTTGCTAAGACCTACGTGTGTACAAATTAGGTTTTTAAGTTACTCGGTATGGTATGGACTTGTACTACGCACGAATTAATGTTGTATAATGCATACCTTAAAAAATTATTGAATTACGGAGCAATGTTGTGCACCGAGTTCTTTTTCTCTCGATTACTTGATCTTATTGAATTGTTTCACTTGTCAACAACCTTATTCTACATATTGTTAGAGCCCAATGCACATTCACATTTCAATCATTTAAATTTTTAAATAATAAACAAAGAATCTATACAAAACTAAATGAAAAGGCACTCGTAAAAATGTCATCAAGGTTTTAGAATTACATTCATCATTTGGAACAATAATATTAAAAGGAACGGTGTGACAACTCAAGAAACGGTGTGACAATCTGTTTGATATTAGTAGCAAAAGGAATAATAATATATTATTGGTATAAATTAAATTAGACAGCTCACAGGTGACAATAAATATCATTATATCATTAATTAATATTACAATACAAAGTATATATACCGAATCAATAAAAGAATACCAAAATTACAACTCATAACTCTATACAAAGTCAACACTAATTTAATTTAATTTACGTCTAGACAAATATGTACATGCAAGGCTACTAAAACATTGTTGACATAAATATTACACAAACCCTTAAATGGTATACATAAACCCATAATGTGATCTCAATTTTTAGGTATCTAGGGTGAAGGTAGTGATTTATATATCCATTCTTCCAAACCTCTACACACAAAGGCAATTCCTCTTTTAACCTCTTGCACTCTTGTATCCTCCCCAAGAGATCATAAACAATAGAAGTTTAATAATAAATAACTTTAAGATGAGACTCCATCCGTTAATTATAAATAATTTTAAGTTGAGACTTCACATCTTACCTTCTTACATTGGCATCCTTAAATCAATTGCATTCCTTAGTCATTTGTCCAACATCCAACTCAACTTGGAAAATGGATTAATATATTTTAGTTCATTTTTAGCATATCAAAACTGAATTTGCAGTCATATTTGCTAATATAGATATTTTTTCAAATTTTTTTAAATTATTGAAATCTTTTTCACAATTCGAGTTCCTGCTTTTACTCGCTCACTCTCGCCCGGCTCACGAGTCTCCCGCTCTCTCACTCTCTCCAATATAAGTAATTAATGGCTTAAATGTTTCAACTTAATTATTTAATGGATTATTGATTAAGATCTATACCCAAACCAAACCCACCTAATTTCATATTGTTTTGGGTTTGTAGTTATATTGGGTCAATTTCTTTCCGATTATAATTCATCATTTATCATTTCTACTGAAAAACACACACAAGAAAAAGAAATTTGGGTATCATTGTATATATGTTAGGCTACAGTAGAAAATAATAAAGCTCTTGCCGGGGACAAGGATAAGAATTTGTTCTTGGAAATAATTTGATAAAAGGTGGAGCTATTCTAAAAAAGGGAGGTATACTTTAGTGCATAAATATCTAAGATATTCACATTGTAAAGCACAATTATGTGAGTCCACTAATTTAAGAGGGACGCAAAGATGGACAAGAAGAGGAGAAGCATGTGATTTGTGAATAGAGAAAGTAGTAAAAAACTGGTAAAAGAAGATTAAATTGGGTATCATTTCAAAGTTATCAAATAATGGTTACAATTTGTTTTTCTCTATTCCCTCCTTTATATATATTCTAAAGTTTTTAAACATGCCTGTTCGGAATGACTTTTATATCTTCATTTATAATAGTTTGCAACTCATTGTAGTTATACTTAGTAAATCATTTCACTTCATTTTAGGCTCATTTCACCTATAATATCTAAGTATTTTGGCTCATTTTAACTCATAACAACTAAAAGCAATCTAAATTATTTCAACTCATTTTAGAGGTTGTAATAGTTATAACAGATTGATTTTAAGAGCCATTTCGAACACACGACTATAAAATAATCATATATCTATTTCTCAAGATAAAATTATTAACAAAATTAATTGCATGGGAAAGTGTTATGATTTTTTTATATTAGCAGTGGTGGATTCAGAATTTTTCGATATAGATATTCCATTTTGAATTTTACTAATTGGACTATTATTAAATAATTTTTTTACAAAAAAAAATTATTATGCAGTCATATAGATGCCAGAACAGTAGAACACCCATAACAATAAATCACTCTTTGATAGATTAATATGTGTATAAATTACGATACATATAACTTCATTTTTTTTGAGAAACTATATTTACACTAATAAAAATAAACTAAAAATATATCGATTTATTTGTGCAAATTTGGTATTTATTTTATTAGAGTATTTAAGAAGATTATTTTTATATCATATGTACCTCTTAATCAAGAAGATTATTTTTATATCGTATATACCTCTTAATGAATAAATAAAGTGTAGATGAAATTGTCTGAATTCATTCCGAGAGGTTATCCCTCTTTTTCATTATTCCCTTGTATTTTTTGTTTTGTTTTGGCACGTGGTGTATAGAGGAAACATAGATTTTTTGCCATTCTGGAAGAAAATATGTGGATATGGTCTCTTTCGCCGTCTCTTTCTGTCTCTCTCTCTCTCTCTCTATAAATAGATGTGATAATATGTGGAAAATTAGCTCAAATATTGCAAAACTATAATCGAAAGAGAGAGAGATGGGAACTCTCAAGGTTTATGCCGACAGGAAGTCCCAGCCCAGTCGTGCAATCATCATTTTCTGCAAGTAAATCTCTCCCCTTTTATCTCATTTCTAATTTTTTTCCTTTTCTGGACATAGCACCCCATATTTTTGGTTTTCTCGAGTCTTTTTTTTTTTTTTGAAAAAGTTCAACTATAATTAAAAATATATATTGTATTTCTAGATTTTTACAAGCAAGTTCCATATTAAAAAGGTAGAAATTTCATTCCATAATTTATTTCTAAATTACGAGTTAATTGAAAAGAAGCATCAGGTAAAAATACATATTAATGTAAAAAGTCTGATCCATTGTATAGCATATTTTAAGATCAAGTGTTTCAGGGTTAATGGGATCGAATTCGAGGAAGTGAAATTGGACCTTTTTAAAGGAGAGCATCTCACTCCAGAATATGAAGGTAATTATTATTATTTTCCTTTCATATCTTTTTCATAAATTAGAATTTTTTTAAATTTTTTTAAAAAGAGATTATATTGGGTAACTTGTAAAAATAACTCTGATCCGCTGCCATATAATCTACTTATAAATATTGTTATTTGTGGGTCCTATGAAAAAAAAAAGCTGTTTATAAATAACAATATTTTTCCCCTTGAAAGGCTAATCATAATGAAGGTTGTCTTCATATTAATTTGTTGATTTTTTCCCCTAATCAGTGGTTCAAAGTTAAAACCGTTGGATTAATTAGCAGGATTAGCCTGATTTCAAAGTTAAAACTGATCACAAAAAAAGGGCTGAATAAATTAACTAATTGGATTATATTGTTTACATCGACCAAATTTCAGTAATTAATCCCATGAAGAAAGTCCCAGCCATAGCTCATGGAGAATTTAGTCTATTTGAGAGGTAAGTAATTAATTTGCTCCTGTTGTTTTCCTTTACATTAAAAAAAAATAAAACGAAAAAAGGCTTGTTATTTTTTTTTTATAGTATTATTATATTATAAATCTTTTTTTTTTTGGGATCTCAACTTATCAAATTAAATTATATATTTTTCCGTGTTACATTATTAATTTGCAAGTCCATCAATCCAATTCCAGGGTTTTTTAAAATTTTTATTTTACACTAACTTTTTAATCATTTTGCAGCCATGCAATCCTCATCTACCTTGCTTGCGCTTATAATGTATCTGAAAACTGGTAATTACAAATATTATATTTTTCCATTCTGAAAGTAATTATAGTCTATTATGAGCAGAAAAAATCACTCTCTTTGTCCCTCAATGTGCATATATGTGTTGAATTGATTCTAATTTCATGGAATATCCATGCATTGCAATTTGTAATATAGGTATCCAACTGATCTTCAGACGAGGGCTAAGCTTCACGCCATATTGGACTGGCACCACACCAATTTACGCCACGGTGCCGGTAATTAAGTTACTCTTAATTATTACTAGTTAATATGATCGGTTTAATATGAGTTTCAGTTGGCTCAATTCATATATTTGTAGATGTTGTTGTCACTTAGCCTTTACGCCTCCCAAAAATTAAAAGGAAAAAATAACTTAAAGTTGGATTTGCATTGTTACGATTTCAAGTTAAATAGGGTTGATGGATTGATGTGATTTATTTCAGTTATATCCATGGATTTGAGTTCTTTTATTAAACCTTACAGTCTTACAGTTCTTTACAGACTAAATAAAACATGGTCTAATTAGGTCATCTTTTTAGGCACATAGGTGATCATAAGTTTTGGCAAATCTACTACTCTATATCATCCTAATTAATAAGAACAATCAACTTCAATTCTATGCCAAGTCTTTCTACTACTTGATGGGCATGGTCATTATTATTAAATAAGAAGAGATCATAACAAATGATTGTTTTTGGGTGCAAAGAAGCAAAAAGGAACAACTCTTTGGATGTTGACATTAGCATTGATTTGAATTTGGGATGATTACAGCGGGATACATAAATACTACTCTGGTGGCGCCGAAGATGGGAAAACCCCTAAATCAAGAGGTTGCAGCTGAATGTGAGCAGAAGTTGATTGCATCCTTATCCACCATTGAGACAATGTGGCTCAAAGACAACGCCAACTTCTTGCTCGGTCGCGATCAACCCTCCATTGCCGATCTTTCCCTTGTCTGCGAGATTACGCAACTCCAAGTAAGCAAACATACTACCGTATCTCTATAATAGCCAATTCTATGGGTGTGACCTTAGTTACTCTCATTTCTCTGCATATTGTATGTATTCCATTATACAAATTATGGAAGAGAATCCTTTACAATTGGAGGACTAGTTGCAATTTTGCAGTCCACCCATCCAGCGGTTGAGATGTTAAGTAGAATTTAAAAGTAGTGGTGAAAAGATTTTAAAAATCTCAACCGTTAGATGAGTGGACTGCAAGATTACAGCCCCTCCAATTGTATAGGAGGTCCTCTTGCACATATTGTAAGAACCGTGTACTGCGACCAATAGCTAAAGTTGGTTAATTTTCTAGTGTACTTTGGCCTAGGAAGATTTACATAATCAAGGAAAATTATATAGAAATTTAGGAGGGATATGAACTAATGGTAGTCGTATCAAGCCATTAGATCTTTTCCTGGATGAAAGGAAATTTTCTTGTAAAAAGTTTTTCATTCTCTGAAATTTTCCTATGTTCAAACATAGAGTGGCATAGTAGCAAAGAGTTGGCTAATTATGTCATGGTTGTGCCCTTTGTAACAGTTATTGTCTGAGGAAGAAAGGAACAGAATGATAGGCCCATACAAGAAAATTCAGAAATGGGTAGAGGACGTCAAGAAGGCAACTAACCCTCATTTTGATGAGGTTCACCAACTTCTACATGAGATTGCCGCCAGCTCTAAGTAGAACCAAGCGTAATTTTTTTTGAAGAGAATCCATCTTAATTATTTGGTTTTTCAAGAAGGTCTAGAGTCCAAATACTCAGTCCTTTTGCTCTTGTTGGGCATCGTTGCACCTTTTTATAATCTTTTTGCCCTTGTGATGTGGTTCAGTACTGTTCCTCAGATCTAATATATAGGGATCTCTCCTTAACGACACCGTAAAGGTTCTATTGAAATAAAATCTCCTTTGGAAATGCATTTTGAATTAACTGTTTTTGTGAGTTCATGAGATGAGATCTGTTGGAAGAGATGTAAAGACTGCCTTATCGATATATGTAAAGTACAAGCTATAATTTATCTATAAACTTATGCTAGTCAGGGATGCGTATCTTTAAGAAAATGCCAATATCTTGTTCATGGTGGGGGCGGGATTTAAGTCTGGAAGTGGAAAAGCAATATTGGAATTATCTACTTCTTCTTCTTCTTCATCTCCTTCTCGCAATGAACATCTTGCATCTATCCCTGAAACCATGTCATTATCTCCTTAAATTCTGAGAGATGAATGCTATAAATTCAGTGCCCCATGCCAGTCTATATCATTCATACCTTACAAGAAAAAAGAAAAGAATAGAAAACGAACGCTCTAAATCCCCCTTCCCTTCATCCCTTTAGTCACCTTCTATTCCCCCAAAAACAAAAAACGGAAAAATAAGAAAGGAAACAGAGTTTGATGAATTATCAATATGCTTCAATTTCCTGAACCAGGATGTGGTCAAGGGCGTAGGTTTAATACCCATCTTCTGTAGGGAAAGGCGCGGTTGTACTCTCTTGTTTTGTTCCTAATTATTGTAGTTGTCATTGTGTTATTCTCAATCTGTCGTGGCTAAGCATTACATCAGGACATATAATTATTATCATTCAATTCCCGATGCAATATTTTGTTAGCACAGATTGAGAAGAAGACAGTAGCAACTAGCAGCAATCAGAAACATAACGGGAGATGGGTATTAACTCTATGCCCCTGACCAAGCCCTGGCTCAGGAAATTGAAGCATATTGATATACCACGAATACTAGAAAGTGCTCATTTCCTTTTTGCTTCCTTACGTTTTTCTAGTACTTCCAATCAACCGAGTAGGCTGTTATTTCCTTGCATACATTAGTCTCACTAGAATCATAGGTCTTTTTCACATTTTACTTTCTACTCGTGTCCATGAATCATATTTGCTCAAGGTTTTCATGATAATTTGGATTTTACACTCTATTGCAGCTACTTTGGGATCAAGAACTAAATCAGAATCAGTCCCGAGAGTTGAACATTTTCTGCAGGACCTATGCCTATAACTTTGCATTATTAGTGTCTCTTTCACCTCCTTTTTTTGTTTTCCTTTTTACAAGGGGTTTTTATTTGGTGAGGAAGCTGAAATCTTCTATGTGTGGAAACTTGTTATTCCTGCCCTGTTTTCTCCCAATCTGTTGTCATTTCATGGTTCAGCAACGACATGGGCAGTTCTTATTTTTGCGATGAAAGAGGTGTGTCAACATAGTTTCCTCAATGCTACTATATCATGTTGTTCTAATCATTTTGTAAATATGATCACCTTTGTGCCTTGGTGTTGTATGTCTAGCGTTTGAGTTATGATTCCAAGTATTATAACATGAGTCAAAATCAACAGTTGCCTTAATGAAGGTTACTAATTCATTCTTTGTATGTTCAAGTATATAACTACTGTTTTTTGGGAATGATGTGGTTCTTTGGGATCTTTATGTGATATGTATTTGTAGCCTAGATTGGTCAAAGTTATAAATATGAAAATTACTCACTACTTTCAATTTCTATGGGCATGTAACAATCAATTTTGAAGTTCATTTAAAGCCCATTTCTGATTTTACTTTTTGCTACATTGTTTAAATTGTAAAATCTTGCCTTTGTCAACTCTAACACTGGAAGTATTCTGTTATTTGGGAAAATAAAATATGTCCTTTTTGCTATATCTCGTAGGAGAAGGAAATTATAGTATAAGATCCATTGGGTTCGTCAAAAGTGAGAAATTTAGGTTCAAAGTATGTATGTGATTTTGACTTCATGATCTCATCTATTATCTAGCGACCTTTATCATTTTCTTTAGATGTCTGATGCTGATGCAAACCTAATCATCACTACCAGTAAAGTTACTAATGGCAGCTTCAGTTCTAAGAACGGCTTCCTATGTTGCTACTTGAGGATCAAGTTTGACTCTGATTATTTAGTGCGAGAGCTGCGTAAGGAACCTACCTTATTATCATAAGTTGGAATATTTTTGGCTCACTTCAGTGGTACAGTTTCAAGTTTGACAGAATTACCATATCAGTTTGGAGATAGGAAGAGCACTTGGTCTCTTACATGTAGGCTCTTTTGGAGCCTTCCCATGGCATTACATTACATCTTTGTTCCCTGAAGAAAATGATCACTAAATGTTGGGTGTGTTTGCTTCCCCAACGCGCACTTCTTTCTGGCTTTCTGCTAATATTTTTCGAATTCCTTTTTCCAGAACAAGAAAGTGAGCACGACCTACCAAAGCTTGAACTGCACAGCCTCTTTTGCACCATATAAGTATTTTAGGATGTAAAGTAACAAGTTGTGATTCGTACGATTACAAGTTTACAGGTTCCTCAGCCTTTCGTTCAGCCCACTTCTCGAAAACATTGTGATCGTCTAAATGAAATCGTGCACCATAAACTCATGGAAAAGAGATTGTCATGATCCTGTGGTCACAACAACAATTGCATGATCGTATTTTTATAACAACTATTGTTTGATCATACGATTATGAGAACCATCATCTACTCGTTGAGTAAACAACTATTATTTGTGTGTTATACCTCGGTTGAGTTCCACCGCATTTGGACATTCCAATTAAGCTTCTAAAGTTTCTAATGAAGGTAAGTAATGAAATCAGTCCGTATAATTTTGTAAATAAGGATAAGATCGCTACATTATACCCCATCTCCACATCGTGCTTAACCGCTTCGGTTTTGGGATATGGATTTTTAATTTCCTATACGAGATAAGTAAAAGCCAACATATATGTTGGACCTACTATCTAGTGCACTCATCCGAGGTGGGGCTTATTGGATTAACTTTAGTAGTTTGTTTAGGTTAGAATTAGAACTAAAATAACTTGAGAAGTCAATCTCCAATTATCACACCAAACTAGTATACTATACTTGAGATCAAGAGTTAATTCCCTGGGCAAGAATTCGACCGTTACCAAACATCTTTTACCTATTCAAATAGTATCAGTTTTTAAAACATTTTGGATTTTCTAAAAATGTAAGGGCCAAAAGAATTTCCTTTTCATAAAATGAAATTTATTGGTATCATAGGAGTTGGACCAGAGCTTGGGTCTTATCTTCGTTTCAAGTTTCAAGGTTTGCATACGGGGGTCAGCGTTGCCCTACTTGCTTGTTGCTGCGAGAGAGAGAGAGTAGAGAGAGAGATGACTCTGAAAGTATTTGCTGATCGGATGTCCCAGCCTTCTCGGGCTGTCATTCTATTCTGCAAGTACTCAATTTCCTCTCTCTCCCTAAACCCTCAATTTTCCAATTCCATTTTTCAGAATTTGCCCCCTCGTTTTGTTATAGCTTCTTCTTTTATTCTTCTGTCATTCTTTTTCATTGGATTTTTGTAGTTGGGTCCTCATGAATCTCGTTTGCTGCAGGCTTAATAAAATCGATTTCGAGGAGGTCAAAATTGATATATCTAAGCGCCAACATTTGTCTCCAGATTTCGCCGGTAACTCCTATTTTGCTTCTTTGAATTTTCTGGGTTTTCTTTCTTTCGTTTTTTTTTTGGTAGTTTTGTTCTTTCTTTGAATAATTATGGAATTCTTCTAGGGAATTTGTCTGATGAAATTAGTTATTTATGGGTTGAAACTCTAGTGTTGTTGGTTGTTGTTTTTGGCTGCTCTTAATTTGTATATATATTGTCTCAACAGTGCCTGGAAATTGGTTATACTCTAGTATGATAAAGTGAAAGATACCATTAAAAGAGGCTCTTGCTTTTGAATATTGAAAAGGTGTTACTAATGATTTCTAAGGAGTTAGGGCACAGGAGGAGACACACCTTAATCCATCTGTTTGCAGAACTTTCAAATGTGGGGTTTGCATTTGGAATCTTGTTGATTAGAAAGTGGTTTACTGGTAGATTTGAGGACATAGCCCTATTCCATTTAGCTTTAGCTTAGAGCCTTACAGCTTCTTAGAGCTCCTTACGGCTTTTTATAACTAATTTTAGAACTATCTTACAGCTTCTTGAGCCTTATATCTCGTTACAGCTAAATGGAACAAGCACTGTAGTCTACTTAGTTGGATCTTCAGTATGTGATGAACAAAGGTTTGAGAAGAGGTTAATTTGTATTTTTCTTTGATGAACAACTGAGTTGGGTGTGCTTAGAATGTGAAAGTTGGCTGTTCAGGATTTGGGTTTATGAGAGAGTATAGTTGAGACCTGAAGCTTTGAACTTCCAATTACGTAAGAAGTGAAGTTTTGGGTTTAGGGAGAAGAGGGATCTCCTTATTGGGTAAATAAAGTATGCATTCTTGATTGTCCCTTTTTTTTTTTTGTGGTAGCGAGAGAGCTTGATGATTTCAGTCAATTTACTTGATTCATTTTCTGGTGTGTTTGAGCCCCTTTGGCTATATTTCACATCTCAACCATATTTAAGAAAATGACTTGAGATTTAATCTGTAAATGCCATTAGCAAGATACAGAGTGAGAGCACAAGTGTATCCTGGCCAGCTCACATTTGTTTCATATAGGAAAGAAAAAGCAATGCAATTAAGTAGGTTTTTTTGTTTTTGTTTAGGTGGAAGAACAAACACTGGCAGAAGTAAAAGAAAATCAAATATTATTGGATATTCTAGTGGATGATCTACTATTAAGTCAAGACCCTGACTTGAGATATGTGGTAAATACTTCAGTTTATGGATTGGTTGTTAGTAAATACTTAAGGATGTGCATTGGTCGTAGCTTCTTTTCTGATGTGTACAACTTGAAGGGTTCCATGATTGAAATAACATGGAACAAGCAACTGCATGGATGAGAATACACTAGCATTGTCGAGAGATAAATATTATGGTTCATAGATTGGGTGCTCTTGTTCTACCATTTCCATTTGTGCAATGAAAAGCAAAATTGAGTGAATAACTTTCATTAAAATAACTAGCTTGTACTTTATTATGCAACCGGATTGTTAACATGTTTTTGCTAATCCATTGACTAGATAGTATTATATTCATGCTTATTATTTCTACAAACCAGACTAGATCAAACCATAACCCCAAAGTTCCAGCTAGGCTGGATTTTTTTCCTTTTTAGGTGGTTTCTAAAGATAATGGTTCTTATATCCGCAATCAGACCGCTACAATAGGATCATTAAGGGGCTATTTCTGTCAACTAGGTTTGGAATGTGTTTGTCGCCAGCTATTTCACGAACAAAGCTACTAAGGATAGTCTATTGTTATTACATATTGTTGCTGAAAGATTAGAAAAATGGCTTGTTTTCTCATTCTGTTGGATTATCCTAATTTGGAATTTTATTTGGATGTGGCTATGGCAAGTTAGCTTCAATAGAATGAAGGAAAATTAGCAACGGTTCTATATCATGCCAATAATAAGATCTTCTTTTGAGATTGTTAGTTGCCATTAGCGCACCATTTCAAGTGATGCTCCCCCTCCCCCAACTCTCCATTTTGGTGATAAGATTATGTGTGATAGACTATGGGCCAGGAGAAATTTTGTTGTTTGCCATTCTTGGTTTATTCTTCATTTTCTTCTGTTGCCCTCCTTTTTAAACTGACGAGACTCCCCTTGTATACGACCATGGTCATGTCTATGTAATCTAGTGGTGCTGGTCCACACTGAAGTTAGAACGCCAATGCTTTAGTTGTTTCTCTTTTGGAATTCTTTTTTATCTCATTTGAGATTGAAGTCGGGGATTTTTTATATATATGTTGATAGTTGGTGCAGCTTTCTTTCTACCAATAAAAGGTTGAGTGACATTTTGGCTGCATAAAAATAGGAGCCTTCTTGTAAAAGTCACATTTAGCCTTTCTCTTACATGTAAACCAGGGGGGTACTAGATCAACATATATAAATCATTACTTCCAGTTCAGTAGAGTGTTTTATTTCGTACATTACTTTCTGTTGGCTTCTCTGCATGCTAAAACATTAGATTCTTGATTTGTGCTATTATTGAAACTATAGATTCTTATTTTAATTGCTGAAGTATCTGATGAATTGTAATTTTTAATTATGATGAGACTTCAGAGATAAATCCCATGCGACAAGTTCCTGCAATAGTTGATGGAAGATTTAAACTGTTTGAAAGGTAATTCCTAAGTTTTCTCTTGGATTATGAACCATTGAGATTAAACTTCCTTTTATCTCCTTTTAGACTGCTCATACTTTTTCCTGTTGTTCTTCCTTTGTCGTCATATTTGTATGCTTTGATTAGGGAGTTCTCCCCAGGGCTTAGTGACTAGAAAAATCCAATTTTTGCAGTTTATTGATTCTTCAAGCTAAGTGAAAGAGAAAAGTATAGGAAGGCAAGAAAAGAAAAGAAAAAATACCCTTGTTTTATGACCAAGTCCTGCTGTTTCAGTCCAAACTAAAACAGCCCTACTGCTGTCTATCCTTTTATTTGGTTAACCTTCTATGGAAGGAAGAACACACACCTTTCCATCTTCTAGAGTTAGACCAAGTCCCGCTGTCTCAGTGGAAACTAAAACGAGTGTTTTATTGAGAAATCTTCTAAGTTCTCACGAATTCCTTTCGTTTTTTACATCCCTTTGGGATTATCTACAGTGGATACTGGAAACTTGTCCATTTCCTTTTTCTTTCTTTCCTTTTCTACCACTTCCTTTCAACCAGGTAGGCTGTTCTTATCTTTCATACCAGCGGAAAGCAGGATATCTGGCAACTATGTCAATCTTAGATTCATTGGTTGTTTCTGAAAGGCAAACTTTTTTGAGAAACAATTTTGTCGGCTGTCACATAACTTGGATTTTAGGAAATAAACGGCACATACCTGCTGCCACTTGTCCTAAAGGGTCTGCTAAATTACGAATCATGGTTGGCTGTGAAATATACTGATTCATTAGGATATCTGGCAACTATGTCAATCTTAGATTCATTGGTTGTTTCTGAAAGGCATGCAAAGTGGAAATGATGTGCAGAAGCTGTTCTGTTCTCCCTTTAGCATCACATCTGTTAGTAACCAAAAATTCAGTCTATCCTAATTTTCCTCAGGTCTGTCATTTTCAAGTAAGTTGCATCCTGGAAATCTAATACCCCTCGAGGCAAGCTTTTCTGAGAAACAATTTTGTCGGCTGTCACATAACTTGGATTTTAGGAAATAAACGGTATCGACCTGCTGACACTTGTCCTAAAGTGTCTGCTGAATTATGAATCATGGTTGGCTGTGAAATATACTGCTACCCTTCCCTTCCACATTCTTCGTGGACTTCAGTTATCTAGCTGCATTTTTAGGGTTTATCCTCCTTTATAAATTGTAGTTTAATCCGAGTGCTCTCTTTGCTTTTTCATACTTTTCACCCTTGGGAGATCTGCCTGCATTACATAAATCATGCGCAGCTGTTAAGTTCATTAGGTGGTGCAATCTTGAAGTTTGAATTGATGCTGTTTACTTCTAGCTTCCCTTGCCCTAATTTTTAGTTTCTTGGTTAACATTTATTTCTGAAGTCCATGCACTATCATCACTTATATTCAGTTAATATTTCTAGCATGTTGGACTTCCCTAACTATTTGTATTGGAATTTCGGCAGTCATGCAATCCTGATTTATCTTGCCTGCTCATTTCCAGGAGTTGCAGATCATTGGTGAGAACCCAAACCCCTTTGTGTATGCCCATTACTTAATATGGTTTGAATGTTTCATATGATTAGCATATTCCTACGTTTCTATTGAGTTCTCTATTATGCATTTTTGCCAATACCCACTTACAATATTTGTTCTTCAAGGTATCCAGCTGATGTTTCCAAGCGAGCCAAAATCCATTCAGTGCTGGATTGGCATCATTCAAATCTGCGCAGGGGTGCAAGTATGGTATCTTTTTTTTCCCTTATTGTCTTCAAACTCCTTATTGATCTCTCGTTACATGTTCGTTTGTCTCGTGTTTCTATATGATGATTCCAATAGAATTGGTGAATGAAACTTGGTAAGAAATTTCTGAGTTGTTAAGAGAGATTACGGTCTACTAGCCCAATAACTCATGGTTTGTCACTAGTAGTGTTGAGAAAATACCGCAAGCACACAGAGTTAACGACCGCCGAGTTAACAACCGGCGAATACGGGTCGTTTCCTCGAGGAACTCGTTTTCAAGTACTAAAATCCACTTCCGGACTCTATTCTAGGTGAAAGTAAGTTCGACAATGATTGGTTTCGATTAACTAGTTGCTAAATTAACGATAAAAGAATTCAAATGATAAAAAGCCTTAGATGGGGATTAATCACACTAATATGCCTAAAATCAAAACCAAATTCCGCTTGAGATTTGTCTATGCTTGCGGTTTAGAAGGGCGAAATGCCGACTAAACCTATCTTTGCCTACTTTCGAAGGTCAAAAACTAATCTTACTCAATCTAATTACCTATTTTCATGGGATTAATAAAGAACAAAATCACAACAAATGCATCTCACAACCCCGATTGAAAACCTTAATTATTTTCATATCAAAGTTTTAATCGTTCACAATGTCATTCTAGGTTAGTTTCCATCTTTCAATGTTCACAAAACCCGAATAAAAGTGGATGATTCCTCTTTCGAGGCATTCATCGAATAAGTGAAGAACAAAGTGAATTCCGACCTAACAAGCATAGTACAATTCAATTGGAATGCATTTTATAATTATCAAGACATATTGGGGATCAATCCAACCTAAGTAAGGAATTTAGCCTCTAAATATGATACTAAACAACTCACAAGATTCAATGAAAACAAACATGATAGATAATGAGAAACACTCGAAGAAAAAAAAACAAAGAAAAATTTCAATTATCGAAATGAAATTGATACGATTGAATTGTAAATAATCTTGTAGTAGACAATAATCCTTGTAAGTTCTTGACTACTCTCTAAAAGCTCTCTAATGAAAAACCTTAGTTAAAACTTAGAATGAATGAAAGGTGTCCCGAAAATACAATTTGGAAACAGATAAATCGTGAAAATCTGTAAGTCGCACGACCGTGCGGGTCTCTTGCCGCAATTTCACATGGCCGCGCACCATGCAAAAGTTTCTACATCCTTTTTGCCCTCTACACGGGTCGTGGAGCTTACGAACAGCTAGCCGTGCACGACTTCAACTTTGTCCAATTTCTAACACAAGTGTGCACGGGTGGCCGTGCGGCCTTCTTGACTTTGAACCCTTGGCCCGATGCTCTGCACGGTTGTACTCGACTTGATCGGTTCTAGGCTCCTTTTAGACTCAAACCTTCCTCTCTATCGCTTTTCATCGCATTTGCCTCGAATCCCTTTCATTTAAGCTCAAAAACTTGTAGTTAAGAGATTTACGAGCCTAGGTGCGATAAAGAGAAAATGAGCATAATTTAACCCAAAATTAAACAAATATCATCAAAATCACCACGGAATTGGGTGAAATAATGCCATAAAAAGCGATAAATACAAGGTTTAACAACTCCGTCATGCTTAGCTCTTGCTTGTCCCTAAGTAAGATTATCAATTAACGATCCCGGGCTAAACTTCGTATTTACCTTCCTCAGGTGACGCGTTAACGGTTCAATCAATGGGAAATAACCATGCACACAGAGAACCTATTGAAAGTTTCGTACTTTTCATGAAAACTTGTTTGAAAATTTCAATGACTATAATGCTTGGTTAGAATATACGACGGTTCACTCATGACGCCCTCAAACAAATGGCGAAATAGTTTGACTGGTGGAACCTCACTTTAGGGAATGTGGACCGCTCCAACTCATTTGAAGTTTTTTTAAAGGGTTCTCTTAATATCTCTTTTCAAAAACATAACCTACCATAGGTTTGATCATATTCTCATCCTCCACCACTATAGAGGCAAATTGCAAGTGCACTCAAGAGGTATTGACTAAGGTTCATTGGTCGAATGGGGAATCAATTTGGGGAATGTGGAGCTAAATAGCCGAGGCTTAACAATTCAGGAGCCAAAAAAACAAAAAAACACTTCCAACATGACTAAAAACTTTCTCCCAATTCACCTCTTAAAGGACAACCAAGTTTTAAGACAACTTAAGGAATGAGCATGAAACTTCTTGAACTTTCCACATGCCAATCACTTATTTTTTTACTCTTTTTAGTTCTTTTAATTCTTTTCTTTCTTTTTTCTCTTCAATTTTTTTTTCAAAACTTTTGGAATAGACACCATTGGCATGAGAATGATAAATAGTACTCAATCCCAAAAGAGTCTATAAGAGGGACTTATCATTTTTTCTTCAACATGGGTCCCGATTTCAAACTACAAACCGAATGGAATACCCCATCATTCAATCCAAAACTACCTAAGAAATATTGCCCCACTAGACCTGGCTTAGGTATAGGAAATGTATATAAGCCAAAAGTAGAGTAGATGTCGGTGTACCAAGAAACAAGTTATAAAGTTCAAAGGGGTAACAAAATGGTATAAATGAATGGGGTGGCTTTTTGGCTCATGTAGCTTGAAAATAAATGAATGCTTTTATCATATTACACAATGCACATGCCAAGTGTGGTCTCGAAGAGAAACAAAACAAGTTCTATAGGTATTCATCAAGGAAGATTCACACAAGAAATATAAGATTAAAAATTGATGAATTAGTCTATAAGGCTCAAAGTCTCACGGGTTTATCTACCACATTCAACAACTAGCTCAAATAATTTACCACTTGCTCAAGTTTAACCAATTATGCAAAGAAATTCTTAAAGACTACCGGGAAGCAACACAAGGCATCACAATCAAATCCATTTGCAAGTTTATTCCCACAAAGTTTCCACTAAGAATGTGCAATCAAATCATGCACAATCACGCCCATTGAACGACTATTACACTTCACATCATCATCATAAGAGGGGTTTTAAAGCAACCTTTTTAAAATTTTTTTTTCAAAGTAAAGAAAACTAACTAAAAAAACTCACTAAAAAAACTCACGAAAGAGAAAACGAAGGAAGGGTGGAACGTGTTTTTCTCAAGTTCTTAAAGATGCCCATCACCTCGCATCTCTTCTTGTGATTAAAAACGAAAAAAGCAAAATAGTATACAATGCATAATCCTAACTAATATGCTTATGTTGAGTCCTATATGCCAGAATGTGAAAGAAAACAAAGAAAACGAAACCTAATGCATCTATATGAATGCAAGTCATGCAACTATACTACACGAATCATCCACCAACCAACAACCAGCAGAAATCTCCCATAATAGTCAATCATGCCAAATCAAGTTGCATTGAAACACCCCCATGCTTGAGCTATTCATTGTCCCCAACGAAAATGTTACATGAGAAAGAGAAGGGGAGGGGATGAAACTCATAGTGCATCGGGGTGGAGGATAGGGGCACCGAAAGTGCCCATAGGCATGAAAAACAAGACGCTTCACCCCATCAATGCAGCTCCTTAGGTGCTCAAAACCTTACCGAGTCTCCCATAAAAGTCTCGAGTGCACGGAATCTCTCAACCGCTCGACCGAACCGAAGGCGGTTGAGATGGTCGAGGATGGAATGGAACAGAATTCGGTGGTGGGAGGAGCAATGAGAAGGGGAGTGTTAATCCCATCCGGGTGTGTAGATTCGTGCTCCTCGGGGTGCCTAAATAGCCCAACTTTAACTCCAAGCATGAGACGGGGAGGCACCAAATCCACTCGGCCGTGTAGTGAACCGACCATAGGATCAATTGCGCTTGTTGGTGATAGTGGTCTTGGCTAGATCACGGAAACAAAACAAGGCTACCTTGTGGTGGTTGATATAAAATGCGTTGCCTTCAAGCACGGAAAGCTTCATATGCTTCCAAGCGTCGTAATTAAGCAAACCACGGGGTGTAGCAACTTAAGTGAGGACAAGTCAACCCCAACTCCTAAACGCACACTTAAGAAGGAAACGATGCCCCGGTAGCTAACTAAAATGATTTGGTCACTAGGTCCCTAATGTGGTCTAAGAGCAAAGCACCACGGTTAACGGGGACGTCATGCAAGATCGCCTATAATAGGAAAAGCTCCAAGCTCCTAACATTATTTTGGCTATAGTGGTGAGCGAAGATGGAGTTAGCCATAGTGCGCTGGAGATAATGTAGTATGGGGTTACAAATGAAAGTGGTCTTGCTCTTTTGGCGGTTAAAGTAACGGATACACCCATCATTTAAGGGATAAGTCGGTCTCGCTGCACAACTTAAAGATTGGCAAAAGCAAACAGATTCGGATGAATAATCTCTGTGTTCACGGTGACGAGACCGTGGTGAGGGAGGCCAAGCGCGTTGTTAAAATCGCCCAAACTCATTTCAAAAGTCTTTCCTAAACGAAAATGTACAATAAAGCGGTCCTCCTCATCGGGTGGGTTGTTATCAAGCCTAAACGAGCTAAAGAACTCCCAAACAAGCCTAGCATAGACCCCAAATCGTCGAGTAATCAACTCAAACAAACCCAAGTTTGTCTGCAGTAAACACATTTCATCCCACAAACCCAAATTTTTCATCCAATCAACATCCACAAATTTGGGTGTACTAACCTCTCTTGAGACAATCTCATCATACTTAGACTTTTGAGCAAGTATTAAGGAATTTAATTTCGTAAGTATTTGCGAATGCGAAGATTAAGAGGTTTTACCTTGGGCCACGGGGCCCGGCCGAAGAGGAAGCGCCGGTAGTGGTGTTGGTGCGCAGCAGTTTCTTGTTTGGCGGCATGTTGGAGCAAACAATGGAGTTCTTTCCACACCTAATTCCGAGAGTTGGCAGCAAAACTTCGAACACCCAAGTTCAAACCCTAAAAGTGAGCACCAAATTCCACAATTAAGCACCGAACCCTAAAATCAGCTTCAAGCACAAAAATCTAGTGGCTAAATTCTTTCAAAAGGTGATCTTTTCGAGGTTTGGAGTTCCTAGAGTTCTAATAAGTGGAGGGACTCACATTATTGAGAAGAAGTTTGAAGCCATGCTTAGGAAATATAGGGTGCATCACAAAGTTGGTGTAGGTTATCACCCCTAAACTAATGGGCAAGTAGAGATTTCAAATTGGAAAATCAAGTCTATTTTGAAGAAAACAATTTCGAGGTAGAGAAGAGATTGGCAAGAGATTGGAAGACAAGCTAGATGACGCTTTATGGACTTACAGGATAGCTTTCAAAACCCCTATTGGGACTACACCGTTTAGGTTGGTTTTTGCGAAGCCATGTCGGCTCCTCGCGGAGTTGGGGCACAAAGCGTTTTGGGTCATAAAGCACCTCAATTTTGATCTCAAGGTCGGGGAAAGGGAAAGAGGGAAAGGCAATTGCTGCAATTGAATGAGTTGGATGAGATTAGGATGGATGTGTACGAAAAACTCTAGGATTTACAAGGAAAAAAAGAAAAAGTGGCATGACAAATGTATCAACAGTAACGTAAGAGAATTTCGGGAAGGGGATCTAGTCCTTTTGTTCAACTCAAGGCTGAAATTATTTCCCAAAAACTCGCTCACGATGGTCGTGGTCATTCAAAGTTTTCAAGGTGTTTCATATGGGGTCGTGGAAATAGATATCGAAACATATTTGGGCCATTAGTTTGGAGGTGATAGCCTAAACCAACTTTGTGATGCACCCCATATTTCCTAACTTCAAACTTCTTCTCAATAAAGTGAGTCCCTCCATCACTTATTAGAACTCAACGAACTCCAAACCTCGGAAAGATCACCTTTTGAAAGAATTTAGCCATCGGATTTTTGTGCTTGAATATGATTTTAGGGTTTGATGCTTGGTTGTGGAGTTTCGTGCTCGATTTTAGGGTTTGAACTTGGGTGTTCGGAGGTTTGGTGCTATCTCTCGTAATTGGGCGTGGAAAGATCTCCTTTGTTGCTCCATCCAACATGTTGCCAAAGAAGAAACCGCCCACCACCACCGGTGCTTCTTCCTTTTAGGCCGGGCCCCGTGGCTTAAGGTAAAACATCTCAATCTTCTCATGTCTGCAAATACTTATGGAATTGAATTCCTTAATGCTCAAAAGTCTAAATATGATGAGATTGTCTCTAGAGAGGTTAGAGCACCCAAATTTGTGGATGTTGATTGGATGAAACATTTGGGTTTGTGGGATGATATGTGTTTATTGTTGACAAACTTTGGTTTGCTTGAGTTGGTTACTCGACGATTTGGGATCTATGCTAGGCTTGTTCGGGAGTTCTATAGCTCGTTTAGGCTTGATACCAACCCACCCGATGAGAAGGACCGCTTTATTATGCATTTTCGTTTAGGAAATCGGACTTTTGAAATGAGTTTGGATGATTTTAATAACACCCTTGGCCTCCCTCATCATGGTCTCGTCACCTAGGGATACAAAGATTATTAATTTGAAGCTTTTTGACAATCTATTAGTTGTGCGGCGAGATCGACTTATCCCTTAAGTGATGGAGGTGTCCGTTACTTTAACCCCCAAAAGAGTAAGGCCATTTTCTTTTGTAACCCTATTTTGCGTTATCTCTAGTGCACTCGGCTACTCCATCTTTGCTCGCCACGATAGCTAGAATACCGCTAGGAGCTCGAGCTTTTCCTATTGTGGGTGGCCTTGTGTGACGTCCCTATTAACTCGGTGCTCTGCTCTTAGAGCACATTAGGGACCAATTAGTGACCAAATCATCTTGGTTAGCAACCGGCGGCATCGCTACCACCTTAGCTATGCATTTAGGAGTTGGGGTTAACTTGTCTTCACTTAAGCCGATACACCCCCCGTGGTTTGCTCAATTATGATGCTTGCACTCATATGAAGATTTTTGTGCTTCAAGGCTACGCATTTTATGTTAACCACCACGAGGTAGTCTTGTTTTGTATCCTTGATCCAGCCAATAACACTATCACCAACAAGCGCAATTGATCCTATGATCGGTTCGCTGCATAGCCGAGTGGATCCGGTGCCGCCCCGTCTCAAGCCGGAGTTGAAGTTGGGCCATTTGGGCACCTCGAGGAGCAAGAATTTGCACAGCCGGATGGGATTAACTCCCTTCTCGTTGCTCCTCCCCCACCGAATTCATGTTTCGATCCATGCTCGACCATCTCAACCGCCTTGAGGACGGTTTGAGAAATTTCGTGCGGCACCATCGTATCGAGACTCAACAGGGTTTTGAGCACCTAGGCAGCCCCATTGATGGGGTGGAGTGTGTTGTTTTACATGCCTATGAGCACTTTCGGTGCCCTTATCCTCCACCCGAGTGGCAACCTCGTGGGCCACCTGGCGTGCTGCACTCGTGATGTGCATCCCCTCCCTTTCTAATTCTCTTGTGACATTTTCATTGGGGACAATGAATAACTCAAGCATGGGGGTGTTTCAAGTGCAACTTGATTTGGCATGATTGACTATTTTGGGAGATTTTTGTTGGTTGGTGGATGATTCGTGTAGTATAGTGGCATTGCATTCATATAAATGCATTAGTTTTCATTTTCTTTGTCTTCTTTCTATTACTAGCATATAGGACTCAACATAAGCATATTAGTTAGGATTATGCATTGCATACTATTTTGCTTTTTTTTGTTTTAATCATAAGAAGAGATGCGAGGTGATGGGCATGTGTAAGCACTTGAGGTAAACATGTTCCATCCTTCTTTCGTTTTCTTTTTCGTGAGTTTCTTTTTAGTTAGTTTTCTTTGCTTAAAAAAAGGTTGTTTTCAAAACTTCTCTTATGATGATGATGTGAAGTGTGATGGTCGATCAATGAGCGTGATTGTGCATGATTTGCTTGCCCATTCTTAGTTGAAACATTTTGTGGGAATAAACTTGCAAATGAATTTGATTGTGATACCTTGTGTTGCTTGCCGGTTGTCTTTGAGAATTTTTTTGCATGATTGGTTAAACTTGAGTAAGTGGTAAATTATTTGATTCCTTGTGTGACTCTTCCTTGATGCATACCTCTAGAATTTGTTCTGTTCTCTTCGAGGCCACACTTGGCATGTGCGTTGTGTAGTATGATAGAGGTATTCATTTGTTTTCAAGTTCCATGAGCCAAAAAGCCACCCCATTCATTTATACCCTTTTGCTACCCCTTTGACATCTACTCTACCTTTGGCCTATATACATTACCTATACTTAAGCCGTGTCTAGCGGAGCAATATTTCTTGGGTAGTTTTGGGTTGAATGATGGAGTGTTCCATTTGGTTCGTAGTTTGAAATCGGGACTGGTGTTGAAGAAAAAAATGATAAGTCGCTCTTTTAGACTTTTTAGGATTGAGTAGTGTTTATAATTCCCATGCCAATGGTGTTTATTCCAAAAAGTTTTGAAAAAAAAAAATAAAGAAAAAAAGAATTAAAAGAAGAAAATATATTTTGAAAAAAGAAGAAAAAAGAGTGAAGAAATAAGTGATTAGCACGTCAAAAGTTCAAGAAGTTTCACGCTCATTCCTTAAGTTGTCTTAAAATTGAGTTGTGCCTAAAGAAGTGAATTCGGAGAGAGTTTTTAATCATGTTGAAAGTGTCTTTTTTTGCTCCGAAGAAATAGGGTCTCGGCTATTTAACTACACATTCCCCAAATTGATTCCTCTTTCTACCAATGAACCTTAGCCACGTTAAAGCTTAAAAGGCCTCTATTGCAACTTTGTTTTGCCTCTATAGTGGTGAAGGATGAGAATATAACCAAGCCTATGTTAGGTTATGTTTTTGAAAAGAGATATTGAGAGAACCCTTAAAAATAATTTCAAATGAGTTGGAGCAATCCACATTCCCTAAAGTGAGGTTCCACCGGTCAAATTAGTTCGCCATTTGTTTGAAGGCGTGATGAGTGTTAATGTGATTCAATATGGGGACAGCTTGTACATTCTAACAAAGCATTATAGTCATTGAATTTTCAAACAAGTGAACGTACGAAACTTTGAATAGGTTGTCCGTGTGCATGGTTATTGCCCATTGATTGAACCGTTTAACGCGGCACTCGGAGTAGGGTGAATACGAAGTTTAACCTCGGGATCGTTAATTGATAATCTTGCTTAGGAACAAGCAAGAGCTAAGCATGGGGGAGTTGTTAAACCTTGTATTTATCACTTTTAAGGCATTATTTCACCCAATTCGTGGTGATTTTAATGATATTTATTTGGTTTTAGGTTAAATTATGCTCATTTTCTCTTTATCGCCAACTAGGCTCGTAAATATCTTAATTACGGGTTTTTGGGCTTAAATGAAGGGGATTCAAGGCAAATTCGATGAAAAGCAATAGAAAGGAAGGTTTGAGCCTAAAAGGAGGCGAAAAGGAGCCTAGAACTCATCAAGTCACGTACGTGCCGTGGAGAGTATCGAGTCAAGGGTTCAAAGTCAAGGATGGGTCCACGGCCACCCTTGCACACCTTGCACGCCTCGTTGAAAAATGGACAACGTTGAAGTCGTGCACGGCTAGGCGTGCGGGGGCAAAAGGATGCGGAGCACGGCCGTGCGGAATCTACACGACCGTGCGACTTAGAGATTTTCCCGATTTATCTCGTTTCCAAATTGTATTTTTGGGACATCTTTCATTCATTCTAAGTTTTAGCTAGGATTTTTCATTAGAGAGTACTCAAGAACTTGCAAGGATTATTGTCTATTACAAGGTTATTTACAATTCAATCGTATCAATTTCGTTTCGGTAATTGGAATTTAGTTTTGATTTCGGACATATTATGTGATTAATCCCAATTTAAGGCTTTTTATCATTTGAATTCTTTTATCGTTAATTTAGCAACTAGTTAATCGAAACCAATCATTGTCGAATTGAGTTTCACCTAGAATAGAGTCCGTAAGTGGATTTTAGTAGTTGAAAGCGAGTTCTTCGAGGAAACGACCCGTACTTGCCGGTTGTTAACGACGAGTTACACCGTACGCTTGCGGTATTTTCTCAACACTTGATTTTCAGTAATGTTTTTAGTTTTTTGTTGTTTGTCATCATGTTATTTCACTTATGCTTACAATTGAGAAATATTCTACGAGAATAAGTCAATATCCTTTTAGCATAATCACGTCGAATTCCTGGATAGTTGACTCAACACTTTTACATTCCTTCTTTGCCCTTGCGCTGGCAAAAACTCTAAAATGGTGACTTAGGGCAGTTCAACTGATATTATCATAGGATCTCTAAACTTTTTAAAGCCTCTGGATATTAATTTCCTTTCTTTTTCATATTAGCATGATGACTTGAGAAATACAGATGCTTTTTCTTGGGTGTGGGAATGAGGGCTTTATTATTCTTCACTTTTACTTCATGAAAAACAAGGGAGTTGGCGAGGAGCTAAGTATAGGGAGATGTTGGCCTCAGATCTCAACCATTTGTAGAGCTAACAAAAACGTCAATTAGCTGACGAGTTCAATCCTGCACCTGGGAAATCCTTCTCTCCCTCGATAGATGTGGTTTGGTGATCCTCCATTCCTCCTATTGTTTCTTTCCAAATTTTTTAAAATAGAGGACATGCAACTTCTCGAAATAGAAACTATAAACTAAATGGTTACAGTACTTTTCTTAGTCGTATTTAACTTCCCCTCATAGGTTGAAAGTTCAGATCCCACTAGGATATTAGGGAGGAGGTTTCCCTGCTTACCAGCTTTCTTCCATTCCAGGCCCTTTCCCACTAGGTTATTTGTATAAATGATTGGGCTATTCATATTAAGATCTAAAGGTGGACACTAAACATTTCTTTGAAAGCTGAATTATGTGCCGTGAATGGTAATTAAAGGCTAAAATGTAGTTTATGTGACAACAATAATTTGAAAACAACTATCTAATTCTTTTAGCAGTATCTTGCCCATAGTGCCCCTTCCCACTGGCATCTGCTGGCCCTGCCCAGCCCACTATTGACCCCCCATGACTTCTCTCCAAACCTACATCTCCCTACCATCCCTCCATGCCCCACCCTTGCGGAGGCCACTGCCCGGGTTGTGGCTTGCTGCTGGCTGTTAACCCTCAATAGCAGCTTCCGCCACCCCTCCCCTGCCCCGACACATTCTTTATCCCTTCCACCTTCTTTTCCCTCCTATCTCTCTGCATCAATTGCTGTCCCCTCTCCCCCTCCCCTCTTTCCTGCCAATGGCTGGTCCCCTTCACAGCCAAATTTGTAAAACTTTTAATTCTAACCTCCTATTCCTTGTTTTTCTCTATCCTTCATACCACACCATCTTTGAAGTACCATAGCACTACTTTTCTTTAACATGACCCATTGCCAGCAACTCCTAAGTTGCCAGCTTTGCTGGTGCATCAAATTTGGAGGGAGAATCCAAAGATCGAAACAGATTAGACTAGCGTGAACGATGCTGACATGGCCAGTGTGAACGATGCTGACAGGCAGTTGACAGGGAAATGATGAGGGGGTGAAGGACATAGAGAGGTCTCTCCTATATGACCTGAAATCAATGTAAAGGTCAGTTGGGCGTCGTTTTCGCATTGTTTACAAATTTTCATTAATGAGTTCATACCGTGCCTTCTTTTGGCTTTTCTTCCGAGTTGATCCTAACCTTCCCCTCCCCCCAAAAAAAAAAAAAGTCTGAACAGCATTTTTTTCCCTGGGATTGCTGTGAGATTAATCTAAACCATTCGATCTTCAATTCTTCAGTTGAGGTTGCAGATTTATATTTTGAGCATGTAATGTGTTGTATGCTACCTGATACCAAATCTTCATATAATCTACATTTTTAGATAGATAGATAGATAGACAGAGGAAGACCAGGGGCAGGGGGAGGCTTTGCCTTCTTATTTGCTTATTGTTGAAACATAGTATTTGTTTCCTATGTTGTTTGGAGTATTCATTTTGTCTCAATTATTCATGTACTGAAGTATCCATGTGGAAACCGAAAACTCTGGTCTCTGGCATGGGCATGAACCCTTGGCAGCTTATTATTAAACCCCCAACACATGTAATCTTCAAAGAATGGGTGAGCCTGAACCCAAGATGCATATTGATGTAGCAGAATCCAATTAATATATTTAACTTTTGGCATGTAAAGTATGCTGAGCAGCCTGTTTCCTGCTAATGATATGTGATTTCATTTCAATGAGGTGTAATTATAAACTTTTTCCTCCTATCCAGTGCTCTATGTTCTAAATACTACATTAGCTCCTGCACTTGGCTATCCCTTGAATCCTCAAGCTGCTGTGACAGCTGAGAAAGTCTTGGATGCATCCTTGTCAAAAATTGAATCTATCTGGCTTAAAGGGAGTGGGAAGTTCTTACTGGGAAGTAACCAGCCGTCTATAGCAGATCTTAGCCTTGCCTGTGAGATAATGCAATTAGAGGTAAGAAGACATCAAGCTTCTTACTTGTTTTGATTTATCAAAAATAGGTTCAGGTCTAACATTGACTATTTCTATTTTTCTGTTCAACCTTCTTGCTTGTTTTGCTTTATCATGTGCCTGACACATGAATTGGTTGATGAAGGAGACATCAAGCATGCTGAAACATATTTGTGTTAATTACATGTTGGGCAAGTATAGCACGTAAACTTGTGTTACATTTCTCATTGCTGATTGATCTTGTTAATAGCATGGTGCTAAACAAGAGGACATGAAATTGAGTTGGTAACTGTGATGAAATGCCTTTAACTCCACTTTTTGAGCGTGTATTGGAGGTTTACCTTATGTTCCTCCCCCCGCCCCCCAAAAAAAAAACGGAAGAGAAAACCCATCAAAGAGGGGGGAGCATAAACACGCTTATTGCTTATGAGGCTGATTTTTGTCCGTGCTCCTGTATGCCTTTCTACACTTTTCTTGCAGATTTTCCTCTTTGCTATAAGGTGTTTCTAAAACTTAATTATATTGACCTTAGTTATCCCTAATTATTCTACTAATACCCAACTAAGATTGAAAAAAAGGACATTCATAAATTTGATTTGGTTTCAGGTCTTGGATGAGAAGGATCGTGCTCGGATATTAAGTCCATACAGCAAGGTTCAAGAGTGGATTGAAGCTACAAAGAATGCAACAAAACCTCATTTCGATGATGTTCATGGGATCCTTTACAGAGCCAAGGCAAGATTTCAGAATCAAAGAGAAAGAGACATTGCTCAAACTAAACCTGGCTTGAAGGGTGCATTGCAGTCTAAGATATGAAGAATTGTGAGCGGTGCAGTGCACAGTATTGTGATTCTTCAGCTAAAGTTGCGTCTTTGACAAGTTCAATCGAAGATTAGATGTCTTTGCCATTTCACTGTCGTTGCATTGCAAAATAGAAGTGAATTCTCTTCTTTGTAACATATACATTATACAGAAGATATTGACCTGACATAATTTGTGAAAATGTATGTAATCCTCTCCCTGCAATTGAATATGGACAGAGGTCGACACTGTAAATGGTGCACTGCAGTGCCCAAAAACAGATTTATCTGGCATTAAGCTTTAATAAAACCATCTAATATGAAAATAGTGATTCAATTTTTTGAAATTTGACATTATAGATCATATAATAGGATCCAATATGTTTACTTGGAGACTGGAATGTCATTCGTCCAGATCTATGTTCATGTTCATAAATACTAACAAGATTAATCTACTCCTAAAATCAAATTAAAACAACTAAGAAAAAAGACTTATATTTTTGAAGGACTTGACATTTCAAGAAGATTCCTTTAGTGGCCAAAATGAGTGCATATTCAAGCTTTATCTATTTTAGCCATGGCAATTCAGCTTTGCGGAATTGAGACTTTTTACATTTACATCTATATCTATAAACCTACTTGCTTATTCATATGAGTACATAGCCTTTTCTGTTCATATTCACAACCGAGCTCTTCCATCATTTACCTTGTACCCTTATTAGCAGAAGGCACATTTTTCATTCGATCCTGATTTCTCTGAACTCAATGCTGTCCAACTTCTTTGGCCTTCTGTAATTCCTGAGTAATAGAGACCAACAAACAACACTAACTGATGAAGCCGCCATAGCAGCTCCAGCAAGCCATGGAGGTAACCGGAACCCAGTTCCCGGGAAGAGGAGCCCAGCAGCGACTGGGATCCCGAGCACATTGTAACCCAGAGCCCAAACATAATTTAAGCGTATTCGAGAAAAGGTTTTCCTAGAGAGGTGTATGGCAGTTATGACATCCTCTAGATTGCTCTTCATTAGAACAATATCTGCTGCTTCAATGGCAATGTCTGTGCCTGCCCCAATTGCCATTCCTACATCTGCTGCCACTAGTGCTGGTGAATCGTTGATTCCGTCCCCAACCATCGCCACTATGTAACCTTGGGCCTGCATTTCATCAGATCTCTAAGCTATAGATACTTTGGGGGTTGGCGAAATATGTGCAAATTCTATATTATATGGATGTAAGTTTAGATCTCACGAGCAGGTCAAGGTGTGGTTTAGTGTCATATTAATTTTAAGGATGGGCTACATATTTATGGAACTTCCCCTGTCAGATCTAGTCCTGTTAAAAATGTTTTGGTATCGGGTCGGGTCATCTGGGTTATTATTGTTTTTGGGATCACGATGGTACAAGGAGAAAAACAGTCTCTAAATCATACCTGTAGTTCCTTCACTTTCTCTGCTTTCTGCTCAGGCTTAGCTTCAGCAATAACTGTCTCTATTCCAACCTCCTTAGCAATGGAATAGGCTGTTCCCTTGTTATCACCGGTGACCATGATGCTCTTAACATTCATCGACCTGAGAATGGAGATGGCATCAGGAGCACTGGGTTTCAGGGGATCAGAAATTGCAATGACCCCAGTCAGTTCACCACCAATGGATACAAGAATGCCAGTTTGAGCCATTCCTTCAGCTTCAGCAAGCAACTCCTCTGCCTCAACAGGAACCCTAATTCCTTGATCGAGCATCAAGCTTTTATTTCCTACTACGATCTCTCTGTTTTGGACGATGGCTTTGACCCCATGACCAGTAATGGCAGTGAAGTTCCTTGCTTCTGGCCAGGTTTGATTTTCCTCATCCTCTCTGAATTTCTTTGCATATTCAACTACGGCCTTTGCTAATGGGTGCTCACTGTTGACCTGCAGAAGCATTGTCAGTTGCCAAATGCCATGCCAAACTGGTTCAAACAGGTTAACCCGAGCCCAACCCAGTTTTAAGCTGAAAGCAAACAAGTTTTAACATGGCCTGATACAACTGAACTTGAGGTTGGCATGATCTAATAGCGACCACCAGTTAAAATGATCATACCTAATCTGAGCTAACCAGATACTAACCTACATTGCTAATAAGTACTCAAATAAAGGTTAATGATCGGACCTAACCAGAGCTAACCAAATTTTAACCTATAATGCAAAGCTCGTTCTGCTGTGAACCCAATCAATTGACTGAAGCCAAGTAAGAAATGAACTTCAAATGTCACCAAAACCCAAACGATCTAAAATGATCCAATCCATTCTAAACAAGGCATAAACCAGTTTCGAGCATATGATCCAACCAACAACTTTACTTCAACCAGTTAATGACATAAACCCAGCCAGTTAATGACATAAACCCAATCTAAGTAGACCCATTATTGGTCCATCTGATATCACGGACCTAACTAGAAATGTTTTGAACTCAAAGATCAACTGAACCCAAATAGTCTGACCTCATGAGTCAAGCCAACTAGAATATGGCATAAACCTGTCTTGACCTGAGCAAAATCTGCATGAATCTAATTGAGAGCATACAGTCCATTTTCCTTCTCTAGTTCTCCAAATAAAGCTCAGTGGCCGGATTAAAACATAGGCACAAGTGCTCAACGGACACATACCTAGCTTAACCAGAGATATAATGGACTCAGAACTTACTGGAATTCGAAGGATTTGACATGATTTGATCCAATGTAACCAAGTTATGGGATAAACCGATTTCCACCAATCGACAAGGTCCTAACTCCTAACCCAACCAGAACATCTATTTTCGATCTCTCACAGTCACCATCATTCATGAACTCTAATTTGATAAACATGAGGAACGTAGATCATATACACAAACTTTTATGTTCAAGTCATTTATGGAAACAAACTAGCTGAACTATTCCCCAAAAATGTAGTGTTTGACCAAGTTATGACTCTAAATTACAGCTTCTTGCCAAATTTCCACTGAAAGATTAGTACCTTTCTTGGTGGTGAAAACTAGTAGTATTTAATCCTGTTTACTCGCATCTAACAGGTCAAATTTCAGAATTGGATCACATAGGATTTGCAGTATAGAAACTTCCTGCAAAATTGGAGACTTTGCTTCTAAGGCAAGTGCAACTCTCCTCAAATTATACTCTTCCCTTTTAAAATAATGGGAGAGTCATGCGCATCAAAGAAATAAGTAATCTTTATGTCAGGCAACTAAAGACTTTTGGTGGCAATGGAAAGCTAATCTTGTATTTCAAGCATGTCTAATATTACTATAAGCATGATATTTTATTTTATTTTATTACAACTAGAATAGGTGCTAAGTCTCTCTCATTGTTTGGAAGAATTTATATATATCTATGTGATTAAGTAGTGCCCCAGCAATAACATCTGCTCCATAGTGAAGGCCCCATATGAATATTGTATCTTTTTCTTCAATGACGAATGAATGAGATGTATCCTTGACTACAGAAAACTTGGTATACAATCTGGGGCACACCAGCTGGCTAAGGCTACATTTCTTATAAATAAATACAGTATCTTTTTCCTTGTCTTATTTTTTTCCTTGGAAAGCCCCAAACTCTCATGAGATTGCTGGAGTAGGGTAAGTTGGCTTGTCTAAAAACCCGAACTCTCATGAGGACACCCTAGTATGAACAGGTGGAGGGAAATATAATGCTATATATCTCCAACTGATCAACAAGTCAAATAGGAGCAATCGCATGGCTTCTATCTCTAAGGATGTGAACTGGGAGTTTGCGGAAGGAAGAGAAAGAATAACTGACAATGTGCAAAAAAAAAAAGTTGGAAGGGTAATTACCTCGCAAGCAGCAACCAATTCATAGAAGTCCTGTAGTACCATTTGTTTCACAAGTCGCGTGCTCACAACTAATGGTTTGCCCTCTGTTAGAGTTCCGGTCTTATCGAACACAATGCAATTGACCTATAAGTGGTTACAATTGAAGTGCAAGTCATAACCTTGACTTGAAAAGCTGAAAGCAACAGTAGTCATCTTAATAGGCAACATTGTATTTGAGAAATTTTGATAACTTGCTAAATTGTCATCAGTTCAGCTTCCACAAACATTGCCCATTGCAGTAAGATGTCATGCAAAGGATGAAGAAGAAATAGTATCAAATAAAATAAATTTTCATGAAAATACATCACACAGCATCAGAACAAAGAGAAATGCAACCAAAGAAACCATAAGACTTATTAAGTGAAAACAACACTTGTAGTACTACCAGTAAAAAGCATCATAATAAAGTTGCCCATGGCATAGTATTGTTGGCTCAGAGTAAGACTGATGAATTTGGTGAGTGAATTTTTCTGCCTCTCTAAGAGAGGACTACCTCCAGGAAGTGTTTCTGTCAGTTCGCGTACATGATTCATATACAGGTTCATAGCATTAAAAATGTTTGTTTGCAAACCTTATGAGCAGTTTCCAGAGCTTGGCCGCCTTTGATCAGGACACCTTGAGAAGCACCTACCCCAGTACCAACCATAACTGCTGTAGGCGTTGCTAGACCGAGAGCACAAGGGCATGCTATGACCATGACAGAAATACCGAATTGTAAAGCAAGCTCAAAGCTGTCCATAGATGAGGGTATCCATGATTTTGGGTAGCTGTTGAATTTTCCAGCTAGAAACCAAGTGAGCCATGTTAAAAAGGACAGAGCAATTACCTGTGGGAATAAAGCAATAAGCACAATGTTATTTGAGATCTTTAGAACACTATCATGTCAGGAAAGAGGCAGCCAACAATATTTTTGAAATGATGCATATAGAAATATAAGCAAACTAACCAGGGGCACAAAAATTTGGATATACGATCAGCCAGCTTCTGTACTGGTGCCTTTGCTAGCTGTGCTGATTCAACTAGACGTACAATCTGAGAAAGCGCACTTTCTGATCCAACACGTGTTGCCTTAATATGTAGTACACCATTCTGATTCACTGTCCCTCCTATCACTATATCACCCTTTCTCTTGGGCACTGGCCTAGATTCTCCAGTTATCATGCTTTCATTCACATAGCTTTGCCCCCATGTAACAAAGCCATCACAAGCTACTTTTGCCCCCGGAATAACTTTCAGTATATCATTCTTTTGTATCAATCTGCTATCAATATCTTGCTCATTCTTGATGTTTCCATTGGCATCAAGAGTCAACAATATTGCTTTCTCGGGGCCAAGTCCATGAGCTTGGCAATGGCTGCAGAGGTCTTTCCCTTGGCCAAGACCTCGAGATACTTTCCAAGAAGAATAAAGGAAATAAGCATAGAACTTGTTTCAAAGAAATCAGTTCCCTCAAAATTTTCAGATGTAGCAGCTCTAAGGACCGTGTAGGCCGAGTAAAAGTAGGCTGCATTTGTTCCCAAGGCAATAAGAACATCCATATTAGCTGAACCATGCCGCAATGCTTTATATGACCCAGTGTAAAATCTCCAACCAATAACAAATTGGACAGGAGTTGATAACACCCACCTCATCATCTCTCCAATGGTTAGCATATTCACAACTTTGGTATCTAATAAGTGTTTAATTCCCGGGATATACATGAAGACCATAGAGGTTAGGAATACAGGGATTGTGAAGATTAAACTCCATAGGAATAAGTGATAATACTGCTTGATCTGCTCCTGTTTGTGAGCCTCTCTTCCTCGTTCTTCAGGATATATCATTGCTTTGAAATGCTGTGATCCACTTGATTCAATCACTTCAATAAAGTTCCTAGGTCCAGTCATATCTGGTCGATAGGAAATGGAAATTCTTTGGAGTTTTGGATCCATTTCTATAGTTTGGACACCGGGAAGTGCCTGAAGGGAGGTTTCAATCATCCTCCAAGAATTATCAGTTCTTATTCCATCAACCTTTAGTTGCACCCTACTTCTATCTTCTCCTGTGCTAATAAGTACAGCTTCAAATCCTCCATCTTCTACTGCTTCTACTATTTCATTGTAGCTGACTAACTTTGGATCATACTGAATTTCAGCTTCTTCAGTGGCTAATGCAACTTGGGCATTTTTGACACCATGAATCCCGCGAATACTAGATTCAACTGCATTCGAGCAAGCAGTGCAAGTCATGCCCTTTATGTGTACCCGGCATATTTGAATGTTTCCTTCGCTAATATTGTCTTCAATTAAGGCCGCTTCAAAACCAACATCCTCAATGGTCTCCCGGATTTTTTCCTCCTGTAATTCAGGACAACTCCAAAAATCAGATAAATAAATAGTAGGAGGAGGTTGGAAAGCCTATTTTATCAAGAAGCTTAAAGAACATAAAAATCCACTCCAGAATGGGGGCTAAAAACTCGCAGCAAGCAGAAAATCAAACCTATCATTTCGCCCCCTCTCATGTTCACTTTATTCCATGACATGAAATGATGAAAAAGCAAAAAACATTTAGCAAAAATATTGAAAAACCCTGGTAAAAGAATAAGGTAAAAACAAAAAAGGGTGCTATTATCACCTTTGTCTTTTCTTGGGAGAATCAGTTGATAACACCCTCCCCCACCCCTTCAAAAAAAAAAAAAAAAAAAAAAGAGACAAAAACAAAACCCCACCAAAAAATGAGAACTTTAGGATAACTTGTTAAATCTTCCATCAAATTTGAAGCACCAAATCAGCAAACTGAGTTAAGAAGGGGGAAATCACCATCAGAAAAACTCCAAAAAAAAAAAAAAACACTAAAAACTGAAAGTTGAGGATAGTAAATTGAGCTTACACTAACAAAAGATGAATAGAAAATGACTTGAGTCCTGTTATTCAAAACATCAACAATGGCTTCTTTAATGCCGGGAAGCCGCTTGATCGCCTTCTCCACAGACCCAGCACAAGCAGAGCAAGTCATGCCATGGACAGAAAACAGAGCTTTGGATTCTGACCCTTCAATCTTCTTCTTCTCCTTCACAGAAACCCCTTTGGGGTATTTGGGCATCGATGGATAATGGGGTCTCGGCGATAGATCAGTCCAACTCTCGCTCCGGATGCAAGCTAGCGAGAAGAATCTCGCCGCTACCTCCATGGACTTTCTCTCTCGTCCTTCACCTCCACCTCCACCTCCCCTCGCTTCGTCCCAGCTAAACCGCTGAGATTTTATTTGGGTTGATGAATGCATTGCATGTGAAAGAGAGACAGAGAGAGAATTTGTTATGAATGGTTTGAATGTCTTTGGCTCGCTTTAGGCCAGTGGGAGTGGTTGGAAATTAGGAATTAGTTGGGCCCTAAACTTTGAAACAAAGAGAGCTAAGTAAAACTTCAAAGTTCAAACACTTGCACATTTATAGGGAAAAAGTCATTTTTAAAAAGAAAATACTATACCATTAGTCACCGGGCCAAATCTAAAAGCCCTTTCTTTTTCCTCGGCGTAAATCTTTTCTTTTTTGGATTAGTCAGTAGGGTCATTTATCAGCCTCTTGATAGAGCGTAAGTTTTGTTAAGCAAAAATAGGAATTCACAATTAACTACTGAACTAAGGGCATATTCAAACTTACATACAAAAATACATAAATAGAAATGAACATAAATAAATATAAATGAACATAAAAGAGTATAAATGAACATAAATGAGTTGTTAAATAAGAAACGAACGAATATAAAACATAAATAGATTATGTTTTTCATGCAAAGTCGAAGCAGACACTAAGTCCAACAAAAGTCTAGCCCTATTTTCAGGTTCATAAGGATTACCGTCAGTAGTAGGGGTGAGCGGTTCCGATTACCTTCCCTAAAAGTTCGGAACCGAAATCGGTCAAACAGATTCCTAATTTTTGGAACCGAAGTTGGAACTTGAGGTTCGAGTTTTGGTTCCGGGATACTCGTGCATGTTTAATTTGATAATTTTAGTACCTAGTGAATTAGTTATTTATTTTGGAGGAGAGGGAGTTTGATCTTTGCCAACATTTCTCTCATATCTTTATATAAAATATGAATTTATTTAAAAAAACATAGCTATTTTTGTTTTAGTAACTTACAAAATAACATATTCATCTATAATAAGTGATTGAAAAATGATTGAAATTAGGTTAAAATTTACTACCTGGAGATTTATTTATGTTAAAAAAAAAAAGAAATTGAAAAGAAAAAGAAATTTTGAAACCAAATAAAATGTAAGAAAAAAATAAATTACCATCTTTCCTTTGTCCTAAAACCAGAACCGGAACCGTTTGACCGGCTCCTAGCAGATTTCGGGGTATCCGAGAATCATACTCACCTCTAATTAATAGTCTATAACTTTCACCATGAAAATTACGGTCACCATTGTTCGAGTCTTAGTGGAGAGTATGAAACTCTATGCTAAGAGTTTTAGTTATATGTGTAAATGATTATGCAAGAGTTGACTGATGACATTTGAATTAAAGTTTTTTAATATAGTCTCCTAAGTATTCTATATGGAACTCTAAATTTATTTTCTCATAAGCTTTTAATATAAGTATCTTAGAATTGGCCCCTCTCTTGGTAGAGGTGTTTTTTTTTTTTTTGTAAAGATAAGATTAATTATATTTGGAACTTTTCAGACCTCACATATGGTAAAGTCCATAATGAACGTTATTATTATCATGGATAAAATCCGTAATGAAAGTTATTGTTATGGAAATTGTGGGAGACTTAGTTTTCTTAATTAATAACTGGAGTCTTAACGTTAATTCTCTACTATGAAGTTTTCTTTTCAAATGTTTGTATGTATGTATGTGTATTTATATAAATATCAACTACCTGGGTGTTTAGCATTAATTTTAAAAGTATTTTTGAAATTTAAAAACTAAAATTAGGCTAAACACTAATTTTTTCAAAAATTAAAATTGTTTTTTGAAAGTAATTTTGGAAAAAAACTCTCGAAAAACGAAACAACAAATATCTATTTACGCTTATAATTTCGAAAAAACTCCTAACAACCACCCATAGTCTCATTCTCTCTCTCCTTTCTTTGCCTCCTCTCTTTGTACGTTTTGTAGTGTCTTCTCTCTCCTCTATCTCTGTCTCTCCTCCATCTCTATCTCTCTCATTTATTTTGTTTTATCTCTATCTTTCTCTCTCTCTTTCTAAAAATTTTAGTCAAACAAAGTAATTATTTAAAAATACTTACATAAAATTTAGGCTAAATATTTTAATTTTTTTAAAAAATAATTTTTTAAAAATAAAATTTTTTTCTTAAAATTAGGCCAACCATACTTTAAATATACTAATAAAAATAAGCACCAAATCTATAATAAGATAATGTGATATTATTAAATAAAAAATATCATCATAAAAATAAGAGGTTCTAAAAACAAAAATTATAAAAATGGATCATAGTAGATTGGTATACTTTTAAAGTAAATGTTACTATTACAAATACATTTTTCTACATGCATATCTACTAACAGCCATAGCATATCACTTCTCATTCATATATTGTATAAGGTATGCACTAATATTTTTTATTAAAAAAATTTTAAAAAAATCATTAAGACATACCGGGCAGCTATAACTCAATGAATATCTCCTAAAAAGGCATATATAAAATATTAAAATAAATTATTATCTCTAGAAACTTAATTTTACAAATATTGTCAAACGACTCTAAACTTATGATTATTATTCTTACCACCACCCGCATTCTTTAATGTTAATGCATCTTTTCTGAATGTCGATGAACTATAGTATAAGTTCATAGAGTAAGTGTCTGTTTAACATGATATATTACACTTAAAAGGAAGACCGTCATGGTAGAACACATGAAATTCTACTGCTAACTAATTTCTTAATCAAAATAAGTACATCTAATATAATAACATTCAAATCGCACTCCACAAAAATCACTTTTACAAATTTATAAATTTACGATAAATTGCACAAAAGCTTTGAGTTAAATTCACATTAGAGATAAGAACAACTAACTCACGCTAACAATGACGAAAATAAACAATTTAACTCTCACAAAACAAAGAAAAAATTACTAAAAATAGATATAACAATACGAATAAATACCTCATAACTATTGTTTTTATTATTTTTTAATAAGCACTAGAAACGGGACTTAAAACCAGCAATTATGGCTGATGGAAGTAGTGGTGGTGCTAAAAATATATTGAAGGGTGACTTTTTTTATTATTCTTAAATTTTATACGTATTAGTTATGTTTCATGGGTGTCGTCATTTAACAACCTTATGAATTTTTTTGAAGATTTGTATGCATAAATTTGAACATTTTTTTCACTAACTGTATCCATAAATACCGTTGGACATAAAATAGCTGGGCCCTTGAATAGCAATTCCTTGTTAGAGTAGATGGAGGGTTGGATTTTTTTGTAAAAAGACTAGGATTTTCCAAGAGAAAAGCAAGAAATAATGTAGAATAATATTCTAGGTCAAATAAATTACAATGAAAATGAGTCTTTGTTAGTATATAATTGTTTTTATTCTTTTCCATAAAGTTTTTTTCTGTTGTATAGGGAGATTTTTGGAAGATCTCGTGTCATATCATTTGGTGTAGATTATGTTTTGAAAACCTAAATAATTTATATAAAAAAAAAAGGCAAAATACTAGTGATATTGAGTTTTTGAAATATTAATGTGATTCTAAAAAGTTTCTAGTTTTAGGTGACAACTACAGGATCTTTGACCAACACGTTTCTTTCTTTCTTCCTTTTGTCAAAATAATTCAGAGTATTAACAACTTTTTATGCTGATTAATTGCTTACGCAATGCAACACTTGTCGTGGCTGTTAACCCATTTCTCTTATGAATAATTGACACTTGAAAGCAACATAAACTGCAAAAATATAAAGCAATTTAATTAATGCTTTATAATTTTATTTTATTTTTTTAATCAATAAGAATCATAAAGAACAGCACAATATAATGGAAAATGGGCGAAATTAAACATAATATACCAAGACCTCACCGTTCCTTACGTTATAGCTAAAGTTTAGTATTTTTTTTATTTTTGCAATTTCTTCACATAACTTATGACACATTATTCCCAGTTTTTACAGCATGTGACAGCAAACATGACATATCTCTAATACACATGACAAAAGGTCGAAAACAAAGTAAAAAATCAAATAATATTTTACGAGTAAGAGGTCATGGACACTGTGGAAAAGCACCAAGTATAATGGAATGTGGGAAGAATACACAAGAAACCGTGAAGTGGGTATCCTAATTCGAAAGCACTGTGCTACTACTAGAAAATTCTTGGATTCTATGTGCCGTTTGCAATTACTCCATTATAGTGGATAAATTTATCATATATATTAACCACTATGGACTCTCCTACTTATTGCCATTCAATTTAATAGTTATATTTATTTCGAAAAAAATTTATCTTTGACTAAAATATGATAGACGACACATTTTTTTATGTATATTAATTGGTCAAAATATGTTAATTTGCGGGAAAACAACTCACATATCATATGAATTTGTGACTCTTTCAGTATAGTATTATCGAATCGGACTAAATTCGACTAACTTGATTGACATGTACTATTATACTAACATTATTCAAACTACATAATGTTTAGATATATAGATTAGTTGAAATTGACTGGTGAACACAGCAACGACACTACGTAATGAAAAACGAACCAAGTTGTTAATAAGATAATATTTGGTGATTAGAGCTTCCTTGCTTTTTTGTTATGAAGGAAAAGGATTTAGAGCAACCAAAAAAATTAGTGGGAAAAGGATAATGAGGAAAAAGGTGGGTGGGTGGGTGGGTGGGGGCAGAAATGGACTCCACATTCTATAGCAATTAAAATTGACGTCCAAAGTGAATGAAATGCATGGCATGGCATGGCATGGCATATGTGCATGTGTGTGTGTGGGTGGGGGGAGAGAGACAGTGGAGTTTCTTGGGCAAACCATTTCTTATGGAGAACGTCTTTGCAAACCCTAAAAAGCAAGTGAAAGTGATGAGACACCCTTTGATTTTGGTTGGTTCTACTTTTTTATTTTTATTTTTCCTTTCCGGATTTTTTTGAAAAGTAGGTGGTTGGTTAGGCCTTTTTGTCCGCTTTGGCGCCAGTAATGCTTACAATAAAATCCTACACGGCGTCGTTTACATCATTGTCATTATTACTAACCCAATTTGCTAACGTGATATTTGAAGCAATTGGTTCGCTCACCCCAGAATTCTCTCTAACAATTTTCCAATCCAAAAGTTTCATAGTCAGATACCACAAACTTTCACTTTTTAGTCCCTCATATATATATATATATATATATATATATGTGTATTATTCGATCCAATAACCCATATATATATATATATATATATATGGGTTATTGGATCGGAATAATACACATTTTGAGGGTATTGGCCAAATATAATACGAACAATTTCCTTGGCTGCGAACGGAACCAACTTTAAAGGTATTTTCCAATATCGAACGCCACCGAGTTTTATAGGCAACAACTCGTCGGAAATCGATGTGGCAAATTTTTTGACACGTGTATGGCGGAGTCAATTTTTGACTAAATTTATTATATTTAAATGCCACGTATGCAAGGATTTTAATTTAAAAAAAAAAAGAAAATCTCTCTCCTTCCTCTCTCTGTCTCTCTCGTCTCGCTCGTCTCCCTCTCTCTCTCCCTACTCTTCGCTCTCGCTCGTCTCTCCTCCGTCTCTCTCGCTCTCGCTCGTCTCTCCTCCGTCTCTCTCGCTCTCGCTCGTCTCTCCTCCGTCTCTCTTGCTCTCCTACCTCTCTCTGTCTCTCTCTCTTCCCCTGCTCCTCGCTCTTATCCCTCTCTCCGAATCTCTCGCTCTCGCTCTCGCTCTCCTCCCTCTCTCTGTCTCTCTCTCTTCCCCTGCTCCTCGCTCTCCTCCCTCTCTCGAATCTCTCGCTCTCGCTCTCCTCCCTCTCTCTCGTCTCTCTCGCTCCCGTTCTCTTCCCTCTGTCTGTCTCTCTCGCTACCATTCTCTTCCCTCTCTCTGTCTCTCTCTCTTCCCCTGCTCCCTCTTTGTCTCTCTCTCGTCGTTCTCCGCGAGGAAAGAACTAGGAAACAAAAATTAGCATTCACCGGCAAAATAGAGATTGGCTACAGCAATTGAAGGGTGAGTTTCAATTGAATATAATGATGAGAGATGCCACAAATTCACATGTTGCACAACCTAAAGATATACGAGAATGACATGCTTTTATGTGATGCAAATTTGGCTTTTTATGATGTAATGACTCATGGCAAGCTAGGGCTCACACGGCCTCCATAGCTTGACACTTGGAGCTAAGCTTCTCCAGGCACATTGGCGGACCAAATTTCCAAGTCCGGCAATGGTCCGAGTCAATGCCGGATAGTTCCCACTCTCATTCTCGGGCATCTTCTTCCAATTCACAAATTGCCCACCAAGTGCTCGACACATTGCCTCAATGGTTAAATTGGCCCCCACCCTTTCTCACCCCCACTCGCACTAGCCCCACCACAGTTCACCATTATCCGGCCATTGGGCATGAGTTTCTCCCTCATTTCCACCCAAGTCTCGGACTTCTCCAACTCGGGCAAGACCCCGGCATCGGCAAATAAATCGACAACAATCCCGAGCATATCCTCCTTCAACATCGGCCAATAGAGCCAAAGCATCACCAACACAAACACGGAGAACCCCACCAAACTCATTGCCCTTTTCAAGATCGAAATCCCAAAAACCGCCTTACTCTATCAACCAAAATCTCATCGAGCTCCCATCCATCAATGATCAAAGATGGCCAAAAGTCGAGCACTAAATAATCTTCTTCTTCTTCTTCTTCTTCTTCTCGTTGTTGTATTCGCTTCTAGTTGCGGTCAAAACTAATTAATCTTCTTCTTCTTCTCGTTGCTTGTTCATTTATTGTGTTTGTAGGCGAGCTCGAATTGGGTCGAGTCGCCGATTACTAGGAGAGAAAGGGAGGAGAGCGAGAGAGACGGAGGAGAGACGAGCAGGAGAGACGAGTGAGAGCGAGAGAGACAGAGATAGCGAGAGCGAAGAGCGGGGAGAGAGAGAAAGCGAGACGAGCGAGAGCAAGAGAGACAGAGAGAGGAAGGAGAGAGATTTTCTTTTTTTTTTTAATTAAAATCCTTGCATACGTGGCATTTAAATATAATAAATTTAGTCAAAAATTGACTCCGCCGTACACGTGTCAAAAAATTTGCCACGTCAGATTTCCGACGAGTTGCCGCCCATAAAACTCGGTGGCGTTCTAATATTGGAAAATACCCCTAAAGTTGGTTTTGTTTGCAGTCAAGGAAATTGTTCGTATTATATTTTGCCAATACCCCAAAGTGTGTATTATTCCGATCCAATATTCCTATATATATATATATATATGTTAGGTCTTTGAAGTGTCCCACTACGTCACTCTGTATCTTTCTTCTAAATCTCTCTCCTTGATCATGAATCTTTGCTAATGTCAAGTCGGTTGAGTCCTTAATCCCGTAATCAACTCGGAATTATTCGGGATTGACTTCATTTCGTTGGATTTTAAATGAAGTGAAGCTTAATTACAAATCAATACTTGTTCAATTGACGGTAGTTATTTCCATGACCGAGTTTAATATATATTAGGGGTGAGCACGACCGACAGGTACCATGGAAACGGACCGGAACCGGTCAAACGAGTAAGGGTAAGGTTTCTAAAATTTAGGAACTCGTCAAATGGGTAAGGGTAAGGTTCCTAAAATCAAACCACGGAACCGGAACTCGGAACCTGTTTAGACAGAGTTAAGGTTTCGAGTACCGGAACCTGGAACCTAGAACCGTGGGTACCCGAACCCGTTACTAAAATTTTCGAAATTTTCAGTTTTGAGGCCCATGAAATTTTTAATTTTGAATTTCTAAAGTGTGGCCCAACTTATTAGAAACCCTAATCTCCTTCCCCCTCATCATTTCGCGTTGCTCCATTTCGCGTTCCTTCATTTCGCCTCTCTCGCGTTGCTCTGCTCTCTCTCCCCTCTCGTTGCTCTGCTCTCTCTGCTCGTTGACTCGCGTTGCTATGCTCTCTCTCTCTGCTGCTACTCGTTGACTCGCGTTGTCCGCTCTCTCGACGAATCGAACTTCATTTCGCGTTGCTCTGCTCTCGCCCCTTCATTTCGCGTTGCTCTATTTTGCCCCTTCATTTCGCGTTGCTCTGCTCTCTCTCTGCTGCTGCTGCTCGTTGACCTCCTCCCAGTCCTCTTCGGCATTGGCGTCGCCTCCTTCCTTCCTCCCGAGTCCCAGTCCCAACTCTTCCTTACGGCTTCGTCCTCATCGGTGCTCTCATTACGAAATAGGTAATTTCTTAATATCTTGTTGTAAACAGGGTACCCTGGAACCGGAACCGGAACCCGAGGGTAGGGGTAAGGTTCCTAAAATTCAGGAACCGGAACCCGAGGGTAAGGGTAAAGTTCCTAAAATTCAGGAACCAGTCAAACAGGGTAAGGGTAAGGTTCCTAGTTTTAGTATAGGGTACCGGAACCGCTCACCTCTAATATATATATAGTCAATATCTAAGATGGACAAATTGATTATGGAGTCTTAAAACGTGTACAACCTTACCTATTCATATGTTCTAAATGGCTAATCTATTGTTATAACCCTAGAGAACCTATCTGTTTATTAGGTTGGCTCTCTCGATCAACTTGTTATCTATTTTAATGACTAATGATATATATGGTAAATTATACTACAAAGTATTAAATTGTACTATCATATAAAGAGTTATCTTAATTAAAATAAATTATTAATCTAAAATACTAATCTCTAAACTTATTTGTATTATTGTATCTTATGGTAAGATAATTACACATAATATTGATAAATTTATTATTATTTTTATATAACATGAACTTTCGAATTGCGGGTTTAAATTATATGTTCGTTATAGATGAAGTGTAAATCAAAATCTTCATATATATCAACTTTAATTTGGATTTAAATATTAAATTACTTGTTCCTAATAAACATGGTGGGTTCATAATAAAGAATGATCATACATGGAGTTGAAAAGATGAAAAATTGTAATATTACAAGCCACGTCTAATAATTTGGATAAATCTTATAAGGTATCACTAGAATTACATTGCATATGTTTTTAACCTCAATATGCATTATACTAATAACTTCTGTAGCCTTCCTCATTCCTTGGTCCACTAGCTCGAGACTAGTCATTTTCTTTGCAATATTTGTGTGAGATTTATAGACTCGATACTATATAGACTTAATATAAAGGGTGCCTATTTTCCTCGCACTACTACAGGAACCACTTTTAACGATAAGTTTTTAACAATGGTTAAAATGACAAATCGTCATGAAAACTGGATCGGTTGCATTTTTGTAAATAACAAGCACTTTTTAATACATATGACGACGGTTCTAATGTAAGAACCATCGTCATAGGTTTTCTGAAACATTTAACTACGTTTGTTCTAACAGAACCATCGTTAAATGTGACATATGACGACAGTTATGTCACGTAACCGTTGTCATATGTCTTTCGGATCGACTTAAAACGCGATCTGTTATTTTCACGCCTACTTGCAACACTCTCGGTCTTATCGCTTTCTACGCTTTTCTCTCCTCCATGAACCTCCTCATCGGATCCGGAATTCGTTCCTTGCCGCCGGTCGACTTGAATTGGTAAGCCTCTCCTTACTCTCGCCATCTATATCTCCTCTCTCTTAATCTTTCATTTCTTTATAGTTTCATCCCTTTTTTTTTAAGTGTATATCTCCTCAAATTCTTGTTGTCAAGCCTTTCCTCACCCTCGCCGTTGTCGATTCTTATGTATGAATCTCTATCCTCTCTTATTTTTCACTTTAAGTTATTTAGAAAATTATTTTATAGTTAAATGTTGAATGTATTTGCGGTAATTATGTGAATATTAAGAGTGTGGGTAATGTTTGAGATTATTGAAATGTTGAATCTTTGTTGAAATGTTAAATATTGAGAATGTGGGCAACATTTGTTTAGTTTATTAAGTTAGAAATTTGTGAAATATTTGAGATTTTGAGAAATGGGTTAGGAGTTTAGGATTTGTGGTAATTATAGTGAAATATGATAGGTAAGGATGGTAGATCAAAAGAGTGCATCCAAATTTGTTTAGGGTTTTAGAGAAATAGAAAGATAATTTGGATATAGGGTTATCTCCAAAAAACATTCTCATAAAGATAAATTTGTATCCAAATTTGTTTATTTTGATGAGGTAATGTTGGGGTGAACTCATCTATCCAATATTTATGTGAAAAAGTTCATCTCTATTTTCCCGAAGAAATGCTTTTTATTAGATTGAGTTATGTGTTTGTCTTTATGACTATATTGCTTACTTGGAGTTTGTGTAGAGGTAGGCTACCTCTGCAACAACTCCAAACAAGAAATATCATCATAAAGACAATGACATAACTAAATTTACTACAAAAGTATGACTTTGGGTAAATAGAGATGAACTTTTCACATAAATAATGAATAAATACTCTTTGTATTATAATTTTACATTTGTATTATATTCATTGTTATAACTTTCTGTGAAGATTTATGGAATTGTGTTTTCGAACTTGTTCAATGGAACTTGTTGTGGTTGTAGTAAGTGGGAAATTTACCTTCTTGTATTGTAAGTTGTGATGTATTTGGAAAATTACGATTGTTAGTTGTTGCCCTGCAAGTTGTGATGTATTGTAATAAGTTGTGATGAATTTTGTACGGGAGTACGGAAAAAACAAAAAAATTATTTTAAAAAAATTTAGGCATATTGCGGCAGTTCTTACATTAGAAACATCGTCATATGCCCCTGCCTACATGACGTATGACGATGGTTCTAGTATAAGAACCATCGTCATAGTTTATATATGACGATAGTTCTTACATTTGAACCGTCGTCATAAGTAACATTTAACTACGGTTTTACAATGACAGCCACATACACTTAACCGTCATTAAAGGTCACTTTTAACCGTAGTAGTATGGATAATTTTGGTGTTTAAATTAATAACTTAACAAAATTATTTTCTTTGTAATTTCGTTATGTAGCCAGAATATCTATGAGATAATATGAGTTTTACTGAGTAATGGCTACGTGGTTTGAAACTTTTCTTTTCATATTTAAACGAGTCATAAATCACAATACAATTAACATATATATCGATGAGATAATAATATTATGGGGACAAAGTGTTTGCATTATTTAAGAAACATAGGTAGAAAATGAGGGATCCTTAAGAAAATGGAGTGACAAATGTGTTTTTGAAAGCACATCTAGAAGTAATGGTGGTTAGAAACTTCACTCATATGTGAATAATAGCCAGCATAAAGAGGCTTAGAAGGTACAATTGGATAACTGCTTGTTTTGGCAAGTTCTGACTGTATACTTTGAAGCAAAGTATCTTGTCTAGTACGTTCGCTAGATTCGGCCATTTAGAGCATTCTCATGCTTGGATTGTGCTCTGAGTTCACTCATCACCAAATCCAGGATAAGCAGATCCATCTTATTAGATGGGGATAAATCTTTTAGTAGATATATTAAGCTCAATTTTGATGGGTCTCACAGTAATGATAATGCGGTTATAGGTTTTGTTTTACGGGATAAAAACGGTAAATTGTTAAGAGTTGGAGCTTCTAACCTATTGGCTCCACCACACCAATCTTGGTTGAGGAAGCTAGTACTCTTAGGTTTGGACTTCAAAAGGCACAATGGAAGACGACAATAAAATCATTATAATGTGATTAAAGGGAAATCCAAGCATTTATGGCAAGTTGGCCATATTATCAAGGACATCATTATTCTCATAAGCAAATTTATTAGTTGTATTTGTAGAATTAATCATATTTTTAAGGATTTTTGTACAACTATAGCACCTTTTGGACATTTTGTTTCTTGCTCTTCTCCTTCACTATTATAATAAATGATAAGTTAAGCAGAACCATTATAAAAAAAGTTGTCTAAGTATACGTATATGTCTGTACTCTATTTACACTCTTGTAAAAAAAAAAAAAAAACTCCCTTTAACTTCCAACACCTTTCTCTTACTTACCATTTATAGTAAAAGGAAAGAGATAGTCACGAATAGGAGAGTCTGAGGACATTGTTTTTTAGGGGTGTGGGGGCAGATTAATTATACAAATCGATGGGAAGGGAACACAAGGAACGATAAGGGGAAAAAAGTGATCAAGTTTTCCTGATTTGGATTTGTTAAGCAGGAGAATGAACCAGAAAACATGGTAACTTATTTATTAAAAATCTTCCCTTTACCCCATTGACCCTCAGGGTAAACAAAAATTGAAATTAAAAAATGGTTTATTTTATTTAATTTTAACTTACATTAATCTTATAATTGTCCACAATTCCTTACACTTACAACTTTTGTAACTGGATTGATTTAACATTTATTTTTCTCGATAAGATTCTAAAATAAAATTTTATAACTCCAATTTGGAGAAAAAAAAAAAAGTATGTGAAATATACATGTACATACCTGTATATGAGTTATTTCTTTCAATATGAAAATCTAATATGATTACGGATTGTCCTTTTTGAATTTTTCAATAGTTGACTGGATTGATTTAACATTTATTTTTCTCGATAAGATTCTAAAATTTGAGTCTTATAATAAAGAAATTTTCATTTAGTGATGTTTACTCATAGACCAACAATAATGTCGAATCGGGTTAAAGGAATATTAAGACAAGAAAAATAAAAATTGATATGAGAAGAGAAGTTATCTTGCTTCCAATGGTGTTATGGTGGGTTATAAGTGACATGATTTTCAATACCTAATTTCTCAATTGCTTGACAATTAGAAAGAGAAATTAGGGACTTTTTTGTGACTAATTGTATAGCAAAGGTAGTATTTGACATATTTGGATAGCTTTCTTTTATAGAGGTATTTGCATCTCCATTTAAATTCATGCCTTTATAGTTTATTTTCTTTTTGGGATGTTTTTTTTGGAGATAGGATGGAGCCTCTGAGTCGTTAAGTAATAAAAATGCACCTTATCATCAAATTCTTTTTGCTTTTTCGGCTTTTAAAAAGTAATAAAGTTACATAAATATATGGGATACAGAGTTGCCTTTAATCCTGCCATAAAGTCCATGATTGCTTCTAACAGCTTGAATTATTTTTGGACAAGCAATATGTGTTTTTTTTTATTTTTTTTTTATTTTATTTTTTACGAAAATCAGTCATTCTATTATTAGGCTATTTTTTAAGGGGTAAATACGAAAAAGCAATTAATGAATTATTATTTAATTTATGAAAATATGAGCATTGTGCTTTATTTCTTTTCTATTGTACCACCATACTTTTCGTCCTTTCTTTTTCTAACCTATTTTAATTTTTTTTTTTATGTTTAAGTTAATTTGTTTTTAGAAAAAAGTTAATAACGTTTGATAAGAACAAAAATATTTCATTGCTACATAACATAGCAACAACAAATATGTTGATTAAATTACCGTTGCATCAAATCAATCTTGTAATACAATCATGGTTATATAATAAGTAATATTTATAATTATAAAGTAGTTTTTAAATTGTCATACTCTCATATAACCAAACAAGTTAATGAAAATACAATTAATAATTTTTTTTGTATTATATGTTGGATTACACCCAACCAAATATCGGAATATTCGGCTAATTTTATATATTATTTTTTATTCTAAGTGGTATCCTACATAACATTTTTATGCTTGTGTCGAGGGAAATTAATTTTTAGTACCTTGAGGTATGTGACATTTATTTTTAGGGCCTCACCTTTTTTACCTAATTTTAAAGTACCCTCACCATTGTAATTTGTTTAAAAAGGGATTACTGTGTATAAATTGACTGTTAGACAATTGAATTTACAATTATACCCCTGCATTGGGATGTGAAGTTTTTTATTTACTTTCACCCACCTTTATTTGCTTCAAACATGACATGATCTTCTCGAACTCTTTTCCTCGAGCGAACCTCCGGAAGAGGAACCATAACCAAACCTCCACAAACCTTGCAAAATCAAAGATCAAGGTCCATAACTTGCTTCGACTTCACAAATCTTCCCCTTCGGACCTGCCCATTTCACAAATTCACCGCAATTACCGCCTTCGTAATAAGGTCAACAAGGATTTTTTAGGATTTCGAAATCTGGTACTCGAAATGTTCCGCTCGATAAGCATCATGGGCATTTCTTTCCACTCCAAGAACTCCCACAACCTTCCGTTCCTAATCAAAATTTACTATAATTAGTTTCGAGTATAAAAAAAATTGCATTTCAAATTACTCAAATTAAAGGAAAGCATTCATATCAAAACTTTGCTACAGCAAGCAAGATCCAAAAAAAGCACAAGAACACTTGTAACTCATCTACAACAACCAAAAATTCAAGGATAAAACTTACTCTTCTCGTACAAAAATTGCATTCCAAATTCCCATTAAATTCAAAACTTTTAACTCATTTACAACAACCAAACATTCAAACACAATAAGTACAAATTCAAACACAGCAAGTAAGATCCAAAAAAACAAAATTTACAGTTTATGGAAGGATATGAAGGAAATTTAAGGAAGGAGATTAACGAAATTCGAACACAACAATCACACAACAATTGGAAATGGAGAAATCTACACTTTAAGGAAGGAGATGAAGGAATTAAAAAATGAAATTTAAAGAACAACACTTACCTTCTCTTCTCGACAATGGATTCCACAATTTTGGTTGGAGATGAAGGATGAGAGCTTCACACTTCAAAAATGGTGGAAATGAAGAGGAGAGCACAAGTTTTGCTTTTATATTTTTACCTACATGTATTTAAGGGCATTAATGGTAATCTAACTGCCATTTCTTTCCTAAATTGTTCACTCATCGGATTTTTAATTGTTAATCCCAATAATGTCAATGCTCCCTACGATGAGGGTAACTTAAAATTAGGTAAAAAGGTGAGGCCCTGAAAAATAAATGTCACATACCTCGAGGTACTAAAAATTAGTTTCCCGTTGTGTTGATCATTTATGTATTCTACCTAGCTAGCTTTAATTTAAATGTTATTGTACGATAAATATGATATGATATAATATATATATATATATATATATATATATATATATATATATATATATATATATTTATTTATTTATTTATTTATTGTTAGAGATGATTGTATTTTTTCAATAATTATAACTAAAAAAGCTAAGTAAGTTTAAGGGTGCAATAGCTATTGCAACAAACTAGTTACCAAAATACTAAACCATAATGGAATTGAGGGGATTAAACCTCTCCGCCCTGCTTCTGCTTCATCACGTGTCTCATTTTCTTATGTTTAAAAGTCCATCAATTTGACTACCTTTCACGAACATCAATTCCATGCTTGATTAATCATTTGCTAGAGATTATTGTCATTGAAATGTTGCGTTAAGAAGCAATGTGCTACTCTGATTACGACAAATTATTCTGTTTTCAGGTTTTTATGACATTCAATTCAACTAAAACTAAGATTCATTTAAATGAAGTAGAACCTTCACACTTCTCATTAGGCCCTCGAAAGCTAGTGCACAAAAACTTGAAAAGCTTGACTCTACAGAAGCTGGGGCTTAAGGAACAAAAGAGCCCAACAAAGAAGCTCAGGTTGGTACATATACACAGGCCCATAAGGCTTCCAAAGAAGCTCGCTTGCTTTTGTTTTTCTCCTTCATTCCTTCAATCAGGCTACTAATGGGCACTAAAAATTCTTGGCGGCGAAGCATAATATGTACTCGTTTTTTTAACAAGTATTATATGCTTTTTAATCTCAAAAATAATTTCACCCTAAAAATTTCATTCAAAAAACTTTGATGGCAATCGTCAGCCGTAATCCCAAGTATAAGCTTTGTTGAATACAAGACCTCTGTGCTCTGCTCTTCACCAATGGCGGATTGGTCCCAAATCCACTTCGATATTTTGTTCCTGATCATAAACAGGATCACCTCCATCTCCGATCACATCAGAATCAGTGGTGTCTGCTCATGGTGGCGCTCCGTGGCAATGCAGTATCGCTACACCCTCCCCCATCCGACTCCCGCTCTCATGGTTGCTACTTATGCCTTCCCAACTCGCAGCCAATTGCTGAGTTTCCCCAGGGAAACTCGCACTTACCATGACTTAGGCCTCTCCTCCCGGGATCGGTGCTGTGGGTCTCACAAAGGATGGCTCTTTCTCGTCGAAAAAGGCTTCAACTCCATCTATCTTTTCAACCCCTTCATCAAAGAACGCCGTTCTCTCCCTGTTTGGATTTGAACTCAGTTACCACCATCCAAAAGGCTGTTCTTTCTTCTTCGCCTTCTGCTGATGCCAATTGCATCGTTTTGATCCTCTTGTGGTCACTCGATATTATGTTTTGCAGGATTGGGGATGAATCCTGGACCAATTTAAATCACGGCTATTACTTTCGCCAAATGCCACACCCTCTTAAATCCTGGACCAACTTAAATCACGACTATTACTTTGACCGAATGCCACACCCTTTCTTAAGAGATGCTCTGTTTTTGGGGACCGATTCTATGTGGTGGACTGTTATGGAGAGATACACACTTGTAATTTTGAGAATCAAGACATGGAAAAGGTTTCTCCTCAGCCAGAGGATGCAACTAATAACAGCTATCGGGGTACATATAAATGGTACTTAGTGGACATAGAAGGGGAAATGCATAGGGTACAAAGGGTTTCCCAAAACGGGGGTAAGGGTTCAACCAGAATGTTCTTGATCTCAAAGATGAATGCAAATAACCAGTGGATCTCTGTTTCAGATTTGAAGGAGTATGCTCTATTCTTGGGATGGAATAATTCTCTTGCTGTTTCTGGTTTCGAGCAGGGTTCTGGGATTAAGGGCAACCGGATTTACTTTACCGATGATATGCCCCTAAACTTGAGAGATATGGGCATTTTTGACTTAGGTGATTCAAGTATCAAACCACTTTGTCCGACCCAACGTAAGTGGTTGGGGGATCGACCTCCTGTTTGGGTTGCTCCGATTCCATGGTAGAGGGTATCAGAGTTTGAGTTTGAGTAGAGAATGGAGAATTACTCCTGTTTTGTTAGTGCGAGAAGTGGATGGATTTGGTCATACTTAGGATTAGTGGGTGATTAGGTTAAAGTGTGTCTTTTGGGGTCAAGTTTGTTCTTGCAGTTTGGCATCTAACAACATGCCTTCCTTTGCGTATTTATTTATAACATTCTATGATGCAGTTGCCAATTTGATGATTTTAGTACCTTATTTTTGACGTGTATATGGTATATTTGTAACATGCTAATTTCAATTTTTTGCTACTGATTAAGATGTGAGTTATATAAGTTTTTACATGCTCACCAATTTGAGAGTTGAGACTTGCTAACTTGTCTATTCCCCATGGACATTGTATTTTCTTTTACTTGCCTAGCACCATCATCCACATGTGAAAAGTAAGCTATTGGCCCACATAATCAAATTGGCAAGTCAAAGTATAATACTGTATTAAAGAGTAGTAAATACATATGATTCTCGTTACTCTTTCTTTGGGGGTAAGATAATTGTATTGAAAGCACCATATATATCTCATGGAGAGATAAATTCTACTAGTGAATAAACAATAAATTTATCCACGTCTTATATGTATGTGGGAGTATACATTCTTGTGTATATGTTAACGAGATGGTTGGATGAACAGAGAAATATGGGAGATTTTATGAGCCTAATCTTTCTCTCTCCTAAGGATATATAATCCTAAGAGCATTTAAGAATTTGCAGGAATTATCTATCTTTGTGGCTCTAATGAAATTTGAAGCCTCACCTCCTTCTTTGAGGCATAGTGAATCCCCACTATAGCAAGGTTTTTTTTTTTTTGGTAATTTTTAGTTGCGCCTAATGGGATGGGAGTAATGTTTTTGATGGTATTCTAATTGCACCTAATAAATGGAAGTTTCATTTTGTTTTATGCCTTTCCTTAGTTAGAGTATTCCCATGAGATATAGCCATATAGGCCTCTAATTGGACTTATTTATGAATGTTAAAAAAAAAATCAAATGTCATAATATCATATAGATGTCCTGTAAAAATAATATGTTTGCAAATAGGAATTTCAGTGTTAAAGAATGTATAATAGATTATCTTCAAATTGTTGTTGGGCGTTTAGTATCTAAAATCATATTAAAGATTTTTAAAAAATCACATAATTGACAAGGACCCCATATTGTTTGAATAATTGCTGAATTTTAATGCATTCTGGGCATTTTGCAATGACAGTAAGTTCTCAGTTTGACAGCAAGCTCATGGGCAAGTTTTGCATTGACAATACATTGAGGCTTTTTGACAAAAGCTCAACTGACTGATATTAAACATCACAGCTACACATTAGGAAGCTTCATCGATGCAATTTTACAATAAAATATGAAAAGAAACCGTTACATATGATCAAGCATATAAATTTGTTTTCTATACATAATTCGTGATTAGTAGCCACCAAGCATTATTTAGGGTTTTTCTTATGAATTTTCTATACATATATTAAATTGTTTAACCTAGATAGATGCATGGGGCGAGTGACCAATTTCTACAATATTGCAATAATACAATATAATTTTTGAACGGAAATCATCTCACTCTCACATAAAAAAAACTTATTACACCTCTTTTGTTGATCAAATCAACCCGATGTTAAGACAATCGTTTAACCCATGTTAATCGTAATTTGCACGAAGCTATTCAAATAAATTTGCGTGTTGTTGTGTGCATAATCATTGAAATAGATCTAGCAAAAGTCGTCTGATATCTCCATATGCTTATAAGAAGGCTATCATCATCACCATAAATGTCTAAAGAAATTACATACATAACTAACATAACGATTTGAACAATAACAAGTACTTTTATCCTCACATCGTATGATACCCTGGATAATAGTTGAGTAAATACAAAATATTGAATACTAAAATTTTGTTATTATTTTTTAATATTTTTATTTATAAAAAGTATAATATATAACTGCTATCATATATCATATTTAATATCTCTAATATTCCATATTTATGTCCCTTCTATAAGCCCTTATTTTGCTTGAAGGCATATTTAGAGAGCGTCAATAGAAATGATATCAACGACGCCTAACTTTAACTTCCTGAGCCCTTTAATTAGCTTAACTTCGTCCACATCTCCAATCACTGTCAGTTGTTCCAACTGCATGTTCGAGCTTACAGAATCAACTCCTGCGCCATTCATTTAAAATTAATTAAGTTCGGGTAACTCATCAATTATAAAGCATTTTTCTTAAAAAAAAAATTAAGTCATAAAAATCGATAACGCAAATCAACATAAATTTCTTAGAAGAGTGTATTTAGTTTTTTTTTTTGGGGGGGAAGGAGGGAGATACCATAGACACTGCATGCAGCATGTACTGCCTTTTGCCTTGCGCTGTCGTTATCCATGCCCTCGACCATCACCACAACTTTCTTCTGCACCTGAAAATAAAAATTATCATAAAATATTAGCTTGGTCATATTTTAACTAATAAAAAAACAATAATTTTGAAAGTGCATGCAGCCTAGCGAAACTGTTAAGACAATATTAAACTAAAAGTGAAATCATGATAGAAAAGAATTGAGGATATATGCAACAATTAAGAAAAATATAAAAGGAAAATTGATGGGTTGGAGAAATAGTTACCATTATGAATTTCGTTACGTAAAATCCTGGACAGAAATTGTTACGAGTAGTTTGTTGGGTATATAATGATTTTAATGCGTAGCATAATGTAGAAAGGCTCGGTATTTATACAAAACCTTGAAAATCTTGATGAATTTTTGGGTAACTATGAGTTTCCAAATTGTTGATGATTATGAGACTAATTGGAAAGTGAGAGAAGACGCAAAGCTCACAAGATCGGAGCTCTTTACAAATTTTACTCCGAGTTTCCTTAAATTATATTCTTCAGTGATACGATATTGTTATTACGGTAGGGTTGAATATTTAGTGGATAATACTATGCTTGGACCTTAATTCTTGAGTGTTTGATTATTGGGGCAGGGAATAAACAATTTCTTTTTGGTTTTTTTTTTTTTATGAAGTGGCTAAGTTTTGCTCATGGACTTAACAATCTCTTTTTCATTTCACTAATAGTAATTATGTGTTTAATAATTCCTTTGTATTGTGCCTGTTAACCCTTAGAATTCTTGTCGAGAAAGTATTCGGCCATAGGAATTTTGCTCATGGACTGTTTATAATCACATTTGTGACTATTTGAATAAATGTCTAGAATTTATATCTAGTGTGAATGATTTATGTATATTACTAGAGTACTAGCTGTTTCCGGAGAAATCTGAGTTGATGAGGTGGATGATGATTCGGAGAGAGGAAGGATTTACTCGCTACGGTTCCGAGGACGTGGCACGAGCGATCCGAGCCGAGTGACAATTGCTCGAACCCGCAAAAGGCGAAGCCCGGGGTGGTGGATCCCGGGAACGCCCTCCGACACTCAAGTTAGTATCTGATTTGATTGAAAGGATCGAGGAGATCTTCCTCGATATATGTGAAGGGATTCCTTGGGAGACGAGAAGATTTCTAAAGATGGAAGTTTTCGGGGATGAATGTGTGCTGATGAACATTGATGAATGTTCGAATGAGAATTGAGGGCTTAGAAGCTTGAGTAATTATCTTCAAATGAGATGTCTTGTCCCATCAACATACCATGCCTTGGGATTGAGGAAAGATGGGTATTTATAGGAGATTTTAAAGGGGTAAAATGGTACTTTTACCATGGTTTAGGGAAACCCTAGCCCTAGTGGGCTTTGGGGCCTTTACTTGGCCCGTTAAGGGTTATCTTGGGCCGATTCCTCCCTTATCCAACTGATTGGGCCCGGTCGGCCGGTGACGTTTCGGTTGAGCTGGAACTGTCCAGGAAATATCCGAATCATTTAGCCCCTCACGTTCGCTCCGCACGCCTCCCGAGGTGGGTAGGTGGAATGTGGAGCCCATTTTGAGATGCCTTTATGACCCCAAGTTCTTATAAATAGGGGGTGAGCCTTGAGAAGGATTGCCCATCTTCACTTCTTCATTTCTCTCCTCTCTTTTGATTTTGGGACAATGACTGCCGGAGAGCTTCCTATTGGGTACGAGAAGTTGTGCCCGGCTTCAACCGAGCCGAGGCCGAAGAGGCGGCGATTGAGTACCGTCGGCCGTCCTTTGTCTCGGAGATGTTCTACCGACTTCTCATCGACGACGCTGTGAAGATGGATCCGATCGACGATCGGGCCGAGTGTCTCAAGTTACTTCAAGCTGCGCTCCGCTCCGAGTGGGGTATACTTGAGGCTTGGGTGGAGTGCAACTACGATCGCATCATCGAGCGTCAACCAACGAGCCTTTATTTTTGGCGAACTCGCGCAACGGAGATGGAGCCGCTCTTAGCGTTGGCTCGTCATCCGACCCTCCCTTGAAGAGTGAAGAGCCGTAGGTAGCCCTCTTACTTCTCCTTACCATGGCAGGCGGGACTTGCCTAAGGAGAAGGGAGGGATCCCCGGCGGAGAAGGAGGGGGATCTTCCGGCGGAGAAGAGTAGGGACCTTCCGGCGGAGAAGAAGAGGGACCTCCCAGCGGAGAAGAGGAGGAACCTTCCATCGGAGAAGAGGAGGAACCTTCCGGCGGAGAAGAAGAGGAGCCTTCCGAAGGAGAAGTGAGATGGCGGTCGTCGCTGTCCTTTCATCGGGGTAACGTAATCGAGCGTAGTGCATCAGAATCGTGGTGTGGTAGCGTAGTATTTTTAACTTTAAACGCTTTCCTTTCCTTGTAATAGCGCGTTGCGCGCTCTTGTTGTAATGAATGAATGAATGAATGAATGAAGTTCGCTTCGTTAACTATGCTCTTCTTCGCTTCTGTCTTTTCGTTGATGTTACGTCGTGAAGAATGGTTTTCACATAGCCCCTTGGACTTAGAGAGTAATTTTTGAGCAACCTTTCAGCTCCGGAGGCTCGAAAGTGCTTGCGGCCTGTTAACCTTAAGTTAGGAGTGCGTGAGTGCCCATGACGGGATGGGTCTTTGCGCGACCTTTCGATTCCTGAAGGTTCGAAAGTGCGTGGATCGCCCATGACGGAATGGGTCTTTGTGCGACCTTTCGATTCTCGAAGGTTCGAAAGTGCGTGACTCGCCCATGACGGAATGAGTCTTTGCGCGACCTTTCGACTCCCGAAGGTTCGAAAGTGCGTGACTCGCCCATGACGGAATGGGTCTTTGCGCGACCTTTCGACTCTTGAAGGTTCGAAAGTGCGTGACTCGCCCATGACGGAGTGGGTCTTTGTGCGACCTTTCGATTCTCGAAGGTTCGAAAGTGCGTGAGTCTCGCTAGGGAACATCCCACGGAGAACGCGACCTCCCAACCTTCGTTAGGAGTGCGAGCGCCCATGACGGAATGGGTCTTTGCGCGACCTTTCAGCTCCCGGAGGCTTGAAAGTGCTTGAGAGATAGCTTCTTGAGGGGTATCACCTTATGGGGCTGAGAGTGCGATTTTGGCTCCGGAGGCCAAGTTGTCGGCCGACAAGAACCGACTTTGAAACCCAAAGGATAGCCCCTTGTGAAGGTAAGGATGTGACTTGCTGGCCCTCAAGGGCTAGGTCGTTGCTCGGACGAGCTTTCGGGCCTTGCCCGTTTTGCTTTGCAACTCTTGCAATTTTTGTGAGAGTGATAATTGATGATGATTTTTTTATTTTTTTATTTTTTAAAGACTCCTAAACCCGACCCCTAAAGACGACTTCTAAAATCGATCACTCGTCTTGCTCGCTTGCACTCCTCCTCTCGGCCCACTCTCTCGCTAACTCGCTGGGCCTACCCTCTCACTCCCGCGGCCCACTCTCTCCCCTCGGCCCCTCCTCCTCGCCGGGCTCGCCCCGCCTTTGCCCACTCTCCCTCCCCTCGGCTCTCTCTTACTCCCGCTGCTATCTCTCCCTCCCGGGCCCGCTCCCCCTCACTTGGCCCACTAGTTCGAACTCTCCCTCCTCCCGCCTCTCTCTCTCCCTTGCCCTAGCCCACCGCTCTGCGCCGCTATTGCCTTGCCCCCTCTCCCTCGCTCTGCTCGCTGCTCCTCGCTCTACTCTCTCTCCCGGCTGCTGCACTTCGCCACCGACCCTGTGTACACCCCATCCCTACTCTCGCGGCGCTATTTGCCCCTCCCCACCCCGGTCCCGACTTCCCCCTCGCCTCCGCTTACTCCACCCCCTCGGCCCCTCTATTTTGCTGCTACCCCCACCCCACATTGCACTCGGCCGGGTCACTACCCCCAGTGCCGACCGCCTAACCCGACTCCCGGACCGAGCGTTCGCCCGGCCCGAAACCGACCCTCGACCTCCTCGCACGCTCGCTCTCTCTCGTTTCCACGCTTCTCTCTCCCTCACCGGCTCTCTCCCGGACTCGGTCCTCCCGAGACCGACCCCTCCCCTCCCTCTCGCTCTCTTGCACTCGCCCTCCTCGGCCCGGACTCGGTCCTCCCGAGACCGACCCCTCCCCCTCCCTCTCGCTCTCTCGCACTCGCCCTCCCTCTCTCGGACTCGATCCTCCCGAGACCGACCCCTCCCCTCCCTCTCGCTCTCTCGCACGCTCGGACTCGGTTCTCCCAGAGACCGACCCCTCACCCCGACCCCGACCCCAGACCCCTCACGCAGACTCTCGCTCTCGGGCTCTCACTCGCTGTGCTCACGCTCTGTTCCGCCCTCCCCTCTCGCTCGGACTCGGTCCTCCCAGGACCGACCCCCACCCCGACCCTTCACCCCAACCCCTCACGCACACTCTCGCTCTCGGGTTCTCACTCGCTGCCCTCACGTTCGTTCTCCCTCCCGCCGACTCTCTCTCCTCTCGGACTCGGTCCTCCCAGGATCGACCCCTCACCCTGACCCCTCCCCCGACCCCTCACCCCGACCCCTCCCCCGACCCCTCACCCCGACCGCTCTCTCGCCCCTCACTTGCACTCTCAAAGCAAAACGTAAAAACGCCCCAAACCCTAACCCTAGAAAATTTTAATTTTTTATTTTTTATTATGTTGGCATATTTTTGGGAAACATTCCCGACCAATTTTATGCGTAAAAATTTTCGAAGGGGACGGAAAAAATACCGACCTCGAGTTATAGAGCGAATAAATTGTAGGCTCCTTCGTAAGGAAAATATCGACTCAATTCGTAGCGGAAATGCGATGGCCATGACTCAGCTGGTTGAAACATGTTGAGCTTGAATATATTAATTCGTTAATATAGGTCTTTGTAAGGTGCCTCGATTGTGCCCAAATCGCAATTTTACGTTGAAGGTCTTCGTTAGCTTCTTGTTTGCCTCCGAGTTTGATGTCATCGAACGACGTTTAGCGTTTGGGCTTGTGATAATGACCGTACGCCTTGATGGCTAAAAATCTTCTTCGTCTTTAATTTGCGAACTATCGCTCCCTTTTAGGACATCAAAAAATGTGGGCACCCGATTAACCTTTGCCTGAATCCGAGAGATAAGTCGTCGTACATTAAACCTTGTAGCGTTGGAGCAGTTTCTTGTTGAACAAAAGTGTTCTTCAAGGGCGTTGACCTTGTGCCTTTTCCGGTGACTTAAGGCTTGAGTGATGTCTCTTAGAGATCCTTTATGATCTTATGTGATCTTCGCTTGTCGAGTTACATACGCTCGCAATTTTTTCGTCCAAGAGGCCTTCTTTTGACGTTTGTACGCATTGGAAGACCATAGTCATTCTCTTCATGCTTGGCATTTACTTGGGTTATGCTTGGATCTTAGTCCGAAGATCTCACCTTGGAGTCAAGCTCTTTGGCCGTATCAATCCCTTAGGAGAAAGCGCCAAAGGAGGGGAGATCCCCGAGGATGATGGCGTTGGCGAGGATGCCAAAGATGGCTCCGCGGATTGGCCCCCTTTCCCCGACTCTTCGTGGAATATGAGTTACTTTTGACGTCCTGCGTGCCATATGACTTGATACTCTTTCGTTTTGCTTGAACTTTTATCCTCGATCGATCCTTGCTTTGATGCTTGTTGGACGCTTACTTGCCTCGTTGCTTCTTTTTATTGTTGCCGATTTTTGCTTTCTTGCCGCTTGGGGTACATGATCATAGTGGGGTCTTCTTTGAGTTTTACAACTTGGCTATCCCGGGGATTGTATTAGCCCCAGTGCTGCCCCCAAAATCGGCACAATGAAAAACATACAACGAAAGAACTAGTAGGCCTTAGGGGGTCATATTAGCCCCTACTTTTATTCTAACTTTGACAAAGTTAAGAAAATACAACGAAAGGAACCGGGACTTGGGTGTTCTAGGGGATTGTATTAGCCCCTATTCATGCCCCTAAGATCGTCTTAAAGTAAAGTATGAGACGTAAAGATGCAGAAAACTTGCTCATTGTATTGATGAAAGATCGAAGTCCGTACGGAAGGGAGGAATGTGTGCCCCGTTGAGCGCTTTCGGAAAAGTCGCGTCAATCGTGGGTGATTCCTTTACAAAATCTCTGGGACTTAAACTGGGTGGGTCTTTAAAGAAAGGCCCCACGCCGGATAATGAGCTTGAACTATTTACATAAGCACCACTATCTCATGAGCTTGATGTCTTTGGGAGGTGCAAGCCGGACCTTGACATAATCTTACGTGGTGGTAAGGCACACTATCATAGTCTCGGAGACTTTGGTTGGGGCTCCGCTTTTAGCTTCTTACCCTTAGGATCATTATGACTCTTCCCTTCCTCTTTCTGCTTCTCCATCAAAGGTCGAAGGCTTACTACATAGCATTCACGTGCGGTCTTTTGGTCTCCATAGGTCTCACCTACGGATCCATCATCAAGCTCATACTTCATGAGGAGAAGGTATGGAGCGACGACCGCTTTGATCCGGTTGAGGGTGGGACGTCCAATGATGACATTGTAGGTAGAGGGGATGTCGACCACTAGGAATTTGACTTCGATGTTTCGGCCCTTGACCTTCTCTCCAACCCCGACTGGTAGGCGGATCATGCCTACGGGGTGTATCGTCTGCTCTCCGAATCCGACGACGGGATTGACGAGGGAAACGAGACTCGAGGGGCATACTTCAGCTGTCTAAGGTATTCCATGGTGATGACGTCTACCGAGCTCCTCGTGTCGATAAGAACCCTGCGGACTATGGCGTCCGAAATCTTCGATGTGATGACCAAAGGATCCTCATGTGGGGCGGCCATGCTTTTCAAATCTTGTTCTCCAAAGGTCATTGTGGGCACCTTCGGAGGTGGAGGCTGACCGGTGATCGGGACTTGTTGAGCGCTCCCGAGGTGAGCCTTCCAGGAAGAGAGGGTCGTGTCCCCTGCAAATCCCCAGGTGATAGTGGCTACAATCTTAGTAGCATCGTCCTCATCGTAATGCTCATATCCTTGCCTTGAAGAACCTCCTTGTGCTCCATGAGTATCTTTTTTGAGGAAGCGATCCCATTATCCACCAACTCCCCAAGCGCCTTCTTTAACGCGCGACACTCGTGGTCGTTGTGTCCGGTTTGTTCATGAAATTCGCAATATTTGTTGGAAGCTCGCGCTTTCGCAGGAGTGGATATGGGAGGTGGTTTTTGAGCATGGGGTGCCCTTTGATCTCCATTAGAATACTCGGGGGTCGGTGTTGAAGTGGTGGTCAACTTCATTTCGAGGATTAAATTTTCCATCTCCTCCTTTCTTTCGACCTCATCTCCTTCCTCCACACGAGATCTCGTAGCTTCGAATAAAGTCGGCCGCCTTTCGGAGTGCTTCGCCAAGGTGGACACCTTTTGTTCAGCGAGGGAAAATTTGAATCTTCCGCTTCGAGTCCGTTAAGGAAGGCGAGTGTAGGCAACTCCGTCTTGCGGAGTCGGAGATAAGGACGGCCTCTCCATGAAACCTTCGGACACGAGTCCTTAAGGGTCTCGTTTCTCCCTTGCTTAATCTTAGAGAGGTGGATGCTAGTCTTCTTACGCTTGCAACTCGCGATGAATTGTGCGACGAACTTCTCGCATAGCTCCTCGAAGGAAGAGATGCTCCCTTGGGGAAGATTGTTGAACCATTTCTGCGTGACTCCCTTTAGTGTAGCGAGGGAAGAATCGGCGAGTAGGTTGCATCGTCCCCGTCCCGAACGTACATGTGGGACTTGTAGTACGCCAAGTGATCTTTAGGATCGGTTGTGCCATTGTATGGATCAATGTTTGGAACCTTTATCTTCTTCATTCGGGGGCATTCATGATCTTCTTTGAAAATGGAGTGTTGAAAGCATTGCAGGTTGGCCTTGAATCGGAGCCGAGAGATAGGGACGGCGCGGGGTTGGTGGCGTGGAACTTCCACTAGGGAAGGACTCTTCCTCCTCTCGGATCGAGGAGGAGTGCGCCCGGTCCTCTCCGACTTCTCGGGACCCCTCGGATTTGATTGCTCATGACGCCTTTCTCTTGATCACTCCCGCTCTCGGGCGGCGGACCGCTCCGGGTCGCGCCTGGGGCATTGCGGGCTCGATGAGAATTGCGGCTACGTGTAGCCGATCGTGCGGACCAGCGGACCTTATGCTCCCAGGGGCCTTCGCTCCGTGTTTCAGCAAGGGCGTCACCATGATCGTCGAACCATGCGAACGCCTGCTGTGGGTAGCATAAGGGGTCGAGGCCGTGTGCGCGAGTTGCAACATTCTCGTTGGCTTTATGGAGAGCTTTCTTTGCATCGATAATCCCTCGGGCATCGCCTTCTTCGTGACGCCTTGTTGGGAGGGCACTTGGCCGCTCAGGAGCAAGCGCAGTTGGTGCCTTAGTGGGTCGTCTTTGGAGCCGCATGGGAAGGCATCCCGCCCGAGAAGTGGCCAACAGGCTGACCTCCCTGGGGGTTACGCCATACCCGGGAGTTGGGGCGTAGTGGAAGGGCACGATTGGCATGCGTTGTTCCATGGTGATTCGCACTTGTTCTTGCACTTGCTGTGCAACGATCGCTTTAAGGGTCTCGATTAAGTTTTGGAGAGCCCCTAGGGTGACGTACCCCTCCGGCTGGGTGTGGCGGTTGCCGGTAGACCAGCTGAGATGATTCCGCATCCTCGGGTTGAGGAGCGTCGCGGGATTGGCCCCGTAGGCATTGAATGATGAGGGTGAGGGACTGGTGGGTTGTTCGTGTCGCGAGTCATTTTGGATCGAGATCGAGTGCCACTGGCGACCATATGCTACCTTCCTCCCCACAGACGGCGCCAAACCGTTTCGGAGAAATTTGAGGATGATGATTCGGAGAGAGGAAGGATTTCTCGCTACGATTCCGAGGACGTGGCACGAGCGATCCGAGCCGAGTGACGACCGCTCGAACCTACAAAAGGCGAAGCCCGGGTGGTGGATCCGGGAACGCCCTCCGACGCTCAAGTTAGTATCGATTTGATTGAAAGGATCGAGGAGATCTTCCTCGATATGCGTGAAGGGATTCCTTGGGAGACGAGAAGATTTCCAAAGATGGAAGTTCTCGGGGATGAATGTGTGTTGATGAACACCGATGAATGTTCGAATGAGAATTGAGGGCTTAGAAGCTTGAGTAATTATCTTCAAATGAGATGTCTTGTCCCATCAACATAACATGCCTTGGGATTGAGGAAAGATGGGTATTTATAGGAGATTTTAAAGGGGTAAAATGGTACTTTTACCATGGTTTAGGGAAACCCTAGCCCTAGTGGGCTTTGGGGCCTTTACCTGGCCCGTTAAGGGTTATCTTGGGCCGATTCCTCCCTTATCCAACTGATTGGGCCCGGTCGGCCGGTGACGTTTCGGTTGAGCTGAAGCTGTCCAGAAATACCCGAATCACTAGCCAATATCAATAAGTAACTTTATGTTATACAATTAGTTGGTAGCAGTCTTAGTATCTAACAATTAACAACTAGTAAAATAGCTAAGCTGTTTATTAAACAGTTAACCACTACTAAAACAGTTAACTTTACCGAACACACCTTTTATGTGTTTGGCAACTTAGAACCTATTCATCAATAACGTTTGAAGTAACTTTTAGTGTTTTAACCGAACTAACCAAATATTAGTGTTCAGTAAGAACTGCTACTGAAACCACCATTAACTATGGTTCCGAAAGACTTTTTATTACGGTTATATGACATTGTGTATGTGGTCGTAATTGTAGATGAACATCTTTTGTTATGGTTCAAACTCGTAGAAAAAAAACCTATTACTATGGTTCATTTGTAGAACCGTAGTAATAGGCTACAATCATTAAAAAAATCATTTTATTCGAGAGAGAGAGAGATGTGGGCATCTCGTGCCTCAATTATATCAACATCGCAATACAATGAACACCATTACAAATGAGGGAATTGAACCATTATAGAAACCCATGCAGCCCAACAAAATCGATCGAGTAAATGAACAAATAAATGAAGATATAAACGACATAGATTCGGCGAAAACTATAGTCGGATCCAATCAACCCCCAATTCAAGACCCAAATCTCAACGCAAATTGCACAGAGAGAGAGAGAGAGAGAGAGAGAGACCTTGTACCTGAGCCATCTATTTTCGCCACCCATGATAATAGAGAGAGAATGAGCGGGAAATCGGAGAGTCGAAAAGCAGGAGGTTTTTTTCTTGTAGGGCATCTGAATGGGGAGAGAGAAAAGAGGATGTTGTTCTTGCAATATCATGATTCAAAATTCAAAATCAATCATAGCAGAAAGTGATAACATATTAGAAAATTCATAGATCGATTTCTCTTTCTCTCTTTATCTCCCTCACCTTCGAAGATCTTTTGGTCGGAGAATCGAAAACATAGGCAACAACGAAGGATTCGAGTGATGGAGGCTAATAGAGTATTAGAGATATTATTGTACATAAAATAATTGTAAATTATTTTTCAGTATTATCTTCTATATATATAGAATGTCCGAGTCCCATATTGGGTGAGTCATTCTATATATATAGAAGATAATACTGAAAAATAATTTACAATTATTTTATGTACAATAATATCTATAATACTCTATTAGAGGCAATAATGTACTTGGTCGCCATTGTTGACATGCAAAAAGGCAGGTAGGTGTTGAAAAGGGAGAAATTGAATGAAATGCCACCAAATAGAGATCGATGGAAACCCTATATTCAATTGAAAGAGTAACAATTCACCTCTAAATTCTCGATGATTGAACTCATAGTTTCCTTTCCAAAAGCAGAACCCATAAACCCTAGCCTTCACCGGAACAAATCCGAGAAAAATTGCAGAGAAAGAGAGTTAGAAAGGAGAGAGATGAAGAGAGTTAGAGAGACGAAGAGAGGGAAGAAGGCGTATCGGCCAGCGAGAGACTCCGACAATCCGACAGGCGGCAACGAGGGGACAGTGAGGCGAGGCAATAGAGGCGAGAAGCGGGGACGAGGGAGAGAGAGGAGAGAGATGGAGTAGAAGTGGGGAGGTTCTTTTGAGGAAAAAGAATGAGAACTAGAGAAGAAGAGGAGGAGCCTCTTTCGAGGGGAGGGAGTGAGAAGAATAATGTCGGGGTATTTTTTTACTATGGTTTAATAAAAGAATCCTAGTAATAGACACACCTATTACTACGGTTCTTTTATTGAACCATAATAAAAAGTTGAGATATTACCTATTATTGCGGTTTAATGAAAGAACCGTACTAATAAGTGTATAAAAGAGCACCTATGACTATGGTTCTTTCATATAATCGTAGTCAAAAGTAGACGACTTCATCTATGACTATGGTTCGGTGAAAGAACCGTAGTAATAGGTGTAATAAAATACCGCTTATTTACAAAAATGTCACTGCCTTATTTTTTATGACGAGTTTTGCTTTAATTGTTGTAAATCAACCATAATAAAAAGTTATATATATAGTAGCGAAGGTAGTGTTTCAAGTAGCGTTTGCAGTAGCTTATAATATTTCCAAGTAGTGTTTACGAAAAGTTAAGAATATTATTTTTTCACATTTAAAAATAGCGTTTCATTTTTTTTTTTTTTGACAAAAACATCTCTTTATTAATTTATATTTGGAAAATTATCTATATCCTTTTACATCAATTTGCAATAATCAACAAACTTAACCACTAAATTTACCAAGCACATTTATTCAACCGCTTAGTTGTACAGACTATTCACTAACGGCTAAAATCTAACGAGTTATCCGCTACTCAAATAGCTTATGTTGCCGTAATAGTTAGTGGTTAGCTGTGAAACTAGTGTTTTAAATTATGAGTGTTCGGAGCAAGTAGTTGTTGAGGTAGCCGATTAATGTAAAATGACCAAAAAGGACATGTATTTTGTTTTGCTTTTTAAATTTTCTTTTTGATTCTTTTTTTTTAATATCCTGTACTAGTCAAATTAAAAGATCCACTAGATATTTTCTATCAATAATTAACTTAGTATAATTAACTTAGTATATTTTTTATGATAATTGTATAATAAGTTTGGGTATAAAATTTTCAATGTCACATATATTTGAAGAATCTAAATGGATATGATGTCTTTTTTTATTTCAAAATCAAACTAATTAATTTTTGTAATGACATTAAGCATAATAGTAATTACTAGCTTCATATACTATAAAAAAATTGCTAACTTAATAAAAAAAGTTCACGATCACATACTACTATTAATAACATGCTTATTACAAATCAATGTTGCAAAATTAAAAACCACTTCATATTAGTGATTGGTGAGAGTTATATGTTTGATGGATTGAAGAAGACAAAGGATTCCAATGTGTCAACGAATTATCAATGGAAAAAGAATTTTACGTGAAGTGAAAGACTCGTAATTTTTATAAAATAACAAGGTCATATTCAGAATAAAAATACAGCCTTTATATAGTGCTTTCGAAATGTTAATCATCCTAGTGTTTGTAAAACACTAGTGTAACCTATAACATCTACCTTAACACTAAGTTGCCAAACATATAAAATTTATGGGAAGTAGTAATTTGTGATAACTAAATCACTAAACACCTAAAGGTGTGTTAGCCACTAACTTTTGAAATAGTGGTTAATATTTTAGAAGAGTTAAAATACGAGCTTAAGGGCCCCTTTGGTCCACTATTTCCTTGGCTCTTCATGGAGATAACAACATCTAGTAAGATATTGTTACATACGTTACATCTCATCAAGTATGCATTTGTATGTAACATTGCGACATTTTGTTACCCTTACCATGACCTGATTTGTTAAATGATTTGTTTAATGACATGATTTGTTTAATGACTTCCGGCACCATAGCTAATGTAGTTGCATTGATTCCCTCTATAGAGCCTCACCTTTCTTGAATAAAACTTGGATTGCGTAGCATACGTGGGAACCTCTAATACTCCAGGAAATCCTGTACAGATCATGGCTTTTAATTTGTTGGTTCTTGCAGAGCTCGTGGCTTCTTTGCTCTCTTAATCGTTTCGATACCGTATCACAAAATCCTGTTTGTACTGTTAATGTTACAATTGCCTTGTTGATGGTTTCTAAAGGGTTTATTCTTTGAATCACATTTGTCAGGCACAGAAACAACTGAAATAATGCTGCACATTAATCTCAGAAATTTGGCTCTCATCAAATTAAGTCAACTTGTCATTGCCATGTATCATAAGTCTGATTGCACCATTATACCTCTGGTTCAGCACGAAGAATAGCCATGCATAGAAGTCTCCTAGCTTGGATTTGACAAGAAGGATGTGACGAATGCTTGATATTGATTTGAAAGGAATAAATATGTAGCAAGATATTGATGAACAAAGAAAGACATCTAGGGGCAAATCATTTCACTTGGAAAGTAGAATGCTGACGCTAGAAATTTTAAATAAGGAAGTCCATTTTTAACCGATTTCTTGATAAGAAATACAACTAAACTTTTTAAGATTTAAAAATATCACTAAACTTTTTCAGTGAAAAATGCCACTAACACTTCCAAACTTTCATGAAGATGGTGGTATTTTTTAATGTTTTGAAAATTCAAGTGATATATTTTATTTTATTTAAGCAAATTTAGTGATATTTTTTACAGGAAAAAAAAATAGTGACATTTTTAAATATTTGAAAAAATTTAGTGAAATTTTCGAACAAGAATTGTAGTCCCATAAGATTTTGATAAGAATTAGAATACTATTATAATGCAAATAAATGGCATTGGTACTAGTGATAAGTTTGAAGAGGTAAAAATTTGACAACACCATCATATATCTCATCCTTCAAAGACTTTCTCAAAACCAAGAGCTAAACGAATCATCCTCTGTGGTTCATGGGCCTGACCAGCCGGCGTCTTCAGCTCCTTCTGATTCTCCCATTTCCTCGTGTCTGTCCCCTTCCCCAGTTAGATTGGGCTCGTCCAACTGTCTGCTTCGGACTCGACTTATGCTGTGTAATCTTCTTTCTCTCCCGAATCGGCCAGTACGTCCTGTGGCCTGTTCCCCATCCTAAACCCCTCCGTTGTCGCCTCCCATGTCAGTCCCTCTTCCCGAGTCCACCCGCTCGTCGACGAATCCAGTGGGTGTCCTTCCACTTATCATCGGCTTATTGTTACAAATGTTCATTTTATGCAAACAAGGGCTAAGACGGGGTATAGTCAAACCCAAGCATATTCAGTCCATGTCTGTGTCTTTGGATGAAGTGGAGCCTACCAAACTTCAAACAAGGCTCTCAGCATGCAAAAATGGAGTGATGCCATGTCCAAGGAGTGACATGCTCTTAATTCCAACTGTACATGGCAATTGGTTCCTTCTCAACCGAGTCCAAATTTAGTTGGAAGTAAATGGGTTTACAGAGTAAAATATCATTATGATGGTTTATGGAGAGACGCAAAGTTAGATTGGTAGCCCAGGGGTTTCATCATCAGGTTGGCATTAATTATCATAAGATGTCAGACCTGTTGCTTTATTGGCCTCTTTGTCAGTTAGATGTAAAAAGAAGTTTTCCTTCATAGTCATCTAACAGAAGATTTTTAAATGAAATAGCCTCCTCGGTTTATCAATTTAGAATTTCCCCACCATGTTTGTCACCTTAAAAGGGCCATTTATGCATTGAAAGAGGGTTTCTTGAGTTTGATTTCGTCATTTCAGCAGTTTTTTAACTGTCACATGAATTTATTTATAGCAATGCTGATACTTCTATGTTTGTTTATCGCACTGGCAGTCACATTTTGATTCTTCTTCTTTTATGTCACTGACATCGTCTTTACTGATGGCACCCCTCTCTTTTACATATGCTCATTGCTCTACTCAATTTTCAATTAAAGATATAGGGGATTTGCATTATTTATTTTTGCCTTCAGGTGGTATCTCCAATGTTGTAACAAATTAACTTGGATACTTGTGAACGCAGCCTTTGGCTCCTAACCAACACCTCACTTTTCTTTGAACAGGCCCAAATGTCACGTATCGTAGTGATCTCGTCATCTGTAAAAGGGTCCCAGGGGCTGATAACATCTGAATTTGAAACGCGGATCAACTTGACCCAGGACTCTTTCACCCCATACTCCGTCATCACCCAAACATCAATCTCATTCCATGGAGGATGTTCCGTAGTCAAGAAACACAAACACCCGCCAAGAGTTCGTAAATGTGCCGCATCACCCAGCGCGGAACCAGCAAAGGACAGGGCAGATCTTCACCCCATCGATTGCCTCGAAGATCGAAGCAACGGATTCCATTACGTAGACTCAGGAACTTCCAGTGGAGTAAATGATTATCAATAAGGGCACCACTCTCCGAATGTGGTAATATATATTTCCCTGAGGTACTTTTTCAACCAAAGTCCACGAATCTGATTTCAAGCTATACACTTTAACCTCCCGTAGTCTACCATGCATACGCTGAATATTCGAAACTCTCAGCACCTTGAAATCATTGTTGATATTATCAAACCCGAACCCGTAATTAGAAGGCATGACTCCATGATCACAGTAAACCTCCTTGTAGATTCCAGTTGATGGATTGAATATGAGGAGAGAAGGATGACAAAGCATGCAAACCAAGCCATTGCAAGAGCCGATGATGAAAAGACTTCTGTTGGAGATACTCTCCGAGAAGCGGAGCTCGCGGGCAGGGAGTCGCGGGGAGTCTAATTGGAGGGAGTGGAGAGTTTAGCCGTCATAGCCTTTGCCGATGAGCGCGAGCTTTCCGCTCTCATTGTAGGAAAACAAGCAGCGGCGGAGGTGATCGTGGTCGAGTTCGGGGGTTGAGATTATGGCTTTGAAGGATTTGGAGACGCACTTGAATCGGGCAAGAGACTTGATTGGCAACTTGGGAAGTATCTTTGTGGCAGACATGACATGGTGATTTGATTTTTCTCTCCTTATTACATGCTATGAAAACATGCTAGTTCTCTCCTTCCATGCTCTCTCTCTCTCTCTCTCTCTCTCTCTCTCTCTCTCTATATATATATATATATATATATATATATATATATATATATATATATATATATACCTGGCAATCGGGTCATTCGGTTCGGGTTCGGTTCGGGTTAGTTCGGTTCGGGTTAACTTCGGGTCAATCTTGTTCGGGTTCGGTTCGGTTTTGGGTTCGGGTCAACTTCGGTTCGGGTAAACTTCGGGTCGATCTCGTTCGGGTTCGTTCGGTTTCGGTTCGGGTCAACTTCGGTTCGGTTCAACTTCGGGTCAATCTCATTCGGGTTCGATTCGGGTTAATTTCGGATCTAGTCGTAATCGGATCACTTTTTGGGTCAAAATCGATTCAAAATTGTACCACTATAGGCACAAAAGTACATCCCGAGAGACCCAACAAAAAAATGTGGGTTGGGTCACTTTTATTGAGGTTAAATTGATTCGGATCTGATTCGGTTCGGGTCATTTTGGGTTCGGTTCGGTTTCGGTTCGGGTCATTTTGCATTCGGGTCGGTTTCGGTTCGGGTCATTTCGGTCGGTTCGGTTCGGGTCGGTTCATTTCGATTTTCGGTCAAAATCGGTTCAACTGCTTCGGATGTCGGTTCGGTTTGGGTTTCGGGTCGTTCGGGTTGACCCGTTCGGTTCGGTCGGCTTTGCCAGTGTCATATATATATGATCCACAACCCTAGCTTTCCTTTCAAGTCAACGAAAAACAATAAGGAATCTTCATATATTATCTTTATTGATAGACTTGGTAAACCGACCCGAACCGAATGGGTCAACCCGAAATCCAAACCACACCGACATCCGAAACAGTTGAACCGATTTTGACCTGAAACCGAAATGAACCGACCCGAACCAAACCGACCCGAAATGTAATGAACCCGATTCGGACCCGAACCGAACCGAAACGACCCGATTCGAAACCGAACCGACCCGAAACCGAAACCGAAATCGACCGAAATACAATTGACCCGATTACGACCCGAACCGAATCGGACTGAACCAAATCGGACCCGAATTTGAATAAAAGTGACCCAAACCCGACTCGACTCGAACTTGAATTTGACCCAACCCCTTTTTCTTGGCAAGTCTCTGCTAAGAGAGGGTGCTTTCCCTCCAAAATCTAGTTTTTTTTTTTATTTTATTTTTGTTCCTTTTTTTGACAACTAAAATAAGAGAGGGAGCTTTCCTCCAAAATCTAATTGTAATTTTTGACAAAAATTTTGATTTTTACTAGAGTAGAAGTAGAGATGAAAATCTTGATTTTTGCTAAACAAATGAGAGGAAAAAAAATAAAAATTGAAAATTTTTATATTATAACTTTATAAGATATTATTAATAGAATTTAATTTAATTTAATTAATAAGTTTAGAGAATTTATATTACAAAATAAGTTATTATTTTGTTCATGAAAATTAAGGTAAAATATATAATTTAAAGATTAATAGAACGTGTAAAAATAGATGTAATTTAAAGAAAAATGAAATATGTGTAAATATATAAATAATTTAAAATATAATGAAATATGTGTACAATATGTAATTTAATTTGTATAAATAAGTTCAATTCGAATTGTATTAGTATTCACTTTGATTTAGCAAATTTATTTGAGATTATATTGACTCAAACTTATCTAAGTCGGGTCCGTTTAACGTTAAATATAGTCATTACATGAATAAGTTAAGTACTTAACTAATATCCATGATACTTGATTTAGTAAATTAGTAGTCATTATCATCTCTCGGTATCTCACAACTTTATTTTTATTAATCTGTACTAGTTTGAATTTGACCAAATTGATATCAAATTTAGCTCTAGATTAATGTTCAAATTAATTCAATTAATTGGTTAGAAAATTATAATACAAGATGATAATTGTAAGTCAAGTACTTATGAGTTGAGCAATAACCGATTAACTGACTGACTAGATATTCTTCTTAGTTGGTTATTATGACTAGTGGCCGATGAATATTCAATTTTCATTTTGATTTATCAAGATCATTTTAGATTGTATCGACTCGAACTTATCTAAGTTATTCTAACATTATCTTTATAAATTTAACATCAAATATAATCATTCTAGAAATTCGAACCGTTGCCATTTAGTCTATTAGTATTGTTATTATGTCGGTTCACAATTTTGATTTTATTGATTTTTGTAGTCCGTAGACAGGTTCGGTTGAAATTGTACTAGTTCGAATTTGACCAAATCAACTTGCCATCGTATGAAATTAAGTGTCAAATTATGGTTCACATTAGTTCAATTCATTCATTACAAATTACAATTCATCGTAGTAAATTCAGTTAATCCTAACTCTTATATCTATCGATCGTTGTTGTCTTGCGATTTCGTTTTTGATACTTATCAATAAGTTTGAGTTGGATTATACATATGTGACGTATTGAAATATCAACTTGGTTTATCTTGTTTTAAATTTAGAGTGAAATATTCAAATTTTGCTTGTTTACACTTATAAGTTATATCTCTTAAAAGTTACTAGTATTTTTTTTAATCTGTACAAAAACAAACGTGTAAAATAAAAACACTAATATTCATAATATATTAACTTTATAAAATTTTATTTTTCTTCAACTCAAAAAGGTTTTGTAAAAAATTTGACACGACACGATCGAATATCAACCCGGCACAAAAGTGATCCGACCTGATTTTAACCCGATCTAAAGTTAACCCGAAATTATACTCGAAACTCACCCAAATTGACATTGACCCAACCCGAACCGAAACCGACCCAAAGTTGACCCGATCCGAAATTAACCCAAACCGAACCCGAACCCGAATCAAAACCGAATGAACCCGAACAAAATTGACCCAAATTGAACCGAACCGAAGTTAACCCAAACCGAAACCGAACGAACCCGAATGAGATTGACCCGAAGTTGACCCAAACCGAATTTGACCCGAACCCGAAACCGAACTGAACCCGAATAAGATCGACCCGAAGTTAACCCGAACCGAACTAACCCGAACCGAACCCGAACCGAATGACCCGATTGCCAGTGTCTATTTATTGATATATAATATAATATATATTTAAGAGATAAATATGGGCAAATTATCTCTTTTTTCTGTTGTTTTATTAGTGGGGGCTCGGTTTAGCAATTAATTGTTTGTGCTACTGACAGAGACAGTCGTGTGTTGAGGAATTTGTAAGGGGTTGCACTAGTTTTCTTTTTTAAAATTTAAGTTATTATATATAAGTTTTTATTTTAATTTTTTAAAATTTATTTTCTATTTTTATGATTCTTTTTTAAAAAATAAAATTCATTCCCCTAAATTATATCACGTTATTGGGTCTATAAATCCGAATTCATGACATAATAAGTATTTGTAGAGAGAAGTCTTTTTGAACACCCAAAAGGAAAATTAAATATAAATATAGATCAAAATGAGCTTGAACATTTAGATATTGTCCTCAAAATTGTTATATCTAGATATATATATATAAATTGAAATAGGCTTGAACATGAGTGCTTATACCATGGATCCTAGTTTATTGACCGTAACATCTTAAATGATCTAGAAACTATCTATTTTTCGCCATATATCATGAGATAATTGGATGAACGGTGAAATAAGAGGGTTTTGTGGGTCCAATCTTTTTCTCTCTCTTTGAAGTATATGTTTCTAGGAGCATTTTAGAATTTGTATTTATTGACCTAGTGATATGTAGAGCTGGGCAACGAGTCGAGTCGAGTCGAGTTCGTGTTCGTGTCGAACTTAAACGGGTTGAAAACAGTCGAACTCGAACTCGACCTATTTAATAATCGGGTCCAAAATCACCGACCTAACCGGTTTATTAACTAAACGGGTTGACTCGAACTCGACCTATTTAACTAAGTTGATGAAAATATAAATTTAATATAATTCAATGAAGAAAATATTATAACAAAAAATAACACATTTCCAAACTTGTTTCATGTTCAAGCATTAAGCACCGTAGCTTAAAAAAAAACCGTATAGCATTAGCATATTACAAACCAACTAAATAAGTCTAAATTCAAATTACAACCAACTTGAAATTGTCACATTGAAAACCGGCCCAAAATTTCAATTCCCCTAATTTTTAAAATTAAAATTTTAGTTACCCTAAAAATCAATACTAAACAAATAAACGGTAAACGGTAAAAAGATCGACCTATTTAACCTAAGTAATTAATCGTGTTAAATAGGTATTTTTTCATGTCAAGATTCTCAACCTTAACCTAACACATTTATTTAAACGATTTGTTCGTGTCAACCCATTTACATAAACGTGTTGAGAATTTGTACCCAAACCCGCCTAACTTCGTGTCGGGTTCGGGTCGGTAATCGTGTCGTGTCATATTTTCCCAACTCTAGTGATATGGCATAATTTGAGGAAAGAAATCGATTTTTTTTTTTTTTTTTGGAAAGGGAGACCATGAAAATAGGATGTGAATTTTTAAAAAATTAAAATAAAATACTACTTATAATAAATTGGATCATAGGTCTATGATGTAATTTGCTCTTAAACATTTAGAGACTAGCTAAAACTTAATAGATTCATAAATTGTGGTCCAATTTTACTAAATTTTATAGGATTTTTATAATCTCTCAGGTACATGATATCAATTAATTGAACCCCCAACTATTTTGACGTAATTTTACGACTTTGACTATTGAGGATATTGCATAATTAACACCTAATTCCTCTTACTGCTATGTCAGTAGGTAATGTGGCATATACCAACAAAAATTGTGATGAACCTTAAATACCCCCAATATAAAATTCTTCTATGCATATTGTATAAGAAGAAAAAAAAGTAAAATAAAATCCATGACCCCGACCCTCTCTCTCTCTCTCTCACTTACTTTCTTCTTTTTCTCTTCTGAATCAATTATCAAGTTCTCCATTGTTGATGTAATACCAAATTTTTATTTTCTTTTAGGATAGAATATGTAATACCAAATATTGAAAATAATATGTTTTGCTAATTTGGAAAGTAATTAGGCACCATTTTTTAAAATTAATTTCGTTGAATTTGGAAGTTTTTTTTTTTTTTTTTTAAGGTTTGCCATCGATGGTTCTTCAAGCTTTGGTTCCCAAACATTAAAGGGAAAAATTTGTTGTCCAAGATGTAAAGTGCACCAAATTAAAGTAATTAGGCACCAAATTTGTTGCCGTCAATTGGATAAGATTTCTTGAGGCCTTATAATTCGTATGTTAAATATGGAGGTTTCATTTGCTAGGAACAAAAAGGGGCCTTATTATTGGTATGTTAAAGAACTTTGGCTTCATATCAATTGGAGGATTGCTATCTTATCAGGTTTTAGTTTTTAGTGTGCATTAGAACATTGTTAGTGTATTGTAGAACAAACTTTAATGTTAATATCAATAGTACTGTGGTTTTAGTTTTAAATTTTAGTGTATATCAGAATATTATTAAATGTATGATAAATTAATGTTTAGTGTTGAACTTTAGATTATATTATGGTTTTAGTTCTTAGTGTATACAAGAACGATGTTTAGTGTATTATAGATCAGTATTTAATATTTTGGGTAATAGGATTGAATGTTTTATAGATCAGTGGTATTGTGATTTTAGTTTTTAGTTTTAGTATATATCATAGCGTTGTATAGTGTATAATAGATTAGTATTTAGTGTTGAGTTTTAGATCAGTAATTATGTAATTTTAATTCTTAGTATATTATAGATAAGTGTATAGTGTTTTGATAAAAAGGTTAGAGTGCTTTACATAACTTGATTACTTGACTAAGAAAGCATAAAAAACATAGTATCTATTTAATTACTTGACATAAAATTTTAATAGTACATTTATTTTATGTAAATATAATGTTTTGAAACTAAGTAAATGTTAAAAAAAAACCTCCATAATGTATATATTTTATAAAAGAAAAACTTAACAAATGTTTGCACAAAAATTGTAAAACAGATTAGAAAACTAAAAATATTGCAAATAAATTTCGAATCATAATAGAAATGTAGAAATTCTTAAAAAATAAATATTTTCACAAATTCTAACCAGCAATGTTTAAACCTAAGACCTCTTAAATTATACCCAAATTACTTACCACCGTATCAAGAGTATACTTTTGTTTTATTTTGCAGCAGCAAAATATCTATAATATAGTATTCTGCTTTAATGGACCGTGATTGGACTTATTTCTCTTCGGCTGGAGTATATAGAAAAGCTATATACCCTAGATTGTTTGGTATAACGACTGTCATTTCCTTAGTTTTCTTCATTTTATTTCATTTTTTTTGTTTATTATTTTTATTTTCATTGTAACTCTTTTTTTCCTTTTTATTCTAAATTTTAACTGATCATTTCTTCTCTTCTTTAAATCTAGTTAATTATTATATTTTCCCTCTCTAAATACATTTAATTTAATTTTATATTTTGTGTTTTTAATTATCTATTATTTCATTAATTCTTAAATGATATAGGTATTTAATGATCCTTTCTCTCTCGTGCGTTGCCTAGGGTTTGTTCCAGGTCCCATATCCATCTCTTAGTCTCTCTCTCATCTGAGCTCAACTCCCTTCCTAAACAACTAATTTAATTTAATTAAATTCTTCAGACGACGAAAATCCCAAAAGAAGCAAAAAAAAAAAAAAAGAGGGGCAGGCTAAGGGGATTAGTTTATTGTAATTTGTATGATTGATTTGTGTCTTCGGCATTTAATTTTCATCTCAAGTTCCAACCTTTCTTCGTCCATATCCCAATTTTAGTTTCTCTTTTTTTTTTTAAAAAAAGGAGGCCGAGAGTGCCGCGGCGCCACCATCGGACCATCATCTCCACCGCCACAAGGATCGCGCAATGAAACTATGTCCTCCATCAACTTCTCTTTCCAAGCAGGAACTTATCACTGAGTTGGAAGAATCTCAGGAGGTGATTGTTTGAATTCAATTAGAACTCGTGGCGCCTCCTCACTCCCTCAACACCTCTCTGTTTCTATGACCTGGCGACAACCAAACTGATTTTTCTGGTGAAAAAGAGAGAGGAAGGTAATAGAGTAATGAGGAGAGATGGAGCAGTTGAGAAGCAGCAGAAAAAGTGACGTGGTGGTTGTCTCCTTAAGGGGTATAACAGTCAGCATAATATTTTATTAAGGCTAATTTTAGCAGCACAACACAAAGTATCTTTCCAGTTAGCCTTCTCTAATTGACGCATTTTAGCTTTGTTTTGGAATTGACATTTACAAGTGACCTCCATTCTGCAAAAGAATTTACTGATGGTCTCCTATAATTTTCCTTTTTTAAATTATATTATATTAAACTAAACTTTTAAACAAAATTAAATCAAATCAAATGAAAAAAAAAGAGATGTAGATGAAGAAAATAGTCTTTGAGATCTTTTATTCTTAGTATAATCTTCAAAGTTGCATAATTTTATACTTAGAAGCGGGTATTACAATTAGTCTACATGCTAAAATTCTATTCTTATTAACTAAATTAAATGACAAGAGTTGATTAAAAAAATCTCTCATTTTTGACAATAAGAATTATTCAACAACTTTAAAAAAAAAACTCCCCGTGTTTTGTTTTTGCCACACCAATCCAGTCACAACTTCGGATCGTGTATAGTAAAATATTAACTCACTGCAAAATCAACAAATTAATTCAAATAAATGGTTTTTTAAATCAAATATTAATTTTAAAATAAAAGATAGCAACAAGTTACTAACGTTAATTTATGTGGAAACATGGCATAGAAGTCACAAGAGCTAAACGAGAAATAACAAATAAAAGCAGAAAATAACAAATAAACACATTAAATTAAAGGGGAAAGTAGAAAATAAAAAACAAACAAGTCCATTAAATTAATAACGTCAGGGGTGGGTGAGGGAAGTCATAAGAGTTACGAGATTACAAACCGCAAACCACAATAACGTCACGGGGTTAGGGAATGTTGTTAGAGTAAAAGTTTACAAACCCAAATTATCAAATACATAACAAACATTAACCATAATTAGATAAAGTAATTAGATAAGGGGAGAAATTAGATAAGTGAAGGACTGACATTTCCATCGGAACCATAATCCATTACTGTTCGGTCTAAATATTACGTCATTTATACTCTTATTTACTTAGTTTTTGACTCGTAAAATAATATCATTTTAGGATTTTTACTTGTTTTTCTTACTTTTATAGGTAATAAATCAAATCGAGACAATAACAAAAAGTTTGAGTAAAAAGGAAGCAAAACGAGAAAGATAATGGTGTGCACAGGCAGAAGTGCAACTTCGCACAGCTGTGCGTAAGTCGCACGGGACCAGTGCGAGGTCGCACGGCTATGCGACTTGACCGTAAACTTTTAGAAACTTGCACAGTACCCGTGCGAAGTTGCACGGCCAGTACGACAGCCCAGCTTCGCTTTTCGCTCGGTTTTACAAGCTATAAAAAGGAAACTTTGGCTCTGATTTTGAGAGCTCGGTTTTGAGGGATTTTAGGAACCTCTTAGGTTTCTTGCTTAGCAAAAATAAAACTCCATTAGGGGGAGATTAGTGTACAGATTTGTAAAGATTTTGGATTCAAGCCTTCAATTTTAATTCAAGCATAAGTTTTCTCTTTCTCTCTTCTTCTTTACTTCTAGTTTAATACTTTGATTGCTCAATTTAGTTCCAAGATTCAATTTTTATTAGTCTAGATGTTAATTATAGTTAGATTGATTACTTGTTTTCATGCTTGAGTTTAATTATCTAGTTTATGCTCTTGTTCAAGTCGGTTTGTGTTAGTTTGTTCTTTAGTGTAGTTTTTATGTTTATTTCATGTTTTTATGTCAATTAGTTGTTAAAGTTGATTGCTTTGGTTATGATTAGCCTCCCTAATGGCTAATTAATTTCGTTTAGGCCTCAACCCAACTAGTTTATGCTTGTTATTTGAGATTATTTTTCATGCCCACCACGTGTTCAATAAAATGTCCGAAAGGGATTTTCATCTTAATTTTTGGGTGATTGGTCTATCACTTTAAGGTGGAGACAATTTACTAACGTAGGTATAGAGGATAGTCGGGATTTTGGAATGAGAATAACTCGAATCCTAGTTAGGTCCATAGGTTACTACTCTTGTAGTCTAATTGGGCTAACCCCACAAAAGTAGGTGGTTAGAACAATTAGATTAGCTCATGACCTCAAAAGTGTGGCTTGAGTGGCCTTTGATGGTGCAACCGACCACTCCTAAATACTTGCATAGACTTGGTTAGGTTTACACTTGTCTTAATTAGTTAGTTTATTAAGTGGTAAAATCACAATCCGAGTATCCTTTTATTGCTTTATAGGATTATATTAGTCATCATATCTCTCATCTTTATTGATTCGCCTAGATAGAAAGTTTAAGATAACTTTGATATTTCAAACACAACTCTCTGTGGACACAATCATTCTTGCCGGCTAGCTACAACTACGCTCGTGCACTTACGGTTATAAATTTTAAGACTTAAATTCTTCTTAATAATTACACCTACAAAATACAAATTTAAAGGAGAATATATTAATTAAATTATTAAACATGAGAGGGGAGAAAAAATGTGAGTTTATTATCAAGTGCTATTAATTAAATTATTAAACATGGGAGTGGAGAAAAAATGTGAGTTTATTACCAAGTGCTATTAATTAAATTATTGAACATGGGAGTGGAGAAAAAAGTGAGTTTATTACCAAGTGTCGTGAACTAGTCATAGTCGCCCTGCCCTTGGTTGCCTTCTTTGCCTTCGCTGTCGTCATCGTCATCAACTAAATCCTCGGACTGGAGTATCTCTTAGCTTCAACAAACTTATATCCGACCTCTTTTTCCCAGCTTAAACCATACAAAGACGACATGCAAAGTGATCGCAATTAAGATAGTTATGCACTTTTTCCATTTCATGAATCGGGTTACAGACAAAGTACACACCGATCAAGCCGATGTGGGGCTGCAGTTAGCCAATGGTCCAAGGACTTTTACATCCCGAACAAATGGGAATGCGTGGTGGCTTAGGATAAGTTTCGTTGGCCAGATCATACAATCATTGTCTATGATACTGGACACTCATGCCCCACATTCCTTCTCCGAGCACTCGCCTCTATTATTGTGTTACATTTTACACAAATGTTTTGCTGCGTCATGTTTGAAGGTGAGTATCGTAAAATAATTTTACGTTCACGTAGCCCATTGAGAACCTCAAGTACCCCATTTATAGACGTAATTGATCACTCCAATAGTAGAATGGACATCGAGAGTATCGTAAAACTTATCACCTTGCGATGCACATCGAGAGAGAAACTTTCTTTTCTTAATATCCTGCCATTCATTGCCATTTGAGAGGGCACAACTTTCTTTTCTTATTATGCTGCCATCCGTTGCCATTTGAATGGGTACAAAACAACGGACATCAAATTAGGAAATTGAAAGGGAAAAAAGACAGACCAAAACGATTGCTTTTGGAGAGGGTACAGAACAACAGAGATCAAACCGACAACCGAAGGGGACAAAAAGCTAGACTAAAACGATAGTGTGAAATAATAAATAAGGCAGAGTAAAATGATGGTGTAATACAACAACAAAAGTCGATAAACGATGTCGTAATATTGTCGTAATACAACAATAAACGTGGTCAAAAATTACGTACCACCTTATACTAATATATAGTGGGAAATTGACCTTGAGAATCAATTACTTTCCGATACTATTTAAGGTGATAGTCTTGCAATTTTTTGCTTGACATAACATCTCTCTTCCCTCTCTTATAGTTGAATATGGTACAAGATTTAATATAATAATTATAGTAACCATAATAATTAATATTTTTTATTAATACTAAACTAGTACTACTGTAAATAATATTTGAAATTATAGTATGATTTTCCATTGCATCAATAATCTATCTAAACATATATAATATATTATACAATATATATATATATATATATATATATATATATATATATATATAAAATATAATATAATATAATATAAAATCTTAATCGAGTAATTAAAAAAGAAATCAGAGCAAGCTGATGGAGGTTTTGAATCCTGAGCCTAAAGATGTCCATTTTTCTTTTCATAGTATGGCAATGAATGACAAGCTGAATGGTGTTCCCATCTCCATTCCATTGTTGAAGTGATAATTTCGTTTATAAAATGGGGTTGAGGTGCTCAATTACCTACTTTAACGCAAAATCTTTTTCTCATATACTCACTTTTAAATATGGCGGCCCAACACATCTGTGTGAAGCGTAATGTAGCCATAGAATGAGTGTCAAAACAGGGAATATGAGGTGATTATGGTTGTCCTGTTTCACCGACGATGCCTCTATACCCTTGCCGACAAGGTATATCCCATCATACGTCGCTATCCCATTTGTCCGGGATGTCAAGTTACCTTGAAGCATTGGCTAACCGCTACTCCACATAAGCTAAATCTTTGTATACTTTGCGGCAACCAGATTCACGAAAGAGAAAAATACATAACCGACCTAATTGCGCACACAATGCATGTCGTTTTTTCATGTTTCCTTACTCGGAATCGCAGCAACCCAGCCTGCCCCGGCTACAACGGCGATGGCGAGTGTCTACAACTATGGACTAATTGGGAGGAGGACGTCGGTTATAAGTTCATCGAAGCTAAAGAGAGACTCGAGAAGGAGGATTTACTTAACAGCTTATGATGACGACATCAACGACAGACATCAAAGAATGTGGCGACGGTGACGAGCAACGACGATACGAAAGAAGGTAGCGACTACAATACGTAAGAAGGCGGCGGCAACTAAGCTCACGACACTTGGTAAGTTACCTTGATCATCCAAATTTAAATTCATAAGTAATAAACTCAATTTTTTTCTCCCTCCAATGTTTAATAATTTGATTAATATATACTCCATTCCATTTGTATTTTGTAGGTCCGATGGATTATGGCATTGGTTCTTATGAAAATGACGTCCTTTAATTATCTAATTTCTCCCCTTAGCTAACTATGGTTAATGCTTATTATTCATTTGATAATTATAGTTTGTAAATTTTAACTCTAATGACTTCAACCTCTTATGACTTACCACCCACCCAACCCCCAAGGTCATTAATTTAATATGCTTGTTTGTTTGTTATTTTTTGCCATTTAATTTAATAGGCTTGTTTGTTATTTTGTACTTTTGTTCTTCTACTTCTATGTCAGGTTAATACCTTGCTGCTATCTTTTATTCTCAAATCAAGATTTAATTTTTAAAACAAAGGACTTATTTGTATTAATTTGTTGACTTTGTATTGGGTTGATAAGAGTTTGAAAGGCAGGATTTAAAGTTGTAACTGGAGAGGATGTAAAAGAAAATAAGAGATTTTTTTAAGTTGTTAACTAGTTGTAACTATAAAATACAACAACGAAATATGTGTCAGGATTTAAAGTTGTAACTGGAGAGGATGTAAAAGAAAATAAGAGATTTTTTAAGTTGTTAACTAGTTGTAACTGTAAAATACAACAACAAAATATGTGTCAGCCATTTCGTACCGCCTTATACTGATATATGATGGAAAATTGATCTTGAGAAGGATTTTCTTTTGGTGCTATTACATGTGACAGGCTAGCATTTTACTTGACATGACATCTCTCTCCCTTTATTATAGTTGAATATGGTAGAAGATTTAAAGTTTGTTTAAATTAATATTTATTAAAGTGTTTATAATCGCTAACAACTCTTAACAACTTTAACAACTCATAATGGTTCTTAACACCTGTAACCGTTATAATACTATAAACGCTATATAATATATTGTATAAAATATAATATATTATATAATATATAATATATATAATCTTAGTCGAATTATTAAAAAAGAAACTGAGGGACAATGCTATCTCTTTAACCAATGGTCCAATGACTTTTTACATTCCGAACAAATGGGAGTGTGTGGTGGCTTAGGATAAGCTTCAGTGGCTAGATCATACAAACATTGTCTATGATACGGACACTCACGCCCCACATTCCCTCTCCAAGCACCGCCTCTATTGTTGTGTTACATTTTACACGGATGTTTTGTCTGCGCCATGTTTGAAGGTGAGTATAAGAAAATGATTTTATGTTTACGCAACCTATTGAGAACCTCAAGTATCCCATTTTATAAACGTAATTGATAACTCCAATAGCAGAATGGACATTAAAGAGTATCGGAAAACCGATCAACTTGCGATGTACATCGAGAGAGAAACTTTCTTTTCTTAATATCCTACCATTTGTTGCCATTTGAGAGGGTACATCTTTCCTTTCTTATTACGCTGCCATCCGTTGCCATTTGAATGGGTACAAACCAACAGACGTCAAACTAGGAAACTGAAGAGAAAAAAAGACAGACCAAAACGATTGCTTTTGGAGAAGGTACAGAACAACGAGAGATCAAACTAGGCAACCGAAGGGTGACAAAAGGCAAGACTAAAACGATAACATGAAACAATAAGTAAGGCAGAGTAAAACGATGTTGTGATATAATCACAAAAGTTAGTAAACGATGGCGTGATACAACAACAAATATGGTCAGAAATTACGTACAACCTTATACTCGCTATATGGTGGGAAATTGACCTTGAGAAGCAATTACTTTCTGGTGCTATTTAAGGTGATAGACTTGCATTTTTCTTAACATGACATCTCTTTCAACATCTCTTTTTCCCTCTCTTATTGTTGAATATGGTACAAGATTTAATATAATAATTATAGTAACTATAATAATTAATATTTTTTATTAATACTAAATTATTAACTATTGTAATTAATATTTGAAATTAAAGTATGATTTTTCACTATATTAATAATCACTACAACAAATCACTACTTGTGCCATAGAAGATTTCGTGGCACAAGTTTCAAATTCTCGTGACTATGCTATCTTGCCATAGAAATTTCTAAAATGAGCCCCGTGGCATAAGTGATTGTGGCAAGGTTGTTGCCACAGAAAAATGACTACTGTGGGTACAGGAAAACCGGTGGCCACGGAAATACTCATGGCAAGGTACTTACTTTAGCCACGGAATACCAAGTGGCAAATCTAATTCTAGGCACGGAAGCCACCCGTGACATACTATATGTTATCTCGTGGCAAGTTATCTTCTTAGCACTCGTAGCAACTCGTGGCATGCTGCAGGTTATTCCGTGGCAAGTCTTCCGTTAGTAACAAAAGTACACATGACATCATGGCTATGACAACCTCGTAATTCATAAATAAAGATATTAGTAACAAAACCACTACAAGCACGAAACTAAGCGACGCAAGTCATTGGATCGACGTCTTAATAAACTTAGAGATGTGATCTATGCATTATATTATAACAAAAGATATCCATTAATTTGTTCAAATATTCAACAAAATCCCTAAATATGGACATAATATAAAACTCATGTTCAATCTAAATTCGGATAATAGAAGATCTATGTAATATAAACATTAATAAATCATTCTAAAAAATTAATATATGTAAGAATATATTCGACTTCAACTTCACAAGATGCTTGAAATTCGTCACTATTATCCTACAAAACACGAACATAAAAACAGCAAAATTAGTATCTTTTCAAAATCCAAATTTGATGCAATTTAATAAATCATCGACGACATATGAGATTCTTATCATTATCAAAGGCTTGTAAGTCAAACCCATCCACCCCCTCTTTTGTCCTTCCGTCATATGTCCTTTTTTATTTATCTAGAATATTGACATGACCACTTTCATCAATAATAGGTTAACCCCTTATAATGGAATTCGATCACCTCCGAGTCCAAAGTTATGGCTAAAATAGCTTCAATTGCAAATCAATAAAGTAATAATTATATTTATATTTCTTTTTCTTCTTCAAATCCAATAAAACATGAATGGTTGGACAAGTCATTGAAGTTATAAACAAATAGAACTATGGAAGCAAACATAGCATCAATGTAAGAATTTAAAAACAAGCCAAGTAACATGTCCAAGAAAGCATACGGTTACACTACATCATATTTCTAGGTTGGAGAATTTCTACTCGGATTGCAAATACTACAAGAATCCATATGACCAAACTAATAGGCCAAGTACAACTCAATCGGGGAACATAACTTAATAAAGCACAATATATTTGCAACGTAAAAGGCGGTATATAAGGATCTCACAAAGGAAACCAAACACAATATCGAATGTTAAAATTTTGGAGCTAGTGACTTGTATGAAACTTCTATATGCAAAACAGAGAGATCCAAGTTACGAGTTATGAAATTAGAGGTAAATACACACCAGTGCCAATATAATTTCAATATTCATCATATTCCACCTCATCAACCTCCTAAGAATAAGAACTAGCATAGTAAAATCACTAAAGTCAATAATACACATGACTTACGTCATCACTCTTCGGACTCGAACAAATAGGAAAATAAGTTCTCAACTAAAGTCACCCAAGGGCTCAATCTCATCTCATTTAGGAGGCAACCACATCTAATCCAGAAAGTCAAGTTTTATCAGGATCTTTAACTCATTAAGATACAAACTCCTGATTAATCTTGAATTCTTGATCATATTCATGCCTTATGGGTAATTTCTATATAATTGAATAAATGAGTTGCTTGTAGTGTTTACATAGGATAATCATTTCTCTCACAAAAAGTAATTTAAAAAATAAAAGTGTACTATGAAACAATTAATTACCTACCTACTATACAACAAAGAGTAAAAAAGGTGAATTAAAGGTGGGTAGCTTAGGCTGATTATTTATGTTTTTACTTTTACATTTGAACTTTTACCAACCAAAACTTGCACTACTATAGGGTAATGACTAATTAAGCAAAGATTGTTGGAGCTTGGGAGAGAGAATGTATGTTTTTATCTTCTTTTAAGACTTTCAATTTCTACCATCTAACTATTATACTTTTAAGCATATATACAATGATGGTATGTGTATAACTTGCCGATATAACTTGTTATGTGTAAATTTTTGAACGTATTTTCTAAACATTATGAAATGCATATATATATATATATATATATATATATATATATATATATATATATAATATGAGAAACATATATCTTGAACAATAAAAATAAAACGCACAAGTAATAAAAGGCACAACGAGTCTTCAAAAATTTCCCATTGAATTAAATAGAGTGTTGACAAGCTAAATCTCTTCTATGCAAGTCAAGATTATGCATAATAATAAAGTAAAGACAATTAATGCACTAAGAGGGGCTCACTCACTTGGGGATGATCTAGCTAGTCTTGTTTGATTTTGACAGAGCAAACCTAACTTGGACAAGGGAAAGCCCGTAAATTAATTAAATCAAAGATTTAGATTCACACAAAGATTATATCTTAAATGATAACACATTAGATTACAATGCAGAAAAGGTTTGATAAACTTAATTTTACAAATTGTTGCTAGGAAACCCGACGAATAGATCATCTACTTAAATCATTTAATAGTTAGATATCAACGTGAGGGATTCAAGCGATTCCATCATTTTAGAGATGGGCATTGTTCTTGTGGGATTATTGGTGACTGGTGAACCTAGAAAAACACTAAATAGCTCCCGCTCCCGATATTATTACTAGATAACAAGCTCCTTCTCTAAGTATGATTACTAAAAAGAGGTGCCTATTTTAGCCATTGGTTACATAGACAGAAAAGTTTCAAACTTAATATGCTACCGATAGCCTGGATAAGAATACTAGACTAGACTAAAGATTACATATGCCAACCATTTACCGAAGCTGATAATATCATCTTTAGAAATCGGGCATTTGAGAACCTAGAAAGGTGCTGGATTTAAACAAGGTCTTCTACATTTATGGTCCAAAACTGGGTGTACGAGCACAAGAGTAGAGATTAGACTGCATCGGTATGTGACTCGTTAAACCTCGTTTTTATCTGTTTTTAAGACATTATTTAACCCAATTCCGTGATGATTTTAATGATATTTATTTAGATTTGGGTTAGATTTTGCTCATTTTCTCTTTATCTTCACCTAAGCTTATAAATATCTTTATTACGGGTTTTGGGCTTAAATTTGAGAGATTCGAGGAAAAATTGATGAAAAGCGATGAAGAGAAGAGTTCGGGCCCAAGAGGAGGCAAGAAAGAAGCCTAAAGCACATCAAGAGACCTTGCACGGCCCCTGTGTAAAGCTGCACAGCCGTGCAGTTCATCGAGCGAAAGGCCCGAAGTCAAGGAAAACCGCATCGCCCCTGTGCACACCTTGCACTGGCCGTGCGACAAGTTACTGAAGATTGAAGCCGTGCACGGCACCCCGTGCAGAATCCACACGACTGTGCAAAATGGGCATAGTGTTCGGGGTTTTCGCATAGGCCCCGTGCGGAACTCCGCACGGCTGTGCGAATTGCGACAGAATTTTGCACGGTACCTCGTGCGACTTTCGCACGGCCGTGCGACTCATTGTTTCGACGATTATTTAAGTTTCCTAATTGTAATTGTTGAAGGATTCTATTCCATAATTTAGAGATTTAGCTAGGGTTTTCTAGAGGAGCTCGAGAGGAGTCAAGAACACTCATTATTGTTCATCTACTTCAAGTTTTTATGATTAAATCGCATCAAGTTTTTCATTCGGTAATCGTAATTTCTTCTCTTTATCTTTTCTTCACAATTTCTTTTCGTTTCTCTATGGCTATTTTCCCCAATCTTTGTCAATTGTTTAGTATCATGTTTTGGGGCTAATTTCTCCACTTAGGTTGGGATTGATCCCTAGTATGCCTTGATAATCATGAATTGAGTACCAATTGGATTGTTCTATACTTGTCGGGTTAGAATTCACTTCGTTCATCACTTTTCCATTGATTGCCTCGAGAGAGGACTCTTTTGCCTTTATTAGGATTTTGTGAACATCGAAAGATGAAAACTTACCTAGAATGACGTTGTGAACGATTAGAATTTCAATATAAAAATAATTAAGATTTTAATCGGGGTTGTGAGATACATTCTTTATAATTTTGCCCTTTATTAATCCCATGAAAATAGGTGATTGGATTGTACAAGATTAGTCTTTGACCTTCGAAAGTAGGCGAAGATAGGCTTAATTGGAGTCTCCCCTTCTAAACTACTAGCATAGGAAAATCTCAAACGGTATTCGATTCTGGTTTCGGGCATATTAGAGTGATTAATCCCGATCTAAGGCTTTTTATTCATTGATCTCTCATAGTTATTTTGTTTTTAGTTGAATCCAAAAACCAAATCACTCGTCAAGCCGAGTTTTTACCTAGATCGGAGTTTTTAGGTGGATTTAGTATTTGAAAACGAGTTCCTTGTGGACACGACCCGTACTTGCCGGTTCCTAACTACAGACTACACCGTGCACTTGCGGTATAATATTTCTCTCAACAGAGTGACATTCTTTGAAACCGCTAAAAAAGATCTTTCTTTGCTCCATTTACTCGGAATTATTCACAGCTGCAGATCAATTTAAAGAATGAAACTAGATTTTCATCTTCGTAGCTATTGTTTTAAACAGTTATCTAATAACCAGTATGTAAAATTTATATTTGGTGAGAATAATCGAGTAGGTAAAACTCGACAAATTAGAATATCACACAAAGCTCCAAACTAAACTATATAGCATAAAAATGACAATGCCTGGCAGAAGGGGTTGGAGATTTCTTTTGTAAAACACACAAAGACAAGTACGGACAACAAACACCAATAATATTCAACAAAAGCGTAAGCAAACTCCTCAAGCCAATAATCGATCATAAATTTGTGATGATTTGTGGGACATTCCATGATCATTGAAGTCGGACATGGTAAGATGGTATCGAGCCCACCCACAATAGCGAGCCATACCAATGGATGAAGAGCCCTAGGTAGTTGCCTAGGGGGACAAAGATTCTAGATTTAAGCACAACGAGAACGTTGTTTTATTTTAGTAAAGGAGACTGTAACATTCGGATGTCGTACATGGGTAAATTAGAGGAATTGACAAGGCTTATAAGTGATAGTGAAGGTCTATTATAACAAGAAAAACTTTCCCTTTTCAACCCAATTTAGAAGGAAGAGGAGCAAGATTGATGAAATGAATGAGTGAATGCGGGAAAGAGAGAGTACCAGGAATCGGAGGCGACATTAGCGTACTCGAGGAGCAACATTGGTGAAAGTGAAAGTCGGTGACGGAGTGTAAAGATGCCAGCGACGAAGGGGACGGTTGCTAGTGATAGAGAGGACTAAGGCGGAGGCTAGAAGCGATAAGAGAATAGAGGGGTGAGGAGGAGTTTTAGGGATTGAGAGAGCATACAGGATTAACAGGAGGCTAGGATTCGCCTCTTGTTTTTAAAACCTGCGTCAAAATTTAGCATAGGGTGAAATATGCAATTCTATTAGAATTAGAAATGAAAATATGACTCAAAAATCCGATTCTATTAGCATCGGATAATTTATTCGACTTTAAAATCTGATGCTAATCGCATCTCCTTTTTTATTCTGATGTAAATAGAGTATTTTGAAACATCCGATGCTAAATATGTTACTATTAGCATCGAGTTTTGGGTAGTCGTTAAATTCGAAAATATCAAGTCTTTTGTAGTGTTTCCGTCCTTTTTAGGTTTGACACATATAATTGTTTGTCACAAGAATTTCTAATCATGACATATTATTGCCACAAGTAGTATATACTTGGGGCATAACTAATTTTTTGCCATAGTAATTTATGGTCGTAACATATTATTGTCACGGTAGTATCTACTCGTGGCACAAGTAATGTTTTACCACGATAATTTATTCCCGTGGCCTATTATTGCACGGATAGTATTTTTTGTGGCATAAGTAAATTTTTGCCACAAAAATTTTGATCATGGCATATTTATTATTTCATATATACACACTTGTACCGACCAAAAATTTCCCGTGGCAAGACAAAAAATTGCCACGATTTTATGATTCTTGTGGCATAATTCGTGGCACAAGTGATGATTTCTTATGATGAATATATCTAAACATATATAATATATAATATATTGTACAATATATATAATATAAAATCTTAATCAAGTAATTAAAAAGAAACTGGAGCAAGGCGATCAAGTTTCGAATCTCGAGCCTAGAGATGTCCATTTTTTTTCATAGTATGACCATGAATAGCAAGTTGAACGGTGTTCACATCTCCATTCCGTTATTGAAGTGATACTTTCGTTTATAAAATGGGCTTGAGGTGCTCAATTTCCTACTTCAACGCAAAATTCTTTTCTCATACCCACTTTCAAATATGGCGGCCCAACACATCCGTGTGAAGTGTAATGTAGTGATAGAGCGAGTGCCAGGATAAGGAATATGGGGTGATTATGGCTGTTCGTTTCACCGACGATGCCTATATGACCTTGCTAACATGGTATATCCCATCATACCTGGCTATCCCATCCGTGCTGGGATGTCAAGTTATCTTGAAGCATTGGCTAACTCGCTGCTCCACATTAGCTAAATCTTTGTGTATTTTGCGGCAACCATATTCACAAAATGGAAAAAATACACAATTGGCCTAATTGCGCACACAATGCCTGTCGTTTTTGCATGTTTCCCTACTCAAAATCGTAGCAACCTAGTCTACCCCGGCTATAACGGTGATGACGAGTGTCTACAACGATGGAGTAATTGGGAGAAGGACGTTGTCAATAGGGGTGTGCGAAAAAACCGAAACCGAAAAATCGATAAAAAAGCGGTTAACCGATTAATTTTTTGTGAAAAATCGGTTCGATTAACCGAACCGGAATTTTTTTCGGTTAACGGTTCGGATACGGTTCGCGTTTTGAAAATTTTCGGTTAACCGTCCGTTAACCGATCCGAATTTTTAAAAAAACGCTTGAAATTGGAATTGGAAAGGAAACCCTCGAGTCGTCATGCTCGCGCTGTGCCATTGTCCTCTCACTCTCTTGCTGCTCCTCTCTCTCTCCTCTCGCCTCCCCTCTCGTCCTCGTTCGCGGCGAGCAACCGGCGACCTACCGGCGTTTTGCCGACGATAACCGGCCCGCGTCACTCCTCTCACTTTCTTGCTGCGATTCTCTCGCCCAGCTGTCGCTTCCCTCCTTTCTCTCTCCCTCTGCCTCCCCCTCTGTCCTCGTGCTACGGCAACCGGCGACGCTCCACTCGGGTTCCCCCTCTTTTTTTTTTTTTTTTTTTTTTTTGCGAATTCGTGTTTTTGGTGTAGACGGGAAATTGTCCATGAAGTCGCTCCTGGAAGTAGCAAATAATTTGTTTACGAAAAGCATCTTACTGATTATGCATTACTTTGATAATTAATTTTATGCCCCGCTCATTGTTTGATAATATGGACGACTTTGAGAAATCATCTTACCGATTATGCATTACTTTGAGAAATCCGAAAATCATTACTTTGATAATATGGACGACTCGGAATTCATGTGCATTGCATTGATAATGAATTTTTTTTATTTATTCTATCCGAAATCAATGATTATAGACAAAATTCATTTCCCATTGCTACTAATTTCTTACTTGTATTGAATCCTTGTACTAATTATGGACGAAATTTTCTAGTAAGGAATTAATATTTTGATAGTGACATTTTGATTTATTCTCTGCTAGGGTTTGTGTGTAGGGATTAATGTTTTCAAGCTCTAGCAATAGCAATTGTAATATGGATTCGGATGATGTTCATGTCAACATAGTTGAAGATGAAAGTGACAGTGATGACCATACTTACATGGAAGTGGAGGATCTAGAGGCAGAAGTTGATGTGCAAGCTAAGGAGACTAAAAAGGAGCCTAAACATTGGACAAGTCAAAGTGTAAGTAAGCCACCTCGACCCGAAGCTAGTGGTAAGAAAAAGAAAAATCTGAATATTGGTGTCATTTTCATGAAACTCAAGTTGAAGAACAAGTGAAGTGCAAATACTATAGTAGGTTGATTCGAGCCTCTTCTAAAAATGGGACTAGTGCTTTGAAAAATCATTTGATTAGGTATAAGAGGTATCCCGCAAACTTTGATAGGAAACAAAAATTGATTGATTTTCATAGTGAGACCATTGTCAATGAGGATGGGTCTCGTGCAAATTGTGAGTGTCCCTCGGTGTTGGCAATTTGATCATGATGCTACTAGAAAATCCCTTGCAAAAATGATTATTGTGGATGAGTTGCCTTCTATATTTGTGGAACGTGAAGGTTTTCGTGATTTTTGCAAATTCATGTGACCTGAATTTGTTCCCCCTTCAAGGTACACAATAACTAGAGATTGTTATACACTTTTTATTGATGAAAGGAACAAACTGAAAACTTTCTTTCAAAAATTGTCTTCAAGAGTCTGTTTTACCACCGATACTTGGACTTCGGGGCAAAATTTGAGTTATATGTGTCTCACTCGCACATTTTATTGATGATGATTGGAAGATGCATAAGAGGATAATTAATTTTTGTCCTATTGCTGGTCATCTTGGGGAATTGATTGGGAGGGCTATAGAGAAGTGCTTGATTGAATGGGAATTGAAGAATATTTTGACTATTACTCGTTGATAATGCAAGCTCAAATGAAGTAGCCATTCAAGTATCCGAAAAGAAGAATTAACCATTGGGGGGTACTATTTTGGATGGGAAGTACTTGCATATGAGATGTGTTGCACATATATTGAATCTTGTTGTGAAAGACGGATTAAAGGAACTTGATCCTTCAATTGTTAAAGTTCGTGCTGCCTGTAAGATTTGCAAGGTCTTCTCCTGCTAGGCTTCAAAAGTTTAAAGCTTGTGTCCAAAAGGAAAATATTGATAGTAAAGGCCTTATTTGTTTAGATATTGAAACAAGATGGAATTCCACATATTTGATGCTTGAATGTGCTTCCAAGTTCAAACAAGCATTTAGTAACTTGGAATCTAAAGGTGGTCAATATGTGAAAGAGTTGAGAAAATATGGGGTGCTCCTACTCCACATGATTGGAATAGAATTGAGGCATTTTTACCTTTCCTAAAAATCTTTTATGAAACAACTTTGATGTTGTCCGGATGTCTTTATGTGACGGGTAATACTTATATGCCTCAAATATATGGAGTTGGGTTAGCGATATCTACATATTGTGATGATGAGAATGACTACATTAGGAACATGGCTTATGCAATGAAGGGCAAATATGAGAAGTATTGGGCAAATGTTGATAATATCAATATTTTGTTATTCATTGCCCTAGTTCTTGACCCAAGGTACAAGTTAGACTATGTTGAGTGGCTTGTTAGGAGCAATTATGTTGAGGAGAGTGCAAACATGTTGTTCCTCAAGATCAAGGTCACTTTAAGGTCCATGTTTGATTTCTATGCATTTTCTCTACCTCAACCAAAGAAGAAAATGGAAACATCAAGTTGTGTCTCTCCTTCGGTTTCTAATGTTCATTGCATTAGCAAAGTGATGGATGTGAATCAACTTCTAAATATGAAATACAAAAGAGAGAAGGGGACCTTAGAGAGTGAAAAGAAAAATGAGCTTGATAAATATTTGTGTGATGAGTGTGAGCCAAATGACGATGGATTTGACATTTTACAATTTTGGAGGGATCAATAGAAGCGATATCTTATTCTTACTTTGATGGCTCGAGATGTGCTTGCTATGCCAGTTTCTACGGTTGCTTCCGAGTCCGCTTTTAGCACCGGAGGTAGAGTACTTGATTCCTTCCGCACTTCTTTGACTCCTAGAATGGTAGAAGCTCTTATTTGTGCTCAAGATTGGCTATGCAAGTCACATGGCCCTCACATAATAAAGGAGAATTTTCTTCAATTAGAGGATTTAGAGAATGGTAATTTTTCTTATCCCTATTGTAATTATACATTTATTATCCATATTTATTATTATTTTATATCAATTTTAATTTGAAGAATAATATTAAACTAATTCAAAATGAAATTAATTTTTAGGTATGGAAGACTTGACTTTGAATCAACCCACAATTGCTATTGACGAATCTATGGCCGCATCGGATGACATGTGACCGGTAAATGGAGTTGGTTGTGCTGCCTGTTGGTGCTACGGTGCTGCCGCTGCTGCTCGCTATTGCCGCCGCTGTTGCCGCTGCTGCTTGCTGAATCCGCCCACTGCTGCTGCTGCCTTAATCTGTCCATGAAGCTGCTGCTGCCTGAATCGCCCACTGCTGCTCGAATCCGTTGCCTGAATCGCCTAAATCTGCCTGGAATTCGTGGACTTCACTTTGTGTATTATAGTTCAAGAACAATTTGTTTTGCTACTATGATTTTTAGATTTAATTTTGTCTGTAACTTGGTGCCAAAAACAGATTTTTAGATTTAATTTTGCAAAACTTTGAATTTTTTTTCAAATAACGGTTAACCGTAAACCGATCCGATTTTTCCGATTAACCGGACTTTTCGGTTTGGTTATGGATCGGAAAATTTGCGATCCGAAAATTCGATTAACCGGAAAATTCGGATCGGTTACGGTTCGGGTTTTCACTATCCGAAATTCCGGTTAACCGAAAACGCGGTTAACCGGTTTTGCACACCCCTAGTTGTCGGAGGTCCTATACGTAAATGCCTAAATTGTTTAAGCAGAGCATATGACAACACTTCTAATGTAAGAACCGTCGTCATAGGTCAGAATTTTTTTAAAAGTTTTTTGGTTTTTCCGTACCTCTGTACAAAATACACAACAAAATACATCACAAGTTACATAGCAACAATCAACATCCACAATTTTCCAATATATACAAAAATTTCCAACTTACTACAACCACAAGTTCCATCTTGAACAAGTTCGACAACACAATTCCATATTTCACAATAAGTTCCAAGCAACGAATATATTACAATGTCTGTGAAATTATAATACAAAGACTACTATTTCAAGTATTTATGTGAACCTATTTACCCAAAGTGATGCTTTTGTAATAGATTTAGTTATGCATTGTCTTTATGACGATATTACTTACTTGGAGTTGTTGCAGAGGTAGCCTGGACAACATATATACATCATATTTGCTGTCCAAGCTACCTCTGCACGAACTTCAAGTAAGCAATATACTCATAAAGACAAGCACATAACTCAATCTACTAAAAACATCACTTTGGGAAAATAGAGATGAACCTTTTGGCATAAATATTGAAGTCATTTATTCCACAAAATTGAAAGACCAAGAAATGGAGCTTTTGGCATAAATACTAAAAAGGAATACACAAAGAGGTCATCCTACGAGCAATCTCTATTTCCTTTGTCATTTGTATTGCTTGCTTAGAGTTCGTAAAGGGGTAGAGGTGGACACCTTCACTTCTTCTTAGAGAGGTTCCTCTTTTTCTCCTTATGGAGGTTCCTCCCCTTCTCATTCAGTAAGTTCCTTCGGACCGGAGAAGAACGAGAGAAAGGGCCCTCCACCGATTCACTACTCTCCGGTGGCGACCGGACGATGAGCTCATGCTTGAAGTGGCGCCTCCACCTGCCACGTCACTTGTAGATGAGTGTGAATTGCTTGCCTGGATTTCTATAAGATGGTCAAAGTAGCACTCTACCCAGGCTTCAAAGAGGTCCCAGTCGAAACGCAACACGAGGTTGTTTGAGAGCATGAGTTTCGTCAAAGTTTATAAAATCCATCTCCATGGCATCATCAATCGGAAGGTTGTAGAATGTCTTCGTAACAAGGGATGGGCAACAATTGGCCACAACAGCTTGCTTGACACGGTCGCTATTGAAGCATGGGCACACTTTCTCGTAACCAGCAGGAAGTGCTCAGTAACTCATTTTCGCTATGATCGAAGGGGAGAGTTAAGTTAAAGAATTATTCTTACCAACTCCTTCAATAAAGCCTCTACCCCTCTTCCCATTCAAAGAATTTTTTTGCTTCTAATTGTTTACGTGTGATATATATATATATATATATATATATATATATATATATATATATATAGTTTCCTTTTGCTTCCAATTTTAATGCGTTATACATTATCATAAACTAGACATGATTTTATTTGAAATTTTATATAATGCATAGGATAAATTAATATGAATAAAATGTTGGGGTCATCCCTTTAATTCGCTTTAACAACCCCAAGACATAATCACAATCGAAGTTCACATAACGCTTGTTGTCTTTAACAATGAGATTGGGTTCACAAGGTAAGACATAGAGTCTATGTGCAGCGTGGGTTGGTACACGAAGAAAGGAAAATGGATAAAGGATTTATCGGAGAGAAATGTGGTAAACAATTATAAAACTAGTAATAATTCCCTATTGTTTATCACATTTTTCTCCAATAAAGCCTTATCCATTTTCTCTATCTTCGTGGACCGACCTACGCTGTACATAAACTTTCTGTCTTGCTTAATGAATCCGACCTCATTGCTAAAGTCAACAAGGGTTATGGGAACTCCGGTTCTAGTTATGCCTTGGGTTGTTAAAGCAAACCAAATGGATTGCCTCAACATTTCATTGATATTCATTATTGTCTTATACATTACGTAAACTTTTAAAAAATCATGTGCTCTAGTTTATGATCATGTATAATACAACAAATTTGCAACAAAAAAAGAAACCGGAAATTTAGATAATTGGATAAATTAGCCCACCCCAACATCAACTCATGAAAATAAATAAATTTGATAACAAATTTATCTTTATGACAAGTATTTGGGGATGAGCCCTATATCCAAATTATTTTTCTTTTCTCTAAACCATAAACTAATTTGTATACACTCATTATCTAAATTTGTTGTAACTTAATATTCCTAAACCCATTTCTCAAAATCTCAACCATTTCACGAATTTTCAACTTAATAATTCCTAATACGAACCATTGTTGTAACTTGTTATTTTTTTGCAAGTGGTTAAATTTCTCGTTTTTAAAAATACATGGTTTAAAATATATATAACATATGGTTTCCTTTTTGCTTCCCATTTTGATGTATTATACATTTATCATAAACTAGATATGATTTTTTTTTTTTTGAAATTTTATATAATACATAAGATAATAATGAAATTATGAATGACATGTTGAGGCCACCCTTTTAATTTCCTTCAACAACCCAAGACATAATAGGAACTGGAATTCTCTTGTTGTGATTAATAATGAGGTCGGTTTTACAAGACAAAACATGAAGTGTACATGCAACATAGGCCGATTCATAAATAATGGTAGAAGGTCGAGAGTCAAATGGAAACAAAAGGTGATAAACAATATTGTTATCACCTTGTGTTTCCATTTAACTCCTTGATCCTTCTACCCTTATTTGTTGATCGGCATATGTTGCATGTACATTTCATGTTTTGTTTTGTAAACCGACCTCATTGTTATTACAACAAGGGAATTCCGATTCCTAGGTCGTTAAAGCAAATTAAATGGATGGCCTCAAAAATTTCATTCATATTTCACTATTGTCTTATGAATTACGTAAACTTAAAAAAATCATGGTCTCTAGTTTACGATCATGTATAACACAACAAACTTGCAACCAAAAAGAAAACCAAAAATTTAGATAATTGGATAAATTAGTTCACCCCAACATCAACTAGTCAAAATAATAAATAAATTTGATAACAAATTTATCTTTATGACAAGTATTTGGGGAGATCTCTATATCCAAATACCTTTCCAATTTTTACATTCTCACGTGTATATTTTCTCGCTTTTGATCCTTAAACCCTAAACTACAAATTTTTCTATTTTCCCAAACCCTAAACCATAAATATTTCTATTTCTCTAAACTCTAAACAAAAATTTAGATGCCAAGTTTGATTATTGAATATATAAATGAGTCCACTCCAACATCACCTCATCAAAATAAACAATTTGAATACAAATTTATCTTTATAAGAAGGTTTTTGGGGATGACCCTATTTCCAAATTATCTTTCTATTTCCCTAAAACTCTAAACAAATTTGGATGCATTCTTTTGATCTACCATCCTTAACTATCATTCTATTTCCCTATAATTAAATTCTAAACTCCCAAACCCATTTCATAAAATCTCAAACATTTTACGAATTTCCAACTTAATAAACTAAACAAATGTTACTCACATTCTTAATATTCAACATTTCAACAAAGATTCAATATTTCAACGAGTCTCAAACATTACCCATATTCTCAACATTCACATAATTACCTCAAATACATTCAACATTTAACTATAATACATTTTGTAAATAACTTAAAGCGAAAAAGAGGATAGAGATTCATACCAAAGAACCGACAACGGCGAGAGTGAGGAGAGGCTTGACAGCGAGAATTAGTTTGAGGAGATCTACACTTAAAAGAGACGAGAGGAAACTATGAAGAAATGAAAGATTAAGAGAGACGAAACTACAACGACGAGGATGTAAGTGGGCTTACCAATTCAAGTTGATCGATGAGGAAGCTACAAATTCCAAATCTGAAAGTGGATGTAAGTGGAGGAGAGAAACCGTAGAAAGCGATAAGACCGAGAGTAGAGAGCAGATGTAAGTGGGCGTGGAAACAAATTCAATCAAATGTGTTTTGGGTTCAATCAAGTGTGATGGAATGACTTACCTAATTGGGAAGCCTATGCCTAGTATTTATATAGAATAAATCTACATTCATATTACTAGTATTGACATTGACAACTTGGACTTTAAACAAAAAAATTGTCGAAAAGTTAAACCTTTAGTAAAAATATCAACAATCTGAAAACTACTATGAATATATCAAATGACAAGATATTCATGAGCAACCCGCTCTTGAACAAAGGGATAGTCTACAACAACGTGGATGCTTACTTCTATCATGATGAGTGAGATTCACAAGTCATATAAGTAGTACTCACATTATCACAATAAAGCCGAGTAGGTGATCTAAGTGTGACACCAATATCTTAGAGCACTTTATGAATCTAGATAGCTTTAGCAACAATGTAACTAAGAGTATGATACTCAACCTCTACTGATGACTTAGATATAATGACTTGCTTCTTAGATCACCAGGACACCAAGTTGGGTCCAAAATACATCACATAGCCGATAATTGACTCACAAATATCCTTAGAATTAGCCCAATCCGCATCAAAATTCGTAAATCTTCTTGCAATTATATAGCATATTGAAGGCTAGCCATCAAGAAAAGTTTTATTTGATTTGATTTTTTTTTCAAAGATAAACATGAACCACCCAACTAGATCCCTATCTCAAGAGTATCCTCAACTCGGCCTTGAAAGCCCAACGATAATAGGAATACCAAGTCCAAGCATTAAAGCCCAAGCCATTACCCATATGTTAAGAGCGGGTTTCGAATTCGTGTTCTTGTAAAATACGGGTGGTCATATTTTGGTTTTGCAGGTTTTGGGTCTATCCAACGGGTTAAAAATAGCCTTTTTATCAATTATTTATCTTTTTTAATTATAGAAACCTCGGAATACTTTTTACTAAAAATTAACAACAATTTTATGAAAAATCATAGCATTTTTATTTTCTAAAAATAATTTTGAAAAAATATTCAAACCTTAGATTATAATATGTCCATGATGTCTCCGTTGAGTAGATTGGCTTTGATAGGCCGTAAGCGCACGAGTATAGTGTTGTAACATATCAAGGTCGTCTCCTCATAGATAAGGTCAAACTATTGGGTGAATTCTTTCAAAATTTGCTAAGCGAATCAAGATTTAGAATTGAAATTAATGTAAACTAAACTACTATCTAATCTATGCATAATAATCAAAAGATTAAGCAACTCAAGTAATCTCTCAATGCAAGTATCAAATCAAACACTTTTTTTAATTGGTTACTTTAAAATTAACAAAATTATCAAACCCCTCTTTCAAGGCGGAATGAAATACCAAAATCTAATAAATTACCCTTTCTCAAAGGTTCTTGATTAATATAGATTTATTAAGCATTTGATTATCAAATCAGGTTTTTAGATTGGTGATTCTTTCTCAAGTTCTCACACAAACAAGTCAAATTTTAGCATTCCGATATTAAATTTCACAATACTTCATCTAATGTCTAACACATGCAAGAAAGTGATCATGTTTCTCACAAGTAAATAATCACTTCAAAATTGATACAAGCCAATAATTCCATAATATCAAAATAGATCAATACAAGTTTAAGAAATTAACTTACATAAATCGAATATTCAACATCTAAAACTAAAATCTGAATTATCATACATATAAATATAAAGTGAGAAAAGAGAAGAGAAAGGAAGAAAGTCGTTCATCCGAAGGCGTGATTGAACTGTCATTGCAAACCCGATTTGAAATCCTTGCAAAATCTTCCACTTCTACTTGCTCTCAACTCCCTATAATCTAATCTAATCCTAACTAGATGGTGGATATAATGGAGGCTGGTGGGAGTGAGTGGGACCTAGTGCTCGATCATTTTGGTCGGACCCGGTTCCGGAATGGTTGGAATCGGGTCCAAAAATTTAGACCTAGTCCTGGATCCGGTTAAAACCGAGTTAAGAAATCTGGAACAGGTCCTAGACCTGGTGGGACCGAGTGCTGGGACTCGGTTAACCAATTGTTTGCTTCACAATTTGAGTTTTTGTAATTTGTTTCCTTTGTTTTTAATTTTTTTTGTAAAGTTTTGGCCTATAATTATCCAATATTTCCAATACACTCAATCTAATAATACGAAACATGCAACCCTATATTTTATGACATTTAGAAAAAGTTTCGAATCCAACATCAATAATGAAATAAAAAGTCTCAAATCCACATACAACACAAATACCAAATTACAAGTTTGAAAATCATAAAAATATCATGGAAAAAAACATAAAGAAAAAAGTCCCAAATAATCCAAATTAACAATCAAAAAGAGACTGTCAAATCCAAAAAAAAAAATAGAGTAAATTGATTATATATATATATATATATAAATTGGGTACCTGAGTAATAGGTCCGGATCCATGTCCGGGAGCGGATACCTATTTTTTACTCACTCCTAGTGGCTGGATATGGGATGATTGCAGAAACATGCCTTATATAACATAAAATAGAAAACAAATAACGAAAAACGAGCTAAAGTTGAAAAGTCATGCGAAAATTCATCGACACGAGCCGTTTTGATCAACACAAGCTGGTCGTACTACTTGCTACCAAGCACGAGCCAAATTTTTTCGGTCATAACTTCCTCATTCAATATTCAATGATGTGATTCTTCATTTTTCGAGAAGTTCATTGATTCTAATTTCTAATACATTCAGCATTATACGTGTTTTATAATTGTGGGAAAAGACATAATTTAAAGAGTAAAGAGGTATAAGCTACTTGACACTTCTTACTTTCCGTTTCATATCTTTTCCGTTTCTTTTCGAATTAAACTTATGATATATTATTGGAAAACTCTTCAATAAGGAATGTAGAAACATAGACTCGAAACTTTGGACCAAAAATATGGATGAAAACAACGTCCAAATTACTGGGAAGTTGCACAAACAGATCAAAATGCAAAACTTAGGTGTAAAGCAAAAATGGAGTTTAAAGTACATAAATACGCACATAAATCCCCACCAATGACAATCCGCCTCACATGAAATCTAGTGAAAATAAGGAACTTATCAACTTGACCCATTCAAATAAGATCAATGAAAGATTGCGTCAATAATAATAAGTTGGATAAAAATGAGCCGGTCCATTAATCGCCCGTCTAAGATTTTGATGTTTATTTTAACTTGTTTATTATACCAATTCACATGTTACATGTATTTAAATTTATTACTAAAAATTTATAAGAATTAACGATTAATATTATAAGGAGGTTTTTATACATATTTGCTTCATGTTATTAACAGATTAAGAAAGCGTGCATGTGGGTCGGCCCAATTCGGCCCATTTGTTCTTTAGGAAAAACCGATTCCGTCTTAACTCAGCTTATTGTTCGGTCTATCCTGGGCGCTATGTTTCAGGTAAACCTGCAACAATCTCAAATAATGAGAATTAAAGATTTATGAAAAAAGTATTATTATTATTTTTAATTATAAGATTAAAATATTATCATAGTAATATAATTTAAAATATAATTGGACATATTTACTTTACCAAAAATATAACAATATAACTGCAATTTTAATATTTTAATTTATATCGCCATTTTAATTCATGCGTATTTTATTAAAATTTTATTTTATTACGTATAGATTTTTTAATATAACTTTTTTATAAGAATGAGATTGAGAAAGATAAGATTATTAATGTTTGTCTGTGAAAGATTGCATAGATACGCAACATTGTCTAAATAATAAGAAATAATGGATAATCATTACTATGAGTATGATGCAGTGAAATAAAAATTATATCATAAGGATACTTAAAAAAAAAAATTATATCATAAGGATACAACATTCGATCAATAAACTATAAAGTTAAAATTATTAATTTCATTAACTTATTTAACACGTTGAAAGGGTTCGAATTATATTTAATCCACTAATTTACAAATTTTAATATTCTATTTTTTTAATATAGGTTGAGAAAATTACATCTAAAATTCAAAATTCTCGAGTGAATTCTAATCAAAATAAATTTAGCAGGTCTAATTATATCCCCTCGTAATGGAAAAACCACGGTTTTTTTTTTTTTTTTTGGGATGGAAAAATGGGACAAAAAAGCCCCCACTTCTTTTGCCAACACGCTAGTTGTCTAGTTGACCCCAAACTTCACTTTTTCAAAGCCATTAATTTTTCAACCCAAAAAAAAAAAAATTCCTTTTCACGGCAACGTTGACCGTAATCCCCAAGTAATACTCTTTCTTGAAAATGCGACCTTCTCAACTGTCCCACTAAAACCCTCCACAAAAAAACGACCTCCTTCCTCTGTTTTTTCAACTCCTCTGTTCACCTCTCCTCTGCTCTGCTCTTCAAAAATGGTGGATTGGTATCAATTCCACCCCGATATTTTGTCTGAGGTCATCAGACGAATCACATCCCTCTCCGATCACATTAGAATCAGCGGCGTCTGCTCATCATGGCGCTCGTTTGAAATGGAGTATCGCTACACCCTCGCCCACCCAACTCCCTCTCTCATGGTTGCCAATTCCGCCTCCCCTCATCATCGGCAACTGCTCTGTTTTCCGGAGAACATTTCCGTTTATTACAAACTCTGCGTTCCTCCTCGAGACCGCTGTTGCGGGTCTTACAAAGGATGGCTCTTTCTGATACAAGAAGGCTCAAATTATATCTATCTTCTTAACCCTTTTATCCAATACAGCGTTTTCCTCCCCAGATTGAACTGCCCTTTAGTTGCAGCAGATGTCTACAAGGCTGTTCTTTCTTCTTCACCTTCTGATGACCCTAACTGTATCATTTTAGTCCTCTTCAAAAACGCTTCATTGCGTTTTGCAAACTTGAGGACAAATCTTGGACTATTTTGTATCATGGTTGTTTATTTAATATAGATTTTTCAGATGCTCTGTTTTTTGAGGATCGGTTCTATGTGGTGGATGACTACGGGAAGATTTATACTTGCAATCTTGATTATCTACGGTTGGAAGAGGTCTTTCCTCAGTTGGATGATGTATCCAATGTCACGGATAAATGGTACTTGGTGGAATTAAGAGGGGAGATTCATAGAGTACAGAGGATATCTTCAGGCAATTTGAACTTTTATTATGAAGATACGAATACTGTTGAGGATGATTGCTCTTTTGGAAAGATGGGTTCTTTGATTTCAACTCGGGAGTTCCGGGTCTGGAAGGTGGATCCGATTGAGGAGTGCTGGATCCGGGTCGAAGATTTGAGTGAGTATGCTCTGTTCTTGGGGTGTAGTAATTCTGTTGCTGTGTCTGAATTGGAGGTTTCTGGAATTAAGGGAAACCGAATATACTTTACTGATGATAGGCAGAGGATTAAGCATTTTGGATTCGTTTGGCCCGGGAAAGATATGGGCATTTTCAACTTGGGTGATTCGAGTTTTGAACCACTTTGTTGGACCCAATACGAGTGGCCGGCCAATCCACAGGCTGTTTGGGTGGCTCCAATTCCATGGTAGAGATCATTCAAGTTGAAGCTGGAGTTGGAGTCGAGTGATAGCATTCTGCACAATTTTTGAGCTAACTGAAAAGTGTACAGAAAAGAGAGATGCTAGACTAGGAGGGCATAAGATCAAGTGTACAGAAAAGAGAGGTGCTAGATTGGGAGGAAAATAAGGTCGAGTGTGTGTTTCTTTGGGACTAAGTTTTGCAGCAGTTTGGTGTACTGAGGTTGATGAATTGGTGGCATGATTCTTCAGTAGAAAGTCCTTATCTGATGAAGTTGATAAATACCAAGTCAAGAAATAAGATGTATAGTATTGGATGCAAAAGAGGTGATCTTGGCTACTCAAAAGAGAAGGGTTTCTCATTGTGTTTTAAACTAAGTCACATAGACATAAATATTGTAAATACATGGTTATTTTTTAGCCTGATTCCAATGTACTCATTCAAGCAATAAAAGTAAGCTTAGTCATTGTGAATAATCTCTTTTATCACCTATGGAATCCATTGTTTTTTTGGGTCATTTTCTTGCACAAATATTGTTAGCACATAGGCCCTTTGATGAGTAGTATTTGTCACACCAATTATAGGTGTATTTAATCCATTAATATAATTATCAACACTTTCTCTTAGGCTCCTTGAATCAGCCAAAGAATGATATACGTAAGCCTGTTTCATTTAGATGTAGAAGTTGTAGGTAGATGTGAGTAGCTGTAAGGAGTTCTAACATACTTATAAAGTTAAAAAAAATTGTAAGTAGTTGTAAGTTAATACTAAATAAAATAAGGTTGTTTACAAGTTGGTTTTCTGTCTCATTTGCTACATTTTGTTTCTTTGTCAATTCTAGTCGTGGTGTTGTTTTTCCTACAAAATTCAGTATGTTTTTCAATGGCCAATCATATATACTTTCATATTCCAATAGTTGCTAAATAATCTCAAGCTCCTTTCTTGTTAACAAACTTCACTTTATCCGTAGTTAGTGACTTGCCAATAAAGAATCCTAGTATTCTAAATCAAGCCCAAACAATCGAAACATTATACAGGAAGTGAAGCAACATCATCACTCCTTCAGCACCTCAGGTTTTATTGTCATAAATTTCCAGGTCAAAAACATACTACGTTCCACTAAATGATGTATTTCGTCCTGATACTTTAGATTGAAATGGCTAATAAGACTTTAGGCTTGAATTTCATTATTATCCGCCCTCCATGGGCCTAGAGAGCCCCACTAAGCTATTCGTACACCACATCTCAATACAATAATATATATGTAATCCCAGATGTGCATGTCAGAAAAGTATAGTATAAACCTTAGACAGTGTGCACATATGTGAATCTGAATCATTTTAATCAATTGCGTTTTGTTATCTCTAGCTAAGATCATATACTTAACAAGGGGAAAATGAGCACAAAGATGAAGAGAATTATGCATTGAGCCAATATTTTAGTTATTATAGATCTCTATCTTCTGGGAGAGCGGTGATACTTCTTTAGGTTTTCGGGGCTATTCTATTGCTGATTCTGAATATTTTGTGGTATTTTCTTGTGCTGTGCTCTATTTTTGTCGCTGTGATTGTATTTAGTTGGAGTTGTGTATCTTCTATTACCTCTTTTGAGCTTCTGTTATCTTTTGACTCCTTTGAGCAATTCAACAATCAATCTGTAACTTGTAATTGTAAGAACCCACTACAGATGAAAAAATTCAAATAAAAGAGTATCTTGGGCCAAGCAATTTGGCAGACTCTAGCCCAACCACTTAATCAGGAAGCCCAACTCTAGAGGGAGAACTGAACCATCTTCCTTCATCCTTACCCAGTCTCTCTCTCTCTCTCTCTCTCTCTCTCTCTCATTCTGATTGTGCTCCATAAACGTCAAGAGCCAGGACTTCCGGAGCTATATTTTTGGCCCTCTTTCTCAACTGTAAGTCCTGGAAACTCTGTTGTCTTGAATTTACATACTTTGATTTATTTTTACTCAAGTTTCGAGCCTTTCTTGCAATCCCAGTTCATAAAATTTGAGCCTGGAATCTCAATTGAATCTGAACTGTATCAAAGGGAGCCTTGATTCCATCTGGGCACTCTTATTTTGTAGTTAATTTTGTAAAATGAAAGAATTTATCTTGAAATGTACGGATCCCATAAATAATGAGTTCATCTGTTTCTCTCCCCTATGTAATTTATTGTTTGCTGCTTTGTTTTTGCAATTTTTTCATTACCAACATACGTAGTTTGTTTGTTTGTACAGATTCAGAATTTCATTATGATATGAATGTTCCAGGTACCTTAACCAACTATTGGCATGTTTTGGGCTTTTGGATTACGGTGCACTTAGATTATCAACTGTCCCATTTAGTTATCATATTTTTTCAATAAGTTTTCCCTTCTGATAATTTCCCTACCAATGACCAGAAGAGACTCAATTGTCGATTGATATACCAACTGCTTGTACCTTATATACATAATAGTACACTAGTGTGAGAAAATTTCAATTCATCTTGCACTGGTGTTCAGATGGAGAAGAAGAATGATGATGGAACTTGTCAATATGCTGCTGACATTTCCTCTATCAAAGAGGCTCGGCAGCGTATTAGCTCAGTCATTCATAAGACTCCTGTATTCATGTCAGACACTTTGAATTCTATGGCTGGTAGGAGGCTGTTCTTCAAATGTGAATGTTTTCAGAAGGGGTGAGGGAATCAAATTGTTTAGCTGGTAAAATTGAAGGATTTTCTGTTCTTTCTCGTACAAGCTTTCTGTTCCAAGTACATCAAATCGATTGTTCAATCAAGTTATTGATATCTTTTTTCTTTTTAAAATTTTGGTTTCTGGCATGTAAAAACCAGTGGGGCTTTCAAATTCAGAGGTGCCTCAAATGCCATTCTTTCACTTAATGAGCAACAGGCTGCTAAAGGGGTTGTAACTCATAGCAGGTACACCTTTTCTTTTCTTGGTGAATGCCTGGATTTGAAATCCCCTTGATTTGTTGAGTTAATATCAATTTATCAATAATCACGTTGACTTCTCTTTAAAATTCAGTGGTAATCATGCTGCAGCATTATCCTTGGCTGCAAAAATACTGGGAATCCCAGCATACATAGTTATCCCCAACAATGCTCCTAAATGCAAGGTTCAGAATGTTATACGTTATGGTGGCCAAGTCATCTGGAGTGAGCCCACAATGGAATCAAGGCAGAGTACCGCTGCCAAGGTGATGCAAGAAACTGGTGCAGTTCTTATACATCCATACAATGATGGACGTATTATTAGGTACTCGCTCATCTACAAGCTCTTATGTCTTCCTAGGGTTGAATCTTGACATCATATTTCATTTTCTTTATGTTTTAGAGATTAATTTTGTTATGACATGTCTTTCTTTATATAGCGGTCAAGGAACTATATCATTAGAGCTACTAGAGGAGTTCCCAGAAATAGACACAATAATAGTTCCCATAAGTGGTGAGTTATTGAGATTGGGTTTCTTTGTCTTTTTCATCTTTTGGTTGGGAGGAGTTTATGGGTTTTGACTTGGAAACTAAAATTTGCAGGAGGGGTTTGATATCAGGTGTGGCACTTGCTGCCAAGTCCATTAATCCAGCTATCCAAATTCTGGCCGCTGAGCCCATTGGAGCCAATGATGCAGCTCTTTCTAAAGAGGCAGGCAAAATAGTAACACTGCCTCAGACCAATACCGTTGCTGATGGGCTCAGAGCTTCCCTCGGAGACAAAACCTGGTAATGTCATTTTTATTTCCTGCATATATTTCTAGCTCTTATATATTTGATAAAACCAAGCATGTTTACGCTTTTTGGTCATTTGTGACTTTTAGAACTAGTTATTGCTTTATGTTTTAGGGTCATTAGTAACTGCTGAACTACTTGATAACCTGAAAATATCTTTGAAGGCTGACTATGTGCTAGAGAGAAAATTTCCTTGTTCTTGTATTATTAATATCCCCTTGTGCCCTACTATGAGTTCTCTGAAGTTGTCATTCCTCATGTTCTGATCAAGTTCTGAACCATTCTTTTTTACTCTTGAATTTTTTCTTGAAAGTCTCCTTTCAATGACATGTTTTTGAGGTCAATGCTTCTATGAATTGAGATGGTAAAGTTGGGAGAGGGATGCGGATGAGAAGGAGTTATATTATTCGGGTTGTTTATATCTATATGAATCTACGTTACTTTAGACTCTTCATTTCAACTCAACTATGTGACCATGGGCAAACCATTATGAGTATCAATACTTGACACTTCACTTTGGACAAATAGCCTAGTCCGGACACTGCAATTTGGAAATATACCATGTTAGTCAACTAAGCTAAGCTTAAGTAAGATAGATTTGGATGCATAACTATCAATATCATCCTCCCAGATTTGGTTGCATAACTATCAATATCATCCTCCCTCCCCCAGTCTCTTCTTATGGAAATTGACCTCTCCCCACCTGGCCTGTACCCTTTATCCCTTGCATCCCATGCTCTTATAGTTTTATCGTTCACCATAAGCAGGCCTGTTGTACGAGATATTGTGGATGGTGTGATCACAGTGGAAGATAGGGAAATAATAGAGGCTATGAGGCTTTGCTACGAGATTCTAAAGGTCGCAGTGGAGCCCAGTGGAGCCATAGGTCTTGCAGTAGTTTTGTCTAGTAGCTTCCAGCAAAATCCAACATGGAATGACTGTAAAAACATAGGAATCATACTCTCTGGGGGTAATGTTGATTTGAATGTGCTCTGGGAGACTTTGAGCAAATAGTGGATGATTTGAATTCTATTTTTAGTCTGCCATCTTGTATTGTATATTTGTTGAAGAACTTGAAATCTTTTTTATGGGATTTGTTATTTACTTTTGCTGGAAAATCCTTCTAACTGTTGATTTGAAGTTCCCTGTTAAATCTATACAAGTATGCATAAGATGACAGAGGCCTTAATATGTACTACTGAACTTAATTGGTGTGGTTACACTGGGTAATCTCATTGTGATGTATTCAACTAGAAAGAACCTAAAAACTAAATGATTGAGTTGTTACTCCCGCCGTTTTACAACACTTGCCCCTTTAAGTAACTTTTTCTCGTTTCACAATGCGTGTCACTTTATGATTCTAATGACATATTAATGACTAGTTTATCAATTTTATCTTTATTAATTTTTTTCTCTCTATCCTTTTTCATTGACTTTAGTCATTTTTAATGAAACTTTGCGGGAACTAGGTCTTTCAACAGAAACTTTGTCGTAAAATTTATGTTTTCTTGATATTTCCTCACAACCCAAAAACGATAACAAGTATTGTGAAATGGAGAAAGTATTATATATTGACATTTAAATAGTTAAATAACATTCAAACGACAACTAGTAATAACCAACAAGATAAACACAAGGAAGAAAAATGAACATCATGTATTTGACACAAAATAGGTAAAAGCAATTTGTTATAAGCCAAAGTTAAGTCATATTTCTCTTCCACGGTTATATTTTTCTTTATAAAATAACACAATTTCTGTATCAAATTGTCAAATACACAAACTCAACCTAAATAATTGGTGACCCACCAAAATCTTATGATAAGTCAACTTTTTTTAAAAAAATGTATACTTATGAGAATACCCTAAATAGGGGAAGGCATGGAGAAGAAAGGGGAAATAAGGATAAGGAAAAGTCCTCCATATTTTTAGTAGGATTTCAAAGTATTTCTTTGGTGAAGGGTGGATCAACTCTCATTCTCATAAGACTATTTATTTAATGGTTGATATGATTTAATCTGAAATTAATCGTATCCTAATTTAAAATAAATAAATTAATCTATTTATAAAGTATAAGTAATTAAAATTAGATAATATGGAGTAGCATTTTTTTTTGTCTCCACGACAAGAAGTGGCAAACACTAAGTGAGGTGGCATGGCATGATCGACCTAGAGGTTGTAAAACTTTAGTAGGAATCAAACTTTGATCAAATAAAGTGGATCTTGTCTAAAATTTGGACCGTTTCTTCACCGGGGAACACACAAAAGAATCATAAAAAAGGGGCCACGTGAGCCTTTATAATTATTTTTTTTTTGGAGGGAGGGCTATTAACATAAATCTTTTGCTCATTTCCACGGTACGCATTTATTTAAGAAATAAAATGAATCTCTTGTTACAAGAGACTTGTCCTAATTTAAATATATTATTACCATATACAAAAAAAATTTTTTTAAAAATGATTGAATAGTGGAAGGATATTAACACTTGCAAATTGTGTAAAATGATTATTTTAACCCTAATTATTGACAATTATAAATTATGCATATAATATGTCTACTCTAATAGTATTTCTCCTATACTTGTCGACGAAAATTGAAACTTGACAATTAATAAATTAATTATAATTATTAAAAATTTAATGAACATTTTAAAACACACATAAAGATATTATTCGTCTCAACAATTATTTTTTTTGTTGAATAGTATTTTTTTTTAATCCAAATGAGTCACAAAAGAATACTACACATAATTTCAATACTAACAGAAAAGAAAATTAAATTTGAAACCTAATGTACCCAAAACATAAATATTGATTACTACGCTAATACGTCATTGGTATCAAACTACATCAAACTACACGTTTTAGTTATGATAGTTAATTTTTTATCACCAAATTTATGGTGAAAATTAATAAAACGAGCCAATTGGTGCCGACCCGTTGTTGGTCCTGGTGTACTTTCAACAAGTTGTTCGTCATGCATTGAAGTTCATATTTTCTCTATATAAGGAATAGGCCCGTACAACAGAAGGGAGGGAGAGAGAGAGAGAGAGAATTATCACTCATCATGGAAATGTGGATGAGCCTTTATTCTATGTTAGGCTTTGTAATTGTGCCTATATGGTTGCTATGGTGGTGGAATGAAATATGGTACGTTACCCTCGTAAAGGTCAGGTCCTCACGACTAAACTTAAAATTGCCACCAGGATCAATGGGATTTCCTCCGTTTGGGGAGCTCTTAACATTCCTATGGTATTTTAAAATACTCCGATGTCCCGATAGTTTTATCATATCTAAGCAACACAAGTAAGTTTATTTTACCTATTTCACTTTTATGTATCACTCTAGCTCGTACTGCATATAGGCATATATCCTTCTCTGACTGTACAAGCATTATACATATAGCATATGGTATGTTACAAACACATTGATAAAACAGTCATTTTGCATAAATTTATCAAGTTATCATGGACTGCATTTTTTCTTAGACAAATAGAGCAGAAGTACTGTGTTATTGAATGTATACATACACATGAATTCGTTACTAGACATATATAGTAGACCGTAACAATGGACTACTTTTGATGATTTGAATGCACAGGTATAGAGACAATGTGGGAGTTTATAGAAGCTATTTACTTGGGTGTCCAAGCATAATAGTGTGTTCTCCAACACTTTGCAAGCTCGTATTACAATCAACCGATAAGTTCAAGCAGGAGTGGCCGGCGAGGGAAGCTTTGGGATTGAACTCTGTCATAACAATTGATGGACCACGCCATGCTTTGATCAAGAGCTTCATTGCAAATGCAGTTAGCAGCCCCGAAGCCCTTGCCAGGGTTGTGGATCAAGTCCAGCCAAGCATAGTAGCTGCCCTTGAATCATGGTCCCTCAAGGGCAAAATCAAGATAATGCATGAGTTGAAAAAGGTAAAGCTTACATTTGTGTCGAGGCTTCTTATTTGTATTTATAAAGTGTATTCTGTAAAAAATCAAACATGTGCATATAAATTGTCCATGACAGGGGACACTTGACTACATAGGAAAGTATTTTGCCCATTTTAACCATGGCCCTGAAAACGTTAACGCTATTGAGAAGGCCTTTACAGCAACACTAGAAGGTTTCAAAGCGCAACCATGGAATTTTCCGGGAACTTCTTATCATCATGCTCTCACCAATCCAAATTATCTCCATAGACAAAACTTTCTTACTCTATATATTATACTGTACCTCGTGCTTATTTCATATTATATCATGGCATCGATTTATAGTGCCGGAAGAAGATAACCAACATCCTTGCAGAGGAGCTAGAGAAGAGGAAGCGGAACGTAAATCCAAGACATGGAGATTTAATGGATGGATTGATGCAATTGAAGGATAAACAAGGAAACTATTTAAGGGATGAAGAGGTGTTGGATAACGTTTTTAGTAGCATTCACTTGAGTTATATGACCATTTCTTATATGGTGACATGGTCAATCTATTTTCTAGCCAAGTTCCCCCATGTTCTTCCAAAACTTCGGGTAAGTAAATAATCATTACGACAACAATTAAACAGGACACTATATATCTTGCGTATTATATATAAAATACGATATAATGTATTTTATGGGAGTACCTTGTTAGATATTTTATCAACTAGACATAATTTTTTTATATATATGTAACATAACATTGAGCATAATGTATAAAAATACTAAAAATGTAGGAAGAGAACATGAAAATTCACAAAGAGAAGGAGGGTGGGCACATCACCTACGAAGAAATCTCAAAACTAACGTACACAAACAAGGTAAATATTAGTTTGATGCATACTTTAAACTCTATTGTCGATCTTCTATGTCTAACTTCATTTTTTTCCCTTCGCATAACGTATTTTCTTGTATTACTTCACCTGCAGGTTGTAAAGGTAGTTCGATTGGGAAATACTACAAACTTTATTTTTCGGAAAGCAACTGATGACATCGAATTTCAAGGTTTCACGTTAACTTGTTTGCATCGGAAAACAGTACCTTCTCCTTCATTCAGCAAATTCTGTTCGTCACCCCCTCACTCCAACTCAGATCGAAAACTCCGGTTTTTGGTATGCAATGACTTGTTCCACTTCAATTTCCTTGTAGTCGTTCCACTGATGCTGCCCCTTTGAAGAAGAGGATTGAAGCCTCTGAAAAGGGTTCTCCCTCCCCGATTTCACACATCTACAGCTTCCAACCATCGAAGCTTTCTTCTTTCCCCCGTTCTGATGTACCCTTCTCCAACCACCAAGACGCCTACCAACTGTTCGACAAAATGCCCCTGAGAGAGCTTGAGCACTAAAAGCTAAGTTAGTTCCTTTACAAAAACCAAGTGTGTTTAGAATTCTATGTTGTAGTTTTCCTTTTCCATTTTCTCATTCATGTCTTCTACTTGGTGTTCGATTTTTCCTTCTTTTGATGTTGTAGTTTCCTTGCTTTCTTCAAGCTTCTAGTAATTCTCGTTGTTACGCCTCTTTTGTTCTCAATTATTTCCAGCCCTAGAATTTTTCCTATTTGTAGAGATTCCTAAGCAATTGTTGAATACTAGTGGAGGTCTCAATACTTGATTGAGGAGATTTTTTTCCTTCTAATCACTTTCCTCTTGATTGCCCCCAATATGAGTTTTGCCCTCTTCTTGCCTTCTTTACTTTTCTCCAAATTCTCATAAATTGAAAGGTCTAAATGGACTGGTGTTTCAAAGCGTGGAGGTTGTGATAGATCTCCAATATCTATTCGCACTTCCTGCCCCTAATTTTCTTTTTCCAAAGCTAAGAAGCAGTCAATGTGTTCTTTAGCCTGATTAATTGCATACTTCTCGAGACCTGGGGGCTAGTTACTAACACTCTCTAGTTGCTCAACTAAGTTCTCTACTTCCAATGGGGTTAAATGCTGAGTGATTTTGAAAATTTCTTCTGAAAATCCATTTTGGCTAAAACAAGCAGTCTTAGTCCTAGTGACAGAATTAATGCTCCGTATTGGGCTATGATCCTGCACCCTAACCTTCATCTTCCCGAAGGTAATAGGTGACTTTTCAACTGCTTCCCCAACTACCCCTTTCCTATATGGCTCCTCATCTTCTCCTGCTTCGTCTTCAACAATCTCCTCAAAGCCTACTACTCCCTCATTTGAGTCTGTGGCTCCCATGATCGGCCTTTGAACTTGTTGGAACACTTGTATGGATGCACCATATTCCTTGACCATGATTTCGTAACCACAATCATTGATTGATAATACTAATTCTCCTTCAATGTATTTGAGTATATCTGTGTCAATTAAGACCTTCATTGATTCAAACGGCTCTGTCTGGAATATTGGTTTCTCTAAACAAATAACTCTGCCCCAAAGATTACCAATTATTTCAAAATTCTCCCAATTCTACCTATAAGGAGGAACGCCAAAAACTTATATCCAGACCCTCCTAGTTTAACAGTAACCAAACTTGTCCTATTTATCGACGTTGATATAAACAATAGCTCAAGCTCATGGGCATTATCCAGAATTTCTTTCATTTGATCTGTTGTAGGGAATGAGAAGATGAACTTGAACTTTCTTAAGGAACAAATTTTGGTGCATAGACAAAAATCACTTATCGAAGACATGGCTAACGCTCCTAAGTCTCTGGCTCATAGTAGAAGTACAGACCAAACTTCTACTCAGCCATTCACTAAATTCTGTGTTTACAACTCCCTGTAGAGTTTTTGAGCACATCTCCTCTGCCTTCTTCAAGTTCTCTTGGTTCTGCTCCTTACTTACCCAAACTTCTCTTTTACTTCGTTGCTTATTTTCATTTCTCCACCATGCTTTTCTTGGTTGATATTGATCTCCTCTCCCTCTTACTCTTCCTTTATCGTATTTAGCCATACTCACACTGATGTTGGAGGCTCTAATAATGGCATTATTTAGCATGAAGATACTGTTTACTGCTACTTCTTCTAACCAAAAACACGCTAACTTATATTTCTTCCTTGATTTGCTTCCTTTCCTGATTGGTATATATGAGTCCTTGATTTTCCTCGCCCTTGTGAATACTCCTTGGAGCCCATATTGATCTAGATTTTGGGGTAGATTGTTTACAAAGACTGTGAACTCCTTCCTTAAACATTCCCTCTCCCTAAACTTCTCTCGCATCCTTTCCTCTCCCTACTCTCTCTGCCTTTGTGAATACTCCTTTGAGCCTATATTGATCTAGATTCTGGGGTAGATTGTTTACAAAGACAGTGGACTCCCTCCTTAAACATTCTCTCTCCCTAAACTTCTCTTTCATCATTTCCTCTCCCTCCGGCTTGGTAGCTCTTAAGGTACGATGCATTATTATACCAGACTAAATGTCAATAGATGGCTAACGCAGTGAAAATAAGAGGAGTTGTAGTTCATGAAACAACCTAGTAAGATAATTTCAGGACTATGTTGAAGTTTTCACGTGATTTCCCCTCCCCCAAACGGCCCTAACACATGGAAAGGGTACATTGAGATTTGAGAAGATGCCATCGTATGGATCATGAAATATCAAACTCATGGATTTTCATAAGAAAAATAAGACTAAAAAGATCTATTAACCGAAATTAATTTGCAGGGTACATGTTACCTAAAGGATGGCAAGTTATTTTATGGCTAAGATATTATAATACAGATCCAATGGTTTTTGAAGATCCACTGTATTTCAATCCAGATAGATGGGATGTGAGTTTTCTTTTATCCGCTGTATATTTAGTCAATTTGTTCGAAAATTTTGAACCAATTATCCTATTCATGAAACATGACATTTGAATAACCTTGCTTTGCAGAATCCACCAAAATATGGGACATACTTTCCATTTGGAGGAGGTGCCAGAGTTTGCCCTGGAAACAAGCTCAATCGAGTTAATGTCGCCATTTTTCTTCATCATTTGTCTCTTAGATGGAAGTAAGCTTATCAATTAATTTGTTTCAAACAAGATTCAAAAACAACATAAAATTCTAAGAATAACATATATCTAAGCTGAGACTTATGTTTGATTGATGATTTTACAGGTGGGAACTGGTAAATCCCGATACGAAGATCAACTATCTTTCACATCCACACCCCGAGGATGAATTTGAGATAATTTTCTCTAAGATTTGCAGTGATTAATTGACATTATTACGCAATTTTCATAGCTACATCTTGCACATCTTGTGTGTGGACACCATGCGTAGTATTTGCAATAACATGTAAGTGGCGGGACCCAACCCACCATTTTTCCAAAAAAATTTTCCCTTAACTGTTATCAAATATAAGCGAAAACAAAAATAAGTATATTCAATAACTCCACTCATCAATAATAGACAGTTAATCAACAAAGTGTTGGTTGAGGTGAGTAACTCGTCTTACTCACCTAGAGAATACAAGTCCGAATTCATGACACTTATTAGCGTAACTTTACTCTAAGCGCTCACGATATGAAAAAATACACTTTTACACAAATAAAAACAAAAAAACCAATAGGACTTAGTTTGGAAATGAAACATTGCTTAAATTTTTTTGAAAGGGGACATACACTCACAATTTGATATCCTTAATAGAAATAAAAGTACTATCTATCTAACTATAAACATAGAACTATTAGGCTTCTCTCATTGGCTCGGGTATGGGTCTCGAGCTTCAAAATGCGTCAATTTGGGTTTTGGGTGTTAGGTCGGATAAATATCCATGCTACATTGAAAATACGAAAAAATTGCAGTTCTTTTTGGTATGGTTCAACGGTGGAGGATTTGACGCAAAGATTGTATCGTTCTTTTGCTTCATTAGGTAGGAAGACATGACTACCTCCCATCATGATCCACCAATGGTAAAACCAAATTGGAAATTTTGTAGGATAACCGTCATGAAAATTCAAAAACCAAGAATGAGGACCAGGTTTGTAAAGAAATACCCTATACCAAGTCTGTTTAATAGTCATTATAATTGTAGGTATGAGGAGTAAATGTAACCGAGAATTTTCTTTCATCAAATGGATCTTTCCATTCCGGAGAACCAAGAACTCTCCAAATGATGCATTTTGAAAAATGGATGAAGGTTGGATTTGTTTTGTCATGGGTGTAGGTAAAATCAATAGAATGAGTATCAACTAAAATTAACTCATAAAATTATTTAGACTTTGGAGGGTAGTCCGTAAGGTAGTGAGAATTTCCAAAGCACCTTTGGATAATAGGTCTAATTTGTTCATCTTTAGGAGGGGTTTTAAATGAAGTGAGAAATACATGCTCCGTGTGTCCGATATGGTAGGTATTGTGAGATGGTGTGGTGATAATTGTTTTGTAGGAGAGAAGAGGAAATTGAGAAAGAGTTTCAAGAGATTTGTTTGGGTGTTCTTCAAGCCGATAATCTTTAGCCTTTTGTATTCCTTTGCCCCTGTCTTTAGGAAAACTCATGTTGTTTCCTGCAGAATATGTGTTTTGTCACTCTTTCCTTGCAAGAATTCTCTAGCAAGAAAATCGGGTAAAGAATTTCTTTCTCCTTTAATAAATTCAATATCAAAATCAAATGTAGACAGGATGGTTTGTCATCTTGCAAAGATTTGCTTCGAAACTAAATTTTGAACATCTTTTTATAAAATTTCTTTTGCTCGATTTACAATCAATTCGTAGTAAGTACTTTTTACAAAACAAATCGTCTTGAAATTTTGAAATACATAAAACAATTGACAAAATTTCCTTTTGATGGTAGAATAATTTTGTTGCAGGCCGATCTAGAGGCCTCGACCGAAAACGTACTAATTGTTCTTCGAGCTTGGAAGTTTTTATTTAAAAATACCCCCATATCCTATATCGGATGCATTTGTCTCAACTATCATGAATGCAAATGGGTGAGGAATGCAAAGACATGGTAGTGATCTTACCTTTTATTTGATTTCTCTAACAATAGTAGTGTGTTGATCTGTTCATGGTTCGATTTCTTCCCGAGTCTTCCGAATAGAGGTTTACACAAATGTCTTAAGTTCGAAAGAAGTCTCGAAATGTAATTCAAACATCCCGAAATCTCTGTAATTATCTCTTATCTTTCAATTCATCGGGAAACTTTTCAAGTAAATGATGAAGATCTCTGTATAGGTTTAATTGTGCCTTGAAATATATCATGTCCAAGAAAACGAATTTTTCTTGAAATAAAACCATTTTTGTGGATGAGACAGCTAGATCATTTCTTTTAGCTACTTGCAAAAAGACTTGTAAATGTTTAAAATGTTGATCAATGGAGTTTGAGAAAATTAAAACGTCATCTCGTATAAACAATTATAAATGTTGTATAAGGGTTAAAAATATCATTTATAATATTTTGAAATTTTGAAGGAGGGTTTTTGAGTCCAAATGGCATAACATTCCATTCATAATGTAAAAGTGAGAAACCAAACAAAAAATGGAATATCCACAGAAAGTCTATTCATGTCTCGAGATCCATTCATCTTTGTTTCTATATTGAAGAGATGGATCTAATTTTTCAAACCATTGTCTTTGAGAAAAATTATTTGATGAATAATATTCTTCTTTTAGGCGTTGCCGCTTAATTGTAAAATTAGAGTTAATAAGAACATTAATTCCCGCTCCTATATCCGAGGAAGTAGGGGAGGAACTATCTCGGAATCGATTCAGGAATTGGGTTCTTAAACCTATATCTTCGTGAAGTATTTAGGTGTTCTGAATAATTAGCCTCATAGTCGGATAAGAGACAATTACAGAGATTTCTGGAATGTTTGAATTACATCTCGGACTTCTTTCCGAACTTAAGACATTTGTGTAAACCTTTATTCAAAAGACTCAGGAAGAAACCTCGAACCATGGACAGATCAACACACTACTATTGTTAGAGAAATCAAACAAAAGGTAGGATCACTACCATGTCTTTGCACTCCTCACCCATCTCGCATTCATGATAGTTTAGACAAATGCATCCGATATAGGATATGGGGATATTCTCAAACAAAAACTTCCGTGCTCGAAGAACAATTAATACGTTTCCATTCGGGTCTCTGGATTGGCATGCAACAAAATTATTCTACCATCAAAAAGGAAATTTTATCAATTGTTTTATGCATTTCAAAATTTCAAGACGATTTGTTTTGTAAAAAGTACTTACTACGAATTGATTGTAAATCAAGAAAAGAAATTTTACAAAAGGTGTTCAAAATTTAGTTTCGAAGCAAATCTTTGCAAGATGGCAAGCCATCCTATCTCGCATTTGATTTTAATATTGAATTTATTAAAGGAGAAACAAACTCTTTACCCGATTTTCTTACTAGAGAATTCTTGTAAGGAAAGAGTGACAAAGCACATATTTTGTAGGAAACAACATGAGTTTTCCTAATACAAAAGGCTAAAGATTATCAGCCTGAAGAACACCCAATCAAATTTCTTGAAACTCTTTCTCAATTTCCTCTTCTCTCCTACAAAACTGTCATCACCACACCATCTCACAATACCTACCATATCGTACACACGAGCATGTATTTCTCACTTCATTTAAAACCCCTCCTAACGATGAACAAATTAGACCCGTTATCCGAAGGTGCTTTGGAAATTCTCACTACTTTACAAACTACCCTCCAAAGTTTAGACAATTTTATGAGTTAATTTTAGTTGATACTCATTCTATTGATTTTACCCACACCCGTGACAAAACAAATCCAACCTTCATCCATTTTTCAAAATGCATAATTCGGAAAGTTCTTGGTTCTCTCGGAATGGAAAGATCCATTTGTTGAAAGAAAATTCTCGCTACATTTACTCCTCGGACATACAATATAATGACTATCGAACATCCTAGTATAAGGTATTTCTTTACAAACCTCGTTCTCATTCTTGGTTTTTCAATTTTCATGACAGCTTATCTTACAAAATTTCCAATTTGGTTTTACCATTGGTGGACCATGATGGGAGGTAGTCATGTCTTCCTACCTAATGAAGCAAAAGAAGGATACAATCTTTGGGTCAAATCCTCCACCGTTGAACCATACCAAAAGAACTGCAATTTTTTGTATTTTCAATGTAGCATGGATATTTATGTGGGAATACAAATTTCGGTCATATCTTCCCAATCCTTTTCCATTATCCATGGTACGTATCTACAAGTCACGATAGTGGCCTAAATACAGTAACAACCCTTTGCAACCCCGAAAACATACAACATTTTTTACAAAAGGGTCCCAAAAATATAACCTTTATACATTTCAACAACCTAAAAGATTCTACCAGGAAGTTTTTCGTTGCACCATTAACCCCAAAAAGTAAGAAACTTCTACAAGTACCAAAGGATCTCAAAAACTCAAGGTCTTTCACAAAAACAAAAGGACATATTTGACGCTCTTAAAGATGAACCCGAGCTTCGTAAGCATTATTTACAAAAACTTATGGCATATTCGGATGAGGAAGTTGATTCTACTCGAATCATCTACACAAGATCTATTTGGTGGTCCTTATTCTCGGGACCCATTTGACATTTAAAAAAAAGTCATAAAATGACCCTTGGAAAAGGAAAAGGTCTACAAAAAGAGCCCGCAAGACATTCCCGACAAAAGTAAGGGCCATTTACTAACCTTTATTGTGGAGGTTTTCAACTACAATTCTTGAAGATAAGTATGACCTAAAGCAGAGTTGAATGGATATAAAGGTGATCAATAATTCCATACTACAGTCAAAAAACAGCAAGCATCTTTCTACAATTTATGATGATATAAAGTAGAGATGAAGAGACATAAAGATAAGTAATAATGCTTAATAAAGACAAAAGATAAGGCATCTTTGCAGAACATAAGAAGACCTAAAGTAATAACATTATTGTACTTTAGTCATCCTCTCCTTCTATAAAAGGAAGGATTTTCTACATTAGGAGGTATCGCAAGCGTGCATTCAATCAAGAATACTTTAACTTGAGAGTTCTCTAAAAATTTTCCTCTTTTAATTTTCTTGCAAGTTTTTTAAAAATTTCTATAAGTTTCTACCTTACGTAAATACCTTTCTTTATTACAGTTTATAAAGTAACAACCACATCAAGTACGGCTTGTATGCACAGGAAATTACTAACCAAACAATTTAATTTCGTTGTATTATTCAAGTTAAGCCGAGGAGAAACGAAGTTATAGTCCCGTGGACACCACAGGTATGGTGTCATCCTTTTGATGAGAAACCCTTTGATTGTGGAGTGTGGAGCATTCAAATATTATTTTCAAGAGTTAATGTAGTTGTGACATATTATTGTATGCTAGGACTTAGTTTGAGCAATGTTTACCATTTCTATATTATAATTTCATGAGTTCTCTAACGAGCAACTAAAAACTCTATATGTATGACAGACCTGCCTTTTATCCAATTTAAAATTGACTCAAAATTATAACCGACAGTTGGAAAATAATTTGAGTTGGCTCGTAAAACCCTCGAGTTTGTCCGGTTAAAGCTTGGCTCAAACTCAGCTCGACTTACAAGCTTAGCGAACCAAGCCCAAGTTTATGGACATTGAACTCGGTTGAGCTTGTTTACATATTTTAAGAAATAAATTGCACTATGTTTTATAGTTTATACAAGTATTTACAATTTAACTATTACTATTTTACATTAGAATATATTGTTGATCCTTATTATTTTAAGTATCCATTAACGTAAAAATGTATCTCAAATCAATATGTGAAGATTCAAATCATATAAGAAAAAATGTGTATCTTAAAGTTTGGCAAAACTCGAGCTCCACTAATTCAAATCGATTTGGTACTCGATTTGACCAAGCTTGGCTTGTGCTCGAGCTTAGCTCAGTCACTTAACGAGCCAAACCAAGCCACAACTTGAATACACCCCTAACGGAAACCTTTTTGCATCAACATTGATTCGATCTATTCCCAAATTTACTCAAATGAGCTTCACCGAAATTGATACCATTTGAAATTAACTCAAACTTGATCCGAAACAAGATTCGCCCGAAATTAACTCGATCCGACATAACTCAAACCGTACCCAAGCCCTAACAAAAACGAGATTTACCTAAAGATAACCGATTCAAATATAACCTAAATCAGATCCGAATCTGACCCACCCACCATTTGCCTGGACTATCAGTAAATCTTATGATTCCTATATCACCGGTGGATGCAGAGCCGTGCACAGAGACCTTTTGTTGCTCGAGGGGGGTCGGGGGAGGGACACGTGATTAGTTGGTCATATTTTCTCTAGTAGGTAATAAGTAATTATGAAAGTTAGTTAACTATCTTCATCAAAGTACATTTCGTACATAGATGAAGAATAAGCCAAATTTTCGTTTCTTTTTCAAAAATATCTCTTTTGGGTGAGGACCCATTGTTAGTAACGTTGGGATAATTCCCATAAGATATCTTCATGCCAATATTAATATCTTTTTTAGTGTCGTATCTTCATTGGACATGATTTGATATTTGTGTCAGATACAACAGTTTTTTGGATGAGTTGTATATCGGAGGTGCAATCATTCGATCCATTAATCTAAATGGATCACTCGAAACAAAAATTATTACGTACTATGTTCTTACCCTTTAAAAACAAAAGAAAAAAAAGGCCTTGCTCAATGGACATGTATGCAAGTCTATATAAGGAGTACACTCTTGTATATCCTTTCTCTGGCAGAGAGATACAAAGAGACAGAGAGAGAGAGATCATGGAGATGTGGGTGAGCTTCCATTGTGTGTTAGCATTTGCTTTGCCTCTAGTTGGGTGGCTTTTGTGGTGGTGGAATGAAAAATGGTTCGTCACCAAGGTAAAGGAAAGGTGCTCACTACTAAACTTAAAATTGCCACCTGGTTGGATGGGGTTTCCTCTTTTGGAGAGTTATTGACATTCTTATGGTACTTTAAGATACTCCGTCTCCCCGATGATTTTATCAAATTTAAGAAATGCAAGTAAGTTTATTACCTACCTTGGCTCTTTTGTGTATAATTGATCGTTTATACTCGCGCTATATGTAATATGCTCTAACTATACAAGCACTATTAGTGTGAGTATATATGACGTTCCACTTACTTTTACTTTCATTACAACTCTTTATAACTAACTTTATAATTATATTATAATTTCTTACAGTAATTGAGTACTGTGTTTGATGATTTAAACTAACAGGTATGGAAACAATGTGGGAGTTTACAGAACGTATTTATTTGGGGGTCCAAGCATAATAGTGTGTTCTCAATCCCTTTGCAACCTTGTGTTGCACCAAACTGATAAGTTCAAGCAGGAGTGGCCGACGAGGGAAGCTTTGGGATCAAATTCAGTAATAACACTTGATGGACCACGCCATGCTTTGATCAAGAGCTTCATAGCGAATGCCATTAATCGCCCTGACGCCCTTGCTAGGATTGTAGATCAAGTCCAGCCAAGCATAGTAGCTGTCGTTCAATCATGGACCTTCAAGGACAAAATCAAGATAATGCATGAGTTAAAAAAGGTAACCTAATAATCACCTTTGTGTACATAAATATATATAGATATATAAGCATATATCTAATGATAACATTTAGTTAAAATAAAAACTAAAAATTATTAATCTAAATCATGTTACATCATCAGTCAACCAAACCACCCCTACCTCCCGCACTCCACCCCAACCAACTACAAGCCTTTACCACATCCCAAATGTTGTCACCATGACGATCCATGGGGAACGGTGAACTCAGATCCGGAGCCACCTATCTCCGACAGGCCCTATGGCGGTTGCCATTGGTCAATTTACGCATCACCAATCATTCTGTTTTCGTGCCTAATTCTGGCCACTAAGCTGCTCGCAGGGGAATCAAAAGCAGCGATCGACGGTCGTTGCCCATAGTTTAAGGTTTGCCGGTTAATTTCTAGCGTGCCACGACGTGGCGCAATGATATTCGTTGCATCATAAACAAATGGTCAAATACATAGTTCTTAATTCTCATTATAAAATTTAATTTATGATCAACACACAACTCACAAAAGCCGCCAGCTTTCTTAGTTTTGCCTGTTGTAATTGACCCAATCTTCTAAACTTGTTGTTCACCCTCCATGTTCTAGTTTTGATTTGCCTAATTCTCCAATGCAAACACATTTTTACCAGATATACGTGACAAAAGCGTGGCCAGTTTTCTTATTTTTAATTACCAAACGTGTCCATATATACTATCTATGTCTACAGGTGACACTTGAATACATGGGAAGGCATTTTGCCCATTTTGATCTTAACCTTGATGAAGTTGACACTATTGAGAAGGCCTTTTCAGCAACACTTCAAGGTTTTAAGGCTCAACCATGGAATTTTCCGGGAACTTCTTATCATCATGCTCTCAAGGTACTCCTCCGATCCAAATTATCTCCATAGACAAAACTTTCTTACTCTATATATTATACTGTACCTCGTGCTTATTTCATGTTATATCATGGCATCAATTTATAGTGCCGGAAGAAGATAACCAACGTCCTTGCAGAGGAGCTAGAGAAGAGGAAGCGGAACGTAAATCCAAGACATGGAGATCTAATGGATGGATTGATGCAATTGAAGGATAAACAAGGAAACCATTTAATGGATGAAGAGGTGTTGGATAACGTTTTTAGTAGCATTCACTTGAGTTATATGACCATTTCTTATATGGTGACATGGTCAATCTATTTTCTAGCCAAGTTCCCCCATGTTCTTCCAAAACTTCGGGTAAGTAAACAATCATTGAAAAAACAATTAAAAAGAACAATGTGGTTTTTGAAATACGACACAATATTGTAGTTCATGAAATTACCTTGTTAGATACTCTAGGAAATAGAAGGAGATTTTCTATATGTGTAACGTCACATTGAACGTAAAATGTAGGAAGAGAATATGGAAATTAGCAAAGAGAAGGAGGGCGGGCACATCAGCTATGAAGAACTCAAGAAGCTAACATATACAAACAAGGTGATTTAAAATTTATTCCAAATTTTCTATGTCTAACTCTTTTTTCCCCATTCTATTATGTATTTTCTTTGTATGAATTTTCCTGCAGGTTGTAGAGGAAGTAATTAGACTGGGGAATACCACAAACTTTATTTTTCGAAAAGCAACTGACGACTTTGAATTCAGAGGTTTCAAATTAACTTGTTCTTATAATAACATTGAGAATACGAGTCAAAAAAACAATATTAACAAAGATTATATTGCAGGGTACATGATACCCAAAGGATGGCAAATTATTTTATGGCTAAGAAATCATAATATAGACCCAATAACATTTGAAGATCCACTGAGTTTCAATCCGGACAGATGGAATGTAAGCTTCCTATGATTTGGGATTGAAAGTTGTGGGCCAATTCTTCTTTTCATTCGAATGGCTTTGCTTTGCAGGAACCACCAAAACGTGGAACATATTTTCCCTTTGGAGGAGGAACCAGAGTTTGCCCTGGAAACAAGCTCACTCGAGTTAATGTCGCCATTTTCCTTCATCATTTGTCTATTGGATACAAGTGAGCATCTTATTCTTATTATTTTTGCTTCTTTTTTTCCATAATTAGTTTACCTCAAAAAAAAAAAATAGAACAATAGGTAAAAGTAACCCTTATGTACTAATACACCTCATTAGATAATTTAAACTTCGATGGACAACTTAAAATCTAAGTACACCTTCTAAATATAAGCATACCCGCATGATTCGTATTTATGGAAAATTCTGAATACTTCTAACACGATTCCAAACCAATACTAACCCTGATCATCAATATGAAATGTGCTCAGTGTAAGATCCAACAAACATCCAATAGGAAGTACTACTCTTTATCATGGTGAATGTACTCTCCCTTGGTAGCACTAAAATACAAGACTCACACCATTATTATATATGTTTCAACATCTTATCGAGTCTCTTGTTAATGATAATTTCATCTTTGTACAAAATGTCCAAACTCCATTTGTATTATATATATATTTTGGCATATACTTATATTTAATTGATTTTTTTCAGGTGGGAATTGATAAATCCAAATACAAAGATCAACTATCTTTCGCATCCACGTCCTGATGAAAATTTTGAGATAACATTCTCTAAAATTTGAAGTAATCGATTGCGCAGTATCCTGCAATTTACATATTTATATTCCGTACATCTTGCGTGTAAGTACTGTGTAATATTTTTTTAGTAAAATGATACGTGTTTTGTATAAGACATACTTTAAGTGTCTTCTTTTAATTTAAAAATTATTATATCATATAATAAATTTAAAAAGAATGATACGATTGAATATTATAATTGTATTACAACTTATAAGTTATGTAAAATCGTTATTTTTTCCATCATTTTTTATATTTGTAAAATTATGTGTATGATACACCTTTTAGATAGGGTTGATCCGATTATGGTGTTATTTGATACTTGTCGACGTATTCGACGGTTATTAAAACTTTACCTTCATAATTAATCATAATTATTAAAAAAAATAGTGGTTTCAAATCCATTAGTATAGGTCAAGACAATACATTTTAAGAATGTCTTCATACAAGATATATATCATCACCCTATCTTCAATTATATGTCCTCTTTACAATTTCCTAGTGAAATTTTCAAATTTTTAGGGTAACTCTTTCTTAAACATTGCGTATTTGCAATGTCCACTTGGAAACGAAGCGTTTAACATCTTTTGAGGGGTTGCATAGGTCATTCATTGTTCACACAATAAGATGACTTGCTTTGCTTAGACTTATATCCACCAATAGATTTGGGGAGTCATACTATATTAATGGGAAGTGAGCACAACAACTAAAACCAATAAACGGAATCGAAAACCGGATATAGTGAACCAATTTTTAAATGAGCTAATCAAAATCCGATTAAACTTATTTATCCGATTGTGTTTCCGATTTACAATTTTAAAACTCACGATTAACTGAATTAAACCAACTATTTTTTAGATTTTTTTGTGAAAGTTTAAGCTAAAATTTATATTGATTATTGAATTACTGTTGCTAATTGTGCCATGGGCTAATGCCTACTGTGCAAGCGGCCTACTGGGCATGGGGGATGGGATTGGGTTTGGTGTTACGGTATTAGAAATTCACAAGTTTGTTGCTTTTATTTTTCTCCCATGGAGAGGCCTAGCAAAAGCCATTCAAGTGTGTCCAGCCCAAGTGCCCAACTCTCTAACAAACAGGGAATGAATAAAAAGATTCTGCCAAATACTTACCTTTTAATCAAAAGCCCAATACAACAAAACTCTCCAATTGTAAATGCAAGCATCAAAATAATCAACAGAATCTGGCAGCACTTCTTCCTCTCCACAAATCTCTCTCCTAAGTTTCTCCATTGAAGACTTTTCACTGGCATTCCAATTTTCTTTCTTATTAAGCTCCCCCAAATTTTACTATTGAATTTCTACCATTGACGCCACCTTATGCTTCCAAGAGATTTCCATTATGGCTGATTCACATCCTTTTCAGTGATTTTCCAATCATCTTTAACCTTTACACTTGTCTATATCCCTCTCAATATTGATCCAACATGGTTAGTCTTCGACGGCGAAAGAGGCGGATAATTGGGTGGGATGGGATTCAACCCTGCTTTTGATGTGTAATTAATATTTTAGTATCATGACATATGTGACATTAATTTTGTAGGGCCTCATTTTTTTACCTAAATTTAGAGTACCTTCACCGTTTGAACTCGTCCAATAAGTGAATGTTTGACAAGTGATTAGACAATTATACTCTTTGTAAATGTTTGACAACTGAAACTTTTTATTTTACTTGCAGCTCTCTCTCTTACCCAAGCTCTCGAAGAAGATGAAGATGAAGAGGAGGAGGACAACGAAGAGAAGGCAGCCGAATCGGAACAAAAGGAGGTGAGATAAAATGAGGAAGATAAAGGAGTTGAAGAAGAAGAAGAAGAAGAAGAAGAAGAACATATTACTACACCTAAATCCACAAATTTGTATTGGACGGCAATTGGCAACTTCACAAAGCATCATCATCGCTTAAAAATGATTTGATCAATCGGTTTGATTATTTGAGGCGAGCCGCACTGCAAGCGATCGTTTCCCCGAACTTAAGCAACCTGGTAAAGGGAGAATATGGCATTCTTGCCCTCTCCTCTTCCTCTACTCCTCCAATGGCCTCGCCACCCATCCGGTATATGCGGTGGTCTTTTCTCTCTCCATTCACCGCCTCCGTCTCCATCTTCTCGGCTTTTGATGCTTCCTTCTTCGCTATGTGAATCGATGCAACTCCATGGAGGCACCGCACCAGCAACTTCACTCCTCTCGCTGCGATTATCGGCCTTTCTACTTCTTCCTTTGGAGCCTCTTCCCGAAGAAATAGGCAATGGAGGAGAAAATCACAGCTTCGTAACATAAAACTTGAAAGTCTAATTTTCGAACTAGTTGTGCACTTCCTATTGATCTTGACCACAAATTTGAGAAAAAAGGGGGAAAAAAGAGTATTTGAAGAAGTTGAAGATCGAAATAGAAACTTACTTCAAGATCTTTGAGCTCGAAAATACACCTTCTAGCAATCGTAAGAATGTTCTCCTTCAAGCACCGAGTAATAATCTACAAAAAAAAAAAAAAAAAGTTAGATCGTTACGATTTAACATCGAAATATACGATAAATTCAAAAATCGAATAAAATTCTAGAAAACAAGTTACAAAGGGACACAATTAGAGACTAACCAGCGAGCCGCCTCTCGGATTTCTCGATCAATGGAGGCTCCCGACAGCTCTCTCGAGTTTGCTTCGCAGAATGGCTCGAGCTTCAAGATATCTCCGAAAGCTCACTTGTTGGACAGACAAAATCCAGAGCTTGGTTGAGAGAGAGGGAGAAGGAGACGAAGGAATTAAAAAAGAAATTTAAAAAACAATGCTTACCTTTCAAACTTCAATAATGGTGGAATGAAGAGGAGAGTAGGGTTTTAGCTTTTATATTTTAACCTAAATGTATTTAAGGGTATTAATGGTAATTTAATTGTCAATTTGATGTCTAAATTGTTCACTCATCGGAATTTTAAATTTTAATCCCACTAATGTCAATGCTCCCAACGGTGAAGGTACTCTAAAATTAGATAAAAAAGGTAAGGCCCTAAAAATTAATGTCACATATGTCGAAGTACTAAAAATTAATTTCACTCGCTTTTGATGACCAAATATGAAGGTGGACGACAGCGGAGAACGGTGAAAAGAAATAGCAGAAATCAAAACTTGAAGGCCATTCGAGATCCACTTCCTAATAAAACCATGCCGAAAAACTTGTTAACCTATTTATCTCGGTTACGCTTTGTTTTGCATTTTTTGAATCGAAACCAAACCAATGCTTCCTAAATCGAACCTAACCGAACCGAAACAATCCATGCTCACCCCTATAATACAACCGAATGACAAGCATACCACGTAGCGTCTATAAAAAAATATTCGATATGTTTTACGATATATGTTAGTTTAACTAATTTTTTCGTTTCACAATATCTCGTCACTTTACAATCTTAAATACATATTAGTGACTACTTTACCAATTTTGTCCTTATTAATTACTTTTTTTCTTTCTTCTTTTCACTAACTTTCTTCTTTTATAATGAGGGACGACTTAGTCTTTTAATATAAATTTTGTCATGAATTTTCTTTTTCTTTTAATATTACATCACAATCGGAAAACAACAACTAGATAAGTATTGTGATACAAGTAGACAAGTATTGTGATACGGAAAGAAGCACGTGTTTTTTAGTGCAAAATAAAGGATCAAGTGTTCATGCCAATTATTTGATAGATAATTGATGCGAAATCAGAAGTCCAAGTTACCTAAATTGGAGGTATGACTTAAAGATTTTAATTTCTTTTTTTTTTTTTTTTTGTAATGGTAAGTTGTTTATCTACGGGCCCTCTCTACAGGATGTAAATCTAGTGGGCTGGCAGAAAGAAGGGATGTACAATCATTAATTTAGGTCTAACGAATACATAGCCCTATCTTCAAGTACATAAGGAGTCCGCCAAGAGTTCATAACTTTAACCGTAAAAATTATTGCCACCAACATTCAAATTATGTAGGAGAGTATAAAACTTACTTGCAAACCATTTAAGCTACAAGCTCTTGGTGATATGACTCAAACATTGCTTGCTTCAATCTGGCAAACAATGCTACACAGCCCGTGTAGCATTAATGTGTCCATGGTTGATTCCTTTCAACTCTTCATGCAATTTTATATGTCTTAGTCGCCATTTACATCAACTATGGCATCTACAGATCTACTAGGGAACTTAAATTTCAGAGAGCCAGGATGAACTTGTAAATGCAGCCTCCAAATTGAAAATATTCAAGGGATACTAAGGAGAACTTCTATTCTTTATTACTTCCAATCATATTTCTGAACAAAAGAAAAAAATAAATACTGGAACAAGCAGAAGCACCATCTGAATTCTTGAACTTCTATATATTTCCAAGCCAAATTGGAGAACATTTACATGGTTTTCAACGCAGAAAATCCAGATGAGGGGGAATGATATCGAGAAAGGTATCGTTAGTATAATTGCTTTACAGTATACTAGCTTATGTTGAAAGGGCCAGCTCTGCCCATGCCAAAGAAGATGACCTCAGTTCAGCAGACACAGACAGATCAATGCGGCTCTCTAACACGGAGCACAACTCTTGCATTGATGGCCGCTTGGGAGGATCAGGATTAATGCAAAGATTAGCTGCTTCACAAACCGTTTTGAGGTGTTCATGATTAAAATGTTTCAATTCTGGGTCAACCATGTCAGGCATAATCTCTGGCGCCCCAAGGTACTCCCTAGCCTGAAAATGGATTACTGAGTTCTTAGTTAGCCCAAAAAGTTGGTACAAACTTTTTCAAGTTTTCTATTATATAGTTACTTAGACTCAAGTACAAATAGCCTAACATGACATGCATACATTATATTCATGCCCATGTTGGAATGTCAAGTGGCCAACAGCAGTACATTTCCAAGCATTGGACTTGTCCGTTTCTGAAAATGGTGCATTTCTAGTGTCTAAAATGAAGTGTCAAGCATAAAAATGGTGTTAAGTGTCTCGACACTGGTTATCAAGGTGATGAAATGAAAAGTCTGAGTATATCTTAGTAGAACAAAAAACGGTGCCTTACCCAATCTTCCAAGCTTCCTGTATCTTTGCAGAAGGGCGGTTTGCCACTGAGTATCTCCAGCAGGAGTACTCCAAAGGCATATACGTTGCCCTTTATGTCCAGATGACGTGCTTCCATAGAATTCGGTAGAACACATATAGCACCATTTCTGTCTATGGCACAGGAGTTCTTCTCTGATCTTGCGAGAATCATCTTCCAACTTTCAAAATCAACCAGCTGTCACAAAAGGTCAAATATAGTCAAGTAAATCTTTGACTAAATTCTCCAACACATAATTATTCACATCTAAGCAATAGAAAGAAAAGGGAATTTCTACCTTTGGTGAAAAGTCCTCAGTGAGATATACAGCACTAGAATTCAACTCGGATATAGTAAATGGTGGGGTGAGTTCAGTATGAAGATATCTCAATCCACGGGCAATGCCGATTATGATTTTCATGCGCCGATTCCAAGACAGCTGGGAGCCTTCTCCATCTGCAAAACATAGCTTCAAGTATTGAGCATTCCTGGTGACTAACGAAAGCAAATATGACTAGGAAAACATGATTTTACTTACAATGAAGATATTCGTACAATGTCCCATTAGATGCATATTCAAAAACTAGCATCCGTGTAAATGGGCAGGTTTCTCGACAATATCCTAGCAATTTCCCAGTGTTCGCATGATTTAGTCTTGCTAGATCGGCCACCTGATTGAAGAATAAGCGGTAAGATCTTCAATTTAGTTTCAGTTTTGAAACTCAAGCTTTCAAGCTACAAGGGCTTTCAGGAAACAGGCGAGTAGTACCTCTTTCTGGAAATAAAGTTCATGATAACCAGTCCACTGTTCTTCTTTAATGCAAAAGGAAATTACTGCAATCTCAGATCCGCCTTTTATGATGCCTTTGTAAACCATACTATCAGAGGAAGATCCAATAATGTTGCTAAATTCTTCACACGCTACTTCAAGCTCTTCCCGGCTGAATCTCAGTATATCTTTCAACATCTCAGAATCTGTTAGCCAAGAAAATCAAACAAATTTTGATTTTTCTTGTTCTTCCAGAAGCAGCAAGACACAGTTGCTAGCAAGAAATATTTACCTATATAAACTTCCAATCGATCCTTGTCACTTGCTGATTTCTTCCAAGGGATAATCATCAACGATTTGTCGTTCCATATTTTTAAAGCAGTTAGTGCAGCAATACAGAGGAGAGCACCCACCATTGTTCCAGTCACTATTTCCAAAGCTAAAATCCATGATGGTTTTGATGCCTTTGGATGTGTGATTTCATTATTCATAGCCAGAGGCTTATCTTTTGGGCTTTCAGTTGGAGAAGAATGACTTTTGGCAGGCCGAAAAGCTCCTGAGATTAAGCAACAAATGAATTATGCACTTTTATTTATAGTCTACCCTATTGTTGCATATCTGAATGGCACGTATTTGAGAGAAAAAGGGCACATATTCAAGAGTTCAGGGATAAGAGTTAAAGGTGTATTGCTATATAACTCCAGTTCTTGCATACTGTAGGCACTGTTGTTAAGCACAAATTCGGGTGCAAAACTCCAGCAAAACCAACAGAGAGCTCAAGCATTATAATGCTTGCCCTTTCTTTCTTTGCACTCCCCTTGTTTCAAAGGGCCTATCTTCCCCTTCTGCTTCCTTGGGTCATACTACTTAAGAGTAGGCCACACCCAGTTTTGGTTCTTCATTACCCAACATTAATCTAAAGTCGATATCAGCCCTTTTCTATAGAACTTTGTGTTTCTAGCATGAAAAATGAAGAGTCCTCGTAACATAGTTTGGGCAAAGAAGAGCAAGATCAAAGGGATGGTTTGAGAAAAGATACAGGAAATGGCTTTGATTGTCTAACAGGTAGAACTCACAAGTATATGACTTTACTACAATTGAAGTAAGTCATACCGCAGTTCGCATTAGAGCGCAAGATCAAATGGATGGTTTGAGAAAAGACTCAGCAAAATGGCTTTGATCGTCTAAAAGTAGAAATCAAAAGTATATCACTTTATCACTGTGGAAGTAAGCATACCGCACTTTGCACTAGAGCGCTGTTTAGGATCCTTCTCTTGAAAACAATTCCCTTGAAAACTTGACCTGCAAAAGAGTGAAAACAAAGTGAATATACATATCCTTATATTACATCCAAGTTCAACATATTCAATCTGGGACAGTAGGTGTTGTGAGGTTTCTCGTACACTACCTTGGCAGATATTGCAAGCATTTTGGAATGCTACCAACAAGGAAATTGTAGGAAAAGTCCGCAACTTTTAACTGAGGTAAACGGCAAAAGCCTGTAACACTCCCATTGGATGCATACCTGAATATACAAAACCAGGATAAGGAACCGGGATACTAGCAAATATAAAGCAAACAATGCAGAGTGAGTAATGTTTGTTGGCAAGGGTACTTTGGTCTAATAGTCAAAACATATCATCAAGTCTCATGCTCTCACCGCTCAGATTATGGAATATAAAAAATGGTGATCTTTGTGATTGTTTGAGCTGTAAAGACAACACTTAGGAAACTTTATGAGGCAGATACGTATCCCAAAAAAGAAAAAGGAAAAAAAGAAACTTGGTGGCATTATAATTAGGGGTCTTCAGTGTATAAGTTGTAAATATGAAATCATACTTTGAATTAAAACAAGGTCTTTAACATAATTAAATAGCTGATTTGTAACAATATCTTCAAAAATGGGTACAGTATGCAACTATAGACAACAGAAAAATGCGAAGGTAACTAATTTTTAGAAAGTTAACTGCCATTTGTGCTCATAATCTCAGCATTGCATCCCTTCTCATTGCTAAAATTTGACATTGAGCCACTTGGGTCAAAAAACAAATGCTTCCATGCAATACTATGTCAGTAAATCATGGCATGAGCGAACCTTATTTTCCACATAATAAGCAGGCAACTAGCTGAGTTCCGTAGCAAATGCAGCTATTTTCAATATAAAAGGATTTCATTTGTCGACTAGACATAGTTTTCACCAGAAACTACCACTCACTTACATGCCATGAAGGTTGGATGCAAAATCTGTCGTCCCATTACCAGGAACCATTCCTTGGAGCCTATTTCTATCAAGGTGAAGCTCCTGAAGAGATTTCAAGTTGCCAAGCTCAGAAGGTAATGTACCAGTGAGTCCATTGGACTGTAAGTTTCTGCGATAGAAAAAGGGCAAAACTAAGAAATTTCAATAATTCACTAAAGGGTTTAAGAAACTATCAACATTTAGTTCACTTCCATAAAAAATAACAATAATTTTCCTACATTTTCAGTATGCTAGTTAAATTCCCAAGCTCACGGGGAACTGGCCCAGTCAGCTGATTTCCTCCAAGATCCAAGGCCCTGAGTTTCTTCAACAACCCAATGTCTTTGGGAATAGTTCCAATCAGATTATTTCCATTAAGATTTCTGCACCAAAAAAGTTGAATCATAAGGTTAACCCTAACATTGTATATAATCAGTGAAAAATCGACCAGGTAAACAAAGAAAACAAGCCTGAAGAGTAAATGAGAGCATACAGCTCCTGCAAGTTAGTCAAGAGACCCAGTTGTGGCACAAGAAATCCCTTTAGAGATAACCCAGAAAGGTTCCTGAAAAAATGAAGTTACAAAAACCATAAACGTACATGGAAGATCAAATGGGGTACTTGAATTAAAATACAAAATAATAAGCACATTATCGATGGAGATAATTAGCTTACAGTTTCAGGACATGATCCTTAGCCATTGAACAAGAAACCCCAGACCATCCACAAGGGGTTGGATCTAAGCCATTCCAATTAGCCAAAACTAGAAATGGGTCATCATATATGGCTTCCTTGAATGCAGTAAGAGCAAATACTGGAACAAAACCCACATTTCTAAATCAGGGGAAAGTAAATATAAAAATCAAAATTTCCATAAATATTCAAGTGGGCAGTAACTATCATATTCCAAGAACTAAGTTTATCCCAAATTTCCTGAAATTAGAAACCAAGATCTAAGGGACGTACCTTCATTTGTCACAAATGAGTAACAAGTTAAAGTGAATGCTCCAAAAATGGCAAATTCAAGCAAAACCCAAGTAAATGCCCCCATTTGCTCTCCCTCTCTCTAATATTATGCTCTTGCTACTGAGTTGTGGGTAGTGTACTCTACAGGAACCCCAACAATCGAAGCATCCAATCAATTGAAACGAGAAAACTCAGAAAAAAGCTGAAAAATTCACTAACTTGGAGAAGTGGGGTTTTCAAGAAACATGAAAGAATGGAGGGAGAGAGAGAGAGAGAGAGAGAGAATCACACAAAGTTCAATGCTCAGTATCACTGAAAATTGTTCCGGCGGTGGCTGAAATCGAGAAAAATAAAAGAGACTAGCCAGGACTTAGCAATTGCCTGTAAAGAAAATCAATGGCAGAAATGTGGGAAGTGAGAGTAAAGAACTAGAAGGGTAGCTTAGATTCAAAGTAAGGTTATGATTGAGAGGAGAGAGAGTATGAGGGGGAAAGGGATGAACAGAACACAGAGGGTGCAGCACTTCAACAAACGGGATGTTTGTGGAACATAATAAACAATCGGATTTATTGAATTGATGATTAAATAGGAAAATAAAATTTGAGAGAAAAAACAGGAAAAAGAAAAAAGAATAGTCGCAAGAAAAATGAAGAAACGGCTTTAATTGAATTGGTGATTAAGCACAGAATTGTATTAAATTGAAAAGAATGATTTTTTTTTTTTAATAAGGAGAATTGCAAGTCATGAGATTTGATTTCATGACCTCCACTCTGGAAAGTAATTTCAATGCCACCTGAGCTAGCGTTTATTGGCAAATGATATTATTAATTATATAATTGTATTATAACTTATAAATTGTATAAAATAATTTTTTTCATTTATAATTTTTTATATTTATAAAAAAGTTTACTGATAAAAAAATATAATAATTATTTATAAAGCGTTTATTTAATTAGAGTGTCATTTACTTTTTATTAGTATATCTGATAAATATTAAAATTTAACATAAATAATTAGTTATAATTATTAAAAAATAATAATTAAAACAAATAATCTATACACTATATAATGCCAATCTTTTCAAATTTTGAAATGCTGCAACCAGAGTGAATTAAGGAGTTTCATCCAATAAAAAATAAATAATTTATCATTTAAAAAATAAGTTTCCACTCATCTATGCACTCTAATAATAATAATAATAATAATAATAATCCATGCAATATATAATAGTAATATTTTTAAATTGGTCAAATATTATAATGGGAGTGATTGTAAAAATTTAGGGTAATCTTAACCATAAAAATTATTTGTCCATTGAATATGAGTCGTTGATGTAAATAATTAAATAAATAAATAAATAATATAATTTATCCAAATAAAAAAATCCTTTTATAAGTGGACTATCCTCCTCCTTTTTTGTGTGTGTGATAATACAGTCTCATTAGAATTTTTTTTCTAATAAATCTATACAATATATAATAGTAATCTTTTTAAATAGACTAAATACTACAACAAGAGTGATTGTAGGAGCTTGGTGTAGTCTCAATCATAAAAATTATTTGTTCATTAAAAATAAGTCATTGATGTAAATAATTAAATAAACGATAAAATTCATCGAAAGGAAAAAAAAAGGTTTCCCTTTAAAAGTAGACTCGTATCAAGGTAATATTGGATCCCCTTGCTGAAAAATAAATAAATTATATTATTAAATTATATTATTAAATTATTTAATCTAAATCTAAAAATTAAATAGTAAATAATTAGCCTTATTAATTTTAAAAAATATAAAACATAAAATAAAACCAAATTGAGCAGAAAATTAATAAATAAAAATTACAAAAAATTATATAATGAACTAAATTAAAAATCTGGACATAATTAAAAACATAAAAACTTTTTTAAATTTTTCAGAAAAATTAAATACAATTAAAACAGAAAAAAAAAACATAATCTAAAATAGAAAGTTAAACAAATAATCAATTACACTACAATACATATAAAAATAAATAATTAAATAAACTAGAATATTAAAATTATTTTTGGACCGAAACATACACTAAAAACCTAAAATTAAAATACAAAAATTTAATTTATAAATTTATTAAATTAAAAACTTGCTTTAACCTAAATTAGAAAATAAATCAAAAAAATAATTAAATTAATCATAAAAACTAAGAAAATTAATACTAAGATATTAATACTCTAACTAAACCCTATAATAATATAAAAAATAAAATTAACCAAAGGAAACTAATTTAATCCAACTTCTAACAATTTGACTAAAAATAACAAAAATAAATAGAAAAATAATCTGAAAATTAAAATATATTAGGACTCAAAATAAAATTAATATAAAATTACTGAGATATCTATCCTATTATCAATCAATGTAATTCATTCTCATGTTAATCATTAGTAAAAACCCGTGAAAAATTCAAAAAAATATATTGATGACAAAAAGTATATTGAATGATTTTAAAGAAGGGATGTAATTAAGAGTAATTTTATTTAAGATAAATTATAGAATAATATTTTAGAAAATAATTAAAGGATATTCTATTATTTTTAACGGTGTTAAGGTTAATTCACCAATATTTTTAACCTAAAAAGTATAATCTATATTATTTCAAATTTTGGTTTGATTTGATTTACATTTGAGAATCACAAGTTACGTTTTTTTTTCCTTTGTGACTTCAAATTGTGACTCGATCGAAATCTAATGAGATAACTATCAAAGTGAACAATATATATTTAATTATATATTTTTGGGTGGATGAATAAGATATTTCATTAGATAAGAAAATTTATTCTTCCTTTCTACTAAAAAATAAAATATGTATTGTAAAGATGTAACAATAGCTTCTGTCATTGTTTGGTTTATTAATTTGCTAGGAAGATGTGGTTGAGGTAACTAAAGAACATGGTATCGGTTTCAAACTAATTTTTAATTAGTGGCTTTAAGTTTTGAAAGTGATTGAATCAGTAAGGGTCGGTCAATTGGAGGAGGTTTGTTATAATTAAGGTATGAGTTTAACTACTTATTTATGTAATTTTTTGTCTAATTTGATTTGTTTGGATCATGAGTTTCTCTGTCTTTCCACTTACTTTTTAATTTTGTGTCTATTCTATCATTTTCAAAATACGACATGCATCCACGTTTTTACCACAGCTTATGTTAAGTGTGAAAATGATATGAGTGGATAAATATTCCACACACTACATAAGTCGGATTAGAGTATTCTTTAACCACACACTTATATCCAAAGAAAACACCATCACTCGCCATATTTATATCTATGGACATATTACCCTTGAGCGAGTCTTTTTGTCCTATTACCAGCTTGCGCTTGAAGCAACTTCTACCACCGATATAGACACTTAGGTTGTCACCAGTTAAGTTACAAAATTCTTTTTGAAATTAACTAAGGCTAATTAAAATATATATATATATATATATATATATATATATATATATATATATATATATTTTTACTCTTTATGCCATGTTTTTCTCTCGAAAGGATGGGGGTTGGGTGATCGCGGTTGCCCTAACGTAGATCCGCTTCTCGGATTAAAAATACTTAGTTCTTCTTCAAATTAGGGTTCTGTTCATTAAGGTGAATTTTTTCAGTTTTATTTTATTTTACTTTTCTTTAAACAACATTAAGAAAAAAAAAGATATAAAGCAGGCACATGTGAAATTTATCGATTAAGCGTAAAATAAGAGAGAAAACGAGATTAGAGTTTGAGATTTGAGGTTTATTTCTTATTTTGATTTTTTCAATATATTGGGCATTGTGCTATAAAAGAGAGAAATCGAAAATTTGTATAAAAATATTTCCTTTATGTGTTTAATTTTTATAAAAATTCTTTTTAATTATTTTTTTAAAAAATTTCTTTTTGATTGTAAATTTAGTATTTGACTTATATGATTATCATAAATTGTCCAATGCGAAAAAAATTCTTTTTATGTATTTCAATTATCTCAAAATAAGCTGTCACGCTTATTATCCATGCTAAATAATCAATTTTTTCAATAGATGTAAATCATCACTCTTAATATACATGGATATACCTTAATAGTTTAGTACCACTCTTACAAGAGTGGTTATATTTTTCCACATTATTATGTGTGAAAATGATTTCGACCAACTCATTTTTGCTTATTTTTCCGCCATACTCAATCATGTGTAATTAGATAAGGGTGGAAGCATACCATATGGTGATTGTAGCATTTTCGATTATTAATCTCATTTATTAAATGTAGTTATTAAATATTTACTTTTTAGTTCATAACTTATTAAGGAGTATTACATTACTCCGCGCATAAGACGGTCCAAACTAAGTATAAGTTAACATAAAACATTTTAAAAGCGGATTCACGCAAGTTATGTGTATCATCATCCATTTATTTGCTTTTTAAGAGAAGACACGAAGAATTTTTATTTATTTTATATATTGTATTTTTTCCTTTTCATATGAAGACAGCGGACAGTGTTTAAAAAATTAAAAAATTAAAAAATGAAGAAGATTGAGCTTTTTTCTTTCCTTTCCCTTTCCAGCAGGTCCCACCCCCTTGAGGCCTTGACCGTGAGTCCCAACTTCTTTTCCTGTTTTTCCTCTTTTCCACACAGATCTTTTCTGCTGCAATTTTCTTTTCCTGTCCTGAGTTGTGATTTCTGAATTGCCCAGGCTTCTCAATCTCATTTGTATTTGAAGTACACACGGTTCATTTCAAAAAAAAAATTAAATAAGATTAATTAAATAGATATTATGAATAGGTGAATGATAAAAATTAGATTGGATTTAGGTGATACTTCGATAAATTATATTTATTACCTGTTTTATGAAAAGCTGTCTAAATATCTTTACGTATATCTACTTCACCTTTAAAAAAAATGACCCGTTTTATATATATTATAAACCCTAGACTCTAAACACAAATCAGAAGTATGATATTTTTTTCTTTTTTGTTCTAAATATATAAATTCATGACTATGACATAATATATAGGGTATTGAATCATAAAAAGGGGGAAAAAGGAAAAAGAAATAGAGATGTATGATTTCGGCCTCTTGTCCAAGTACCTAGTTCAATAATTCAGTCTTAAGTTGATTTCAAATATTTCAGTGTTGTGCTAGCTGGACTACAATATTGTTGAAATAAAAATTAATTAAATTTTATGAAATACAAAAATTTCTAAAAGCATACTTTTGCACAGATTTTCTATATATTTTTATTTTTCAAAAATTACATTATTATAACTTCACTGCGAGATTAGTGATCTTTGCATTTCGAGTTGTATATTTTTCCACTTATATAATAATACTCCTTCGTTTCACAATACATTTCAATTTAACTATTTTTTTTCATTTCATATATACATCACTTTATTATTCCAATGACTTATTAGTGATTAGTTTATCAATTTTATTCTTATTAACTGGTTTTTTCTCTCCTACTTTCATTGATTTTTTTTTTATTTTCAATGAAATCTGGGGTCACTTGATCTTTTAATACAAATCTTGTCATGAATTTTGTATATCCTTAATATTCCCTAATTGACTTAAAATGACACGTATTTTAAAATAAAAAGAGTACTAAACAAAAGAGCAACAAAAATGAAGAGCTTGTTTATCCATGAAGTTAATTCCCTCCTCTTAATTAGTGGTTGTAGGTAGAGCATGATAAGTACCCTTGGGAGAGTGTCTTTTACTTTTCCTCCCAACAAAACCACCTTTAATTTCTCAAGGGAGCTCCACTAGGGTTTGCAATCATAAAAAGCCTCTATTCTTCCATCCAAATTTTTACCTTTTTTTAAAAAAAAAAAAGGAAGGAATTGACTCTTCCACAAAAGTTGAATTTTAAGTTATTTATATTTAAATAACTTTATATTTATCTACTTATTCAATTTTTTTAAATTTAAAGCCGGATCTTACTATACATTCAATATTATAGTATCTCATGTAGTTAAAACCTTTTACATTTCAAATAAAAACATAAATTTAGGAGAAGTATTTAATTATGTTTTTCTTTCCCGCCAAAATTGCTATGTAATTTAATTCTATAAGTAGTATTATACAATTAGTTATCATCAATGTAATCAATTTTAAACTTTCTTAATTAGAATTAATTTACAATAAGAAATATCTAACTGAACTTACAGTTTCTTAGTATTGAGTTAAAATTATTTATTAATTATCAATTCGGATATTTGGATTCAGACTTGTCGATAAATGGACAATGAATTAGCTTCTTCTCAATCCATGGGCATTGGAATCCCCCCTTCTTTTTCCCTCTTCTAAGGCTTCTTTAGTCCTTTGAACGACCATGGCCCCACCCAAAAGAAAAGGGAGGAAGAAATCAGCTGCTTATCCCCAACAGCGGGAGGCCCTGGCCCATCCTCACCACCCAAAATACCAATTTCAAAAACCACTCACACACCCCCCCAAAAAAAAAAAAAAAAAGCAAAACATAGCTCTTATATTTTTGTAACAAAAAAATTACATATTTACATATATACCTCAAAATTTAGATGTTTAAAGGTAATATATATATCTAATGTCAGCATCTCTCTCTTAGCTCTAAACCCTCGCCATCTTTCACTCTCTATCTCACTCATTATCTCCTTTATACATCTCCATTTTCTTCATATGTCAAGGGAGACGATGAGAGGAGCTGGACGGTGGCAGGCAGTGGCGGACCTAAGGTGGATCATTGGGGTCAGTTAACCCCTATCAAAAACAAATAAAACTTTTATATAGCAAATATTTATAGACAAAAGTTGGTAGATGAGTTGGTAAGTGTTGTATAATACAAACGTTAAGCTCGAGGTTCAAGTCATGCTAATGACATCTCCCTAATTTAGTTCAACCCCTTCTTTAAATTCTTAGGTCCCCGCCATTTGTAACAGATGGATATTTCTTCATAGGGAGATAAGTTTTTGAAGGTTGAACAATTATTTTCAAAGATTTTTTTAATTTATTAAAATTCTTTTAGGATTTTTTGATTTCTTTTTATATATTTACCATATTAATGCTTCTTTATTTGGTATATGTTATTATATCTCTTCTTCTTCATCCTCTCATTTAGATCTGGTATTTTATTTTGTAATTTTTCATTATTATTACTTGAGTCTGTACTCGTTCTTCTATCTTTTTGTGTTTTATTCTTATCTAGCGATGTTGCCGGTCTTGTTTCTTTTTCCCTCTCCTGTAGATATGTTTTTCCCCTAAATTTTAGATTTGTATTACTGAATTTTTGTAGTGGAATATTTTTTTATATTAAAAAACAAGTTTTATCTATATATATTTTCTCTTTGCAGATAATGGGAGCCAGCAAAGAAGAATCGACCCTGTTTGACAATCATTTGTTAACTATTTGTATTAGCCGTTAGCTGTTTGTATTAGTTATTTGTGTTGGTTTTTTATATCAATTGTTTGTATTAGCACTTTCTAAAAAAAATGTTTGATAAATTTAGCTATTTCTGACAAGGCTGTTTGATAAAATTATTTTTTTACCCATGATTTTGATTAGTTGGATATTTGTGATTTTTGTTTTTTCATAATAAATAAACAGACCACACAAGTTTGATATTTAATATTAGATGATATCAATTTTGTTTATTATTTACGCAATTTTCTTTAAATTTATTACTGACCAATTATAGGCTTTTTAAGACCATTTTTATCGATCTCAATTGAGGCGGATACTTACAGAGGTATATCATAACATATAACAAATCTTTAAATTTATTACTAGATAAAAAATAAATATTTCTCTAGATGAATTCATTGTAAGAAAATTGCATTATACCCAATTAAATTTAAAAGAAAGCTCCACATCAACATCAGTGATTCAAAATATTTGAAATTAGATTATTCAAAATATTTTGAACTTCATCTCTATCAAATATCTAATCGAAAAGTGACATGGCCTGGACGAAGATGGTATATGATAGGATTGTTTACCATAAAGGAATAATTTAGGCCAAACTATTATGATACTCCTTTTTCTCAAAATATTTAATTATTATTTTATATACTATAATTGATTTTTTTTTTTAATTTTCTATCTCGCATCATATTGCATCCCACTAAAAATACAATATTGTAATAATTGATCACCTAGCAATACAGGAAAACATACTTTAACTATTCTACTACTATTATTAAACACAAAATAAGAATTTAGCATTATTATAAATGCACATATTCCATTTAAATAGTTTTACAAACTGTTCATGCTTTTCTTTTTAAACATACAAATAATTTTTAAAATTTAGACAAAACAACACATATCATTCTACATTTATCTGATGTCTATATCAATTGTCCCAGTTTTTAAATTCTTCAAAAATTGTTATTATATTTTTCAGGTTCAAATTTCACTTACATTAATTATTTTAGCCTTATTCTCAAGTTAATTATTTATTTATGGTATTGACATATGAAATTAATTGTTTATAAATAATTATTAACTATAGTGCAAATGAAATTAATCCATTCCGTTTCAAAATACATGTCATTTTAAAGTTATGCGGGAATATCAAATAAATACAAAATTCATGACAAATTTTATATTAAAAAACTAATATTTTATTGAAAATGAAAAAATTAATATTAAACTAGTAATTAATATGTCATTGGAATAGTAAAGTGACAAGTATTATGAAACGAGAAAAGTTAGTTAAAATGACATGTATTTTAAAATGGAGGGAGTATCATTCACGAAACTTTTAACTTTCATTCTACCATCTACCAAAAAAATCTTTTAAATTTTAACAATAAATATTAATAACTATTTATAATTAATTGAAAAGAAAAACCCTCTTGCGCATTTTTTTAGCAGTTACGAGTGTTTTTATATCTATCGTGATAAAAACAAAAATAATACTCTGTTTATTTCAAAATAATTATCATTTTAACTAATTTTTTATATTTCACTATATTAATGAATTCACCAATTTTATCCTTACTAATTACTTTTTTTTCTCTTTTTAAAATCTTAATACAATTTAGTTCTTATTATATAATTTATATTTTCTTGCTATTATATCACAATTTAAAAGTAACAATAATTTTAAAACAGAGCAAGTATTAGATTAGTAAATTAATTTCCAACCACTTTAACAAATTAAAGGCCTTTTATTAATTGGTTGTCCTTTGCATCGACAAAATTTCGTCCGACCTCATTATCCGAATTTGTCCGACTCGAAAAATCGGGTTCGGATATGACTTTTTGTCCAAATTTTAAAGTCGGACACAAAATTTTCCTATTTCTATTGTTCGAACCCGATTTTAACCCGAATTTATACTTGTTCGATTAAAAAAATCAAATATTAGACAAAAAATTTTATCTAATGACCGATATTTTCGAATCCAATTTTAACATGAAACTAAATTTTTACCAAAATTTAGTTGCCCTCGGCTTGAAGATGTCCACAGAATCACGTGTTGCCGGGTGCACATACAATCCTAAGCTATGTTGGATATTATTAATCAGAAAAGTTATTCAACATTTATGTAAAGATCCTTTATATTTTAAGATCAAAATATTGTAATTCATTGGTATTATACAATTTTTCGTTTTATCTTTTTATAAATAAGAGTGAACTATTTTTATTGAGCCTTAAAAGGGGCCGGGCTCAAAGGCACGGTTTTTAATATAACACATCTTTTACTTTAAAACTACCTACTCTCTATGTTTCACAACATATATCACTTTAACTAACTTTTTTAATTTTACAATATATGTCACTTTATAATTTTAATGATAATTAATAATTAATTTACTAGTTTTGTCCTTATTAATTGGCTTTTTCTCTCATTTTTTCATTGAATTTCTTTGTTTTTATTGAAAACTTAGAATAATTTGATCTTTTAATACAAATTTGTTTTGAATTTTGTGTTTCATTGATACACTCTCAAAAATGTAAAAACGTCAAGTATTATGAAATGAATGGAGTAATACTCCATTTGATTTAGAACCTAGAAAATGGTTGAATATGAACAATCATATTGCAATAAAAAGATAAATGGATAAGTATATTCAAATAGTTTGACAATTTATTTCCGATAGATTCATTAGGTTTAATTTGACAAAAAGAGGGTGTAAGCCTGCAACTCAAAATCATCCAGAAAAATAAAGTAAAGGCCCATTATGGGTGTTTTTCCCTGGCCCAATAATCAAACACTCAAGAATTAAGGTCCAAGCATATTATCATTCACTAAATAAATAATATTCAACCCTACCGTAATAATAATATAATATCACTGAAGAATATAAATTAAGCAAACTCGGAGTAAAATTTGTAAAGAGCTACGATCTTGTTAGTTTTGCGTCTTCTCTCTCTTCCAATTTGTGTCATAATCCTCAAGAATTTGGAAACTCATAATTACCCAAAAATCCCATCAAGATTTGCAAGTTTTTGTATAAATACCGACCCTATCTACATTATGTTACACATCAAATTCAGTATACCAAATAATCTACTCGCTTCATCCACGATTTTACTTAACCACGTCCATAATGGTAATTGTTTCCCGACCCGACCCATCAATTGTCCTTTTCTATTTTGCTTAATTGTTTGATATATCCTAAATTCTTTTCTATCATAATTTCACGCTTAGTTTAAGATTGTCTTAATACTTTCTTTTTATTTATACTCCATGCACTTTCAAAATTATTCTTTTTTTTTTCTCTATTAGTTGAAATATGACCAAGCTAATATATTATGATAATTTTCATTTTCAGGTGCAAAAGAAAGTTGTGGTGATGGTAGAGGGCATGGATAATGACAGCGCAAGGCAAAAAGCAGTACATGCTGCCTGTAGCGTCTATGGTATCTCCCCACTTCAAAAAAACACATACCCTTCTAAGGAATTTATATCGATTTGTGATATTGATTTTTATAAAATTATGTTTTTTTAAAAGAAAAATACTTTAGAATTGATGAGTTTAAGAGTTACCCTAACTTAATGAATGGTGCAGGAGTTGATTCTGTAAGCGCGAACATGCAGTTGGAACAATTGACAGTGATCGGAGATGTGGACGAAGTTAAGCTAATTAAAGGGCTTAGAAAGTTAAAGTTAGGCATCGTTGATATCATTTCCATTGACGCTCTCTAAATATGCCTTCAAGTAAAATAAGGTTTAGTAGCATACTACAATATTAATGGACACAAATACGAAATAATGTTAGAGATGTTAGCTATGATATGTGATAGCAGTTATATATTCTATTTTTTATAAATAAACAATTATTAAAAAAATATTAATAAAATATTAATTTTTAATTTTGTATTTACTCGAGTATTATTCAGGTTATCATACCATAAGAGGATAAAAAATACTTGTTATTGTTTAAATCCTTATGTATGTAATTTCTTTAGAAATTTATGGTGATGATGATAGCCTTCTGATAGTGGAGATATCATGCAGCTTTTGGTGCAAATTAGGCCTTGAGGGTGAATGAAACTACTCTAGTTCAATTCTCTGCTTCTTGATTGACGAGAAATCCCAGTCATTGCGTGGCTATAATCGAACAAATGACTCTACTCACGCTTCATCATAACAATTCAAAACATCTCAGTGAAAGTGTAGTCGTGTACAAATTACAAAAGAACATATAGAAAATCCACAAAAGAAACCCTAAATAGGTTGCTAAATCACAAATTAGGTTAAAAATGATCTAAAAAAATAAAAGGAATCGCAAAGGGCAAAATTCAAAACCCATATAGATGGAGCCAACATGGGGCTGGAGGTTCTAACCGAGGCCGGTTCTTTAGGAACAAGCACGAGCCCACTAGGAGCATGCCAATGTGAAGAAAGAAAAACGGGTGTGGTAGTGACACCATTGTAATTGGATTGTACTAGTTTTCTATTTTGTAATGAAATTTACAACTTATTAAGGATAAGTTGTTGTATATTGTTATATTTTAGGGAATTTGAAGAGCAAATACATACCTGATCATATGTAACTCGTTTCTTTTCATATTGTATTGTTAAATTGCATCTATGAAGCTTCCTAGTGTGGTTGTGATGTTGTAATATCTTCAATAATTTAACCCATTTGATATTCAAATCTATATCTATACACTATATAATGCCAATCTTTTCAAATTTCAAAATGCTCGCAACCGGAGTAATTTTCGAATTTAAATTCATCTCAACCATTAAAATTGTGTAGATAAATTCCAACCGTTGATATAAATTAATTTATTAATAAAAAAATTAAATCAAATATCCACTAAACTCCAGACTGTTCATAAACTCCAACTGTTACGTCTCTATCCTTTCCCTATGTCACACACTACCTCAGGTCTTGTCACGTCTCTATCATTTCGCATCTATCTATAACTCTACCTTCTCTCTTTATTTCTTCCGTTTCCACCCCCAGCTTCTTCCTCTCGAAGCCCGTATATTCACCACTTCTTCCTCTATCTTAATCCCTCTCTCTCTCTCTCTCTCTTTGTCTTCTACCAATTCTCACATCCGAAGCCGGAATCAACCAGCGTCGCACCGCCATCGTCGTCCTCCTCTCGAGCCGGAATCAACCAGCCCTACACCTACCGTCGTCGTCCACGGTCGCCGAGGCCGCTGTCGTCTCCTTCCTCTTCGAGTTCCGACGTCCTCTGTTTCTCCCGGAATGAACCACCCACGCACCGCCATCGTCGTCCTCCTTTGAAGCCGGAATCAACCAGCTCTACACCCACCATCGTCGTCCACAGTCCCGAGGCCGCCGCCGTCTCCTTCCTCTTCGAGTTCCGACGTCCTCTCGTCTCTCTGTCTCTCTCACTTTCTCATTTTCGCAATTTTTGTGTGGCTCTTGCTCTGTCAGTCTTTTGGTTGTGAGTAAATTGTTGTAATTTGAAAATCAGCGCATATTCTAAGTTTCGTCTACTCCTTTTCGGATCTATAAATAAATTCCCCGTTCTTCTCTCGTTACGAGTTCCTCCCTCCGATTCGTCGATCCAAGTAGCTCAGTCCAACGCTCGCTGCCATTCCTCGCTCTGCCGGCCGGTAAATTTTCCCTCTCCTTCTTTTCGCCTCTTCTCATTTTGATTTGCGCTTTGCTTTCTTGATTTCGTTTGATCTCCCGAGATTCTGCAGCTTTTGTTACTTTTCGTTTGATTTAATTTGAAGGTTGTGTAGTTCGAATTTATGTTACTTTTCTGTTAGTTTTTAGGCCTTTCGGAAAATGTTTGCTAGAATTTTTCCTTATGTTCCAAAAAACAGTTTTTGTTACTTTTTGTTTGATGTAATTTGTGTTCGGGTCCATAAGAAACGTGCTAGAAATTGCCATTTTATTCTACTTTGTCATTTAATTCTCCATTGTTGTGAGATTTGGTAGCTTAGGATTGGTTTGATGAGTAATTTAGCAGATTGGTTTGTTGAAGTTGTTTGTGTGACATTTGGTTGATTGTTTAGGGCGAATGGAATAGACGAGGTAGAAAAACCCGTGGGGTTGAGATTTTCATCCGAGACGATTCTTTATAATCATTGGTGTTTGATTGCTAGAAGAAAACGAGAGGGGTTTTACTTCTCAATAACACTACTAGAATAACCTCTGCTTTCTTATTCTGTTTGTATGGAAAACAAGATTACAACCTCACGCAAGATGTGAATGTGAATGGCCTACAAGACCCTATGCATATCCCATTGCGTTGGAGCATGCTTGAACAAATACAAAAATACAATAAAGCTAATGCAATCTTCATATCCCTATATCTCTATGCATAAATCTTAGCAACTTCACATGTTGCCTCGCAATGCAACTAGCATCATGACAATTGTGGCGAGTGCCACTAAAATGCAGAGAAAAAGGAACAGAATGCTAGATTCAGGTCATAATTCGGACAAAATGATAAAGCATCCGAATTTCAAACAGTGAATACATTTCTAATTTATACCTTAGAATCCGAGAAGGATTTTTTTCCTGTTTTCGATTTGAATATGTATGGGTTTCTTGACATTTATTATTGTTTTTTCTGCGATTTTTTTCCTGTTTTCAATTTGAATATATATGGGTTTCTTGACTTTTATTATTGCGTCATCTCGGGATTTTTTTCCTGTTTTCGATTTGAATATATATGGGTTTCTTCACATTTATTATTGTGTTTTCCGTGATTTTTTTCCTGTTTTCAATTTGAATATATCTAGGTTTCTTGACTTTTATTATTGTGTTTTTTAAGATTTTTTTCCTGTTGCATGTACACTTAAAAGATTAGAAAAGACACAGGTATAACTTCACTTGATATTTACAATTGAATTGATTTGATATTTGATATTTTCTGATTTCACTCTCAGATTTCTTTATTAACAATAATAAAAAAAGGATAGATGCTTCTATTAATGCATCATAACAACTAGCATCCAATTGGAGGCTAGAACCACTAATCTTTGCCACTAAGTGAGCTGCTCTTTGCGAGTAGGCCCCTAAGATTGACAAATAGACCCCAAGTCCAATGGTAGCACCACTGAGCATTCCTCATCTAATATACCATGGGCCTTGTCCAACATTCCAAGGTTAACACAAGCATTAACAATGTCAAACCCGAGTAGACCTTTCAGCTATTACGGACTCGGATTCCTACAATTGAGCTTCGAGTAATCAATGCTGCTAAATCCTTGACATTCCCATGTTTTAGAAATCCTTTCACCACTTCACAAAAAGTTTCTTCGGTGAAATGCAAACCCTGCCCATCTCCTCCTTTCAAACCTTGCAAGATTGTTTTAGAGACGGATTCTAGATTGCCTAACTTGACATAACCTCCAATCAGCCGACTAAAGAATCCTGTTTTATCTTTGAACCCAAGCCCATCCATCAAATTCTCCAACTCAACAATCCTCCCTTCAATGACCTTCAATGTATACAAGTAGCCCGAGCAACCCGAAACTCACCTCATCCGGCCTAACATCCAAGAGAGTCATCAATTCAATAATCCTCTCAGCGGCATTACAGGCACTCAAATCAGGCTTCATAAAATCCAACTTCTCATCCAAAGCAATCCTACAATTTTCATGAAAAATACCCAAATACGCAACAAAGCTACCATTTTTCCTGCTCGATTCCCACAAGCTCGGGGCCCCAAACATCAAATGGCAAAAAAAAAAAAAAAACCTATTCTTGAACATGCATTTGACCAAAGCATAAGCGGGGCGCCTGTATTAGCCACGACCATGGAGGCCAAAACCCTTTTCAAAGATTCATATTCCAACAAATTTGGGTTTTCTCAATCAAATAAACAACGAAGCATATGCCCTCTTAAGATTATGAACATCGGAAGGGAGGACAAGTGGGCAATTAGGGAATTGGTGAGGGACTTACCAGGGAAGGAGGAATGATTAGTGACAGACTTGAAGGACTTCCAAGCTTCATCGGTGTTGCAAGAGGAGAGAGAGTGATGAAGACTGGCTTCAAGAGAGGATTTGTCTTCCGGGGAGGTGAAGGAGATTGGGAAGGTTTGAGAGAGAAAAGGAAGTTGAGTGTCGATCTAGGGAGGGAATACTCACACAATGTTCCTTATATACTTGAATTAATTGACTATGGATTTATGGTTCACTTAGTTCTCTTCATATAATATTTCTATCAAAATTAAATACCGTCCTCTCTCTCGAGCGCTTCTTCCACTTAATTCTCTTCTTTACCTAAATTAAATGATTGATTTTGTTATTGTTTATTTTTGTGAATGAATTAATAGGTTTGCATTGAAAAATTATAATTGACATTTTCAAATTTTGATCACAAGCATATGGGAAACGGTGGTTATGGCGGTGGAGCAGATGGGCTTTGTTATTATTGATTTTCTGAACCACTTCGGTGTTCCGACCAAGCACAAGCAATGCCGGATTGACAGGAAAGAGGAAGAAAGATTAACGAAAAATAATAAATTAATAAATTGATGTGGTTTAATAAAGTAAAAATCAATGAGAAACGTTACGGAAAAGATTGTTACTGAGGTATAACATTAGAAATTAACTTATTGCATTAATGTTATATCGACTTCTTATTACTAAGACTGGCTCAACTCCTTAATTTATGTTTATAGTTATTGATTTGTTTAAATACTCCATTAATTATGTAATTTTTTTGTAATAATTATTGTTTAATGCCATGTAATAATCATTATTGTTCGTGTGTTCAGTTGAATATACCTTACAAAAAATAGTAGTAGAAGTATATATATATATATATATATATATATATATATATATATTTGATTGGTTAAATATATATGTACAATTTTATCTAACCTAATTTTTCCAATTCTATAATTTAAATACAATTTTGACTTAATTATAAATTTATTTTAAAATTTTTGATTATGTTTGTTCTTTGATTGTCGGATATTATTGGAGGTACTCGAATTCAAGTTCCTCTAATTTTTAATTTTGATTTCACAAGTTTCTTCTTTGATACTCGATTATTATTAAAGGTAGAATTCAAATTTACATTCGTTTTTTAAATTTTCAGTTTATATGCTATGCGTATATTCATTTTTCATTCTCTTTCTTGATATTTTGTTTTTTAGTTGAGTACAAAAATTAAATGACGTTGTTATGCGCTTTGTGCGGTTAATTCGTAATTTACATTAGATATGACCATGCCTTATCAATTTGTAAGACCAAAATTTTTCATATTCTTTATTTGATTATTTGTTTTCAATTTGATTACAAATATTAAATTCCAACCCAATACAAAAGGAAACCAATATATAAACTTCTCTAAATCAAGTATTGACTTTGTAAAGAGTTATGAGTTATAAGTTTGATATTCTTTTATTGATTTGATGTACTTTGTATTATAATATTAATTTGTGACATAATGATATTTATTGTCATCTATAGGTCATCTAACTCAATATCTACCAATCATATATTATTTCTTTTCCTACTGATATTTACCTTTTTGATACCCAAATATATTGTACAACTATTTCTATAACTGTATGAGTTAGGATTATTTAAATTGTTTGATTCTTAAAGGGGTCCGACTTCTTAATATTCCAAATCACGTGTGTAATCTTAAAACATTGATGATATTTTTTAATATTCTTTTTTATTTATTATTTTAGATTATTTATTTATTCTTTTGAAATTAAGAATGATTGGAGGATGAATGTGTGCTGGGCTCTAATGATTTTTATGCGTTGGGCTCGATAACTTTAATGAGTCACGAAAGCGTTTTTTTATAAGGGGATAACATGTATAAGAATGTTGTTGAAAGTTAAATCATTCAATAAAATCAAATGATTGAGAAAAAGAAACTCACAAATACAACATCTCTGCGTAATTCAATAATTTCTTAAGTTATACATTGTACAACAAGTATTCGTACATAGCACGGGTCCGGACTAGTACTATATAATAGCAATCTTTTCAAAAGTATGACATGGTAGCCCGAGAGTGAATTTAGGAGTTTCGTCCAATAAAAAAATGATAATTTATTCTTAAAAAATATTTTCTCTTATATATGGACCTCTTTTACTCCTTCCCAAAATAAAATAATAATAATAAAATAATAATAAAATAATAATAATAATAATAATAATAATAATAATAATAATAATAATAATAATAATAATAATAATAATAATCTATACAATAGATAATAGTAATCTTTTCAAATTGGTGAAATAGTGTAACGAGAGTGATTGTAGGAGTTTAGTACAATCTCAACCATAAAAATTATTCGTCTATTAAATATGAGCCATTGATGTAAATAATTAGATTAAAAAATAAACTTTATTAAATGGAAAAAAATTATGTTTCCTTTTATAAGTGGACTCTATATAGGTAATATTGGGTACCCTTTCTGAAAAATTAATGAATAATATTAAGAAATTATCTAATCTTAATTAGAAGATTAAACATTAAATAATTAGTTTAATTAATTTAGAAAACTATAAAACAGAAAATAAAAACGAAACTCAGTAGAAAATTAATAAATAAAGTTATAAAAAACTATATAATAAATTAAGTTTAAAATATGAATAAAATATAACTAACCTAAAATCCAGAAATACTTTTTTAAAATTTTTCAGAAAAATTAAATAGAATTAAAAACAGTAAAACAAAAACAAAATCTAAAATAAAAATTTAAACAAATAATAAAATACACTAAAATAAATACAAAAAAGTAATTAAATTACTAGAATACTAAAACTATTTTCTGACCTGAATATACTCTTAAAACCTAAAATTAAAATAAAAAAACTAAATTTACAAATTTATTAAATTGAAAACCTACTTTGACCTTACCATAAAAAAAAAAAAGGAGAAAACCTACTTTAACCTAAATAAGAAAAAAATTTTAAAAATTATCAAATTAGTTATAGAAATTAATAAAATTAATAATAATAGATTGAGAATCTAACTAAACCATATAGTAATATAAAAAATAAAATTAACCTAAGAAAACTAATTTTAATCTAACTTCTATCAAATTAATAAAAAAATAAATAGAAAAATAATCTAAAAATTAAATATTAAAACTTAAAATAAAATTAATATTAAATTATTGAGAGATCTCATTTATGATTATATGTAAATTTATAAAAATATATTTAGTTCACTATCACGTCAATTGTTACTGAAAACTCATTTATGATTCATTCAAATTTATAAAGATATATTTATGTCATACAAATTGATGTGAAAAATTCAAAACAGTATATTGATGTCAAAAAGTATACTGAATAATTTTCAAAAAGGGCTGTAATTAAGTGTAATTTTATTAAGGAGAAAACTTAAAATATAATTAAAGAATATTATGTTTTGACAGTGTTAAGGTTAAATCACCAATATTTTTAACCTAAAAAGAATAATCTATATTATTTCAAGTTTTGATTTGATTTAATTTTAAAATTTCAGAATCACAAGTTATGTTGTTTGTTTTGCTTTGTGACTTCAAATTGTGTCTCTTATTAACATCTAATAAGATGATTACCAAAGTGGATAGATAATCACCGGAGAACTAAGTTGTGTTATCATAGATTTTTTTTAATAATAATAGATTGAGACTCTGACTAAACCTTATAGTAATATAAAAAATAAAAATTAACCTAAGAAAATTAATTTTAATCTAACTTCTACCAAATTGACTAAAAATAACAAAAATAAATAGAAAAATAATCTAAAAATAAAATATATTAAGATTTAAAATAAAATTAATATAAAATTACTAAGATATCTCATTTATGATTATATGTAAATTTATAAAGATATATTAAGTTCACTCTCATGTCAACTGTAGGTGAAAACTCATTTATGATTAGATGTAAATTTATAAGGGTATATTTATGTCATAGAGATTGCTGTAAAAAATTCAAAAAAGTATATTGATGTCAAAAAGTATACTGAATAGTTTTCAAAAAGGGATGTAATTAAGTGTAATTTTATTAAGGAGAAATCTTAAAATATAATTAAAACATATTATGTTTTAATAGTGTTAAGGTTAACTCACCAATATTTTTAACCTAAAAAGAATAATCTATATTATTTCAAGTTTTGATTTGATTTAATTTTAAAATTTGAGAATCACAAATTTTATTGTTTGTTTTTCTTTGTGACTTCAAATTATACCTCTTATTGACATCTAATAAGATGATTAGCAAAGTGGATAGATAATCATCGGAGAACTAAGTTGTTTTATTGTAGATTTTTTTATGCTAAATTGTGTTTTGAGTGTGAGGACTCAAAATTGTACATATTTAATTATATAATTTTGGGTGGATGGATAAGATATTTCATTAGGTTGAAAATTTGATTCTTCCTTCCCACTAAATTATATATTTCAAAATGTAGCATTAGCTTATGTCATTGTTTGGTTTATTGATATCTTAGGAAGATGTGGTTAAGGTGGATACTAAATAAGAGGGTATCAATTTCAAACTAACTTTAATTAATGGTTTCAAGTTTTGAATTAATTGAACCTTTTGTGACATTGGTAGTACAATCTCCTGCGCATCATTGTTTACTGAAAATAATGATAATATGAAAATTTTAATTCCTTTTTTCCATATTTTTTCATATTGTGCTCTTTATTGTGAAGATATGACACTTTATAATTGTGATGATATTATTTTGATTATGTTTGGTTTAAGAGTATTTGGATATGTAATTTGGATTTTGGTGAACTTATCTTTTTAAAAGTTTCATTTGGTACGTGCTCATTACATCGAAGGGGGCGGGTTAATTAGAGGAAGTTTGCTATGATATTAAGGTATGAGTTTAACTACTTATTTTCTGTTTTTGTAATATGTAAATTTGTGATTTGTTAGCATCATGATTTTATCTATCTCTCCATTATTTTCTTATTTATTTTGTCCTTTATTGTCTGCCTTAGTTTTAAATAATCTTGACATATAAGTTAGATTAAATCTAAGTTTAGGCTTAATAGTTACTTAATATTAATTCAATTGATGTCTTGCACTTGCAAAAAATAATGTACATATATTGTATGTTTACTTATCACTTTGACATATTCTCTATACATGCATAGTGTTACTATACGTCATGCCCTCCATTCTTTTTCTTTTCATCCTTGTTTCCCTTCTTTTTTTTTTTCCTTATGTTTTATTTAATTCTTTTATAAAGATACGTTACTGCTAAGTAGTAAACATATATAACCAACTTGGAGAATTATGTAATATAAACAAAATATCTAATATTATAAACTAGGGGTTCCGTTGTTTGGGTTGGTTGGGGAAGGGAAGAGGGAAGGCAATAGAAGAAATATTAATCATGTAAGATCAAATAAATGATAAAGATTAATTCATATTCCAAAATGTTGATAGAACATGGAATTACCCATATATGTGTTTGTATATGATTTTTTTTTTTTTTTGTATTATACGAGAGGGGCCAGCAAATATGAGAAAAATTATTTTTAAAAAAATCACACTTATGACGATGGTTCTTAAGGAAGAAGCTGTTGTCATATGCTCATTTATGACGACTAGTTCAAATAAAGGAACCTTCGTCATAGGTTGACCTATGACTACGGTTTTGAACCGCAATCAAAGGTGGTAAATACAACGACGCCCAAATACACGACGCTTGTTAACCATCGTTAAATGTCGTTTTTAACCGTAATTAAAAGTGGTTTTTGTAGTAGTGATATTTATATATTTTTTTCAATGCTAACTATGTGATATTTGCTTATTTTTAAAATGAGTAATATTTGACTTGAGTGTGCATACTCAAGTCCAAGTGTTTAAGAACACAATAACATTTAATAGGTCGAGGTGTTGGGGTAACTAATATTGACTCCCTCACCCCTTTTATCGATGTATTACGGAACTCGGTTTAAATATATTAACTTTTTTTAGATGTTTAAGTAAATGTATTTTTATTAGAATTTTGGGTGTTTAACACATTGTTTCATTATTATTATAATGCTTGATGTATACTCAACACTTTCTTTTTTTCTTTTAGAGAGGTGTAATGGTGGTAGTGGGGGACTTGGCTCAATGTTTTGCATAGACAAATAATATAAATCTATTGATTGGGTATTTGACACTATTGAATTAAGTAATAAGAATTAAATATTTCCCCTCATGTTCACCATTTTTTTTAAATGGAAAGGAAAAATTGAATTGGACATTGACGATTTATTTGTAATATAATCATGTATTTATTTATTTAGGTTTTTGGATTATGAGTCATTTTTTGTGTATAGTATGTAATATTATTCTGGGTGTGAAATATAATAATTTTATGTAACATTTTTACCTTTTCATTGTTTGATGGTTTTTTTCACTTGGTGCCATAATATAATTGTTACAAGTATTTTTAAAATTAAAATTAACACAAACATGTTATAAAAACTTGACTATTGCTAATCTGGGATCATGGTAGACCTTATGAAATTATAAATTAGGAAACTAAATATACAACAATTATATACATACTTGACGTTAAACATTGAAATACATACAATGATTAAAATATATTATTTAAATATGTTGGAGGACAAGACGTAATGAATTAAATGGTGGAAATTGTATCACTTTAAGTTTGTAATTTGTGTCATGTTTAAAGGGATGAAAACTAAATAGACTGATTTCCGTAATCGAGAGGATTTCGAATAAATTCATCTACCTCAAAATTTTTGTATAACATACAGATCATTTTTTTTTTGTTACAAATAATATTTATTTAATATATTCCTAAAAGTTTTTATGTTATAACAATGAACATAAACTTAGACTACTCATATCCTTTACCGTCATATAATTTTCAACTACTTACTCATTGCCTTTTATTATCAAATATATTGGATGACTTCTATCATTGTATTATTTTCGACTATTAATCTTATCTATAAATATAATTGTTAAATATTTATTTTCTTAATTCACAACTTCTTAAGATATACAACATTGCTCCGTGCATAGCACGGTTTAGACTAGTATAGTATTAGTAGTAAAGAAGTCATTATAATTCGTATTTGTTATGTTTTCGAAATAATATAAGAGATTATGGTTAGGAGTTATGTCTGTTATACCTGTTTTAGATTTTGTGAGTTATTATACCTGTTAATAGTTAAATGAATTGACATAAGCAAAATTGAGCTAAAAGTTAAATGGGTTACGTCCATGTGGGTGGTTTATTTAGGCCCAGCCCAAAAGCAAGGATTCTCTTTCTCTTCAAGTTTGAGTTCACACAGACATAGCCGAGGTCTCAAGTCTGCGGATCACGATCCGTATCAGTTCAAATAAAATCATCACAACCATTGATAAGGTCATAATCTGACGGCTCTTACTCTCCTTCCCAAAATTCCCAACTTCCCGCCCACTTCCAAAATCATCCATAAATAAACCTTCCACAGACCACACCTTACCATTCCCGGACGCTTAGAAATCTATCAATTCCTAGATACAAAAACAAGAAAAAGGAGAGAGAAAGCTCGAACCACGGCTCCAATAGCGAGAACCAAGCGGATCGCTCGGAAGTCTACCGGAGGAAAGGCTCCCGGAAGCGGCTTGCCGGCAAGGCTGCTCGGAAATCGGCCTCGGCCACCGGAGGAGTGAAAAAGCCCCACAGATTCCGCCCGGAACGGTGGCGCTTAGAGAGATTCGAAAGTACCGGAAGAGCACCGAGCTCCTCATCGGAAGCTCCCCTTCCGGCGCCTCGTTCGTGAGATCGCTCGGGATTTCAAGACGGATCTTCGGTTCCGGAGCTCCGCCGTGGCTGCTCTTCGAGGAGGCCGCGGAGGCTTACCTGGTGGGACTCTTCGAGGACACTAACCTTTGCGCCATTCACGCAAAGAGAGTGACAATCATGCCTAAGGATATCCAGACTTGCTCGTAGAATCGGGGAGAGAGGGCTTAGGGTTTCAATTGCTCGATTTGCTAGTAGTAGTAGTAGTAGTAGTAGTAGGGAATGTTGAAGATACTTAGGGTTTTTAGTTTGGTGAATTTGGATTTGGTCGGCTGATGTAAATCATTTTCAGAATCATGAATGAAAATGTTGTGCTTTCTTGTTGGGTTTAATGGCCCTTAATTCAAATAATGCTCGTCAATTTTCTGAGTTTTATTTTATTAATTGATGAAGGCAATGTTGTGACCCTTCAGCCTGTAGTACTCGATCAATGAGTAGATATTGTTTTTTTTAAAAAAAAAAAAATCAAATTAGCAGATATCTTTTATTACCTCTGCCTCAAATTGAAGTGTATTTAATTATTATTAGCCATTAAAATCTATCCCCATTTCTCTTCTCAAATCAATAGAAAATAGTACATACATTAAAGAATACTTTTGGTTTCGGACCAATTTACCATATTAAAAAATAAATTGATTTTTAAGGTGTTTATCATCCTTTTCTTACTAATCCTAAACCGAATATTAGATATCAATAATCTTATTGTGAGCTCATTAGATATAAGTTTTTTCAACCGCCTTCCTTACAGTTGAGCAAAGTTGGAATTTAATGTCACTTAAAGAGCCATAATGTTCTCGGGCTAATTATTGATTCGTTGACATAACTTTTTGTCCAATTAACCTTCTTTAATTTTCAATTATTGTAACTCGTTGTAACCTTATCGTTACTTTTTATTCGTTTATTTGATTTCTAATTGTTATAACATTTTGATTTTGTACCTAACATATTTATCATGTTATTTGTCTTTATATAATTTCCCTTAATTTTTCCAAAAATGATATTCCCTTAAAAATTTTCATTATATGTTGGTATTTATCAGGATATCTCTTGGCTACTATATTAGTATATTTGCTGCAAGGGCACATTGCGTACGGTGCTTTAGGAATTACAGTACAAAAGAACATTTGGTTTGCAGTTGCTGCTAGCATTAAGTAATTTCGTTTAATTTGATACAAGTGATCAAGAGTCATTTATATTATGAGTGCTCGAATTAAAATGTCTTTGAATTATTTTAGAATGTAAAAAATATCAAGAATTAATTTAATGATTCACAATTACTACTGGATTAATTATTAGTAATTAAAATTACCATTGTAACTCTAGTTTACCCTTTCTGACCTATGTTAAGAGAACCGACACTGGTCATTGACATAGTTGGAAGAGTGGATCAATTGGTAGGACTGTTTAGACCAGATTAGACCAATTGACCTTGTTTAGGGGTTGGACCGGTTCGAACCGCCATGACTCAATTAACCATAGAATTATGTCTCCATATGTATTCGACTATTTTTTCATTATTATTGTTTTTTCTATATTTGATAAAAAGAATGACATATTCCATCGGACAAAAAGGTATAAAAACTAATAAATCATATCATATGATCTAAGAAAAAGCCCATTCATATTTGTATTCAAGGATGACAAAGGGGTAGGTTAGTGATATGGGACATATTCCTCGTCCACGCTCGGCTCCCTCTTCCCGGCCCGTTCCCCACTCGCTGAGGAAAAATCCCTCCCCGTCCCCACTGCGAACAGGCCCCGTTTATTGACGAGGCACCAAACGGGAATTTTTCCCTGTTTCTTTTTCCCCTTTTCCCTCGATTTCCCCTTTTCCTCTGCTCCTTAAACAAAAGCTCAACCACCGGTGAGTGAGGAACAATAAAAAAAACAGCAACTCAGCGAGTGAACCTCGTCGAGTCCCGAAAGCAAGAGAACACCAACAAGAGAACCTTAGGTTTGATGAGCCGCGAAAGAGAGAAAAGGATGACTGGCTATCGGCGAAAGTGTGAGTTGAGGAAACAAAGAGATAAGACACTCGGAGAGTGAGAAAAGAAGGGTGAGAGAGAGATAGATAGTAGATAGGTAGATAGAGAGAGAGCAGAGGCGAAGGAGCGAGTACAAAAAAACTAAAATAACGACGGGATTTCCAACGGATATTCCGATGCAATATGAGAAATTCTTATTGGATATCCGATTGATAGGGACATTTGAATCCTGGTCATCGGTAAGGACAGACGACGGGCCCGTCGGACATGTCCGACGAACTTTCCGACGGGATCGACAACCCCGTCGGACTATTCCGATGGGTTTAGATCGGAAACCGGATGTAAAACCCGTCGGAAAATAGCATCCATTGTAAAAAAATTTCCATCGGGTCTTGATGTAATACCCCTTGGACAGTCGATGGTCTCTTAACTCGTCGGACATTTTTCGTCGCTATTTCGTTATATTTTTGTAGTGGAGGTGAGACGAGAGAAAGTGAATTTCAGATCCGGGGGAGAGAGTGAGAGATTGAGGGTGTTAGAGAGTGGGTGGTAGTGGATGGAGCGGGTGAATGGAGGAGGGTTGGGAGTAGAAAGCTTGTATACTTACGGTTTCTTTGAAGAAAAATTATCCATAGGACCTTGTATTTTATGTATTAAAAAATCAAATTTGAGGGTATAAACTCAATTTTAATAAAACGGGAGTGGGACGGACTTTTTTTCTTAGAAGAGAGACGGGGATATTTTCCCGTGTGGGGAAGCGGGGACGGGGCGGGGCAAAAATTTGTCCCCGTCCCGCGCGAGAATGTGGTTTTTAGCCCCGTCCCTGTCCTATCCCCATTAGGGACGGGGATTTTTCCCAATTGCGGGGAGGGACCCGTTGGGTTCGGGGATTCCCCACGCTACTGCCATCCTTATTTGTATTCACTAAAAAGCCTTAAAAAGTATATTAAAGCAAAATCCTAAAGTTAAACTTCCTTTTTGCTTATTCTTCGATTCGCACCTCGACCCTTCTCCCCTTTTTCTCTCCTCTGCCCTTTTTCTCTATCCCTTCTTTGCTCCTTCTCAATGCTCCTCCAGCCGCTCGATTTCTTAACATAACTCCCCTCCTTTGCTCCTTCAGTCCCCCCTCCCTCCCCGTGCTTTCTCCTTTGCTCGTTCTCCGTGCTTCTTGATCCATCTCTCTCCCCTTCTTCCCTTGGGAAACACCACCAACAAAGGTGAGCCGAGCCGAGAGCGAGAGAAAAGTAGAGACACAGGCGAGCACCACCACCAAGGCAGGGCAAAAAGAAGAGAGGAGGCGGGGACTAGCGTAGCAAGAGAGAGAGAGAGAGAGAGAGAGAGAAGACGAGTGAGTGAAAGCAAGACCGAGTGAGAGATCAAACACCATAGAGAGAGAGAAATTTGAGACGCCGGCCGACGAGCGCCACCACCGAGGCAAGGCAAGGAGGAGAGGATAGCAAACCAGCACAATGAGAAAAGGAGGAAAGTTAGGAGAGTAGAAAGATGAAGACCAACAAAGGATTTAGAGTTAGGGTTTTTAAGTCACGATCGAACTATAGGTCGGTCGGCTCATCCAAGTCGAGCGGGTCGATCGGTTCGGATCAATTTTTTCTAGTTTGATTGCTAAATGAGTCTACACATTAAACCTTCCGCTAAAGTGATCGGTTCCAGGTTCTACCGGTCGAACCGATCGGTGCTGGTCCGATTTTCATAACGTAGGTTACATCGAGTCAAAACCTATTTATGTGGTAAAAGACCCATTTTGAATTTTTTAACAAGAAAAATGCTTCTCTTTCTCTTTTTTTTCTTTCAACTTGAATGACAAGAACCCAGAACCATCCTTTCGAATTTTCATTTGAAGTGAGATTTTTCACTTACCCTAACCCTTTGACCCAAATTCCTCTACCAAGCTTTCTCTCTCCTCTGGTTCTACTTGTGTAGCCTTCAAATTCCAAAAACTTGAATAACCCTAAACATCAAAACCCTTCTCGGCATTTGTTAAACGCTTAGATGTTCTTTTGCCCCTTCAAAAATACACATGCGCCAAGGCATATTAATATTGATTTTTATTTATGAACTAGATGGCTCAACACCTTCACTTAATCTTGCGGAACGGGCAGCTGACGGTTAAGTTTTGTAGGTTGTCTTTCTAGGAAGATTTTCGTTGTTCTCTCGAGTTCCCTATGATTTCCATAATTCTGCTCCTGGGTTCCCTTTATTTTTTTCCCGATATCTAATCAAATCGATAAGAACGGACCACAAACTCTAAGAAAGAAAAGAGCCAAACTAGAAATTTTCCCTCAACAAAGAGCAAAGGAGAATATGGAGTTCCATAGCTAACATAATGCCCCATGATACTATAGGATGCAAACGTCCTATCGAGCAGATCTAGAGCAATCTTCAACATGGGTTTACCATTGGTGCTTAGAAAGGGAGATTTCAAGAATACAAATGTTAAAGAAATCTCTCTACAATCAGCAAATCAAAGGAATTTAAAGGCAATGCAAGCAGAACAAGAGCAGAGGAATCTTGGTCAAAGGGTTAGGGTAAGTGAAAAATCCACTTCAAATGAAAATTCAACCGGAGGGGGAGGGATTCTGGGTTCTTGTCATTCAAATGGAGGGAATATATATATATATATATATATATATATATATATATATATATATATATATATATATATATATATATATATATATTGCTTGCTAGAAAATTTAAAATTGGGTTTTTACCTGTTGTACCAGATAAATAAAGTTATAGTGATAATTTTAACCGTTAATAATTAGTTCGAGTGACAATTGTTGATCATCAAATTAATTAGTTATTTTTGACATATGAGATAGTTCGGTGACATGACACTCTTTACCCACATGTATTTGTGTTAGGAAGACATGACAATCTTCTTGGGACATAGAGTTAGACTTCTTCCCAAGTGTCTTCTTCAATCCGCTCTGCGTGAGAACGACCCTCATCTTGACTCTTCATAAGCTGAAACTAATTTTGCCATCAAACTTCTCGATATCAAATTTAGAGGTTGACATCATCCTAGAACTTGGACTACGATACCACTTGTTAGGAAATTAGTCCTACTCTAAACTTCACTTGTTAGGTGAAGTTAGAGAAAAGATGCGGAAGCGATTTAGGATGAGAAGAACAATATCAAGAAATTATATAGAAATTGAATAACCTGAATGAGATAAGAATTTAACGGGAAAATCCAAACCGGGAAAAACCACGAACGACACAAGCGCAATGATTTCACTATTATGAGAGTGTACAAGAACGATCTCAAACGTATAGATCTTCCCAAACCCGAGATATCCCAATGTCACAACGCTCTCCTCACAATAACTCCCTTGGTCTACAATGAAGGCCGGACCCTCATTTAAATAAGAAAGAAACCCTAATAACAACTTCCCAATAGAATTTTCTAAACCTACCAAAAATCTTACTCATAATTATAATAGGTAACAATTACCTAATACAAATAGGAAACAAACTTTTATCTAAATATAATTAGGTTTAGGATACCCAAATCTATAAAGAAAAAATCTTTCTTAAAACACGAGATTTTGGGACACCACCCAACAATTTGTTATATAAGTGAGTTTTAGTGTTTATATTATATTTATGTGGCTTATGGAATTACATACTCCAAAAAGTATGATAAGTGAAGTGCTTCTTCTGAGTACACGTACTTCTTCTTTTGACTAACTTTTTAAATTTGTTAGAATGTAGTTAGCGAATTTAGATCTAACAATATATTCATATTCATACTAGATTTCTTTTAGTAGAATTTATATATAACGTACAAAACATTCATTCATCCCCTTAAAAAGTCATTGTTCTTCTAAAAATCCACTAAGAAAAATAAATTTTAATTTATTTAAATAAAATCAGATCACGGATCTAAGTGGGATCTAAAATTCTTTGCTACCTCTACTCTTATAAAACACATCATTGTTCCTCTACTCACTCAATCAAAACCCTTTATTTTTATAATGATATTTTCCATCCAATTAAACCATGTCGTGTTAGTTATGTTGTACTAATAGCATTACAATACATATTTTTTGAATTTAGTTTTAAAACTTGGTAATCCTATGCAATCAGAGGTGTGAAGTGAAATGATATACTGTATAGAATAATAAACATTGATGAAAATCAGCAATACATTGAAAATGAAGCCTGGGCGGCATGAAACTGGCCTTCCCCATACTAATTCCTTTGTATAAGTTGACCCACAAATAATCTCCCGCTGACTGATTCATATATTCCCAGAAACTTCATCTCTAATTTCCCTATATCAATCTGCAAAGTAAAAATCACTGATGAACATCCCTTCTCTTTAATCTGCCCCCTTATTTATGTTACAGTATTAATATCTTATTCCATGGTTCTTTTTGGGTCATGCAAACTTGGGCACCCAGTACAGCCAATACAGGCACCTTCAAATTTCCCTACTTACTTTGTTTCTAATTCTAATTAATTATCTTCTGTAACAGCTTGTAATCAACTTAATTAGTGCCATATATGATAAATGTTGATTCAGGGCCAGAAGAAGGTTGTGGTGAAGATCATGTCCATGAATGATACCAAGACGCGCCGGAAAGCCATGGAAGCTGTCGCTGATATCTTTGGTAACACTAAAACCTCCCCGTTTCTTATGCCCTTTTAGCAAATTCTACTTACTACTAGTACTTTTGCATCGGGGGAGGGAGTGTCGAGGTCCAACATCGGCATTGGACAACCTACACAACTGCCTCAAATAAAGAGGGAAGTTGCTCCCCGAGTCGAACCTAGGGGAAGGGACATGATTGCTGGTGCCTCTGACATACAAATATATACATGTACATACATATATATAATTGATGAGTTTGAAATAATTAGGTTGGTAGTTTGTGTAATTTTAATTAAAAGAGTGGTGGACGCAGGAGTGAGTTCAATAGAGGCGAATCTGAAGGAGCAAAAGCTGACAGTTATGGGGAAATGGACGCAGTAGAAGTAGCAAAGAGACTAAAGAAACTAAGCAAGGCTGAATTAATTTCTGTTGGCCCTGCTAATCAACAAAACAAGGATAATCAAAACAAGGCATCAGATGATCAAAAGAAACTACAAGAGAACAAGTCATGATCTATACTTGTGTGCACAATTACTGCCTTTTGTATATATTTATATGCTCATTTATCCTCTATTTGGATTGTGAGAAGAGACGGGAATGAAAGTTAATTAATCCTTACTCCGTATTTGAAAAAATTAAATGAAGGAGACAGGAGGAGAATACTTTACCTCCTTTCACTCTCATTACCCCTCATTTTGTTTACCTCTGAAATGAGCGAGAATGGCGTGATCAATTTTAATACAGTCGTTTCCTTCCCTCCCCCTGTTAGTAGTGTGCATCCAAATTAGGTGAACATAAATCACCTTCTCTTCGATCGTAGTGTCAATGGACATATAAATGCTCATATTTAGTGGATAATGAATGGATGAAAATGTAGTTATTGTGGAAGGCTTTTTCATATACAAAGTCAAGGACTCCCCTTTTCAAGAGGTGAAGAAGTTGCTGGCCACAAGCGCTGAAGAAGTTGCTTAAACTGGCCTGGATACATCGCTAACCAGTTATTTAATGTACTTCCCTTTTCAAGAGGTGATAGCCTTCTTTTAAACTGCTTACAAACTTGGCAAAGTGACCCAACCCCAGTGACCCGAAATCAGATTTGAACCAAATTGCAGAATACTCAATAGGAAATCAAAGAAAACAAAAAAATGACTCAGACCTAACTAAACTCAACACAGAAGACTAAAACTCAATCAATCCGATTAACCCAAACCGAAAATGATCTAACTAAAGCCGAAACATGCCCGAATGAAATTAACTCAAACATGATATAACGTATAATTGATCCAATCCGAAACTGCAATGAATAACTCATTTGCCAAATCAAACTGCTTATTTTTTTAATTACGGGCAAGTCCGCAGAACCTCTATCTCAAGACAACTCAATGAACTTCAAAGGACGGTGGGGTGGGGTGTCAAAGCTCCTAAAGAGCCCCTAGGCTCACATGGCCATCACACACAACTACCTTAAAAATAAGGGAATTGAGTTGAGGCCTTCAAATTTAAACCTGGGGTTAGGAGATACAAGCGAGGAACAAACCACCAGACCAATTGCACTTGGGCAATCTAGTTGCTTGTTATTATTTGCTGTCTTAGGTAGTGTTTTTGGTGCCAGTAACTTTCTTAATCTTTGTAATGTGCTATAATTTCTAGCCTTTCGGCTAGTAAATAATACGTAACAAAAATAAATTATTGGGCTAAATAGAGGGAGCCACAGGCCCAAAGCCCACAAACATGCTAGCAAATCTCAATTCTCAACTAGCCTAATAATTAGCTCTTGTAAGGTTCTGTCTTCCGCAACTTAACTAAATTCTGAAACCCTACCCTCCTTATCTCTCCTGCTCCTCTTTTTTTTTTTTTTAATTTTTAAAAAACTCTACCTTCTTCTTTTCTTAGGATTACCATTGACTTTTTTTATCAATAATAAACCACAATCTCTCTTTCTTTTATGTTTTATCTTATATTTTCTCCACAAATAATTATTCTGTCTCTATTTGTGACAGTCTCTTTATTCCATATTTTAATGAATGATGTTGTCTCTCGTTTTTAGATTGATTCTATCAGTTTCTTTTCCAAGTATTATGGTTGTATTTGATTGAATTGTTGATTAATTGTCGAATAGGTATATAACAAGCATCAATTCTTCAAATTTGGACTATTGCAACAAATAAATAATTTATTCGACAGGGAGTTATACAAGATTTGTGAATCTATTCGATAAAGGCTATATGATGAAGCAGCAATTGAGTAGAAAAGGAACGTTTAGAAGAATTTTAATTAGTTCTTTCAATTGAAATATTTATTTTATTATTTTAGTTACGAATTTATTTGAGTTTGATTTTTATTGTAGAAGTCATATGACCTTCAATTAATAAAATTTATCTATTATTCTTAAAAAACTAAATTATGTAACCATTTTATATTTTTGACAAATCTAATTGATTTTCAACAAAATAGCTATGCTTGACAATGTAAACGCAAATGAAAAAGAAAAATGCGAACTAAATTTGATATCTGAGGACTGAGAGGAGGGAACCGAACCATACATCATGATTTAGTGAAAAATCAAAGTGTTTTTGTTTTTTGTTTGAATGAGGCACAAAGCGGATTAGGCATTGCAGGATTTAAAGTTAAAATTTTAGTAACTTCTTCCAAAATTTTATCACATAAAGACAACTAACACCAACACATTTATATTTATATTAGTCTAATACATAAAATTTCTTAACCGTTAAATTTGATATGTGCCAATGAAGTTATGAACTAATAGTTAAGATTGAGGTCTTGAGTACATTAGGTCTCAAGTTCGATTTCCCTTCCCCCATTGTATTGTAATGCTCTTTATAACTCCTCTACACACAAAAAATATAATTTGATATGTGCATTCTTGTTGATGTTAAAATTTTACCATATGAATCAAACATTAAATAAACAAACAACACATACCTACAAGTTCTTTGTAATTTTTAATTCAAAATTAATTGGCAATGAGTGGAGTTACTCACTAACTTATGTATACAAATACATTATTAAATTTTTTTCTTCTTTGTGCATGTGGATTGTTTTTTTTTTTTTTTTTTTGGTGTAGCATGATAGCTAAAGGTTTTGTTTTTTGTCTGTAAATGGGGGTCAACCCAAATAAACCCCTAGATAGCCAAGTGAAATCCAACTAGGGTGGATCGAATCAACTAGGGTACAACCTCTTGACTGAGCACGAAAACCGACCAATGTAATGTATTACAAACATGGTAAAGAAATCGATATCGAGATATAATGTATTCAACTATTCATGGTCTTAATCCAAATAATTAGGTTTAGCATGATGATAACTAAGTAATTAGTTGAGAGTGTAGGGGTGTGGTCCATGAAAATGTTCCACCACCTAAAATGAAAGAAGGCATCCTAACAGAGAAGTAATTTGCGAGAAGCAACCAATTTTAATTTTTATATAATAAGCATTTTGTATTACCATAAAAACCACGTTGAAAAATAGTAAGAGAATTCAGTAGGCAGCCACAGCCTCCCTCGATCAGCCTTATCTGGAACAGGGGATCCTTACTAGAACCTCCATCCATCCATGACTTGGCTTCCATCAGGATCACCTATTCCCTATATAAAATTATAATTACCACTTTCTCATTATTATTAGCTAATTTTTTTTTTAGAAAATAAGTTATATACTTAATTTATCTTGAAGTTAACTCTATTTTAATATTACATTAATCGTTTTGAAAGAAAAATAAATTAAAAAAAAAGAGAACAATAATTAATTTTTAATTGTGTGATGCATAAGGTTTTAAAAAGAAATTGTTGAAGAAGAAAATTATGATTTTTCAATATTAAAGAGAATTTTTTTTTCTATTATTTGGGGGGACGAGAAGCTGCAGAAAGTTCAATGTATGGAAATATTGATAAAGTAACAGCCATTATTGCTTAATAAAAAAAAAGGTATATTAATCAGATTTCAACTCAATTTCCATTTTATTTGATTTGAAAAGAAGAAGAAGGAAAAAAACAAGACACACTACCTGTAGCATCTTACTCATCCTTATCTGAATGCAGAATGACATGGGAATTGGCATATTCTGATTTTTTCATATATAAGTCATGGATGGGACCCAAGCTTAATTACTCCAGAACGTCTCATGAGAGTATTTGCTTCTCACCATATGTTAACAAATAGTTGGATGGACAGGTGAATAGAGAGATTTTATAAGCTTAATGTCTTTCTCTTGAATATATATGCTCCTAGAAACATTTAATAATTTGCATAATTATTTTTATAAATATCGTATGACTTTTTATTGATGAAATTTTTTTCTATAAAAAAATTACATAATTACGAAATCCAAATTATCTTAAATTAAAATTAATTTTAACTCAAAATTAAAATACATAACTAAATTAAATCGGTATAAAATTAAAATTCAGCGCAATAAATTTGTTTGACTCAACCATAAAATGAAATCAAATAACTTATTTGTTAATTCCGCGATGGCTAAAAGTGTAATCTACATTAATTAAAAAGGTGCCACATGTCCAGGATAATCTCAAACTTTTTTTAATTTCCAATTTTTGTTTGTTTCTGGTTTTAGTAAAAATTAAAGGTTGATTAATTAGGTGAGGTTTGGTTCCATTTGTTTAATATAAATTAACAAAAAATGGAGTAGAGATTTAACAAAGTTGGGCCAGTGTCTCCCTCAACATGAGGAATGCAATTTAAGTAGGGTTATAATATGTATCTTATATAAAGATATTTTTAATATATTTTGTTTTAGTTTATATATTAATATTTTTATAATCTCAAATCATTATTTTTATAATAATTATAATTAATTATAAATATTGAGCTTTAGTATTCATTAAAAATATCAATTAGTATCAAATGACACTCTAATCCGATCTAATATATATATTTAGAAGTTTTATCATACATATAATTTTGTAAATTTAAAAAGTATGAATTAAAAGATGATTTTACAGAATTTATAAGATGGAATATAATTATAATACTCAATCAACCATTCTTTTTAAATTTGATACATTGTTATATAATTTTATGAAGAGAAAAGACACTTGAAAGATATCTTAATATAAGACGCATATCATTTAGAGTTTAAATCTTGCGTGCATGGTTGTGGATGAAGCCTTGGCGTATTGCTTGCCATGATCAAGACCTAAATATATTAGATGCCGAATCCGATTACCTTTTGTATGTAAATATACAAAAGTCAAAGCAGATGTGACAAATTCTACACCCTTGAATTAGATCCGAGTGGTTGAGGTTAAAATTCTCGGTTCTTATTTTAACTATATATATATATATATATATATATATATATATATATATATATATATATAATCGAAACTGACTAAAGAAGTGAAACACATGGTGTTTGAAAATTAGAATAATTAAAAAATGATGTTAGTCAATGTCTGACTTTAGTTGAGATAAACCTAAACATTTGGAAGGGGTTGTTCTGATCTTCTCATGTGTCCACCAGCCATACACTTATTTCTTTTTTCTTATAATGAATTTTCAACTCCATCAATGAAATAACAATAATACCATACTTTTCTAATCACATGGTCAAATTTGAAATCCATAACCCCATCCCAACCCCTCCCCACCAAAAAAAAAAAAAAAAACCCCATCCTTTTGAGAGATAAGGCATTAATGAAAAACATAATTATATTACAACGCACTGGATTAAATTAGGTCAAATATACTACGACCGAATATATACTTACAATTAGTGCCAATAATAAGCATATATACTTATTCTATAACGATAATGTACCATAAATAAAATATAAATACCACGTTTGTGAATCTTATAAAAAAAAATAATAATAATTTGCGAGGGAAAAAGCGACCAAACTCGCATTATCATGCTTGCACAAACACTCCCTTTGAATATATAGAGCATCCATTAACTAAAATATATAATAATTAATTAGCTCACTTTTTTTTTCAAAAATAATTGAGAATAAGGGTCCACAAATGAGTTCACTAGCCATATATATAAGTATATATATAGAAAATTTGGTGATGAGGTAGATTACTGAACTGGTCTTGAAGGAGTGGAATATTTCCTGGAGTAGCATGAATATGGCCAAAGTTCACCCTGGACTTCCATCACCTGCTGCTGCTTCATCATCTTCAGAGGCCAGAGAAAGATACACAGTGTGGATGAAATCGCTGGTGTTCAACAGCAATGGCTTCACTGTCTATGATTCTCATGGCAACCTCGCCTATCGCATCGATAACTACAACTCCAAGTGTAGTAGCCAAGTTTTCCTCATGGATGTCAAGGGTGAAATCTTATGCACCCTAATAAAGAAGGTACCTTAGGGCTTCACCCTCGTATTTGTCCTTTTGATAGAATTGGTTAGTCCTGAATAGTGAAATCTCGATTAGAAATTTCGACACTTATCATATTTTATTATATATATATAACATGTCAATATTAAGAAATCGATGGTATTATTTTGTAGAAACTAAGAATTTTCGAGTACTGGAATGGCTACGAGGGTGAGAGAGTGAGATCTAAGAAGCCGTGGTTTGAAGTAAGGAAGATACACAGGATTTTCAACAAGGGATCTCAATTTTCATGTGAAGCTTCCATAAAAGCATTGTCTTGTATTAGAATTCAAGGATGTGCTGAAAAATCAGAATTTCAAATTATCGACAAGGATGGAATGGTAATTGCTGAGGTAATTTTTATTTTCTTGAAATCATGTGAGAATTAATTACTATTACAGAACTAACCAGCATGAAATTCTTGGCTTATGAATTTTTTTTAATTTTTGTGAATTTTCTTTTCTTGTGTAGGTAAAGAGAAAGCAAGCATTAAAAGGAGTAACATTGGGAGATGATGTATTAAGCTTAGTGATTGTGGCAAATGTGGATCATTCGCTCATTATGGCTCTTGTGGTGGTTCATGGATTAATGTCTCATAAGATTTGACCATTAATTCTTTGAAGACCCGACCCAATTAATTTTTATACAAAACTCACAAATTAAATATAGAAAAGGAAGAGAATTCTTCCCCTTTTCACAATTCTATGTAGTTTTGTGTGAGAGGGAGCTTTTTGTGCATCACAACACAAGCATGTTGTGGGCGTTCCGCGACCTCATGGATTTGTAAATGTTGGGTGTAAAGCTTTCCAATACGTGCGCTCTTGTTTAAATTTAGAGATATTTTACGTAATTTTTTCAGATGATCGATGTATTATGTGTGACTAGGTAGAATTTTGAACATATATATACGTATATGTCACTAACATTCGTTGACTATAATAAAAATAACCAGTCTCACTCCTTTTTCTTCTATCTTTTTAATCTTTTTTAAAGTATGATTTAACATTGTGTTGTCATTTTTAGAAATTAACATTGAAAATAAAATCGGTAGAATTAGGTGTCCAAAAAAGTTGGTTCCGATCCAAAGATACCTGCAAATTATGTTCACCGCAGTTGTAGAGGTTTAGCATAAGCGAGACTAGCTGACCTGAAGCACAAAAAGTATGTTAGTCACCCAAATCTTTCATGTGGATTGTGATCGATCCTTCAAGTAGATGTTCATCAAGTTGTCTATTTCCTTGGCATCACTATAGCTGATCACCATTTCATTCTATCCACATGCATAAATATCGCTCTAGATTCGCCTTGACTATGTAAAACAATTAGTACCATGATATATATGTCATTCTTTTAATAATTTACTACCTTATCTTTTAAATTTTTAAGTAACTATAACTTTTAAAAAATCGCCAATCAAGACCACAAGGTAATAATTGTCAATATATTTTTATATATAATCACTTAGCCAAATTGATTTCTGATTTCTCAGAAGTTTTGGTTAAGCTATATATCTCCATTAGATGTTTTTTTTTTCTTTTTGAGAAATGGGGGCTAACATGGAATCTATTTGAGGGCAGTCCAATAGGTCATTAAAGGCATAGCGGAAGAATAGGTGCTAATATGCCCGTCAACTCCATAATGTTCTCATCACAAGGTAAATAAATTGCATTCCCCAGGACTTATTTAGGTGAAAAGACTTTAATGGAGGGAAGAGAGATGTGAGGAGAGGTAGAGGTGGATGTCAGGTTTTGTTTCTTCTTTTTTTTTTTTTTTTTTTTTGTTTAATATCTCTACCTTGATGCCATAAAGGATTTTGTTGTATTTGGTTTTTCAGGCTTTTGTCCCTAGTGGACCATTAATAATAAAAAAATATATTATTTTGTTTCTACCATCTTATTTTGTTGTAGTTAGGCTGTAACGGAACCGAGCCCAAGTCACTTCGCAAGCATACCGAGCCCAGGTTATGCTCGGCTCGGTTTGGCTTGGCTCGGTTTAAGCTGTGTACTTTGTTTTTTTATATATAAAAATACTTGTGTAGAGCTCTCCTTATCATTGCTACTAGATCGAATTAATTCTAACCAGAAAGTTATAAAAAAAAAAAAAAACTCTTTTCAATACAATTACCGTTATAATAAGGATGTTAGCAAAGTCAATTAATGAAGTCCTTAAAATGACATCATAGACTTAATTCCAAAATTAATGAAGTCCTTAAAATGAAATTAAAAAAAAAAAATTGACATGAGCATATAGATGGAATGGCAGAGACGACGGAGAGATGTTTATTTAATTTGTTGCAAACTGGTTGACTTGATATACAAATTATATAAATAAATAAATAATATATAGAGTTTGCTAAGTACAACGAATATTAAAATGGTTCTTTTTTTTTTTTTTTCAGATAGTGACTTTGTTTAACCTGTCATAGCGGACGGAGAACATGTCTACTTTTTTTCTTTAAAAAATTGAAATTAAGGACGATTTTTTTAATTTAAAAAATAAGGACAGTTTTACATTAAATTATTTTTGCATCTTAAAATCAAAGATCACTACACAAGTTACTCTTTCCGTTTTAAATCACATGTGACACGTTTGGTATGTGATAATAGATGAATGAGAATGAGAATAGGAGATACGGTCACATATTTCCCATGTTTGATTTATAAGAATGGGAATAAATTAGAGAATGGGAATGGAATGGGAATAGAAGCTCTCTATTACCAAAATTTATTCTCATAAAGTGAGATGAGAATTCTAATTGAGAATTAAGCTGCAGTTATTCAATACAAATATTATCCATAATTAATTATATTATTACCAATATTATCTTTTATAATAAACGTTCACGTTTATCCTAATCATTGATTTTGTAACTATAAAAACAAGCAGCCACGACAAAAGAATTACTTTGCCTCTTGTGGCTTTCCTCCAAATCCAACCATCAAGTACTTTTTTATTTAATATTTTGTCTTTCAATTTTCTTAGCTTCATATTTGCATTGATTTGATTGCCTTGAATATGGCTTCACAAATACTTTAAGCTTTTGATTTTTATGTCTTGCTTCTTTTTTTGGATCAAAAAGTATATGACGCACCAAAATTCAAGTCTTTGATTGCATTACTTTCGTTGTTTTTTCAAAAAGAAAAATTGTGTCTTACCCGATATTAGCGTAGATATGAACAAGTCATATAAATTCAAACTTTTTATCTATATTTTTTTACAGCTTATGGCTCATAGGGATGGCAACCGGGCGGGTCAAAGCTGGGGTGCCCTCCCCGTCCCCGCACCACAAACCCCCGCCCCGCCTCGCTCGGGGAGAAGTTTCTCCCATCCCCGGGCCCGACGGATCCCCGATCCTCATCGACCCCGATCCCCGTTAATAAAACTTGAACCAAGTTGAAATTCAAAGAATTAGAACAAACAAAATTAAAAAAATCGTACAATCTTCAATAAAATTAAACTTTGTACATTCAATTCGTTCAAAAATATACAACAAAATTGATCTACACAACTTGGAAAAAAAATCAAAGAACCAGGATTTGATGCATGCAGTGGGATGCGGCCATATGCTCAACGGTGTTGTCAACGGCGGCGACGCGATGATGGGTTTTTTCTATGAGTGTAGATATGCCAATCAAAGATGAAGGCCATGATTTTTTCTTCTAGATTCGGAGAGAGAGACGACCCGGAGCAAGAGACCATACCAGAGATGTGGCTAGAAAAGAGAGCGAGAGAGAGAGAGTATCTTGTCGGTAGCAAAGAGAGAGACCGATATAGCTATGACGGCCGGTAGTGTAGAGAGAGAGGGAAGCGACCGCCGGCTGGTAGTGTAGACAGAGAGAGAGAGAGTGAGGCCATAGCACGGACAGAGAGCAAATGAGGGTGAGGTGAACGGCTAACGGACGAGGGAGGAGGGGGTGATAGATTTCTTTTATACCTACGGTTAAAAAAATTCTACAATTCCAAAATTGCCCCTCCTGCACTCAGCTAAATTTAAATCAAGTATTCTTAATTATTAAAATTACTTTTCTTCCCACGAGTTATATACGTAAAGAATAATTTAAACCGAGTGTATCTACGTAATTTAAAAATCGGGAAACGGGACACAAAACCATCCCCCGGTCCCGACCCAGACTGGGCCGAGGAATTTTTCCCATTTCGGGCGGGTCCTCGGCGGGGTCGGGAAAAACCCGCCCGATACCATCCCTAATGGTTCATTCTCTAAATACCAAGAGAGGTTTACTATAATTGGATTTTAATAAGTAGATGGTGCACCACCCCATTTTAATTTATTAAATTAATGAAGGGTATTCTAGTAAATATTAATTTATTTTTAATTATAATTCCACGTACCAAACATGAGATTCTTAATCTCTTAAGTTATTCGCATTTTAAACTCATACATAACAAACAAGGATGATGGGAATTCATAAACTAGTTCTTATTCCCAAAAGTGAATTTCTATTCCCATTATGAATTCTCATCCCTCATACCGAACGAGGCGATGTTGTTTTAAGTTTAAGAGGAAATATAAAGGAAACACAAAATTTATGTTAAAAGACCAAGTTACTCCCAATATTTTTTGAAACTGAAGAAAAAATAATGAAAAAGGAGAGGAAAAAAAGCAATTAATAAGGATAAAATTGGTAAAGTAATATTAATGTTTCATTAAAATTATAAAGTTTGCAAATAGTTAGAAACCAAAAAAAAAAAAAATAGTTAAAGTGATCCAGATCCATTTTATATTAGAATGGATTAATGAAAGATCCATTGATGAGTTCTGCTCTTTCAAAAATACCATTTTCATGTGTGGATATGAGAAATACCATCTACAAAAATATATAATTACTAAAAAAAGTGGGAGAGGGTTTAAAAACAATTGTTAGTATTTTAGAAGCTCTATGTAAGTACGAGTGTATAGGTCTTGATCTCGTAGTTTAAATAAGTGTATATAAAACATAGTAGGCTTTAAGTTCAATTATTCTAACCTCTCTCATCTGCAATGATATTATAGTAATTTTTTTAATTTAAATCCCCATCTCATAGAAAAAGGAAAAAAAAAAAGAAATATTAAACCAATATTCACTCCACGCTGGATTTGATGTGTATCTATATTAGTGTAAAACGTCAATCATATATTTGGGAATACTTGCTCCTCGTACATATGTCAATAGATAATTAGATAAACGGAAAAATAGGAGAGTTTTATGGATCTTAAATAATAATGTGACACCTAAGAGTATAAGCTCCCAAGTACATATAAGAATTTACAATATTAGTATGTGTATGTGTTTATGAGTTATAGTGAGATTGTTAATTTAATTCTTGTTTCTAAGATTTAAATCTTGGTAAAACTCTCTCGCTTAGATAAAATAAATTGTGGATGGTGGGCCTAGACTTGAGTCTAGAGGTACGTGGATCCTCGGTTCATGTTGTGGACCGCCAATCTCCATCCATGGGTACTCTTAGTTTACCGATCATGTTTTTCAAAATATAAAATCTTATTTGATAAAGTATTTGAAAGTTATCATCAAATATCTAGTTTAAATTACACGTGTAACACTCATTAAGTCTCATCATCACAAAAGAAAAATTAAAATCTTGCGGCCATGAATTTCATGGATTGGTCTTTATCTAGAACTTTGCAATTAACCCTCAGTCTCAAATATCATAAGCTTTATTCATAACTCTAGAATATTTGCCATTAGCCATCTCTGTCTTTTTTTTTTTTTTTTCATTATAGGAAGGAGGCTAAATTTGCATCATTGCATACAAAGGGCGTGTTCGGTAAAATTAAATGTTTTAGTAGTGGTTAACTATTTTTGTAACTCGTTAGTTATTTTATTAGCGATTAGTCGTTATTAATTAGTGGTTAGTGGTTATATGTTCAACTAGTTATTTAAGATAAGTGTGTTTTAAGTAGCAAATTTATATAAAATGACTTAAAAGGACATAATTGATAAAAGTTTTTAGAAAATAAAAAGGAGAATTTTGGAAATATATGTGCAAACACTAGTAATATTTTTAAAAAGTTACTTTGAGTAACTTTTCAAAAATACTATTTTGTCAAACACTATTTTGCCAAACACACACAAAGATGGATTTGTGTCATTATAAAAAAAAAAAAAAAAAGGGAAAATGTCAGACATGGGGTGGTATGAGTGAGAGATTTGGAAATAGACATTAGCTTGGAAGAGACCACTAAATATAAAAGTGCAGCAGGAGGCTCTGAGGCTTAACAATCCGTTGCTACAGTGCAAACCACAGAGAAACCAGAAAGACTAGTGGAGTGGAAGTCCTGAATTCTCAATTAAAAGCCTGAATGTCTGCTCCTAAAAACTTGCACTTCAAGGTGTGGTTGTTGATAGCCTAGTAGACTATATCTGGATGAATTTAGCATCCACAAAATTTGAATTCATGGTGTGAATGGCTCTGTTTAGCCATTTAAATACAAAAAAATGTTGTGCAGAACAGGAATTTTGACTGAGCAAGACAATATATGCAGTTTTCGGCTCAAATCATCACAGTGAAGATGTGGATCATCTACTGGTGAACTGTTAATTTGAAAGGACAATTTGGCTCAACATTGCAGCTGAACTCGGTAACCCTATCATAACATAAGAAACTTATACGTAAGTTCGGTGAGCAAGAGAGTCTCAAACAAAGTGAGGAAAAATTCAAGCTTACTAGCTTCTTTGCTCACCTGGAGCTTATGGATGTTGTGGTTTTTGAAAATCAAAGCTGTGATGCAGCTGGATTGAGGCACACCATAAGATGGAGGACAGGTTTATGGTAAAAAACGTAGGAGAAAGTTGTACTTGCCTTTTTAGCTGGTATGTGGACACTATACTAATAAAAAAATCATACGTTCAGAGAGAAAATTGTAGTTATTACTTGTTTTACTCTCATATTAATTTCTTGCTTGAATTTCTATATGCTTAAGAATTGAAGCAAATCACCTCTAAAGAATTATTTCAAAAAATCTAAAAGTTCAATTTCGGGGGGTGGGCGGGGAATGAGGGACGACTATATTGGCCTGAAAAGAAATAATAGTGACATTCCATCAGTCCTCGAAGGGACACAGCCAGGTCAATCAAGAAGAGGTCAAATAAATTTCCATTTAAATAGACTTTGCTTTAGCCAACACAAGAAGGACATATTTTTTTAATAAAATAGCTTCTATGTTAATTATACAATTTTACTCATTCGCGCACGATAAATAAGAATATCCATATTATATTTTGTTATAATATCTTATATAATTAATTCACATATATGGTCAAAATTTATTGAATATTCATCTTTTTAAATGTAATGTTTATAACTGCCTAATTAATTTTAAATATAATGTTCATAGCTGCCTAATTAAACTCTCTGCATAACACCCTAAATCACTTCAAAACATAATTATATTTTTACTTTTAGGTAAAAATTTTTAATTAAATTCTACCTTTAATTTGATATAATACCCTATCCTTTTTCAATGAAAACAAAATTAAATCCTAACCAAAAAACTACCCATGAAAAATCCAATAAAGCATTTGATCTACATCTCTAGTTCTTAAAAAAAAAAATAATTATTTTCTTTGATTTCTCTACCATATACGTTTGTTTCACAATTTTATTTTTCAATTCATCTAAATAGTTGTTTTGAGGATGAATTTGAATTACCTATTGTGAAGAAACGATAAAGAAACAAACAACAATAAGAATGAAGCTTTTAAAAATGAATATAAAACATGCCAAAAATTTAAAAAATAATAAATTTGGCGGGATAAATGAAGAATTTTACCAAAAGTAAACTCTAATTATATGATCTAATGAGATAATTTTATTACTCCCTCCGTTTCACAATACATGTCACTTTAACTAATTTTTCTCGTTTTATAATACTTGTCACTTTACACGAATAATAATATATTAATTACTAGTTTTTCAATTTCATCCTTCTTAATTATTTTTTTATTTTTAAAATTTTATTGTTTTCAGTATATAATATCCTAATAAATATTTTTTAATTATCTTACTAAGAGAGAGGATATAGTGATAAGATAGAGAAAATAAGGGAGGATAGAGAAAAAAAAGTTGTAATTTTCCTGCAGATAAGAGGGGTATATTAGATGTTTAATTCTATAACTAACTTTCCTTTTTATCCATTTTTATCTTCCTTTATCGTGTTAAAATGACGGATATTTTGAAACGGAGGGAGTAAAAAGCAATAGACAGTGACATTATTGACACAGGTTAAGTGGAGAGTTTTGTTTAGATGACAACCAAAAATATTGTATTTAAAAAGGAAATATTGGATAAGCTTTTATTATATATATTGAATTCAATAAATAAGGTTCTTACATAACAAAAATATGAATACTATTTATTCATCGTCCTAAAAATGATAATTAACAAAATCGTCAATTCTAAACTATATTGTTGGGCACCAAAAATTCTACTATTAAATTTTAATGGAAATAATCCGACTTTTAATGGGTAATACTACCTCCAAAACACTTAATTTGACTTACCAATTTTATTACGTGGTAAATTAGCCCACAACATTCAGTATATCAACAAGATGTTCTCTTCTCCTATCTAATTGAAATCTATGTATGTAATCCCTTCGTTTCATTTTGATATTTCTAATATAAAAAATATATTTTTTAAGAATGATAATTATAAGTTAATAAAATATTAATTTAATATAAATGATATAAAATTATTGATTAATGATGATTTAGGAAGTAAATTTTAGGGAAAAAAAGCTGTCAAAAAGAAAGGTAAAAATGGGACTGAGAAAAGTATTTTTTTTATTTATATGAATTTTAAATTGTATTAGTTATAAACTAAAAATATAACAATACTGCTTTGACTTAGAAAGAAAAAAATGTAAAATCTGATGTAGCTGTACTGTATCTCTCCTCTTACTTTCACATGCTATACACGTATTTCTTTTCTTTATTTAAATATTAACTATTAAATTTTATTAATAATTTAAATACATATACAATGATGTAATATGCCTTAACTCCCAAAGAAAAAAATTAAAAAATAATAACGTTACTGTACCGTATGAATTGGGTCAAATATACGACCTAATAATTCCAATAACGACAGAAATAACATGATACACGTATATAATTATTTTATAAGAATAATTTACCATAAATAGCACGTTTAGAAATCAAAATGAAAATAAAATAATTGATTTCAGACTTGAGTATCCTAACTGGCATTAATTATCATGCTAAGCATAACACTTTCTCTAAATATGAAGATCATAAATTAATTAATTGATTAATTAATTAATTAAGCCATCCCTCTTTATATGAAAGAGCTCTTCATAATCATCTGGCCATTCTAAGCTTGCTACGCAAACCAGTCTTGACGCCTAGGGTTGAATATTCTCTCTCTCTCTCTCTCTCTCTCTCTCTCTCTCATCTTCCACAGGCCATCAATGGCGAAGGTTCACCCTGGAATACCATCATCAGCTACTTCAGCTCATCATGCTTCTTCAACATGTTCAGAGGAGAGAGAAACATATACAGTGTGGATGAAATCGCTGGTGTTCAATGGCAATGGCTTCACTGTCTATGATTCTCATGGCAGCCTCGTCTATCGCATCGATAACTACGACTCCAAGTGCAGTAGCCAAGTTTTCCTCATGGATCTCAAGGGCAACGTCTTGTGTACCTTGCTTAGGAAGGTATGTATATATGAATTTACATGTTCGTATTCATCTATTACAATCTTTATTAAGATCAATATAACCCGATTATGCACCATCGATTATTAATCAGTTTAAATTTTTGGTTGAAATTCACACTGTAAGCATGTTTTGATGTTGCAGAAATTAAGCATTCTTGAGCATTGGAGTGGGTACAAGGGTGAGAGAGTCAAAAAACATAAGCCATGGTTTCAAGTAAAGAAGATAAGCAAGGTTTTCAGCCAAGGATGCCGATTTTCATATCATGTTACGTTGGTCGAAGATGACAAATCTCAAGCCTCTTGTGTAAGAATTCAAGGATCCATAGAAAAATCAGAGTTCCAAATTATCAACGACAACGGGTTAACACTAGCCGAGGTAATTATTTCTATTAACCTATAAATCTTGTGAAATTAATCATAAAGAAAATAGTATGTTTTTTCCTTGACAATTCGCTTTTTACGGGATGGGCCATGACTTCTACCGAGGTTTATGATTACATATGTATGATTTTTGCAGGTAAAAAGAAAGCAAGTATCAAAAGGAGTAATGTTGGGAAATGATGTATTGAGTTTGGAGGTGGAGCCTCAAATGGATCAATCCCTCATCATGGCTCTTGTAGTTGTTCAAGGCTTAATCTCCCATAAGATTTGAAAAAACAAACAAAAATTCATGAAAAAACATACAACTGACCAATTTTACTGACTTTTTTTGCCTCTATTTAATTATTCATGAAGTCATAGAAAAGGGAAAAAAGGATACAAGGAAGGGGTAGATGTTCACTTATTTTTTTGAGATGTATTTTTGTGTATATGAGGCTGGGGAGTTTTTGTGCATCACAAATATTTTGTGGGCATTCTGCAAACCCCATGTTTTGTAAATGTTTTGAGTGAAGAACTTGAATATGTGTAATTTTCTTGTTGAACTTTGAAATATATATACCCGAAACAAAAATATACATTTACTTGAAATTTTGCTAAACTATACGTATTATTTTTTATTTTTTATGAAAATTTTACATATTATTTGACCTGTTTGAATTATTATTTACCTTTTGTAAATATTTATCCTGATGAGTTACTAACATGTCAATAAACTATCCTTTATTATAAGATGATACCAAATGATAAATTGAAGATCAAAATTATTTGGCACAAAGTTCAAGAAGTAAATAAATTTGAATAGATTTATCGTGTTGTGAAAATAATTAACAAATCTTTTGAAACTGTATGATACTATATTAATACCTCTATAATTAATTGGTAGACAAAATCAATTAATCACAAAATTTTTGTCTTTTATTAATAAATAGGTGGTCTACGGAAGTTAAGTGAGTTAACTAATCATCGAAGGTGTAGGTTTAAATCCGTCCAACTAGATACCTTAGGAAAATTTTCCTACCCTTACTTTTTTATACTCTTTTCTATATCTTTTCTCCTGTATAACGTAGGGTGTTCACAAAAATATAAGTTTCAAAGTAGATTTGCTCATCAATATAAAAAAATATTAATATTTATTTGATTATTTATAATATCAGATACAACAAAATACATAAATTACTTAGATCCATCATTTCAAAAGAAAATAAATAATTACCTAGATCCAACTATAATTTGATAATAATACGATACTAGAACAATAGAGTACCGTAATCTGTTTAGTATGGAGTACCATATATAAAATGATCCATTCTAAAAATACAACCCGTAAGACTTGAAATATGTCTTTATTTTTCCCCTAAAGTGTAACACAATTTATTTTCATCCTAGAATAAAAATGATTTAATTATTGATCTGATTCGAGTTCAGTAAACTCTATTGAATATGATCCAATTAAAACCAAGTTGACAAACCCGATCTAACTTGAGCTATAACAGTGATTCAATCAAAGGATAATGAGTAACTAACATAAGGCAGAACTCCAATTGACCTGATTTGACATGATATATTATGCTTATACATCCAAAAATCACCTGAACAAGACTTCGAACCAATTAATCCCAAACCCAACATAACACGTTTTGACCAGTCTGAACTCTGAATAGATCAGACCCGGACGACCCATTAATAATCTCTACATAAGATGTATATACAAGAGAAATTAAATGGGTAGTGCAGAAATTATGGGGCAAGAAAAATAATTAATTTTCTGGCAAAATAATTGACCTGACAAGGTAATGAATTGAATAATAATAAAACCAAGATTTGATATCTGTCAGAAAAGGGAAAACAAAAAACAAGGATTTGGTAAGCAGGGATTATATTATATATTGCAATTCACAATGTAGTCTGAACACTGAATCTGTGAGTATCATGGCCAACTGATGAAGATATATATGTCAAAATATGATTAAAAATTAACAAAAATAAATCAAATCAGGATCAATTTTGTAATTAAGGGATCTCTCTGATTATTCTGCTGCTTAGAGATCAAATGAATAATAATGCCACTTACTTTTATATTAATCTTAGATAACATCGAGAATCTCCTTAACGAGAGAGAGAGACGTTATCAGCACATATCCAGCTCAAACCCCCCCAACCTAAAAAAAAAGAAAGAAAAAACCCCTCAAAGGGGCAACCCAAAAATAAATAAATACAAGTTGTGATTTGGGTGAGGGAAGAAGAATAAGTCACTTTTTTTTTTTTTTTTATTGTACTCATGGATTGGTAGAATTTTAAATGTGGTCTAAATGTAATCTTACACTAATATATATTCTCACTTCGGGTTATAATGTAAAAAAATTCAATTCAAGTTGAGTTTATTCTAAGTTGAATGATATGAATATGGACAATTTTGGTAATTTGATGGTATAGCTTCGTTTGAGTCCACTCGAACTTAGGTAAAAATTAAATTATCGTATTCTTAAAACTAAAATAAAATATAATAATAGGTCATCCAAGTTACATAACTAGAAACATGTGACCTTTGCAAAGCAAACTATTAAGATGAGGTTATGAATCAACAATGCTGATAAGCGATGAGAGGCAATTGATGCATGCCTTAAAAAAACAATCGATAAGTTTAGAATATATTTATTGTGACACACATATATTCTTTTTTGCACCAAAAGAATGGTTGGGATCGAAAAAAAAAAGATTAAATTTAGTAATTGTAATTTAGTTGAAAAAATCTTTATATAAGACAAATAAATGGAAGACAGAATTTTTAAGATGCTAAAATTGGGACAAAGATATAGGAGGAATAGGATAGAAACTTAAGCAACTTATTTCACGTATAACTTTGGTACTTTCTTCTTACGGGCCTAGCAACCAAAACCTAGCCCATGTCATTATCTTTGTCCTTGACAATATTTCAAACCCATTTGACCCCTAATTTCTCCTATTAAATTTTTATATATTTGATGACTAAGATAGCAAAAAAAGTTATTTGTTCGACTTATTTCTATACATGTGGCATTTGAGAGCACTCTCCTCGTCATACGATACGAGTGTTAATTTCAAGCATATGATACGAGTGTTAATTTCAATTTTTTGTATACGCCTGTACTTGGTAAATTTGACCCGAATGCCGTTACATTTTTGCATACATTTTAATGTGATCCCAATGCAAATTGACTTAACAGTGCCACGACCATATAGTATATATAGCATCATACCAACGCGGCATTTAAAAGAATCCAAATATACACAATCTTATTGCTGCAAAATATTTTAAATGCCAAATAAACACAATCTGCTACAAAATAGTTATTGTTTCTAATAGGCATATATATATATATATATATATATATATATATATATATATATATATATATATATATATATATATATATATACTTAAAAATAAAAATGAATATACATTGATAAATAATATCATGTTGGGCATTCAATGCCATGTCATGCCCTCCTCTTGGTCTTGGACAAATTTGAATGAATTTTATAAGACATTAACAACTCTTCCTAGTTTCAGGAATTCTGTGGTAGACCATTACACTAACTGCAATATATATATCACATTCATTTGAGAAAATTTTCCAACACCAAAAAAATTAAGGAAACAAAAAAGGAACACATTTACATTATGAGCTTATTCACCAGAATTCCAACCTTGGACTACTCCTTGGCTTCTCCCTTCCATTATTCCCTAAAACTGTCCATAATTTCAGAGAAAACCCCCTTTAATTTTAGCTCTTCTTGGTATTTTTAACGTTGCGTAGTTTCATAACGAGCCGCTGCCTTTCCCCTTCTACCTCTGCAAATTTGAGACTAATTTCTGAGTATCTGTCCTGCATATCCTTTAGTTCCATTTCCATAGAGGAGTTCTTTTCTTTCAACAAAACTGTCTCCTTCAACAAGATATCAAATTTTCGTTGATCTCCCAAGGCATCATCACAGGGATTCGATTGGTCAATTGATGTTGATTTCCCGTCACTGAAAAGAAGTAAAGGAAGCATCAGTTCACTAGTCATCCTTGTAAAATTTTGCCAGGCAACATATAGAGGGCTAGTACAAAAGTTCAGCCAACATATATATATCACCCAGCATGAGTCCAGCCAAAGGTTCTACTGCTGTAAGCAAATGTTCCCCCGTGAGAGACTTGACAAAGCTGGACACAGCCGATCACACAACTCAAACAATCTGTAGCTAGAGCAGACCTAGGACTATTGGCACAGACAATGTATATTTGGGAACAAAAAATCCTTTATGGGTGAGGAAAAATAAAAGAATATATATGTAATGACTCCAGTAAAGTTCACAAATCCATATTTGTATTATCTTTAACCCCACTTGGTTTCCACTGCCTAGGCCCAAATAGGACACTTCATTTTCATCATAAACAAAATGATGCACCCCAAACCAACCCAATCCAAAACTTAGCACGCACAAACCCAAACTAAATGACCCATTTGCTAGTAATGGTTATGGTCCTGGTATATCAGTTTCAAGAAAAAAAGTTACTGTTTCTGGCAAAGCAGTGTTGGTGAAATGGGAGAAGTATGTTTGTGTCAGACGTACCTATCTGTAAGGTCCAAATTCTTCGAATTTTCAGATGTGATGCTACCTTCTTCAGGCTCAGTATCAATAGATAAAGTGACCTCATCAGCGGTAAAATATGCTTGCATCCCAATGGAAACTTTTTCCTGAATAAAAACAAGAAAACGTTAGAACCCAGTGCATTATAGTCCTTCAAATCACTAAAAACAGATGGAAACAATTCCACCACAAAGCATGTTTAGCTTCAATTCCGTGGATTTTTGCAATTATACCATGACCATGATTTACTATTATAGTTAAAAGATGGGTTTGTGTCAGCAAGCAATTTAACAGTCATGTTTATGATATACACAGGAGACGCAAATTTAACACACCTCTTTGACTATGTCTTCGCTAAAGTCTGGGCTATGCTGACCGAGTTCTTCCAATCTGGCTTGTAGTCCCCCAATCATGCCATGAAGTTCTTTTTCCTTTGCTAGGAAAGCAGCTGTGGAGGTCTCCATGGCAGCTTCTTTTGACTTAATTTGTCCCTAGAATGAATAAAAACAGATGTTTAAAGCAATCTGAAATATGGCATCCTGCCCTATTCTCACTCAGCCCTCACCCCCTTCCATTTGGGGCTGAACCATCAATCACGCCTGAATGATTGTTTCAAAGGGGGAAAAAAAGGTAGAAAATATGGCACGATTCCACTTGATCCTGGAGAAACAAATGTTTTATTCAATTATGGGAATGTTGTAATGCATTTGAGCTACACCTAGGTTTCGCAAAGAACTGCCCAAAAGAATACCATGTAAGTTGCAATTACTATCTACCATGAGAAGCACAAGAATAGCAGCAAACCAGGAAAAAACGCATACCTCAAGCAATTTTATTTTTTCCTTCAAAGTTATGACTTCTTTAGAATCACGTGCAGATTCAGATTTTTGCTTTTAGAAGCAGCTTTTGATCTTTCATGAACTGCAGCCCGTCCATTATTCTCCTTGGACTTCTTCTCAATGCTTGAGATTGTGTCATCCTTCTTCTTCAGGTCAGCTTTAAGTTGGAAAACCTGCTTTCGTAATTTCTCTTTCTCGAGCTCATCCTCATATAAGGAATGCTTCAAGTTGTCGCATTGAGCTCTTAGGGCATCCACTTCAGATTCCAGAGTCACAACTGCCTGTTCCTTCTTGTCCTTGATATGCGTCAACACAAACAATTCCTCAAGCGACTTCCCGCCACCTCCTTCACTGAAGCACTCGTCCCTTCGACAAGCAAATCTCTTTCTTCGATAAACGCTTTCATCTGCTCAAGCTCGGATTTCAATTTTTCCCCTTGCGCTGCCAGCACAGCAAGTGACTTGTTTTCAGATATAAGCCTTTCTATCTCAGCTCTCAGTTTCAAGTTCTCTGCTGAGACACTTTGCTGAACTTCAGTGTCATGCTGCTTCTGCTGACCAAGCTGTATAGAGTCCTCTTCGGTTTGAACAACCATCTGCTCCATTTGAGACGATTTCATATTGATTCGGCTATACAGCTCCTGCAATTTTGTTTCATAATCACCTTTGGCAAATTGAAGGTCTTCATTTGCCGCCTTAAGCATATCCTGAAGATGACGATTTTGCAGGCGTAGTTCTCTAGCTTCAGTCAGAGCCTTGCCCGTGAGCTTCTCACTCGCTTCAAATGACATCTGCATTTGTGAGGATAGCCTTTTGAACTCGTCCTGGATTCTCGCAGCTGTATTGGTATTTTTCCACCTCATCAATCTCAGGGCTTCTTCTGCTTGGATTGCCCTCTTCTCCTGCTCCACTTTGGCATTAATTACGGCCCCCAGATCAGCTTCAAATCCTTCAGCCTGTTTTTCCAGCTCTTCCTCAAGATTTTGGATGTGAGCTTCAAGTTCCTTTATTGCTGCCATGGTGTGTGAAGACTCATCTGAATGCTCTTTCAGTTCATTTTCCAGATTCTTGATGCGGCTCTCAAGCTCATTTATGGTGGCACTAGAACACGCAACAGCTTCCTCTGCTTGGACAGTTCTTTGCTCCTGTTCCATTTTGGCATGAACTAGAGCATCCATATCAGTTTCAAATCCTTGTGCTTGTTTCTCAAGCTCTTCCTGCAGGTCAGAGTTTCGAGATTCAAGCTCCTTTATGGTAGCCAAAGAGCTCGACAGCTCTTCAAATTTCTTTTGTAGTTCACTCTTCAACTTCTCTCTATCAGTTTCAAGTTCACTGATAGTAGCATTAGACTGAGTAAGAGCTTCTTCAGCCCAAACAGCTCTCTGCTCCTGTTCAATTTGAGCACGAATAACAGCTTCCTCATCAGTTTTAAATCGTTCTGCTTGAATCTTTAGATCTTCTTCAAGGCTCTTGTTACGAGCTTCAAGCTCCTTCACTGCAGTCAAACAGTATGATAATTCTTTTGATTGCTCCATGATTTCGCTCTGCAGCTTGTCCCTTTGAATTTCTAGTTCATTTCTAGTAGCATACGAACTTGAGCAATCATATTGCATTTTGAGCTGTTCTTGGAGATGAGTTTGCTCCAGTCTACAGGAAAATTCATGGTTCTCCTGCTTCAATATTTCATAATCAAGAGCAAGCTGCTCCATCTGCATCTCTAGCTCATCCTTATCTCGTCTGTACATCTCTATTTCACTACACAGGTCCATTATCTTCTGCTCAAGTAAGTATGACTCCTGCGCATCACTATGCTGCTTGACAAGCTCTTCTAGAGCCTTTTGTTCTTCATCATCATCACTCTGACACCTAAGGATACTTTCCTCGATCTCTACAGCACTCTCACCGGATGCGGATCTGTTTGGTAGATCTGAGATCCCTCTATTGTTCTTTTCCAACATCTCCTCCATATCTTGCACAGCAAGAAGCAGCTCAGTATTTGCCTCCTGTGTCTTCTGAAGCTGTAACCGAAGATTGGAATTGAGTTGCTTCTCATGATTTAACTCTTCCCTGATTTCATCAATAAGTGTCCATGGATCACCCTCAAAATGCAGTTTATTTTTGACCTTGAAGTCCTCTGAACGTTTTTGGGAGGCTTTGAGCTTCTCACATTCATCCTTCAGTGCATCTCTCTCCTCTTTCAGGCTAGTGATTTCCCTCAAAAGATCCTGCCCTTTCTTGCTTTCCTTGACAATCTGTTTTCGAAGAGTTTGCAACTCTAACTCTGACACTTCTGCCCTCCTCGACAAAGCAATGAGGTCTGCTTTGAGCCTCTCAACAGAGTCGTCCAAACCCAGCTGAGATCTCTCACTGGAAAAGGCATAACTCGGGCTGCTCATAGAGTAATCTGTGCTTAAGCCATTAACAGGTACGATTGCCAACTCCCATTGTGTTCTCTGCTGATCTTGATAGTTAGAGCTATTTGAGGTCTTATCCCTATTGGTATTATTACTCCTGATCCCTAGTTCTCTTGGTGTATCAAGTCCAGAGCTGCTATCAGAGCTTGACAATGTAATATCCGATCCATTTGAGCCTCTACGCGTAGCATTCACCCCCGGCAAAAGTGGCACAGTTGTTCTCAAAGGTTCATCCTGCATATACAACAATCATGCCTTGTCAACAAACAGCCAAAAAAGGACATCATTGCCTTGTGTGAAAAGCCAATCAGCACAATGATACAATTCGCAACTTGCAAGTCATATGATTTTGGATCACTTTCAATTGTTCGAGATCGTATCATCTTTCAATACTTTAAATAATCTGTATACAGGTCACCTTACCCCTCCAATCCCGATACAGTAAATCTCTCAGAAAGCAAGAATAACCACCATAGATAAGAAGAAAGTGATTCCTGAACATGGAATGAGACAGCTTACTTCAACGGACTTTGTTTTGATGCCTTCCTCTGTAATGCCATCACTGATATGCTGTCTCAAGTTCTTATCATCCGGTTTGATTTTTGGAACTTCATTTTCTTCAAGATCTCTGCAAAACATAAACCCACAGTACCAACATACTTTACGCCCTTGAAAATCTTATAACCATTGCCTCTATTGACAACCCCCACCCCAACCCACCCACAACAAAAAAGGGAAAAATCTCAACAAAAAAAAAAAAAGAAAAACATAGTAGGATATAAATCCTCACCTTTGGTTGGAATTTTCCTGTATCCTTTGAATTGAAACCTACCACATTGCCAATTACAATGATAAGATATATGAAGATTGAAGAAGCACTGCATTCACTTTTACAGAACAAAAGAACTGTAGGTTTTTTTATAAAAAAAATCGAGTTTTCCCCTTAAGCATGAATTGATTAATTGACTTTTTTCTTTTGGGGGGAGAGGAGGGGAGAGAGAAAGGAGAGGGAGGGAGAGAATACTAACATGCAAATGTGAGTGAGGTTTGTTCTTAAATGGAAATGAAATTGAGCAAGCCTTGCTTGCTGCTACATAATCTGCAATATTTACAGAAAACTCTCCCACAAGACTACCTTTAGGTGATCCCTGGAAAACCAAACAAAACACAATTTCATCGAATTAATACCCTTTTTCTGTACAAAGATAAGACCCCCGATTTACACCACCAAAAAAAATGAAAAAAGAAGCAAAATTCCAGAAGGGGGAAAATAACACCTACGGCGGAGATAATAAAGTAGTAGATTCTCTCCTGAATCTTGCCAGTTTTCGCGTCCTGGACGAATTTCACTGTTTCATAAACAGGATTCTCCCAATAACAAGTATTCTCTCTCATGACACATTTCTCCAATTTTGCAGTTGGCTTCCCATTCTCCGCCGGCACCAGCGACAGTACCAATCCATTTCCCCCAAATTCCAACACCTTCAACAAAATCGAAACTCACAGATCAATAACCAAAATTAAAAAATCACAAAACCGAATCCAGTACACGAACATCACACTACATTTGGATACTCCGACTTACCTGAGTGGCATGGAACTGCAATTTGAAGACGGCGGTGATCCGAACCTTCTCGCTCCTCCACTTGAACATCCTTCTCCTCGAACCTCAATCACCGGTGCTCTGCCGTAATCCACTCACCGCCGACGGATTTCCGGCAAGCATCGCCGGAAGGCCGGTCCTAGCAGCGCATTCCTAGATCAACACCAGCACCGACAAAGCGCGAGCCGAGACCCGGCGAGCGAACTCGCATTGGACTGGGTCCGAGATGGAAATTTGGAGCGAAAGAACGGAATCTACTATAGATCTGCCTCTCTCTCTCTCTGAATGTGTGTTGTGTGTGAGTTTCTCTCTCTAGCAAGTAGTGAGTATCGAGCGGGCATGCACAGTCTGTATAAACAGTCTTCGCATTGAGAGGAGAGAGAGAGAGATGACTGACTTGGACTGTAATAATAATAAAAATAATACTATAAAAAAATAAAAATAAAATGTGAAGGAGAAGTTTCTGCAGATTTGGGTTTTATTTTTTAAAAACAAAGATTTTGTGATATAATTATTACTGTCTGCGCCTTTTAGTAGTACAGTAAAGGTGATTGGGTTTGGGTGGGCCAAAATACACATAGACTGTAATGTAGTAAAAGTGTCTACAATAACGGGAAAGCTACAGTGAATGATGGATAGATACGGATGGGGATCATACATACGTAATAACTTTTTCCCATCTCCATTTTCTTCTTTTCTTTTATTTTCTTTTCTTTTCCTATAAGAGGGAGGGGAGCAATTTACTTTTTGTTTTCTACTTTTGTAGGTGGGCCTCGTATCTAGGCTTTGTGCTAACTTGATCAAATAAGGGTTAACTCGAATAGTCATATATACGGTTTTACTTAAATTACATGCTCGTTTTGATGTTTATAATAACTAATAATTTATAATAGTTCGTAACAAGTAAGTGTTAATAATTACAGATGTTAACGAGTTAATTTCAGTCAATTGTAACCACTTACAACAGCTTGTAACCTTTTAACCATTCATAACAACTCGTAACATCTAACAACTAAACCGAACAAACCCTTATGTTGTAATATACTTGTTATTTAGTGCAATTGTTGGTTTATAATTAGGAATGATTGAGTTTTCTTGTAAGTTAGAAGACACAGTTAGATGAGTTCACTCAACCCGTCACTATTGTATTATTTTTCTTACTTCTTTGAATCTATTAATGACAAAAAGAGAAAAGATTTTTTCAAATAAAACACTCCCTTCGTCCTATTATGTTTGCAAAAACTATTCAAAGATGGTAAATTTCGATTATCAATCTAAGTAAAAAATATTAAATTTAAAAATAATTAAAAATAATAGTGAAATAATTTGCAAAGGTTAACGTTTTACATGAAATCAATGAAATTTAGAAAAAAAAAAACGATTGTAAAAATTAAGGGCATTGTTCTTGACCAAATTTACAAATATAATAGACAAAGAAAGTACATTTTTAGTGTATCATAGATTCATAGTTTATTAAAAATAGAATGACCAATCACCAAATGTTGTGCTTAAAAGAACAACATAAACACTAATAAGGTACGCTTTCATTACCACTATTTACTATCAAACACTCTCTCTCTCTCCGTCTAGGGAAGGTATAAGATTACGAATTTCCATCTTCTTATTTCAATTTTCGTATAAAAAATATATAAATAATTTATCAAATATAAATTGATGAATGAATATCTTTGATAAAAAAATATGAATTTGTACTTTTAAATATAAAAAATTAATATTATTAACGTTTCAAAACCGTAACGCCCCAATATAATCACTATATAAAACACACTTATTGAATAACCATAATATAACAAAGCAGCAAGAGCTATGTCGTATTAGGGCGTTACTGCCGTCCCTCCTCGAGAGACTAGGCTAAATTTACAACAAGACGTATGGTGATCCCTTCAAATTCCCCAAACACTTACAATCAAAGTCTCGTACATCAACCCAATATAAATATACATAATTTAAACCACCAAACATGAGTTCGTTCTTCCCAAGATACATTATGACATTTAACAAATCACCATCGACGAAATAACTCCGCAAGCAATTAAATCCACATGGATGTCTTAACCCAAAAAGACGCATTTGCCAAAAGCCAATCATAAAACGCTTCCGATTAACCAAAGCCCGATCACCGATCCGAGTCAACACCTCCCGATTCCTTTGCTCTTGTCACTTCTTGCCCAACATTAACAATATTTCCTTTCCCTAAAAACATTTAAGAAAACATAAAAACAAGAATAAGCCATAGGCCCGATGACGCTACCCTTGTACGGTAAAAATTCATTATAAAAGTCGATGAGCGCGCGCAGATAATGGAAACCAGTTCCAAAAGTTATTTGTGTGTAAAGTTGAAGTAAGCCGAGGTAGGGTCACTATGCGTTAATCTTTGAAATCGTTAGGACCCAATTCTGTACATATGAATGCCATGGCGATTCCGTGAGATAATCGTTTATGTAATCAGTAATCGTATAGACAATTCATTCATTTATTTATCCCGATCGATCGGGAAGGGCCCTCGTGAATCGTAAATGTGTCCGTAAACCGTAAATGGGAAGCTGTAATCGTGTTCGTAAACCGTAAACTGTAAACTCGTACTCGAATGGTAATCGTGCGCTGTAAATCGTAAACCGTATCGTGAATCGTAATCGTGGATCGTAAAGTATACTGTGAATCGTAATCGTGAGCTGTAAATCGTATCGTGGATCGTAAATCGTGAATCGTAATCGTGTCTGTAAATTATAATCGTGAATCATGAATCGTGTACGTAAATTATAAGCGTGAATCATGAATCGTGTTCGTAAATTATAACCGTGAACTGTAATCGTGTCGGTAAACCGTACTCGTGAATTATAACTTTGTTCGTAAAGCGTATCTGTGACACATGTAATCGTGTCCGTAAACTGCATCGTGAATTGTAACTTTGTTCGTAAACGCATGCGTGAATCGTAATCGTGTCTCGTAAACTGTATCGTGATCTATAACCGTGTCCGTAAACCGCATCGTGATCCGTAATCGTGTTCGTAAACCGTATCGTGAATCGTAACGGTGTCCGTAAACTGCATCGTGAATAGTAACCGTGATAAATTTACTGTAAACCGTGAACTATGACTGTGAAGTGGGTCCAAATTATTTGTACTATTAGAACAAGAAACTCAATCATAAAGATAAACACTTTGGAAAAGGTACAAGCAATAACGTACCTTTTAATGCGTTTTCACTCCTTACACAAGCTTCCCGATTACCATGTTTGTGACCTGTTTGTGTTTAGAGTAAGGCTTTTATAAGTTATATTTGCTTAATGAATTGTTAATATTACATATATACTTTGTATTCTTTGAACTTTTGCTATATAAGTTAAGCTGTTTTCCTTGTCATTCATAAAGACTTTCATGTCTCGTTTATCCCCTTAGTTATTCATTAAAGGATCCCTCGACAACTTAATACTTTCCGATAAGTTCTATGACCAAATAATCAAGCGAACTTCCTATTTAAGGGGTCGGTTTGTGTTTGGTTTTCCAATTTTCTAAAAATTTTGGCAGAGTTTCGTTTGAAACATGACTTAACAATTAGGCTAAAAGCCTTAAAAACTCGCATAAAATCCACAATAAAACTCAACGAGCCACACGCTCGGAGTACATAACTCAACGGTCACACGCGGAGTATATTTACAACCACAAAACCCAGTTTCAACTCAATCAACCTTCACATAACAAAGTAATTCAATCATGCTCAATACAACATCACGAAATATATTCACGAGTGTGAGCATGCTCATATGAACTTTCAAGTTCCATATCAAGGTTCGATAGCTCTAAATTCAACTTCAATTGCTCCTAATGTCTTCCCAATTCCACTAAAATCAATTCAAAACTCGATCTTGTCTAATTACTCCAATACAACATAAATTTGTGATATAATTTAAGTAGAAATTCAGGATTGGAGAAATACCTTAAAGGGGGTTTCGAGGTGGAATTGGGCGGTGGAAGGCCCGGTGGTGGAGTTCGGTGTCGAGGCAGCGGCAGCGGGTGTTGGTGGGCGGCGTCGAGCACCGGACGGCGGCAGGCGGTGGCGGAGCAGACGAGCGAGGGCTGTTCCGCCTCGCCGACGCGAGACAGGGAAAGAAAAGAGAGAGAACCGCGGCAGCGAGGTGGTGGTGGCGGCAGCCGGGCGCCGGTGGCGATTTATCGCGGCAGCAGAGTGCTGGCGACAACCGGGCGACGGTGGCAGCAGTGACGATGAGTGAGGGGAAGTGGAGGAAGAGGGGTGAGAGAGAGCTTGAAGATGAATGGCTTGGCTTGCATTATAAGCCCCCTTCCGCTAACTCACGACACTTCTAGCAACCTCTCCTCCTCTTCTTTTTATTTATTTATTTATCATTTTAAATTATTCGGATTCGTAATAAAAATATTTCGAACAAATTTTCATTTCGTGGTACAAACGTAAGTTTGCACGAGTTACCCATTATTATTTGCAATTATTAAATTATTTGCACCTTTTATTTTGGTTTCGAAATTTTGCGCGACTCACTTGTTCTTAAACAATATTGAGACGATAAAGTACAAATTTAAAATAATTAAATATAATCAAGTTTCGGGGTGTTACAAAACGTTACTTGAAATGCTAATTTATAGAATAATAATATTTGATTCGTCATAATTTTGACTGGTATCATTGCTTGAAAAGCGCCTAATTATGAATAAAAATTACAAGAATAGGCATGAATAATAAAAGATTTGTTAATTTTAATTGAAGACTATCAATCATTTTGGTTGATTTTAAGGAAGTTGACGTGTGAACTGTGGAAATTTGTGTCCACCTCCAAAAAAAAAAAAAAAAGTTTCCGGTAGATGGAATATCTGGAATGGCATTTGTATAATTGGGACATATCATTTGACATTTCCACTTCATTCATGCACTACATAATAATAATAATAATAATAATAATAATAATAATAATAATAATAATAATAATAATAAATATGAGTATCAGAAACATATACATCACACCCCTTAATTACAAATTTACCAATAATAGTCATTTATTATCATTGATGCTTATAGTCATGGGCATAAAAAGAATCTTCCGAGTAAAGAAGATAGTTCAAGTCACATTTTTGTGATTTGTTTTATATTATTTTATAATCTTGTTAGAAGTGTAGAAAATATTATAAGATATGGAGAATTTTCATATTAAACAATATACATGAATATTTCCTCCATCCCAAAATATATGTCATTTTATAATACTTGTCGGTTTACAATTCTAATGATATATTAATTATTAATTTACCAACTTTATCCTTATTAATTGCTCTATTTCTCTTCTTTTTTTCATTGATCGTTTTCATTTCCAATAAAAAATAAGGGCAACTTAGTCTTTTAACATAAAATTTATCATGAATTTCGTGTTTCCTTGATATTTCCGTATAACTTTAAAACAACATGTATTTTGAAACGGAATGAGTAACTCTTATTAACTCTTTATTGCATGTGAGAAAACTTATAGGTATAAACATTAATTACTCTATATTAAGGTCATGTTCGATAAAATGAGTTGTTTAGGTAACGGATACCTATTTGTGTAGCTGATATCTGTTTAGTTGATAGTTGTTAGATTTTAGTTGTTAATTGATAGTTGTTCAACCGAGCGTTTGAATAAATGTATTCGGTAAATTTATTGGTTGAGTTAGCTAATTATTGTAAATTGACGTAAAATGATATAAGTAATTTGCCAAATATAAATTAATGAAGGAATCTTTTTGTAAAAAAAATAAAATGAAACACTACTTTTAATTATCAAAAGGTAATATTCTTAATTTTTCGTAAACACTACTTGAAACGATATAAGTTATTGCAAATGCTAGTTGAAATACTACCTTACTCGAACACTAATATTTGGTTGGTTAGTGTTTTGACTTGGTCAAAATAATAAAAGTTACTCTAAACATTGTTGCTTGAACGAGGTCTAAGCGGATGATAAAATGAAGGCCAAGTGTTAATTAGGTTTCTTATATACTTACATGATCTCTAACATATGCCCTGTACAAATGCGGTTTTAGGCTAACTATCAATTTTGTCGTTATTAATTGTTCTTTTTCCCTTTTTTATTGACTTTCTTTATTTCTAATAAAATTTTGGGACAACTTGGTCTTTTAACACAAGTTTTGCCATGAATTTTGTATTTTTTATTATTTTTTACAATAGAAAAGCGACAAGTATTGTGAAACGGATATCGAGTATTATTATTATCCACTCTAGTACTCTTCTTTTTTTAAAAAGAAAATGTAAAAGTTCACTATTATATTCTCACAACAAAAAAATATATGATACACATATTGTATATCTAGTATTTCATCGACTATATATATCAATCCAACTAATATTTCAGCAATTAATGTACATATCATATTTTGGTAAGACCTAGATTTTGTGTAGTATTATAAACAATAAATCAAACCTAGTAATTAAGTTTAAATAGATAAAAAAAAAAACCCCTCTTAATTAAGCACCACTATAGACCAAATTGGACCACCTTTTTAATATAAGGGGGTTGGGGAGGATAAGGTGGAGGCTAAAGGGCTAATTAAACAAACATGGTCCCTATTTATAAATAAAGAGGTCAAAGACAGTAAGACACCACATTAAAGCCTAGTTTTAATTCCATGATTATTTTTAATTAATTTGGTAGCCTCTCTCACAGCTGCATTTGTGTGGTTTAATTTATTATTTAAATTTAATCTACTTTTCTGTTTGGATGTCTCCAAGTATAGGACATTATATTCGAGGAAAAAAATATTTTATCACCCAATGCACAGTTAAAAATTGCACTCATAATTAATTATTACATTATTTATTTAATTATGTGATTATCACCTTGGGTCTTGGCATTATTCTGACCTAGATTAATCATATTAACATAATCCAACATTAATTATTGGTAGTAAAAAGGTTCTAGATATGAGCAGCTAAGAAAGAGAACTCTTTAAGGAATTTTATAGGGGACTGAAATTTAATTTATGTGAATAAATACACACATTTTATAGTATAAGACTATTCAAGTATATGCAATCATCTTAATTACAGACAATAATGGATATATGTCCTAAGTTGTAACCTTTAAATCAAAAAATATTTAAATTTTTTAAAAAGGCAACAATAAACATTAAGTAGCATTTATTAAATTTCAAAAATTAAATTGAGATAAGAATGTGAAGTTACCATTGTATGGGACTAATTCCCCTACGGGAGGGGTGTATTTAGGGCCCTAAAAAGTGGGTATCTTGGACAATGGACATAAATATGAGGAGCCATATATTAATATTTGTAGTACAACTTTTATGAATAATAATAATAATAATAATAATAATAATAATAATAATAATAAAATAGTTGGACACACCCAAGGTCATAGTCATGGTTCATGTAGGCTCACCATAATGTTTTGTTTCGGGGCCCACTTAATTGCAATTATCATTAGCTGTCCCAATTTCATTCGCACCATTAAATTATATATCAACCTCCATCGCTTTCTCTATACGTGAATATATATAAAAGAAGAAGAACGTAAGTTTATATTATACTTTTTTCTGTATTTACTGATTTGTATCTCTTCTTTCAAGTTTCTCAAGTCAAGCTTTAGAAAACGAGTCTCCTGTCACGTGATCATCCCCCGGCTCTTCTTCGATTTTTGTTCCATAATCTACTAATCTTATAGCATGCAACTAGAGGGCACGTCGCATGTAATCACATATTTCCTCGACGTTTTTTAATAACTAAATTATACATATGAGATGAAAAAAATAAAATTATGCATTTAAGAGTATATACTATCGGAATATATGTCGTTACATATAACCGAACATAAAAGAATATAAACGAATATAAATAAGTTGTTAAAATAAGAAATAAATGAATATAAACAAACTTAAATATAAATAAACTCTTTTTTATGTAACTTTGATCGGACCCTAAATGATTAGATCAAAAAACAGGAGAGTTTTTTGGGTCTAATTTTATAAAGTGTTACTCGAAAGTATATATTTTACATAGATATAAAAATTTGTAGTTTTTTATATTGTAAATTCGGTAGTTGTAATTTTAGTAGTGAGAAGTTGTGCATATTTATAAGTTTAAAGTAGGAAAAAAATGCAAAGGATTATTTTTAACTTGTGGTTAGACGATTGCGATTGAATAACACCGGATAGTATTGTGTGATAGTAAATGATAGCGCCGGCAAAAATCCATCCGACTCGGTAGTTCGGATTTGTCCAATCCGAAAAAAAAAAATTGGGTCCAATCACAAAATTTTTGCCGAATTTTCAAATCAAACAAATGGTCATGTTCGAATTGAAATTTGGGCCGGGTTCGGGTTGTCCTAATTTGGTGACTTATTCGGGTTTGGACAAACTCGGACAATCGGACAACCGGGTTTAAACATTTGGTCATTCTGGTTTAGGTATAATTTAGTAAAAACCTATAAAATTTTCAATAAAATATTCGGACATCGAAAATTCGGGTTCGGTCACATACATAATTTCAGTTCAATTTTCAAAAATTCATATCACAAATTAGGACATTTGTACATTCGAGGTTTGGACATCGGACACTCGGGTTCGAGTTCGGGTTCGGGTCTTGTTAGGGTGTCATTTAGACAGGGTCCGGGTATGGCGTTTTTATCCGAATGTTCGAATTGTCCGAACCCGAATTGACCCGAACCCGAATTTTTGCCAGCGCTAGTAAATGATATCGAATGCTATCATATAATTCTCAACTCTTTTAAAAATATAACTTTATTAGTATGAATTACGTGCTTCACACGCGTATGTACTATTATTTGAATAGTTGATATACTATTATAAATATTAAATATATACTTTTTGTAAAATTATAAATGTTAACCTTAGAATACATATGAATGTTTTATAATCTAAAGGTAATTATTATGAGAAAGAATGTAAATTTTGAGTTACTTAATGAACGAAAATAACTCTTCATCATATGAACCTATAAAATAGTTTTCCACTTATTATCATTTTCTCCCACCATATTTTAAAGTTGAAACGTATCTATCCTACTTTGTTAGCACTAAACTCCTTTAAATATGTGTTTTTTTTTTGAACAAAGGTAAATATAATTTCATTCATCAACCAGATTGCCAAGGCAATGAGTATTTACATCTTTAGAAGCTTTAAGACTTTAGGAGCCACCTTCTAGGAAGGGTTCCCCTAGGGTCTTGAGTTCAACTAATCCCCTCTACAAAATTGTATCCATCCCTTGTAGTTTGTCTTATGCGATGCTAGATAGGTGAATCTATCAGTAACTAATTTCTTTATGCTTGCTCGGAGAGAGCTCCATGTTCGGTTGTTTTCTTGGAAGATTGCTTCATTTCTATCCTACCATACTCGTATAGTGTAGCTGCACTTGAGCATTTAAGCGAGCTGTTGTATGTCCCGGTTTTCTTTGTGTTTATAAGCCATTTGTGCTAGGCTTCTAACCACTCGTGGCTGGTGTTGATCCAGATCGAATATTTTTCCCTCAACTGTTGTGCATATCGGCGAGTCATAGAACAGTGTTCTAATGACTCTTCTTCAACTGTTACATAGGCCACATCCGTTATCATTAATTGGTATGAACCTTGCTAATAGTTGTCCGGTAGGAAGCTTCTTTTGGAGTAGCACCCATAGATTAAAAATATGTTTAGGGATTAAGCTGTGGTGCCATACTAGCCTACTCCATTGTTGCTTAGGTAGATCCCCATCAAAGCATTATATACGCGCTTGAGGTCAAATTTCTCCGTTGTGCTTTCTAGACTCCGTAGCATCGGGCCAACTATTAGTCTCGGGTTGCACATTTTCCTCCGAGTACCAGCATATATCATCTGCCTTGCTTGTAGTGCCGGAGATCCTGCCCCTTAAGATAATGAGTATTGATCCATTTGACTCAAAGGATATCCTTCTTATCTCGCTATAGCCCATAGTAGTTTGGCGATGAGCGCCTTATTCCAACATCTTATATTCTTGAAGCCTAGGCCTCCACGACTTTTGGGTTGGCATACATTTTCCCAGGCTACCATAGGTCTTTTGTATACATCTTTTGAGTTCCATAAGAAGTCTCTACAAATTTGTTCAATCTTTTTCAAAACAGACTTGGGGTAGGATGAATATAGAAGCCCAAAACGTGCGGATTCCCATTAAGACTGAGTTGATAAGGGTGCTTCTAGCTGCATACGATAAGTTTCTGCTTTGCCACATTCTAATTCTTCTTGTTAGCTTGTCGATCGAGCATTCGGCGATCGGTTGCACGAGTCTTGACGGAGTGATGGGTACTCCAAGGTATCCGAGAGGTAGAGAACCCAATGAGAAGCCGGAATCCTTGATCACCTTCTTTGTGTCCGCTTCATTTAGCCCTCCAATATATATGTGGGACTTTGACTCATTTATATGTAGCCCTGCTGTTTCGGAGAACTCCCTAAACACTCCTTTTATGCATTTCGGTGATTGATCATCCGGTTTGCGGAAGACCATTAAGTCGTCCTGCAAACAAGCAAGTGGCAGATCTTCATAGTTTTGCAACCTGGGTGCAATTTGATCCCTCTAGTGTCCACTCGCTTCCTGCATTCTTCCGGAGAAGTACTCCATGATTAGGACAAAAATCGGAGGGGATATGGGGTCCCCTTGTCAAAGTCCTCTACCCCCTTTAAAAAACCATGAGGGCCTTTATTCAAGTCGATAGAGAAGGTTGTGCTAGTCACACAAGTACTAATCCATTTAGTGAATATTTAAGGAAATCTGAACCCTTGCGAGTATCTCCTCTATGAATTCCCAGTAGATCGAATCATATGCTTTTTTCGAGTCTATCTTGAGGAGGCATCTTGGACTGATGTTTTTGCGCTTGTATCCTCTCGGTAATTCTTGGCATAGTAGGACATTAAGGACCAATTCCCTCCCCTTTATAAAAGCACTCGATTATGGCTAACTAAAGTAGGTAATACTTCTTTTAGTCTTTCGCACATAATCTTTGATATACATTTGTAGAGGGTGTTACAGACATGCAATGGGTCTAAAGTCTCCATCTTTCATAGGTCTATCCACTTTGGGGATAAGAACCAGGTTGGTGCGGTTAAGTTGGTGTAGTAACTTACCAGTATGGAAGAATTCTTTCACAGCTTTACATATTGATACTCCTACAATCTCCCAATTCTTCTTAAAGAATGAACTTGAGTAGCCATCCGGACCCGGTGACTTGTGGCTAGCAATTGCAAACATAGCCCTTTTTATTTCTCGCATACTGTGATTTGTTTGCATAATGTTATTTGTCTGCTCCATACTCGATCTATGACCTTTGCTTGAATATTATAGTGTCTACCTTGTTCCTTTGTACTCGATTGTTGGCCGAGCATTGTTTGAAAGTAGTCAACCATGTGTTGTGCTACTTGGTTCTTACCCTCTATTCTGTTGCCATGGCTGTCATTGATTTCGTAGAAGATAGCTTGCTTGTCTCCGTTGTTGCAGGGTAGCGAAGAAAAATTTGTTGCATTGGTCCCCCATGTTAATCCAAGTGTATTTAGATTGCTTGCTTTAGTAATGTTACCGATGCATCTAGTAGATCATTATACTCCTTCCGCGAGATTGTTTCAGTTGACTGCAGTTCGGTATCAAAAGGGTGGTTCCGCATGGCTTGTTGTGCCTCATGAAGCTTTAGTCTAGTTTGATCAACGGGTTGTGAACATCCCCGAACTTGGACTCGATGCGAGTTGCTTTAGAGGGGATTTAAGCATCCGTAGCTTGCTCACTACCCGGTACATTTGGCTTCCTTGAATTAATTTTGCCCAAATGTCTTTCACTATTTCTTTGTATTTTGGATGCGATTCCCACATCTCACGATGATCCGAATGGGTTGCTATTTGTTCTCATATCATTGTGGAATCCGATCACTATAGGAGAGTGGTCCGATATCCCCTCCGATAGAAATGAAGTCCGTGCATCCTCCCATAACGAGCACCCATTCTTGATTCACTAGGGCTCTGTCTATCTTTGAGTAGATTCTATCACCATTATCCTGTCTATTTGACCATGTGTATTCGCAGCACTGTAGCTTGGATGTCTTGTAGTAGGCAACAGACTTGTGCAATGTCTAAAATCAGCAATGTCATTGTGAGTCATAGGGTTCCCCTAATTCTGTCTTCCGGATTAAGTAGGGCATTAAAATCTCCTAGAACACACCATGCTTCGTTGTAATTTCGGCACTAATATTTATTAGGTCGTTCCATAAACCCCTTCTATCTTCCTCTCGATTGAAGCCATAAACAAAGGTTACTAGGAATCTTTGTGTAGTCTCTTCCAAAGTTACTTCACAATGCACATACTCGACTCGATGCAGAGATGATATGCACCTTGTATGTTTCGAGTCTCCAGGTAATCCAGATTCTTCCAAGTGGGTGGTAATCATTGTTGATGAATGATCCCCAGCCAGTGAATATGTTATTGTATGCACTCAAGGCATTTGTGCTTCTTATTTTAGTTTCCACCGAGTCCTAATAATCTCACTTTATTAGCTACAATGAAGCTTTTCACCTCCATTTGTTTTTGGGGTCTGTTGAGACCTCTTATGTTCCAAGCATGCTAGAGACATAGTTATATTCCTGTAAAGTCCGGTTGCAGTAGGATCTCATTCTCCTCGTTCACTTGTGTCGAGCTTGGAAGGGGCTATAGACGAGTGTGCACTCGGTTGAGTAATATGTATATGTGGAGTTCGTAAACCTCTATACACAGGTTGGAAGTCCTTCTCGGAGGCGAGCCTATTCTTTTCCTTCTCTACAGGATGATTCTCTTGGGTAGGATCTTCTTTAGTAATCTCAATTTGTTTCGTAGTTTGCCCCCACATTTTGTATAGGAACTTGAGTAATCGCCTTGGGTTTCCATACTCGTCCGATATTATTCTTTTTCCTATACTCATCCTCTTCATGGCCAAACATTCTACGAGTGTGCGCACTGGTGGGCCTCCATTCATATTCCACATCTTGTCTCACCGAGTATGTCATCTTTAGACATGAATTCAACATATTCCGGCAGTTGCTTATCAATGTTCATATCTACTAGGATTCTAGCATAGTGTAGCATAGATTTTTCCTTGTAGCATTGGATGTGAAATATTGGGGGCTATGGGATTGGGAAAAATATGTGTTTATTGTTAGATCTTTTTATATAATTATCTCACATGGTACCACTTGATTATATCTACAATTTAAACATATTATAATAATATCATTACTCACTATACATAAATGACATGTGATATTACATATAATAAGAAAATTAAACATCAAAATAATTAAATACACAACTATTAATTTCTTCTCAACATAGTGTCCTACATTTGCCAACCTTGCTTGTCTTCTCATTGCTATACTTCTATAAAATTCCTAGGTTGACAATGAAAATAAAGAGCACTACTCAAGACTAATCATTCAATTGAGTAGTAGTTGATTGCTTCTTGTAAAGAAAAGTTTTTGATAGAAAAAAAAAAAAACAATAGCATATGGGGTTGTGTAAGTCACTTATCCCATATCTCTGAATTTTTAACCTTTTATAATACAAAAATAAAGTTTTAAATAAATATATTTCATAAACATGAGATAGGTTACATATACGGATAAATAAATAATAACTTGGACCAAAATTATTGATCATAATAAGAAAAAATATTAAATATAATCAATATAATTTTCCCTACTAATTGCTAACTTAATAAAAATTCATATTCTTATAACTGAATATATGCAATAAAATAAAAATAAATGAATGGTTAAAGAAATTTTTAACAAATTAAATTATAATTGTTATAATACTATATTATAATTATCATAATTTATTTAATTTATTTAAGTTTTGTACTGAAATTAATGGATATATATTTTTTTTTGGCAATAGTTAGACTAATTATATACAATAAATATTACTTTTATTAAGAATTTTTTAAAAAAATTTAATTTTATAATTGTTGAATAATGGACTAATCCTTTAAAAAATATAGGTAATAAAACATAATTTGATTATGATTATAATTAAAATTTATAGGTAATAAACTGTAATTAATTTTTAGCAAAATTAAGTGTGATTGATGATCATAGTCATTCAAGAGTAGTAAATGAATTTCATTTCACTTATAATTAAAATTTATAAGTAATAAAGTGAGTGTTATAAAAAGGTTTTGATAATATAAAAAATAATAATAAAACAAAAGGAACCAATGGTAATGTGCCAAATATTTAACCCATAGCAAATTACTCCATTTTAAATATATATATGAATTGGTATAGAATATGATATGATAATATGATATTGATAATAAGTCCAAAACAAATGTTAAATAATGTTGAAAGATATGAATTGGTATAGAATAGTGTGATGCAAATGGGTGCAAAATGTTTGTGAGTAAATAGTTATATTGATTAGTAGAAAAGGATAAACCTATTAAGTATTGATGAAAGTTTTTTTTTTTTAATCATTAAAAAGTTAGAATAAATTATGGCGAAGAGATATAATAAAACGATACATTAAGAACTCAAGATATGAAGGTTATCGAAACATAGAACAACCTCAAAAAGGAAGTTATCTTTCCACGGATGAATCCAGAGATTCTACCCCGAATTTAATAACGTATAACAGTTGTTGCAATTCGAGGGTTGACCTCAAAAATCAAATCGTTCCTAACTTTCCAAAGAGACCAAACTACAGGAAAAAAAAAATCAAAGAACCATACCTTCCTTATTAATTTGCCCATGACCTTCATACCCATCCACAGTTCAACACATGCCTCTTAAAGTGTGCGACATTACAATTGGAAAAACCCACACCTTCGAGGCCTTTGGGCAACAAAGGAGAACATGATGAATCGTTTATGGGAAAGAGTTGCAAATTTGTTGAGATTGTAAAACATTTCATCTTGATTAAATTAAATAATAAAATTATAATGAGTACATACAATTTAAAAGGTCCACTAAACGGGATAATGATAATAGTAATTAATTATTATTATTATTATTATTTTCCTGCTTGTTTGAACATCTCTATAATCTTGTGGTATTATTTTGTCCACTCATTTTTCTTCCGCCAAATACATTATTCATTAGAATTTTACATGAATATCTTAATCATATACGATTTAATTAATTACATTCATCATCATCATCCGTTTAATTAATTAGTGCTGCGCCTACCACCTCCAAAGACATGATCTTGGTCCCTCGATCAATTTGCCCCCTCAATTGACCCACAACAATATTAATATAAGTTAGACTCAATTAATAAATGTCTATAAAACCTAATATTCTACATCTGCATCCATGTTATCACTAAATAATCATATTATACTTTCTTTGCAAAAATAATTAAAAAAATGGAGCACCAATAATGTCAAATATATTATAGAACACCTTTTTTTTTTTTTGGGTGGAGGAATAAACTGTGAATTGTTCAGAGTGGTATTCAATAATTAAAGTGTTCAACACAAAGTATTGTTTTTTTTTTTTTAATATATATCTATAGTTGGTGTCGCATTTTGTCCTTTGTCTGCTTGTGTCGCAAAATACTTTTTTTTTTTATTTTTTATAATCATGCAGATTAAAATACTTGCCGACATTGTAAAAATCTCTTCAGGTCCAACTGAAAATTTATTACACACGAATACTTAGCTAATATTATCCAACAAAAAAGAAAAAGTTAACTAACATTTAAATTAAAGGTTAATTGTTAATCATCAACATAATCTATCCACGGAAAAAATGTGTCACAATCAACCTGAAGATTTGTGAAGAAAGCATTTGTATAAATTTACTTTTTTGCCTTCTTGGTGTTGTGTTTTATATTTGATATTAGTGTAGTGGTTATCGCCAAGTGTAATCAAAGTTTGATCTCGAAAGTATAAGATGAACAATAAATTATGTAGATGATCAATACAAAAACAAAAATAAAAATTAAAAAAAGTCACCAAAAGTACAGAAAACCACGACGAAGAAGACGATAACAACAATAATTACTATTATGGGTTTCACTCTTACGCGTGATTTTGTAATAAACATTTTGATGTAGGCAACCACTACAAACATTTGTATCTATAGAGTGGTTGATTTTAAACCGGTTTACTTGTTTGTAAATATGTGTGGTACTTGGAGTTGGTGTTTACTAATAATATATATAAAAATATACATATACGAGGCCCTATTAAAAGGAGTTAGTTTGACGTAACTGTAAATATATAGTTTTTCAGATCATATTTTGTGCGTGTATATATATACACGCATTTAATTAGTTGTTAAAATGAGGTTAAGGTTGTTGAGAAGAGGGAAAAGGGAAAGATGCAAAGCTAAAGAAGAAAAAGATGAGAGGGAGAGGGAGAGGGAGAGGGAGAGGGAGAGGTTCCTCAATCACATGAGAAGATTGAGAATGAGGGGACACCAATGCCATTTTCTGATTATGTGATTACAAAAGGTAGAGAAAAGGGTCTTCTATCCATCATTTCATTTTCATAACCTTTCTTTTCTTCCTTAGCCTTAAATATCCTACATCCCCTTTATTCCTACTATAAATATCCTACATCCTTTTCTTAATTAATCATATATATAATTACACTTTAACCTCTTTTCTTCTTCACCTTTTCACATCACTAATAAGTTAATTAAGTTTTACTCTACTTAATCCATCATTAACTCTAGATGTGATCCAAATGCAAGTGCTTAATTAAGACACATAGTCATTCTTCCAAGTGTTCAAAAGATTGTGTTTACAAAACTATCTGTTTATATTTTAGTTTCAATTCATATGTACCTAATAAATCTTCTTCTATTTATTTGAACGTACGTATAATTAACAATTGTTCTTCTACACGTTAAATCTAACTTGTTTGAAATTGTTGGTCCATTCTATCGACAAAACACTTGGTGCATCTTATGTAGATGTCCACCAAGAGGATTTTAACCGATGCATCGTACATCGAAAATTATGTTGACTGGAGTATCCCTAAAATTCCAAAAAATACAAAAAGATGTAGGGCCACTAGGATGCTCAACTTAAACTCCCCCAAAAAGAAATTAAAAAAGAATTTGCAATAATAAACCTGATTAACTATGATTGTAGCAAGAGATTATAACTTTTGACCTATAATTACCTTGATCATTTGCACTATGTTAACAAGCTTAACAATAATTTACAATTAAAGTAATGGATTACACAATATTAACTGCCAGAAAGCTTATCTTCAACAAATTTGAGATACCTAAGCATATGTTGCAAAAATCAGAGCTATCGTTTCATAATGTCTCTATAAATGCAAATGTATTTTTTTCCTATTATTATTAAGTTAATGGCTAAATTTAAAGAGGATAAAAGTCCATATATAAAGACAAAAAGTGCACCAGAATATCTAAATAGATCACAAAATATCATATTTAGAACATCACCGATCACCCCTAATACTAATACTAAGAAGCTACGCCTTCTTGTGGTAGATGATGTTTAACAATTCTCTGCTTCCATCCAGATATCAATCAACTAAGACAAACGAGAAATTTCCATTCTCTTGGAATTTGCTCTTGTGGCCGTAAAATTGGAGGTGTAATGATGAAGAGAGAGAAAATAAAAAAATTGTAAAGAAGGAAGTCATGACTGGTCATCTAAAAATAAAATACGCTCACTACATTTTAAGAAAAAGGTTATTAAATTGACTTTCTAACTTACAAAGTGTTTTGGTGTCGGCATGCATATATCGTTGTCATTGTTAAATTTTATTTTATTTTGTTTTTTATAAACTATGTTGTATTTGTTGATTAGCTCAAGTATCTTTAATATTTATTAATAAAAAAATTGTAAATAATTCAAATTATTTTCCTCATGCTTGGGATAGTTTTTTATTTACGGTTTCATAAATCAATGGGTAAACTAATAAACTCTATTTTATAAATTATGTGGCTTTAAAAAATGAATGTGAACGCTCATGGGGAGCCATAATTTTCAAGTACTTTTCTATACAAAAAAGTATTAACTTCCAATAATATGATTACTTAAACACTTGGCCAAACAAATTATCATTTAATTATATAAGTTGATGATCAATCTAAATACGTACTATTGACCATTCGATCAATACTCTAGTAGCTTTTACGCACGTATTAAAATAATTTATATTTTTTAAAAATGTTAATTTTGAGTCAAATTTTTAAAAAATAATGTTAGATTCATATTTTTTTGCATCAAGATTAAGCATTATTATCGTGTCATAATAGAAGATCGCATACTAATCAATGAGGTTATGACCTACTTGGTCAAGATTGAAATCCCGAGTAAATTAGATTTTAGGTTTGATTCCTTCCTCTTTTATTGTATTGTACTTGTCCTTTGTGACTCATCTCGCACCATCCTCTTCTATTGTATTGTATTGTCTTTTGTAACTCATCTGCACCAAATAATTTTAAAAAGAAATTCACATACAAATACACAGTTTTGATTATGATTAGAAGTGGAAAAACTTGAAAGGATATCCGAAAAAGAGTAATGTTAGTACAAAATTTTCATTTAGTCTAATATCTACTTGATTATAGAATCTCAAATAAAATGTTAAATCATGTTAATAACTTGTGGAAGACTTAATCATACACAGACCCAATTTAAGACATTCATTACTCAATAGAGACATATCGTCTTTTCCTAATTGAGTTGGTGTCACTTCTGTTTAATATGATGTCAATAAAAATAAAAATAAAATAAGCGAAATGGGGAAGAATCATTTCGGCCTGCTCCCTTCAACTTGAAGCAATTGTCATGCATGTTACAAAAGTGAATAAAGGAGAAAGGGAAGAGGGGGCAAGGACGGGAAGGGGTGCGTTCGGTTTTAACTTTTGATGTTGTGACTAGTGGTTTGAAGGAGTTAAATCATTATTTATTTACAAATAAAAGTGTTTGGTAAAGATCTTGATTGATATAGTGATTAAAGGTTTATGTAGTATTTATCAAAAGTTACTTAAAGTATCTTTTCAAAAAACTATCTAGTGATTATATATATATTTTTCCAAAATTATCCGTTTTATTTTCTAAAAGTTTCAATATATTGTATTCTTTTAAGTCATTTTATATAAATATGCTACTTAAATAAATATCATTACCAAACACACTTATTCTAAACAAGTAGTTGAACAACTGACCATTAACCACTAGTGGAAGACAACTATTTGCTAGTATAACTATTCATTACTAAAACAACTACTTTTACTAAACATGTTGGGGTGGGCAAAACCCATACTAGGAACATCAAGTATGCTAACTACCTTGGGTACCTATTAGTTGCTCGACTTGCCCGTCCCTTTGTCACATGTGAATTATACTTTAATTTTTTCCTGATTCGTATAATAACAAATTTTAATTCACACTTACTCCAACTCGACACAACATTATTTGATGGGAACAACAAAGTAATTGACAATCTATGTTAAATTCCTTAATTAATGATTATCATTTGTATCACAGTGTGTAATTTATTATCAATTTGAAGGTATAATGCTCCCACTTAAGCCAGACTATATATTCTCTTTTTACTTTATATAAAACTTTATAACTAATTATCTGATTACATAAAATTTCGGTTTCTTAAGTACGTCATCTCAATCCTCTCCAATTAAATTCGTGGTACTCATAAAAAATATACCTTTAAAAAAAATGATCACTTTCCCATCACATAATAAATATTTGATTCACATGGACAGCTAATTGAAATTACCATTTGTTTTTACCCTCTCTCTCTCTCTCATTTTAGGATGAAATAAATTAAATATTTAATTGAATCTAAGCTTTCATTTGACTTTGTTTTAACTTTAATACTTTCTTTATCTGACATTTTCATAAAATAACTCTCCTATCTTTCAAAGAAGCTTGTGACAGTATATACCAATAATTTCATGTTTCCGAAATTTTAGCTCTGAATTTGTGTTCGTTCACCTCACCGGTGGTAAAACCGTTACTTTTTCAACCAAAACTTCATTGGTGGTTTTTTTGTTTTTTGGTATCTTTGATTCTCCTCCTGGGTTCATTAGAGTGAAGCTAATTATTAGTTTGCAAAAACAGGTATCTTAGCATGATTGTCTCCTTTCATATATACAATAACTTCGATCCAAGATTTCATTTATTTAAAAAGCAAAGGATCGGATTATTTAAAATAACCTGATTATATTGACAATTGGAAATTAAATATCCAACACTAAGCTTTCAGCATGACTCCTGTGTTAGAAATATCCATAACTAATTAATTTTAAGTTTTAATAAGTTGCCCTGCACGAGGAGTGGTTGAAACCCTCCATATTTTCGAGGATTATTATTGTTTTTTTCCCCTTCATTGTTTCAGTTGACCAAGCTACATTATAGAATACTCCATCTCTTTTATAATATATTCCATTCGTTTTAGAATACATGTCGTGTTAAGGTTATATGAGACTACTAAGAAAACGCAAAATTCATGACAAATTTTAAGTTAAAAGATCAAATTGCCCTATATTTAATTGAAAACGAAGAAAATCAATAAAAAAAAAAATAAGGTAATTCATAACGACAAAATTGATAAATAAATAATTAATATGTCATTGAAATTGTAAAATAACAAGCATTATAGAACGAGAAAAGTTAGTTAAATTGACATGTATTTTCAAACGGAGGGAGTATATCATTTAACTAACTTTTTCGTTTTATAATATTTGTCACTTTACAATTACATTGATATATAATGACTAATTTACCAATTTTGTCCTTATTAATTATTTTTCCTTTCTCTTTTTATTATCTTTCTTCATTTTAGCGCAACTTGATCTTTTAACATAATTTTTGTCATAAATTTTGTTTTTCTTTATTATTCCCTTATAACCAAAAAACGACAAATATTTTTAAAAAGGAGGAGTAAGTCTAATTTAGCTAGTTTTAAGTAATAAAGTTATAAAGTCATGTATGACAAAGACATATCTAATAAATGTCAGTTATTTTAACAGTTTAAACTTTTGGAAATTATGGTAAGAGGCTTAATGAGTTAAAAAAAGAAAAGAAAAAACCTCTCACATTTATATTTACTTATTTATTCACACCAAAAAGCCCTTTCTATAATATAAGTGTACCATCCGACAAGAAGGAATAACAAAAACAAGTATAATATGGTAGGGGTTGGAAGAATCGAACATCAAACCTAATACACTTAGGAATTCAACTTTAATCACCAAACTTAGGTCTCATTTATTTAAATAGATATATATATATATTTAAATATATATATATATAATGTGATGAAAAATAAGAATTAGATAAATAGTAAAACTTATAATCCATAATTAGGTGGAAGAAGAAGAAGGTAGTGAAGGCGAGACAGTAAAGACGCGCGAATAGACCCCCTACTAGAAAGTGGCACGGTTAGCATGTCCACCCTCATGATGGGCCCTGAGGGGCCTCACTTGATTAGTTGCCATTAAATTATTTTTTTGGGAAAAGCCCATTACTATTGGCTGGTTTAGTTAGTGGCCCACCTAGCCATCATCTCCTGCTGTCTAATGTACCATGGACATGGAGCATTTGCATTCCTCCTCTATTGGCATTTACTGATGGTGGGTGGGTGCCCAACCAAAGTTTTAATCTTCTCTACTCCCATTATTGGCTGGCATTATAGACTTAAAAGACCCAACCAATCCTGCATCCGAAAAGTATAATCCAGCACAATAATATCACCTTATTCTCACCTAAATTATTCAAAAAAATGCAAATACGACACGAACTGAATTAATTTTGATCGAAAGTCGACATGAATCGACCATTTTAGTCAGAAAATATAGTTATTTTTAATTTTTTAGTAAATTTAAGTTATTTTTAAGATTAACATGAAGTTGACCCAATTAATAAATGAATCGACCTAAACTAACTTATTTTTCAGGTACAACTTGTGTGTCTTTGATTACGCTTATATCCGGAGAAAGCAGCATCATCCGCCACACTGATATAGACACTTAGGCTTTTAGACCACTTGATCGGTTGAGCTATAAAATTCTTTTTAAAATTAACTAGAATACATATAGTAATTTTTAAAATTCTTTTCTCTTTATCTAAATTTTTTTTTCTCAAAAGAACGAGGTCGGATGACTCCTGTTGCATATAGATTATATTCTCCCATGATTATTGTATTTATCTAAATTTTATGAGGTGCATATATTAATATAACCTTGCAAGGAATTTGAACTTTGATGGAAAAATTCATTTTTTAGAAAAAGATATATTTGATCTATTTGCCATGTTGAACTGAAATATTAACTTAACAATGTCTGTAGGACCTGTAGAAATATGAAATAGTAGGAACGTAAACCCATAAAAAAAAAAAAAAAAAGAAGATATTATAAGTCTATCTTTCTATACCTTAAGTGTTCCTTTGATTAGTAAGTGAGGTGCTCTGTGTATATTATGGATCAAATTTAGGATAAAACTTGAGGTATTATTATAAACTTTGCTTCGAATGGGTTGTCCCCTTAGATCCTTGGACATGTTGAACCTCACTTGCTCTTGTTTGGCCAACATTGAAAAGGCTAATTAATGCCCTCAAGCAGGCAATGAACACCAGCTGCTATTAATGTCATGATAATCAGTGAAGCCTCACTAAAACCGATTGTCACGAATCATTAATTGTCACCTTTTGGCCATGTGTAGTTTGTACCTCCTCTTTTCGTGCATTCTTTAGCTATACATATTCTGAGCAAATTCACTCTGTAGGAACAAGTGCTCTATAGATATATACTCTATGTACAAAACAAACATTGCAAATCAGACAGATTGTACCATTTACTGAGTCTGTCTTTTATGAGAATTCTTCTATTCAAGACAAGCAAAAGGAATGCTTTAGAACATTATAGTCACGTCATATAAACTTCATTGCTTGTAAAATCCGAGCCCAATTTGATCATTAGGTTCCATAACCCAACAATCTCCCACTTGGAGACTAATGGATCACCTCCTTGTTGCACCCATCTAGTTCACCAAAACTCCAGCCCCTTTAATAAAAGAGACCCACCGAGGCATGGCAATGCGTCACCATTTCGGTACCTTTACCTTGGATTAACTCTTTCACCGAATTCCCGCCATCCAAGCCTTGAAGCCGATTTTCATCGCCCGACGTGAGCTCCCACTCGGATCGATCTACATCTTGCATACTTTCATCATGCACAACTAGCTCACCGGCGTTAGTCAATAAAACATAATGAAGAAAAAGTTTATACCTCCGGGCTTTACCTTCCGTTGACAATCCCACCTTCTTTAATATCTCGGGTTCTTGCAATTCTTCCTGTGGAGCACTAGATGACCCGTTTGTAGACCCAACAAACACCCTGTCATCCACATCAACTCTCACTACAGCGAGAACTCATACCAAGTCCTTCATCCCAAAGACTCCCACTTGGAATTGTTAAACCCGACATTCAAAGCTAAGTCACTACCACCCCGTTATAGTATAAAGAGCGAGATTTTATACCCTTAGCCACAACCAATGCCCCTTTTACAATCTTCCAGCCACCATTTCAAAATTTCATTAGGTATCCCGACTCATCCAACCGACTCACCGAAATCAAGTTCTTAGCCAACCCGGGATATACCTACACCTTGCAAATTCCGAAACCCCCACTTGAGGTTTTGATCCTCACATCCCCCTTACCTAGAATGTCCAAGCTTTTCCCATTTGCTACAACAACTTTCCCAAATTTTCGTGCAACAAAATTGTGAAACAAGCTTCTACTTAACCCGGAATGAAACGACGCCCGGAATCAACTACTCAAGACTCAATCAGATTTTACGTACTAACCACGAGTGCATCACCTACATCTTCCATGGAATTTAAAGAAATCCGGTCATTAAACTTTTTAGGATATTTTTTCTTAAAATGTCTCTTGTCCCCACAGGACCAACACACAACCTCCCCTCGGGTTTTGGGACCATCCCTTTGCTTTGGATTTTCCCCGACCATTTTTTACATGCTTCTCCCTACCCCTTACATGAAATGCATTCCCCAGTGACTCCCTCGAATCTTTCTTGCAAATACTTTCACTCAAGATCACATCCCGTACCTCATCATATTTTAATGCATTGGATCCCCTATCACTACTATAACCGCGAGACACTATGGTATCCCAAGACTCGAGTAGCGAAGACAACAAAATTAAAGTCTTAACCTCATCCTCTAGATTGATTTTACCGAAGCAAAACTAGAAATGATCATATTAAACTCATTAATATGATCCGTTACACTAGTGTCATTTACCATTTTGAAGTCAAACAACCAATGCATGAGATATACCTTGTTCATCGCCGAAGGTTTCTCATAGAGATTGGACAACGCCGCCAACAGTCCCTTTGTCGTTGTTTGGTCCATCATATTGAACTCCACGTTCGGCGCCAATGTCAATCTCATCGTCCCAAGAGCTTGCCGATGCAGCACCTCCCATTTCTTTTGCTCCATGTCCGCGAGCTTCTCTCCGAGGGGTTGATATAGATCCTTCTAGTACAACAAGTCCTCCATTTGCATTTTTCGAAGGAAAAATCTTTGCCATCGAACCTCTCAATCTTCACCTTTTTCGCCTTCCATTTTTGTGAACTCTCAACCTCACCTCGCTCCGATACCGGTTGTTAGGATCGGGGCTCACAAACAATGGAACTTGGACAAAAGAAAATAAACAAGAATTTGGGACACGAGATTTTAACGTAGAAAATCCCAGAATCGGGAAAAACCACGAATGATGCACTCGGAATTTTCAAGTAGTTTACAAGAATTTTCACTCAAGCTACCACCTAGCTCACACTTGTAATTCACTACTTCCTTCTTAACAATGGAGATTTTTAGCACTGATTAAATAGCCATAATCAGTCACAAAGCATTTACAAGCAATTACACAAGGCATTAAACACAAAAACTAACGAAAATGGAAAGAAAAACGAGCATCCGAAGCAACACCCACATGGCACGGTCTTGACCGTGCCACCTTTCGACCCAATTTCCTGCAGTTTCCATTCGCTCGTCTTGTCCTTGCCATTACCGTCATGACCGCGCCACCTTTCCCGTGACTATATCATCTTCATTACTTGTAAAACCCGAGCCCAACATGACCATTAAACTCCACAACCCAACAAGTGTAACGTGATAGGTTTTGTCGGAATGGTATGGCTTATCACTTACCTTAATAGGTATAAGATATTTATACCTAGAATAATAGTTTACCTTAGAGTCAATTTAGTGATTTTATCCCTTTTTTCACTCTAGGAGTTGAATTGGCATTGAGCTCCACAGATAAAGAAGATGATAAGAAAACTAGAAGACAATAACAACACAAAAGATCGAAACCAAAAAAAAAAAAAAAAAAAAAAGTGAATCTCTCGTTCCCTACATGTCAATAAACATAACGGAAGATGGATAAACTTTTGATTCATAAGTTTCGATATTATACATAAGAGATATTAAGCTTTTAAGTGTTGATGGTAATTCCCTTCTTATCCATAACTATTTTCTCCCAAGTCATCCTAGTAATGAGTTGAACCCACAAACATTAATTATGTGTCTGGGTGACGAGTTCTTTCCATATGATCCATGGGAAGAATATTAAAATTTCTTGATGAAAGCTGTACCAACTACTAGATTTGCCTTGCGGCAAGTAGCTTTAAGATTAGCTACGACGTGATTAAATTATGACTCATACTATCAGAACTTTGTAAGAAATAGGTTCAACAAACAATTACCTCCTAAAATATGGATTGAATAAGACATAACTGTAACCAAATCGATGATGAAGTTTTTCTATGTAAATATGATCCTAGATTTTGTTTTATCAATGCAAAACATGTTACGTTACTTGTATCATGTTGTATAAATTTTCAAGTGGTACAATGTACCTATTCGCCTAACCAAATAGACAAAGTTATTCGTATATAAGACATAAGAAACTCTAATGTCTTTAATAGTTATGAATATCCATTTTTCTCATTTATAACTTCATTCATTAATCATACTAAAAATGCCTCATAGAGAACATAAAGATATATGACGATAGCATATCACGTTGTCCTTTCCCTTTAGATGGTTAGAAGAGAATAACGATTTATGTGATAATAGTAGATAAACTATTCACATATAGAAGCAGTCTTTTAATTTACAATTTATATTCTACTATTATTTTAACTCTCTTTTGTATAAATTGAGTTTTAATCAACCGAACAATATATACAAACTGATGAGATATTATCGAAAGAACAATTAACAATAGGAGTAACTTACCATCTTATATACTTGCTTAAGATATCTATTTTATTAATACTAGTATGAACCCGTGTTATGCACGGAACAATGTTATATAATGCATAATTTAAGAAATTACTAAATTCGCGAGTAATATTGTACTTGTGAGTTTCTTTTTTCGATGATTTGATTTTATTGAATGATTTCACTTTCAACAACATTCTTGTGCATGTTATCCCTTCATAGCGAAAACGCTTTTGTGACTTATCAAAGTTATCGGATCCCAACACATAAAAATCATTAGAGTCCTACACACATTCATCTTACAATCATTTTAAATTTCAAAAGAATAAATAAATAATCTAAAATAATAAATAAAAAAATGTTAAAACAAATCATCAAGGTTTTAAGATTATACTCATGATTTGGAATATTAAGAAGCCAATCTCCTCTAAGAATCAAACAATTTAAATAATTCTAACTTATACGAGTTATATAAATAGTATGACAATATGTTTGTATATGAAAAGGTAAATATTAGTAGGAAAAGGAATAATATATGATTGGTAGATATTGAATTAGATAACCTATAGATGACAATAAATATCATTATGTCACGAATTAATATTACAACACAAAGTACATCAAATCAATAAAAGAATATCAAACTTATAATTCATAACTCTTTACAAAGTCAATACTAATTTAACATAATAGACGCCTAAATAAATATTTATATGCAACCAACCTACTAAAACATTATTGACTTAAATATTATACGAACTCTTAAAAAGTATACATATACCCATTATGGGATTTTCATTTTTTTTAAATTATAAGGTGAATATAATGATTTATCCATTCTTACTTACTTCTGCACACAAAGATAATTAAACATATAATAACTACTTATATTGAGATTAATAGTGAAAAATATTATATGATAAAAGTGATCCAAATATATTTAACAATAATAGGTAATTTGTATCATAATAAAGGGCATGATAGGTCAATTCGCGGCTTAGGGTAATAAAATCATATGTGTTTTGTACTTATATTGAAAATTGATCGCAATTTTAGTAGTAAATCAATGGGGCAAAAAATATTGATACAATTAATGTTTTATAAATATACGTTTTACTCGATTAACAACCAATTGCTTCCCTCGAGATACAACTATTTCTCTCAAATAATTAACACAATAAGAGTAATATGAAGTTCTATTTCAAGATAGCAGGGATGTTTGATAGCAAATACTCATCTTTTAATAATTTAAAAAACTTACAATAGTAAAAAATATGATTTAAATATGTTTATTAATAATAAGTCACGAGATAGACATGTTAGGAAGAAACTAAAATAAACTGTATTTGTAACAAAAAAAAAAATGATCTACATGTTGTGCAAAAATTTTGAGACAAATGAATTTATTCAAAGTCATATGGGCTTAATAGAAGTTGACATATTAAGTTTGCAATCCTTTAAACATAACACAAATTAAAAACTTAACGTTCACAACTTGCGATCCGAATCAATATAATTCTAACTTTTTATTCATTACGTTTTATTCCACAACGCATTTGAATCATAACTTCTATCTTGTAGGCATTTTTAATTATTAATATCAAGTATATATATAGTGGTTATATTTTTATTATATTAATTTATGATTTCTTAAGGTTTATTAAATCATTCTTACATAAGATGAATGTAATAACCAAATTGCTTCCTCGAGATAGTTAAATATTTAAATATTATTTTTATAACATGCTCCTATTGATTTTAATTTTAAAAATCTTATAATAAACATTTTTGAACTTATACAATTTTATGGTACCAAGTCAAAAAACACCATCAACAATGAAAAATTAATAATGTTAGACAAAATTATTATATTTCAAGCCCAAAATAATATTGCATATCAATATACATAAAAATAAATAAGAGCTAATATACAATCAAAACCCTAAATAAATAAATACATAACTATATATATTAATTTTATTTTATGTCTTAATATATTTTAATTTTTAGATTACTTTTCTATTCGTTTTTGTTATTTTTTAGCCAGTTTGTTAGAAGTTAAAATAAAATTATTCTTCTTCGGTTAATTTTATTTTTATATTATTCTAGGGTTTAGTTAGATTCTTTTTAATCTATTAGTATTAATTTTCTTAGTTTTTATAACTGATTTGATAATTTTTAGATTTTTTTCTAATTTAGGTTAAAGCGGGTCTTTAATTTAATAAATTTATAATTTAGTTTTTTCATTTTGATTTTAGGTGTTTAGGATATATTCAGGTCCAAAAATAATTTTAATATTCTGGTGATTTAATTATTTATTTTCTCATTTACTTAGTGCAGTTTATTATTTGTTTTACTTTATGTTTAAGATTATATTTTATTTTATTATTTTTAATTCTGTTTAATTTTTCTGGAAAACTATAAAAAAATATTTTTGGATTTTAGGTTACTTTTATTTTTTTCATATTTTTGATTTAATTTGTTATATAATTTGTTATATTTATTATTTATTAATTTTCTACTTAGTTTTGTTTTTATTTTCTATTTTATATTTTTATGAATTAATTAGGGTGATTAATTATTATTTAATTTTCATATTATGATTAGATAATTTTATAATATATAACTAATTTGATAATTTTTTAGACTTATTTACTAATTTAGGTTAAAGTATGTTTTTTAATGTAATAAATTTATAAATTTAGTTTTGCATTTTTATTATAAGTTTTAGGTTATTAGGTCTAGAAAATAGTTTTAATATTTTGGTAATTTAATTATTTATTTTTGTATTTATTTAGTGAATTTTATTATCTGTTTAACTTTTTGTTTAAGATTATGTTTTTATTTTATTATTTGTTTAATTTTTCTGAAATATTATTATTATTATTATTATTATTATTATTATTATTATTATTATTATTATTTTGTCATGGAGTAAAAAAGAGTCCATATATGAATGGAAACCTATTTTTTTAATAATAAATTATTTTTTTTATTGGACGAAACTCCTAAATTCACTCACATGACTACCATGTCATCTTTTTAAAAGATTGCTATTATATATAGTATAGATATGACAGCACCTACTTTCGTATTATTTACTGTCCAAATAACATGTAATCTGAAAGTGAGTAGACCACAACGTAGCAAATTAATTAATGATAATTAACAAGTTCAGAAAAGGATATATTTTTTTCTTGGAGAAAGGAAAGTTGTGACAAACTTTTGGGTAGTCAACAAACATTATGTTAGCGAAATTCTCATTCACATTTTCTACGCTGAAAGCTACGGGAGCAACAACACATCTCGGAAGAGGGGGAGAAGGGAGGGGGGGATTGTTAATCTAGTTACAATACCATACTGAGAGGTTGATTGACTAATTGGCCAAGTAATTAGCCAACAAAACAAAAAATTGACTAAGTAACTAAACACTTCTATTTTTTTCTGGTGTATAGGGATATATAAGGCCGATGATATACACGGAGTTGTTCATTCAAACTCAAAATTTAGTAACAGCTCTCAAAAACTTTACTGTGTTAAAACCGGAATCTAAGCGGAGAAGTAGTTGTGGAGGAAGTTGTTGTCAATATTCCTGTGATCAACCCACAGCAATGTTTGCTGCTTATTTCCTTCATCTACTGCATGATGAGCTTGTTCTTTGCCTCTTCCTCCTCCTCCTCCGGCCCCACCCGATATCTTTCCCGGCCTCCACGTCGATTTTCCAACTTCTGCTCCACCACTAGCCGCGGCGGCCTTTCTTTCCAATCTCCGCTTTATAACATACTCCTCTGGGATAAATATATCCATAACTTCTTCAAAATCGAAAAAAAAAAGCGGGAAGAAGTTTGAATAAATGTGCGAGAGTTTTGCTGAAGAAGATTGAGGGGGCAGAGAATGTTATATATAGAGAGACAGAATGAGAAAGTTTGAGATTTTATTTCACTTTTATTTTGTGGAGTGGGGGTGTAGGGAAAGGAAATCTATGGGCAGGAGACCCAAGGGTTTTGGGGAAAACAAGCAAAGTGAGTATTTCTGGTTGCGGTTAATTATGAATACCGAGGTGGTGTCTGCGTCTTCTCACTCACTGTCTGTCATATTTCTCTCTGTGTCTCCTCTGTTTTGTGAGGTTAATTATGTAAACAGGTGGTTGGTTTGGCGACAATACAGGAAATTTCATTGCATCAAATAAACAAACAGAAGAAATATGAGTTTGAGACAAAGTAAATGTGCCCCCACAAAATAAACAAGTTTGAGGTCACTCGCACGAAATTTCTCAATCTTCCCTGTTTCTTCTTCATGTGTTGTTGCTTATCAGGAGCCCCTTTTTATTTTTCTAAGGAAGGGAAACTCATACAAATAATTTGATTATTTCATAAGGTTTTCGAATGTTTCGACACATAATTGAGTTATTTTGGGTTACATTACTATCTCGAGTCATATAATTAAAATAATATCAAACCATAGCCAAAGATGGAATGGACTTTTTCAAATTGAATTTTTCCGCGATCTAATTGACATTTCTCCGTTTTCATGTCTAATTAATGATAACAATGTTTGATATAATGTAATGACATGTAATGCAATCAATCTTACTACATAATCATAATAAATGATTTGTGGTAATCAAGATTATAAGGTGGCTCTTTTTTATTATTGAAATTCTCATACAACTAAAGAATATAATAAAAAGACAATTATAAATTTGTTTACATTATAAAATTAATTACATTTACATCTAACCATAGTTTACATAAAAATGAGCCATGGGTATTTGTATGGGCCAGGCTCACTTTTAGAGACCCATAAATGAAACAGAAAAGGACAAGAGGTCAGAATTTAGCACACTTTTATGGGCTGAAGGTATTGTGTGGTTGTTTAGTTAGGTTAGCCCACTTAACTTTTGCTTTTATCCACATTATCTAAACTATTAAATAAAAGATAAATTTATCCAGATCTTAAAGCCAAGATTTGCAATTACACAGGGGTGTTTGACAAAGAGTTTTTGTCCCCAAAAAGCTCTTTTTTTTTTTTTTTCTATGGGTTAGAAAGCTAATTGTATTATTTGGTAAAAAGTTTTTGAAATAACTTTTTGACCCAAAAACCTATTTTACAAAAAGCTCTTTGGAATAACTTTTGGAATAATTTATTATAATTAATACTTAAAGTTACCATATTATCCTTCATATTTTGGTAAAATTATACTAATTACCATTAAAATTACACTTATGTGAGATCTTTTTAGTTCATATTTTTTCACTTTTGGAATAATAGTAGAGGATGATTATAAGTATTTAAATTAATATTTTTTTATTTTAATATTTTTTATATTTTAATCAATAATTTAGTCTGTCATAATAAATAAATAGTTTTGTCACATAAATCTCAAATATATTATTAAAATTAAACTTAAAAAAGATATACATAATTAAAATTGTATAGAAGGTATCAATGTAATTTTATATATCACATAATTCTTAATTAATTTTGAGAAGAAATATGAATATGGAAAAAATAATAATTCTAATATACAAAACATTTGATGAAATTGAGCTAGAGGCATAAATGAAATTTCACCAAATAGCTTTATTAGAAACAACTAATTTTACCAAACACATTTTCGTCAAATAACTAATTCAAACAGTTAATAAAAACAGCTTAATCGCTAACAGCTAATACAAACGAGATAACATCCGATTGCCAAACAGAGTCAAACTCTTTTCATAGAAATTAGTGTTAGTGTCTAGAAGGATGTTACTGCAAATAATAATGGAAGCATATATATTTATCATTAACTTTTTAAAAATAAAGATTCATTTAAATGTGTTAGATTTTGTTTATATATAATTTTCATTATCAATGTATTCTCCCTACGTTCCAAAAGAAATATACACATTTGACTGTTATGGTCATAAATTTTGACCGTTAATTTATTACAAAATGCATTGATTCACAAAAAAATCATAACCATTAGATTTGTTTATGAAATATTGTCATTAGAGTATAAATTTATAAGATTTTCGAAATTGTATAAATGAAAATTAATAATCAAAATATTGACTTAGAGATCTTAAAAAGTCAAACGATTAATTTTACAAAAAATCTTTTTTCATTAAAAAAATGTACTTTTTTCACAAACGATGTAACAAATTGAAAAGTGTGCATTGGCTCTAGAGTAATGAAGTAGATAGGCCGGTGAACATAAAACGAGAAAGAAGATCTTCTGCATTTGTTTGTTACAAGCAATTATCTCACAGTGTTCTCTGCAGCAAAGACAACCGACCACCACGAGCCTATTTTTCCTGTTTTAACCCAAATACTAGTAAATATCTCACTCTACCTACCCCAACAAGCGGGTGATGCAATACTATTAATTATCAATGTTCTCTGACTTTTTTTCTTCAGGTAAATAGACTGATTCGTTGTCCTCTTATTTCTTATAATATAGTTGGTTATAATATGTCAAATGATGTCAAAATGATCGGTGCTTAATATGAGACTTGAACTCGATATAGTGAAGAATTAAGAATATAGAGATGAAAAGCGACTAGATTATTCACCACCTATTCGGTATGATAATGTCCTTCATGATGTAAGTATCCAAAACACTTCGCATGCTAGGTTAGGTCACCCTGTGTGTTTGAGATAATGGACCATGTCACAAAAAGGAAGATGATAGAGATGACAAATGAATAGTAGGGACCAAACTCTGCAAAGATATACTGATAGTTTTTGTATATGATTGTAGTCTATGCACATGAATTACATGGAATTTACTATTTATGAATATTTGATTTTTATTATAAGATTTCATGTATATCTAAATATATTTCAATTGTTCGTTGCAAAACAAACTTTATTTGTGTTAGTAACCATTTTTTTGACTTAATAAATAAAAGGTGTGACGGTTTATGATAATTATATTTTAAAAATTATATGAGTTTGAGAATTTTACATGATAGCAACTTATTCCGGACTTTAGATATAACATTTACTTAAAAATAAAAATCCTAATACGTGTATGTACGTTATTACGACTAACCTACATAAAATCTTTCTTTATATCTCCTAAAAATATTCCGAATGTGAATGTGAATGTGAGTGAAAATGGTGAGTTAAATGAGGTAATCCCGAGATTCCGTGACGTGGGTAAGTTGTGTTGTCGGTAATAAAGTGGATAAATAGGGGTGCCTTTGGAAAAGTGAAGGAGGTCACTAATTTAGACCAAATGGCAAAAAGTTGGATGATTAAGCCTTTGATTAAATTCATTACTCTACTTAAAAAGTGGCAACACCCATAGAACGCGCAAATCAATCACATTCAACTACCTCTTATTTTCACTCCTAGTCAAATCTACCCTTAAATTTTAACATTTATTTAAAAATATCATAAACATTTGTCACTGCCTTTCAATGCAACTGAATTTATTTAAATCATATTAAAATGTCACGATGAATCGCCAGTTACGGTTAAAAATTAATAAAGAAATAATTTTATAAGTTTATAGTGACTAAAACCGAAAAACAGGTCTCAAACTTACTCTTTTTAAATCTCTCTCTACCGTGCCCTTTCTCGCTCCCTTCCTCTCCGAACTTATACTCTTCATAGTAGCCAACCTCTCCAACTCTCTACGGGGCACATCCCATCTATTCCCTGCCATGGCATGAACCTCTCCTGCAACTCTCTCACCGGCGAAATGCCGCAGACCTTAAAGACCTCGCCAACCCCGCCGACATCACTAGAAACAAAGATGTACACCTTGATTTCAACCCTTCAAATTCAATATGGGTGTTGAACAAAAGGGGTATTGATGGTGAGAAGAAGGTAGAGTGGAAGATTTGAAGATTTGTTCATTCACTGACTCAATAACAACAACAATTCATTCATCTCGATACGTATATGAATGAGTTCGACCAACTAAAAATGCATAATTCAATTTTGCACACTAATGAAAGATTTAGGCTAAATTTTAATTTTAAGGTTTCGATAAACCCTAATCTTGATTGGAAGGAAAAGAAAGCAAAAGGAAGCAAAGGGTCCTAAATCCTTTATTGATTACTTTTTGGTTTTTTTCTTTCTCTTTTTTTTGTTTTAATATAATTATTTATAAAATAATTAAAAAATAAATTAAAACAAATAGTAACCGGTGGAAAATTTGAATAATGACATACTAATACACATTAAACAAGTCTAATGACAGGAAAAGGTAGGGTAAAAAGTTTATAACATTTCTCAATAAATTTCAAAGTTTAGTGGCATACTCGGTTAAGAACTTCGTAATTTATATAGGTTGTTCACAACATTGGAAGATTTGAGCCGAAATTCAAATTGAATTTAAAGTGATACAAATCGGCCCAATGTTTGAAATAAGCTACCCGAAATTCAAAGTGACCTAAACCAAACATGTACTTAAAATAGGCTACTCTAAGTTAGATTTGCATTTGAATTAATCGAATTGGACCCAACCTAGAAGGAACAATTGCTTATCGGTCTATGTAGGTTTGGGTAAATAATTTTTGAACTAATTCCGACAGAAAACCGTAACCGGGTAAAAATATAATCTGGAATCATGAAATGAACAATATAACCTTAAATTGATTTCCCATTGATGCAAACTAAGGCTAAATTGGTCATTTCATAATATCATGTCACCTTTTTGACCGGAATTCATAATTTTTCGCCGAAATCAGGTTAAAAGAGTATTTATTCAAACCTTAATGAATTCAGAAATATTGATCCAAAATTAGTGGGTCGAATAAATAATTACCCAAAACTCGAACGGACCAATCACAAATTTTTCCTTCAATTAAAGTTGTTTTAAATTGCAAGACAATTTTATTAGCCTAAACATCAATTTTAACGGAATTTATCCAGATCCTAATTTACTTTACCTAACCGAAATATTATCAACCCAAATATAAGCTAATCTAAAATTAATCGTACCCGAAATCAAATGAAACCACCCACTAACAACAGGTTGATATCTATTCCGAACTTGAAAAGAGAGGACCTCCTTAATTGAGTTCACACTACTTTTTGTATCTTGTAACTGGTGCAAGTAAAACAATCATGTTCAGAACAAAACTTTAACTTTAATCTCAATAAAACAGTCACTCAAACCCAGTACATTGTAAAGATTAAATACATTTATTTTATTTTCTCTTTTTCAAAAAAAAAAAAAACCAAGATTGCATGCATTTATATTATCTATCCGCCATGCAGCAAATAATCTTTTCCAAATTAAATGCAACGAGAAATTTTTTTAACCATCGACTTTTTTACTCTTATTTTCTTTTCCTCTTTTTTTTTTTTTTTGTTGGGGGCCATTATATACACTTCAAAAAAAAAAAAAGAAAAGGAATACAGATACTTTAATTTATTTTTATTATTAAACACGCACTACTTTCCAGCCCTATTAATTTGGAAGATTTTTGCAATGACAGTGTTAGTCAGCTGTTGACATAAACTTTGTAGTCCTACAAAGTTATTCCTATTTTTTAATTAATTTATTTTTGTTTAAAAATGCATTTATCATATTGTTTTTATTATTAATATGTTAAAAGAAAAAAATTATTGATGTCAATGACGATAAAAGACACTTTTATTTTAGAGGACTTTCTCTATAATGGGAAAAATAAGCAACTACTATATAGAGAAAGTAGTGTATTATAATTTATATGCTTTGGATTCTTCTATCCTCTCTGTCTTTTATTTTTATTTTTTATTTTTCTGGTGGTGGTGGTGGGCACGAGACCATACAAACTTTTATATAATGGAAAAATAAGCAACTATTATACGGATGCTATTTGGTCTTTGTTCGGTCTTTAATATGAATTTGAGATCAATTCTAAACTTTTTAAAATCTTTTTTACTGTTGGACGAAGTTAATAAAACGATCACTTAAGGCCCGTTAATTTCGGCTAGAAATCAGACTCCCACTTATTCGGGATAGGTTCCTGGATAAGTGGGATGGCTAATGAAGTTGGGATAGACTCAACTTCTTAACAATAAAGATAGGAGCGGATGCTCCTATTTAATCTGTAATGGGAAACACAGATAGATACGCGCGAGAATGACGCACACGAGCATTTGTTGCTTCTTTCAGATTTTCCCTAGAAATCCTCAACTCTCTCTCACGGTTAGACCAACCATCTTAGGGTGTTCGGGGTTTGAGACGTGAGTCGTTTCCGGCGACTCTAGTAGCCGCCAGCTATACTATTCTGGGTGACAGTGGTAGAACCGGATTTCGGAGTACAACCAAACTCGAGTGTTCGTGACCAGGAATTCTTTTGTGGGCTATCGAACGGCAATCGATCAATTCACTTCCGCACTACTAAGGTTAGTCCTTTTACATATATACCTACGAGTGGTATCGTAGCTTTGGATTGCTAGTTCCTAGCCCCAATTAGTTATTAGCCCGATTAGTTTAGGCCGCATAATTTGTTAAGTACAAATTTGAATCTCGTTTAACTAAGACCGCGTTAAACCCCCGACTCGGACTCTCTGTCAAATTCGCCCTACCGTGGACAGCCTCGTGGCGGACCACATCCGTCCACCCCTCCGGCCTCGGTGGCGCAAATTTTATAAAAAAAAGGTAGAGGAAGAGTTAGTTATTGGACTAACCCATCACACCGCCGGGAGAGGGGTGGCGCGTACCAACACGTGCCGCCGCTAAGATTAGTTCTTCCTCTCTCTTTTTTAGCTTCTCCAACGCCGATATACGTCCATCGACTCTTTTCTTTGCGAAAACAGCCTCGGCGGTGGTGCGTGTGGGTCACGCGCCACCACGCCGTTGCTTCCATCGCTCAAGATTGGTGTTAATCAATTGCTTGGCTGCCGATCTACATCATGGCGGTAGTATTTTCGTCGAAAACGGTGGGACGAGGCTTGTGGGTCTCGTTTTTGGCTCGGCGGAGAAGGGCGGAATTACATCATTTGGGTATTTTTGGGACGCCGGAAAATGAAAAGTAAGGCCGTGGCCTTTTGCTTGGTGTCGCTGGAGATAGTGGAAGACAGCCGAAGCTTTCCTCTTGTAGCCATGGCTATTCACGGAGGTAAAGAAGTGAGGGAGAGAGGACTCTCGGTCGAGAGACCGAGAGGACAGAGAGACCGAGAGGGATAGAGGACGAGAGGGCTGGAAAAAATAAACTGTGAGAATAAGTGAAAGAGGACAAGGCTAGCGTGAGAAATTAAGGGCAAGCGTGCTCTTTTCAATTTTTTACCAAGCCCCGGTTTCAACCTCGAGGTCTTCATTTTTTCCAGTACTTGTTTTTTCCTTCCCAAGGCACGCGTTTTCGTATCACGAAATGGTTCACATTATTAATTAGCATGCTGATAATCTAAATACGTTTAGTACGTAAATTTTAATTTTAATTTTGAGTAAATTTAAAATTAATATTAATCTGATTTCGTAATTTTGTGTAAGTTATTTTAATAAGTTAATTTTGTGAATCTATTTCATATTATGTAAATTATATAATTATGTTTTATGTAATAATTTCGTTTTTGGCATGTTATTTGTGTAATTTCGTATTACATGTTTTAAAGTGGATAATTAGCATGAACATTATATAAATATATTTAATATAGTGTTGTGTAAATTAGTTTTATAAAAGGCAATATCTTTGCTTCACATGCTATATATATATTAATTTGTTTCATGAAGTCATATTAACTTTAAAATTAATTTTTGTATAATACGAGTTAAGTGATATTATCAATAAATTAGTTTTTAGAATTAATGTGAATATGTTTCATATGAATTAATAATATCACGTACATTTTTTTTGTAAATTAGTTTTACATCTTAACCATCTTTGTGGTGCGTAAAGTTCAATGTTAATTCGTTTAATGTTAAAATTCATATGAATATGTTTTCTATGAAATTAAAGCATCAATTAATTTTTCTAAATTTCTAGTTCATTTCCATATGTGATGATTATGAGCTTAGCAAAATTTTCGATCATATGATTTGAATAATGAATTTTGTGAAAATTTAACAGCTTTTAAGATGTGCCTAAATGTCCAATTTTACTTGTAGATATGGCAATGAAACCTATGACCGATATGGCCTCTACTGAAAAGTTGGTGGGGTCCAACTATGACATTTGGCATCGGAGGGTTCGGTTCCTTCGAATGAACGTAAACTGTTAGAGTTCTTGACTGCCAAAATGTATCCCCTGCTACTAAAGATAAAGATGACAAGGATGTTGATACTAGTTCACGCACAGTATATGAAGGATTTGAAAGCATATCGAGAGTGGTTCAAAAGGACCGCTCGACGCGGTATGCCCTATTGAACCTTATGCATGATGACTTAATTGGTGAGTTCGAGAACTGTCCCACGGCTAAAGACATGTGGGATCAACTTAAGATCAAGTTCGGGCAAACTTCGCTACTAAACTCCGCCAATTGCATCTTACGTGGATGCAATACACTTTTGGCCCGGAGCATAGTATAATCGAACACATACGAACATTGAGTGCAATGGTTCGTGATCTTAAGGCTGGAGGGATCGAGATCTCCGAGCATGATCAAGTCATGAATGTGATTCGTGCTATCCCATCCGAGGATCATTGGAAAACCTTTAAGACTACGATGGTGCACGGTGATCACCTCCAAATTGTGGACAATATTATTCGTCATCTCGAACTTGAAGAAGATCGCATGAAGTCACATGCTCCTGCTCCCGTTCTGCTGCATTAGTTGCTAAAGGAAACAAACGTAAGGGCAACAAGTTTAAACGAGGGAAAAAAAGTTCTCATCCCTCTAAGAAACCCGGGCCTACATGTGGAAATGCCAAGAAACAGACATAAGGCTAAGGGCAACAAAGAGAAAGTTATGGCACGTGTGAAGTGTTATAATTGTGGAAACAAGGGTCACTACGCTAGGGATTGTCCCGAGCCTCAAAAGGTGACCCCCTCCATTAAAGTCTCTGAATTATTTGTTTGTTCCCATGCATTAGTTGCTAACTCTCTTCCTAATTGGATTATAGACTCGGGAGCAAGCAAGCACATAGTTCAAGACCGAGCTGGGTTTGTAGAGTTTCACCCTTATCCGGAAACCGTGACATTAGGGAATGGCACAATTGAAGACGTTCTCGGTATGGGAACGTATTAGCTCAAGCTATGTGGAGGAAATAAGTTACTCCTACTAAATGATCTCTACGCGCACTGGGGTGTAATGTTCCCTCATTTCCTTTGTCTCCTTAGTTAAAGTAGGTTTTCAGTTTGTTTCAAAAGAAGATGGTTTAGAGATTTATTATGGTGGCAATTTGTTTGGCCATGCAAGTTTTCAAAACAATTTCCCTGTTTTGGATTTAGACGTTTGCTATGATAATGTCGCATTAGTTTCATTTGTTGATTCCAAATCGAATCTGTTAAATGGCATGCAAGACTTGGTCATATTGGCCAAGATAGAATGACTAGACTAGCAAAAGAAGGTCTTCTAGACCGGCTCACTAAGGTTAGGTTGCCTAGATGTGAGTCATGCTTAGTCGGTAAGGCGACCAAGAAGCCTTTTGGTAAGGCTTCTAGGGCGTCACATCCCTTAGAACTTATTCACTCCGACATATGTGGACCTATAAATGTCAAAACACATCATGGTGCTAGTTATTTTCTCACTTTGATAAACGACTATTCACGATGTGGGTATGTGTACCTTTTATCACACCATTATGAAGCTTTAGATGTGTTCAAACGCTTCGTAGCAGAAGTAGAAAACAAATTGGAGCGTAGAGTGAAGTCTCTTCGCACCGATCGTGGTCGTGAATACCTTTCGATATGTTCAAAGGGTTTTGTGAGGAAAAGGGCATACGCAGGCAACTTACGATTCCAGGCACTCCTCAACAAAATGGCGTTGCCGAGAGATGGAATTGAACATTACTTGACATGGTGAGGACAATGATGGCCCAAGCTAATTTGCCAATCGGTTTTGGGGGATGCGTTGCTTACGGCAACTTACATCCTGAACCGAGTGCCTAGTAAGAGTGTTTCAATCACTCCATATGAGTTATGGAATGGTAGAAAGCCCATCTTGGACTATTTACGCCCATGGGGTTCGGCTGGCTATGTGCACAACCCAACTCATCAATATGGGAAAATTGGTCCTAGAGCTACAAAAATGGTGTTCATCGGGTATCCGAGAAAATTCAAAGGATATGTCATGTATGGAGAACATCCAACTGGCGGTACGAAGGAAATAGAATCCCGAAATGTCGATTTTCTTGAGGATGAGTTCCCAAGTATTTGTGAAATTAAGAAGGACTTAGAGTTGTATGAGTTACAACAATTATCTCTTGGTGAGGGGAAGGATTTGTACACTCATCAGGTCACCGAGGATAATAATTTTCCACCGGACAATAGAGATAGTGGGAGAGGTCCTACCATCTCTAATGATGGAAATGTGTCTACATAGGAGATCCAACAAAAGAATGAGGAACGTCCTCAATTTCCAGTTCCTAATCATGAGGTCGGTCCTTTTTCTCAGGAACCCTCATCCACATCCCAAGGGATTAATGGGAGAGATTTTCCTATTACTCGGAGTCCCACACCTCAAAGGAAAAGGGGAGGGATCCCGAGCCTAGTCGAACAAAAGAACCAAGTCCTAAAATCATTCGAATGAGCAAACGAGGAAAAGTTCCCCGACGATTTTTTCAAATCGAAGAGGATATCTTCTTTTGCATGCCTTTAGAAATAGAAGAGTCAACCTCTTATGAAGAGGCTATAAACTCACCAAACCATACAGAATGGATGGAGGCCATGAGAGATGAGTTGGACTCAATGGCAAAGAATGAAGTTTGGGAACTGGTTGATCTTCCCGCCGGACGTAAGGCCATTGGAAACAAGTGGGTTTTCAAGATTAAACGTCGACCGGATGGATCAATTGATAAGTTCAAAGGCCGATTAGTGGCGAAAGGTTTTACACAAGTTGAAGGTGTAGATTATGAAGAGATTTTTTCTCCTGTGATGAGAATGACCTCTATTCGCTTACTTCTAGCCCCGATTGCTCATTTGGACTTGGAGGTAGTCCGGATGGATGTAAAGACTGTCTTCCTCAATGGTAATCTAGAGGAAGAGATTTATATGGATCAACCTATTGGTTTCGTACCAAAAGGACAAGAAGACAAAGTTTGTCGTCTTAAAAGATCTATATATGGTCTTAAACGAGTCTTCCAGGTCATGGTACTTTAGATTCCATGAAGCTATTACTTCGTATGGTTTAACCATGGTTTCGAAGTCCATTGTGTATATGTCAAGAGGACGACAATAGGGATTATGTTCCTTACATTGTACGTTGATGACATACTACCGGCTAGAAACAACCTGGAAATGATCAACGCTACTAAGAAGTGATTGTCTTCCGTCTTCGAGATGAAAGACATGTGTGAAGCCAAGTATATCCTTGGTGTGGAAATAATCGGGAACCGTTCTAAAAACTTCTTGGTTTATGTCGGAAGGCATACATCGAGAAAGTCCCGAACGTTTTCCAAACCCGTTGACACTCTAGTCGATAAGGGTCTTACTTTGAATCATGAGCAATGTCCTAAAACGAGATAAAGAAAAACAGAATATGAGTAGTGTTCCCTACGCTAGTGCGATAGGAAGCTTAATGTATGACATGTTATGTACACGGCTCGACATTTGCTTCGCGGTTGGATGGGTTAGTCATTACCAAAACAAAAACAACCCGAGACTTGCTCACCGGCAAGTTGTCAAAAGAATAATGCGCTATCTTCGTGGAACTACCGATTTGGTACTTTGTTATCAAGGAGGGGGCCTAAAACTAAGGGGGTACTAAGATGCAGATTGGGGTGGTGACTGGATGAGTCCAAGTCAACCTCGGGATACGGTTTTACCCTTGGTGGGGGAGCCATATCTTGGTGCAGAAGAAGCAAGACCGCATAGCTCGTCGCCTATGAAAGCGGAATATGTCGTTAGTTGCCTTGCCGCTCAGGAGGCAATATGGCTAAGGAGTTTTCTCCAGGATGTCAACCTTTCTCCAAGAGTTGACGATCCTGTCGAGATGTGGTGCGATAACATCTGCTGCCATTCAATATGCTAAGGATCCTAAGTTTCACAGGAAGGCTAAGCATATTAAAAGGCGTTATCACTTTGTGAGGGATGCTATAAAGTTAAAAGAGATTGTTGTCAAATATTTATCTACTAACAAGATGATTGTTGATCTTTTGACTAAACCAACTCCTAGAGATGTGTTCAAAACTCATATGATGAGTTTAGGTCTTCGTAGAGTTTAGTCATTTGAAACATCTTGTAATTTTGGTTTTTGGACATACATTTTAGATGAACCTTTTCATTGAAATAAAGATTGTCTGTTTCTTTTTCCTTTGAATGTTCATAATTTTTTTGGTTGCATGATTTGGCACATCTGAATGTCACTAGGCTTTTGATTATCTTATCACACGGATAATCAACACTAACGCTGAGTAGCGGTTAGGATGAGACTAAAATCATATTGGCACTAGGAGTGCAATATCGATTAATTCTTCGTACTCGGATAGTATGAAAAATATACATGAATAGTCGCCTTAGTAAGTCTAAGATGAGATTTAAGAAAAATCGAATATAACACAACCTTATATTGAAGCCTTTAAGCCGAATTTAAGTGTCGGGATTACGTTGAGTGCGCTAATCCAGGTGACTCAAGTCAGTTTGTGGGAAAAAGTTTGGACTTGCAATTCCTATGATATAAAAGTGACAGGCTCACCTTAGTGGGAGTTATATCATAACACACACTTCATACTCGTGTGTGCTAAAAGACAACCTTGTGGAGTGACAATAGTTTCCTTTACTTGTCACTCGTGTGATCCCGAAACATTATTGTTTCAAAACACAATTCCTTTTGACTTAGGACTATGACGTGAAATCTAAGTTAGATGTTGCTACTTTAATGTACACTCCAAAAGTTACGTAAATATACAGACTCAACTGAATACATTAGGAAAGCAATCTTACCGAGATGTAACATCATGAGTGGCTAAGGAAAACCATTTCATATTCATTATATCAGCCGGGCGATTATATTTGGAATATAATCATATGATATATCAGTAGGCATAAAGGGATTATATATACCACATGTGATGTCTTTGAATGGTTTGGGGTGTTGTCCTTATGAAAGTGTCATGCTAGTTAGATGGTGACTTAACATGACACTACTCTGGTTACTTTTTTGTCGCACGCTTCATTCCCACTTTAAAACGTGAGGAGATGTCAAGGATTAGAGATTTTTTAAGGCCTACGTGGCCGAGTGGGAGCTGTTAGACGAAGTTAATAAAACGGCTACGTAAGGCCTGTTAATTTCGGCTAAAATTAGACTCCCACTTATTCGAGATAGGTTCCTGGATAAGTGGGAGGGCTAATGAAGTTGGGATAGACTCAACTTCTTAACAATAAAGATAGGAGCGGATGCTCCTATTTAATCTGTAATGAGAAACACAGATAGATATTCACGAGAACGACGCACACGACGATTCGTTGCTTCTCTCGCATTTTCCCTAGAAATCCTCAACTCTCTCTCACGGTTAGACCAACCATCTTAGGGTGTTCGAGTTTGAGACATGGTCTGTTTCCGGCGACTCTAGTAGCCGTCGGCTATACTATTCCGGGTGACACCGGTAGAACCGGATTTCGGAGTACAACCGGACTCGGAATGTTCGTGACACTGGGAATTCTTTTGTGGGCTATCGAACGACAATCGATCCATTCGCTTCCGCACTACTAAGGTTAGTCCTTTTACATATATACCTACATTTACAATCTTAACTAATTGAGGCACTTTCTTGAGGTTAACCTACTAAGGTAAATACATGTTTTACTTTGAAAGGTGATTTGGTGTAACAAATATATATTGAGCAAAACATCATCGATAAATATCTAACCACTAAATTTTATTCGCTTAATTCTTTTTACTTTCAATTTCCTCCCCGTTTTTATCACTAATAATTTTTTAATAAAATCTTTAACTAGTTATCTCTAACCATATAAGGTTTTTTTATCTTTAATTATTTTTTAATAAAATTTTTAAATAGTTAACTTTGACTAAATAATATCTTGTTATTGATTATTAAAGAGGCAATAATTTTAGGGGGTTAGGTTATTGTTAATGGTGGCACAAATATGTACTCTATTTTCTTAGGAGTATATATACTTTCATGAATCAGTGAATTTTAGTTAAGTTAAAAATTAAAAATTGTGTTCTTTATTTAAGTTTTCTAAGTTAAATACATATACCAAAATCTTAAGAAACAAACAATTTTTATATTTTATTTTTTATTGATATTAAACTTTTATGATACAACTTTTATTTTTGTGATGTGTGTAAAGATCCTTTTCACAACAAGGGATGAAAAACAATTTTTTGATTAATAATAATAATAATAATAAGATGAGTCAAATTAGAAAAAATAGACCCGATATTAATAATTAATTGAAGGCCCATAGTAATGCTAATTCTTTCTAACTCAAATTCTAGTTCCTTCCCGCAGCTTTTCTTTATTCTCCCTTTTTCTGTGTCAATTTTTTCCACTAAATATATTGGAGTGAAAATGATTAGACATATTGAAAATGATATTTATTTATATATTTAGAAGCAAAAGAAATGAAAATAGAGCAACCGTGGGAGAAGAAATGGCCTGTTGAAAACTGGAAGCTTCTACACAGGAAGACCGTAGCTTTCCAGATAACCAAAAAAAAAAAAAAAAAAAAAAGCAGAAGAGCCAAATGTACAGCGATAATCGGACACATTGAGCACTCACAATCAGAAAGCATCTAAATTAGCAAACCCAGGCTATCAATGGATTATCAAATTCCCCTTTTTATTCTTTTTGATTCTCCTTCTCCATCTAACACGTTTTTCGAAGTTGGTAGCCAGAGAATAATCCATTTAATTTGGTTAATTTTTCTTTTTTAAAAACTGGATAAAGTATCCAAGCAAAATATTTAGTATATTTTAGATTAAAATTTTAATTTAAAATTAGGGTTTTATGTAAATTAAACTTGTGAGATAATATCTAAATCTTCCAATGTAACATCAAAATCTTATTATGTGAATTTAATAAATTCAATGCGCACGCTATATAGGTCAACCTCAAGTATGACATCAAATATATAACACAATTGTATGATACAAATCATAATGTAAGAGTAGGAGTAATAATATGGAAAAATCATCATTAAGCACTCCACTAATTTTACATATTGATATGAAAAATACTTTATTCATCTTTTAATACGTAATAATAGATTTTATAAGCAAGTAAAATGCACCATTTATAGAGAAAATTGTATAATATATACCCGAATTCAAAGCTTTCTAAAAAGATAATAAAACAATGGAGAAATATAATAACAATAAATAAAATAAGATAAATAACAGTCTGTAATACTACTAATCTCTAGGATTTTGTTGATCCTATATCTAATAATGGAAAAATATCATTTCTTGTTTTGCATGAAAGTCAAGAACATACCATAACCAACTATGCAACTGTAATACTACTGATCTCTAGGGTTTTGTTGATCCTATCTCCAATAATCCAACAATAAAAACCGGCCCACAAGTGACATAAAATATACCAAATTCTATGAAATGATTGAATAAGTAAAGTAAATTAGTAATAAATAAAATAAGATAAAATAAAAGGGCATATGGCAAATCTCAGCTGGTGCCTTGATATGCTGTTCTGGCACTTCCTTATAACTCCTATTTCAACCAACCCCTGCCTACCTTCATCTTCCGCATCCATCATCATCCCCCTGTCTCTTTCTCTCTCCTCCCTTAATTTCTTCAATTCTGCCATTAAATTCTTCCCTGAGTTTTCATTTTCTGAGAACTAATTCAACCAAAAACTCTGAAACCAACTGAAGACTGCAAAATGGGTGAAGAGGAGCCAAAGAAAGTGGAAGAGCAAACACCCAAAGAGCAAAAACAGGAGGAGGCTCCAAAGGATACTCCTCCTGAAGAGAAGAGTGTGATTCCTGTTTCAGATCACAAAGTCTCTGACACGAAACCCTCCCCTGCTGATGAAAGTAAATAATTTATCTTTCTAGTTGTTAAATTTTGCATACCCATTTCAGATTTTTCATCAATTTGGGTTTTTTAATAGTAATTATGAACTGGGTCATTCTGAACTAGACCAATTTATATTTTCTGATGCGTAAAAGTTTTGGTTGGATTTAATTTTAATCAGTTTTTTTTTTTTTTACTGTGACAGAGGCTATAGTACCAGTGCCAACACCAGCACCTGAGAAGAACAAATCTTCAGGGGGCTCTATTGACAGAGGTATACTCCTTCATCTTTACTTTCTTATTTTTTTAAGCTAAAAATTAATAGAAAATTATTTGCCTAAGTTACTGAATTCTATTAGAGGCATAAAAATATGTATTCTTTGTAAAAATATTATGTGTGTGTGTTTCAGATGCTGAGTTAGCAAGGGTTGAGCAAGAGAAGAAATTGGCTCTCATCAGAGCATGGGAAGAGAGTGAGAAGACCAAAGCTGAGAACAAGTATGCATCTCTCTCTCTCTCTCTCTCTCTCTAACTTGATCATTTTTCCATGTTTTTGTTTTGCTGATCCTAACTGTAGGTGCTGTATAACTATTTATTGATAAAACCAAAAGAAATTGAAAGAATTAACTGAAGAAGTTGTTGTAAGCAAAATTTAACTGTAGCACATCATTTTGGTAGGTTAATTGGCATATAACTATGATGATAAGTATCACAAAAGCAAGAAATTATGCATAATCCTATCAATTAAAGTAGCTTTAGTTGTAAGTGCTGTGAAGATTACAACTTTATCTTTAATAATTATGTTAAAGCTGTCAGCTACCCTTCTTTTGAAGTAGTCATGGCTTTAAGATAGTGGAATGGGCAGTTTCTAACAGTCTGGCCCTTTTTTTTTTTTGCCCTTTTTGTTTCATTTGCTCACTGTGAGATTAATAGATTGAATTATATGAATATCAATACCTTATGCATTCTTTTTTTTTTTTTTTTGAAAAAAAAACAGAGCATGTAAAAAGTTGTCAGCAATTGAGTCATGGGAGAACAGCAAGAAAGCTGAAATAGAAGCTGAGCTCAGAAAGATTGAGGTGAATATTTCTTCCAACGTCTTTCTGACACTTTCCTTTTCCAAATCAAATTTTGCATCTTTATATCTTAAAATATTGTTAACCTCATGAAATTCATATTTTGCAATAGGAAAAATTGGAGAAAAAGAAGGCAGAGTATGCTGAAAAATGAAGAACAAAGTGGCAGAGATTCACAAAGCAGCAGAAGAGAAGAGGGCAATGATTGAAGCCCAGAAAGGGGAAGAAATTCTCAAGGCAGAAGAATGTGCTGCAAAATACAGAGCCACTGGAAACACACCCAAAAAGTTCCTTGGCTGTTTTAGCTGCTGAAATTACTTACCAAAAAAATAAACCAATGCAAATTAAATTAATGAATTAAGAAGAAATCTGAAATGGGTGTGTGTGTGTGTAACTTTGTAAGATTTTCCATTTTCTTTGTGTCAGATTTTATTTTATTTCAGAAATGTGTATAGTGATGGCTTTATGTACTTAGGATTTTATTGGTGTTCAGTGTTTCTCCAGAATGGATATTTTAGATTTTTTTTTCTTTTTGGGTGTGCAAATGGTGAAAATGGATTCCCATCACTGTCCTTTACAATGTAAGTTATTGTTGCATTAAATTCAATGAAGGATGGTCCACCTTCTTTTTCTTTTTCTTTATGTTTTTCTATTTTTTTTCAAGAAAATGGTGCTTCATGAAATGGGTTTCTATAATCTTAATTCCAAAATGGAATATATCATTTAGGAAATGTAAATGAACTTTCTATATTAAAGAAAATGTCCAATTTTACTAGAAATTTGATCAGTTAAAAAAATACCTAGGAAAAATTATTATGAATATTGTTTGCTATCAAATTTGAGTCTTAGTTCATAAAGAATTTTGTAGATATATAATAGTACTTCATGTAGATGAATATATATGACATACCTTAAACAATGATTTAAGGGATTTGAATTCACATGAATGTAGAAGATTAGAAATATTATACACTTAATTTACACGAGAATTATATCCTTTATTTGTGTGCACTTTTTTCTCGTCTATATTTTTTCTTTTAAAATGTTCCATAAAATATTGGGATTCAATTGACTACTTTAATTGAAAAAAATACATAATAATTTTAATATTATACATTTGCCCTCTTTATACACAATATGTAAACATCCATGCATTAAAAAAAAAAAAGATTGACATTCAAATGCAGAAAATAATAAATAGTGATAATTGGAATTTGCAGATTTCTATTTCGTTAGGGACCTCCACTAATCCACTTGTTTCCAATCTTTTCTAGAAGAATCGTCTTATCTGTGAAAATTTATATTCTCATTAAAAGAAAAAAATATTGCTAAATGCTCATTGTCATATATTTTCATGCGCTTCAAAATATATGTCACTTTAACGAATTTTTTTGTTTTATAATACTTATCACTTTACAATTCCAATGACATATTAATTAATAGTTTACCAATTTTGTCCTTATTAATTGTTTTGTTTCTCCTCTTTTTCATTGATTTTTTCATTTGCAATAAAATATAGGGGCTATTTAGTCTTTTAACATAAAATTTGTCATAAATTTTGTGTTTTCTTAGTATTCCTACATTACCTTAAAACGATGTGTATTTTAAAACGGAGGGAGTAATATAATATATTCGTGGGACATTAACTAATGTCTTTCTAATCAATAATATAACATATACAAGCTTCCAGAAATTATCTGTATAAACTAACATATTATTACTCTATAATACTTGTCATTATAAAGTTATGAGAAAATATTAAGGAAATACAAAATTCATTATAAAATTTGTATTAAAAGACCAATTTACCCCAAGATTTCATTGCAAATGAAGAAAATCAATGAAAAAGGAAGAGAAAAAAGCAATTAATGAGGACAAAATTAATAAACTAGTCATTAATACATCATTTGAATTGCAAAGATATTGTGAAACGAAAAAAGTTAAGTTAAATCACTTATATTTTGAAATGAAGGGGGTATATATTTTACAAAACTAGACAAATACTCCATTCGTTTCACAATACATGTCACTTTAACTAACTTATTTATTTAATAATATCTATCACTTTAGTTAACTTATTAATTAGTAGTTTATCAATTTTTTTTATAAATTTTATGTTTCTTTAATATTTCTTTTATAACAAAAAATGACAAGTTTTGCGAAAACAGAGGGAGTAATGTGGATGCTAGCTGGCAATTACACAATTATAAAACTTTTATGATATTGTAAAAAAATTTCTATTTATTTTGAATTTATTAAAAAATTATATGTAAATGTAAATATTAACTTTACAAAATTTTGGGCTTCTATAAAAATACAAATTTTTAGGTGAAATATTTTTAAGTAAAAGATATAATAAGAAGAACACTTTTAAAGTTGCCTAATCACACTAATGTAAGGATGGGAGTGAGTTTTTTTGTTTAAATAATAATAAGCAAGTTTATCTAAGGGTCCATATTTTCATTGGTGTAGTTATGTTAAGGTTATGGGTGTCCTACGACACCTATAGTAAAAAAATTATATTTAAAATTTTTTAAAAAATTTATAAAATTATTAAAGGAGACATCATAAAAAATTATAAAATTTAAGAATATTAAAAAAGGAGACACCCTTAAATATATTTGTTAACTCACTCACTGCATATCTTACGTGAGAGAAGGCATGAGAGAGGGAAGGGGGAACAAAGGGAAGGAAAACTTCTCCATGCATTGGAGAGATTAAAAACTAATACCTTCTTATTGAAAGGTAGGTCTCCTCCCACTAGAATGTATCCCTTTGAGGATATTTAATTTAAGAGTGAGTAATAGTTCTTTTAGGGATAACTTTTATTAAAATCATCCCTCAAGATTGTTAGTCACTTAAATAATTATTCCACTATTTTTTTAATTATTAAGAGCTTTCAAGTAATAAAATGGCACAATAAATTAATAAACTACACACCCCGTCTTTTACAAAAAGATTACCTCTTATGGCTAAAAATAAACAATAACTCTCCCTTTAAAGTTACATAAAAAGTAATCATTAAAGTAATGTTACAATATATCGACGGATAAAATTTAGATTTCAAAGTATCAAACTTGATTATGAATGGTGAAAACATTTGCTAAAAATTCTCAAACACTAATCTACATATACAATTGTTCATTTTCACCCAATTGATTTTCACAAAAGAAAAGAATGTAGGTGGATGGCTGTCAAATCTCGTCATTAATTTGGATTTTTTTTTTGAAAGGAAAATTAATTTGGCTTGTTGATAATCGATTAATATAACCCCTTTGGTAAAAAAAAAAATTACAAAAATCTTCATCCAAATGTTTGCTAATTTCCTTTTTTCGGGGACAAGAAGTTATCTTGGTTTGAAGAATAGAAAAAGACTTTTTTTTTAGTCAAACAGAGAGAAAGACAGTTGATTAACCGACGAAAGTCGGCAAGGCAATGCATGTGGCATTTAATGTATGTTTTGTTTGTTTGTTTCTTTCTTTATTTCCTCCGAATCCAATGCTTTCTTTTTCTTTTGTGCCAAATCTGGGGGTACTTTACTCCTTTTCAACAGACCAAAAAATATTTTACATAAATAAATATAAGCCAGCCAGATTTTGGTGCCATTGATATTTTTCTCTGCTTTGCACCAGACCAGCTATTTTGACCTGGAAATGAAAAATTAAGAAATCCATGAGTGTATTGCATTTGTTTTATTTTATGACAACTTGTTTGTCAAACCATGAAACGTGATACGCATTTTCGAACGTGGTATTTGTCACCCTATTATTACCTGCCATAACTTTGAATTCAAATTAAGTTAATTTTAGTTATATTATGCTTGAGTTTGATAAATTTTTAGCTATAGATTGTTTACAACCATACCATCATAAATGTTGCCACAAGCAATAAAGACAATAAATTTTTACTGTTATAGATAGTGTTGGGGGTGTGGAGTCTAATGGAAGATTGGGGCTCAGGAAATCGCATTGCAAGGCAAAGGAGTGAAAACAGGCGTGTTGGATGAAGCGAGTGCAAGCCAGCCCCGGCAACATTGGACACGGGAGATGCTTGATCGATAAACACCGGAGACGATGAGATTAATGTTGGTACGGAACGTGGCGTTCAATGTGATGTATCGGAAAAATGATGAAGGCGCTATTGGAGGCGTTGTCCAACTTTTATGAGAAACCCTCGACCATGAATAAGGTATGTCTTATGTTAGGATTTAGAGCAACTTGAATGCGGAAGCGATTCGGATGTAATATGATAATCAAAAGTATATAACAAATGAAAGCGATAAATCGGTTGACACAAGGAATTTACGTGGAAACCCAATGAGGGAAAAACCACTGGAGGCGAGGAGCACACACAATTCACTATGATTTGGAGGAGTACAAAACGATCACAATCGAAACGACGATTTGATCGATGATGAGAATAATAATTCTCTCACAAAATCACTCAAACTCACTTTAAATTAAAAGGAAAAAATCACAATATCTTTCCTAACTTTCCACGTGAAGACGCTTGCTCTTTGTAACTTGATGATTATATAAAATAATCTCTCTTGATGATGATGATGATAATTAATCTCCTTCGTTTGTGCCAAATGACTTCACGCAGACTTTTCTTTTCTTTGATGGCTTCGCTTTATATGACCATGGGAATTAGAGTCCTTATCCACTTAAAAGTCTCCTTTTCCCACTACTCTCCAACTCCCGCACAACTTCCTTGACATGTGCCTAAAACGAAGGCCCACGAAGAGAGGAGCTGAACCGTCGAGAATTCCTGGCACGATCCACTTGAAGCAAAATAACCGGGAGATTTGAGACACACCTCAACAAACTCCACCTTGGATCAAATCTCCAACCAACATAAGTACTCCGCCAAAATACCCCGAAGGGTAGAGCCCCTAAGGGCAAAGCCCCGAAGGGCTACCAACGAGTTGTGAACACCAACTAAGTCCAAGCAATGCTCGAACTTAGAAGTAGAGAGAGGCTTTGTAAGCATATCTGCGGGATTCTCCGGAGTATGAACTTTCTTCATCACAATCTTCCCTTCAACGAATCGTGTCTCCGATATAGTGGAACTTGACACCGATATGTTTGGTCTTGGAGTGGTAGGCATCATTCTTGGCAAGATGAATAGCACTCGACTATCCGAAAACACAACAAGTAACACCTTGTTGAACACCAAGCTCAATGAGAAGACCCTCAACCAAGTAGCTTCCTTCACCCCTCTCGTTGCAGCAACATACTCAGCTTACGTAGTAGAGAGAGCTGCAATAGCCTGTAATGATGCTTTCCAAGAGATAGCACCGGCACACAACATGAAGATATAACCGTAAATCGACCTCCTTCTATCGAGGTCTCCACCATAATCGGAATCAACAAAGCTCGCAACATCGCATGTAGCAGCCTTACTCTTATCAAAAACCAACCCTCTATCAACAGTCCCTTTGACATACCTAAGGATCCATTTCACGACTTCCCAATGATCCTTACCAGGATTATACATATAACGACTCACAACGCTAACCGCATATGACATATCGAGCCTAGTGCACACCATAGCATACATCAAACTACCAACAAGACTAGAATAAGGTATGTGAGACATTTTCTCAATTTCCTCATCGGTTTGAGGACAACACTCGAAGACAACTTAAAGTGAGCAGCTAAAGGAGTGGAAACCGATTTACAATCACTCATTTTAAATCTATCAAGGACTTTCTCAAGATATTTCCTTTGAGATAAATAGAGCTTACCGACCTTTCGATCTCTATGAATTTCCATCCCCAATATCTTTTAGCTACACCAAGGTCCTTCATCTCAAACTCCATACTAAGTTGAGATTTTAACTTGTTGATCAAAGACTTGTCTTTGGAAGCAATCAACATATCATCAACATACAACAACAAGTAAACGAAGGAACCAGAAATTTGCTTGAAAATACACACAGCTTGTCATGCCGACTCCGTGTGTAGCCTTGCCCAATCATGAAAGTGTCGAACCTTCTATACCACTGCCTAGGAGCTTGCTTGAGTCCATACAAGGACTTCTTCAATCGGCACACACAATGTTCCTTCCCAGGAACAATAAAGCCCTCAGGTTGCCTCATATAAATCTCTTCCTCCAACTCTCCATGCAAGAAAGCGGTTTGACATCCAGTTGCTCTAACTCCAAATCAAGTAGAGCAACAAGAGCAAGAAGCACTCTAATGGAGGTATGACGAACAACAGGAGAGAAAACTTCATTAAAGTCAATACCTTCCTTTTGGTTGCATCCACGAACAACCAAGCGTGCTTTCCACCTTGCGGCTTCTACCCCGGTATGCCTTCTTTTCTTTTGTAGGTCCACTTGGCAGTCAAGGCTCGTCGATCTTTAGGTAACTCACAAAGATCCCGAGTCCCATTCTTGTGGAGACTCTCCATTTCTTCTTGCATAGCTAGGACCCAATTGGATGAACTTGGACAGGAGATAGCTTCGGAATAAGTTGAAGGTTCCGCACCTTCAGGAGTCTCTTGTGCCACCTGTAAGGGCATAGGCAACAAGACCGTCTTCATTATCTCGTGAAATGAACTGGTCTTCTAATAGCTCTCCTTGGCCTATCATGGGCTATGGAACGAACAACCTCCACCCGAGGCTGAGTTGGACTTGTATGAGATTCGGATTCAATAGCATGAACCTCCTCGCTGGAATTAGTAGCAGCTCCACCTTGAACTGGTAACTCAATCTCCACCTTCTCACCGGTATGTTGCTGATCACCTGTACCAGTAGAAGAAACAGAAGTGTCTTTTCCGTAAGATAATATAACAGTTTCGTTAAAGGTAACATCCCTACTTTGAATTATTTTGTGTGTTTCAGTGGCACCACAACCGGTATCCCTTAGACTCGGATGCATAACCAAGAAACTTACATTTACAGCCCTAGGGGCCAACTTCCCATTGTTCACATGAACATATGTAGGACACCCAAAAATTCTAAGAATAGAATAATCAACGAGGTTACTCGACCACACTTCTTCAGGAATCTTGAAGTCAATGGAGGAATGTGGAGATAAGTTGATGAGATATCGAGCCGTTATAATAGTTTCAGCCCGGAAAGCCTTGTTATCTCAAAGTCCAACGATTAGAGAGCATGCAGCGAGCTCTCTCCAAAAGAGTTCGGTTGATTCGTTCTGCAACTCCATTTTGTTGAGGCTTCCCAACAAGTGTCTTGTGACGTGCAATCCCTTCAATCGCGCAGAACTCATTGAACTCATCCTCACGGAACTCAAGACCATTGTCGATCCTAAGTTTCTTGATTTTTCTCCCAGTTTGATTTTCAACTAGGGCCTTGAATTTCTTGAACATAGTCAATGCTTCATTTTTCTGTCTCAAGAAATAAACCCATGCTTTACGAGAAAAATCATCAACAAAAGTAAGCATGTAGCGTTTGCCTCCAAACGAAGCAACTTTAGAAGGACCCTACAGATCCGAATGTATATAATCTAGGATCCCCGAGTACGGTGCTTTGCGGTTGAGAAACTCACTCTCTTCGTTTCCTAAGGACACAATGATCATAAAAATCAAGCTTCCCGTACCTTCGCTACCCAAAAGACCTCTTTTGCTCAAAATAGTCATCCCTTTCTCACTCATATGGCCCAAACGCATATGCCATAAACGAGTAGGATCGGCACTGATGCTCGCTTTACAAGCTGCTGCGATAGCACTGTGAATCGTAGTGCCCTGGAGAATATAGAGACTTCCATGTCTCAATCCTTTCATCAAAACTAAAGCACCCTTTGTTACTTTGAGAACACCATTCTCACCCGAGTACCTGCAACCATTAGCCTCAAGAGTACCCAAAGATATAAGGTTACGAGTCATATCGGGAATATGCCTAACCTTTGACAAGGTTCTAACTACATCATCATGGGTTTTAATTCGAACAGTACCAATCCCAACAACTTTACACTCGGTATCATTTCCCATAAGCACAACACCTGAATCAATAGGCTCATAAGTGGTAAACCAGTCCCTATGAGGGCACATATGGTAGGTACAACCAGAATCTAAAACCCATTCATCACAATCCTCCTTTCCGGAGGCGAGTAGCAACCAAGACATCACCATCGGACTCGACTCAACCACACAATCAGCAACAAGCACGTTTTTGAGATTGTTTCTCCCTTTCTTCTCTTTCTTTCTTATTTTTCGGTTTGAAACAATCTGCAACAATATGACCCTTTTTCTTGCGAAATTGCAGATTTTATTGGCATGACGACCTCTAGACTTTGAACGAGAATTTTTCTTACTCCCATTCCCTTTTTCGGAAGGTCTACCCCTAACAACTAAGCCCTCGGCTTTTTCACCACGCACATCAAGGTCAAACTTCTCTTTCGACAATAAATTTGCCTTAACATCCTCAAAAGATATAGTATCGGTATTACTATATAATTGGATTTCCTTAAAGTGTTTGTAAGATGGGGGTAACGATACAACCAACAAAATCGCTTTGTCTTCATCCTCAATTTTAACATCTAGACTCTCTAAATCAATAAGAATTGAATTAAAATCATTTAGATGTTTCGAATAGGAGTACCTTCGGCCATGGAGAACGTATATAGACGTTCCTTCAATCGAATCTTATTGGCGAGACTCTTCGTCATGTAGAGTTCTTCCAATCGAAGCCAAAGCTCCACCGCAGCTTGTCCTGTCAAGTACCTCTCGCAGCACATGGGGCGCCAAGCACAAGCTGTATGGCCGAAAGTGCCTTTTCTTCCAATTCCCCCAATCATAATCGAGTCATAGTCTCTCTCTTCTTTGTCTTGTAATCAGCCCATTGTTCATCTGTCATTGAATCGGGTTTCGTCTTAGGGACACTAAGAACTTTCCACAACCCATGTTGAATGAGAACCGCCTTCATTTGAACCTTCCAGAGATTGAAACTAATCTCCCCATCGAACTTCTAAATATCAACCTTCAAAATTGAAGCCATCCTAAACCTGGCTCCGATACCACTTGTTAGGATTTAGATCAACTTGAATGCGGAAGCGATTTGGATGTAATATGATAATCAAAAGTATACAACAAATGAAAGCGATAAATCGGTTGACACAAGGAATTTACGTGGAAACCCAATGCGGGAAAAAACCACGGAGGCGAGGAGCACACACAATTCACTATGATTTGGAGGAGTACAAAACGATCACAATCGAAACGACGATTTGATCGATGATGAGAATAATAATTCTCTCACAAAATCACTCAAACTCACTTTAAATTAAAAGGAAAAAATCACAATATCTTGCCTAACTTTCCACGTGAAGACGCTTGCTCTTTGTAACTTGATGATTATATAAAATAATCTCTCTTGATGATGATGATGATAATTAATCTCCTTCGTTTGTGCCAAATGACTTCACGCAGCTTTTCTTTTCTTTGATGGCTTCGCTTTATATGACCATGGGAATTAGAGTCCTTATCCACTTAAAAGTCTCCTTTTTCCACTACTCTCCAACTCCCGCACAACTTCCTTGACATGCGCCTAAAACGAAGGCCCACGAAGAGAGGAGCTGAACCATCGAGAATTCCCAGCACGATCCACTTGAAGCAAAATAACCGGGAGATTTGAGACACACCTCAACATCTTATGCTTCGTTTGTTCGATCTAAAAATGCATGATGACACTAGTTTAGTGGATCATATTAATGATTTTAATAGGATCATTTCAAATCCGACTTTGGTGAAAATTAACTTTAAGGATAAACTTCAGGCGTTAATTTGTTGTCTTCGTTGCTCGAGTCATGGGATACCATAGTTTATGCAATTAATAGTGTTAGGGGTCAAATGCCTTGAAATATGATGAAGTCGGAAAGGTTATCTTGAGCAATAGTATTCGCAAGAAAGATACGATGGAGTTATCGGGAAATACATTTCATGGTTAGGTAAGGAGAAACAAAAGGGTCGGTCAAAGTCCAAAGCAAGGTGTCAATCCCAAAACCCGAGGGATGTTGTTTGTTGGGGCTGTGGTGATAAGGTGATTTTTAAGAAAAATTATCCTGCTTGTTGGATGCTTGCAGGTGCGAGCCAGCCCAAGCGGCAGTGGACACTGGTTGGCCGTGTCCAATAACAAGGCCCATGCTAGGTGCCTAGCGCTTGGGCTGCTCGATTTTAGATGTTTTTCGTTCGTTTTTCTTGTGTTAATGCGTATAATTGCTCGGTTAATGGCTATAAAATCAATATGTATCCTCCATTGTTGTAGGTAATAGACATTTAAGGTGTAAAGCTTGTGATAACTTGAGCATAAATTTCTTGTAATTGCTACGGGTTTCTAGCGTATCGATTCGTTGTTTTTCCCGATTTTGGGTTTTTCCATGTTAAAATCTTGTGTCCCATTTTTATTATTTCTTTTGTTCATGTTTTGTTTATTTGAGTGAACTCCCGATCCTAACATATAGTTCAAGTGGTTAGGGAAATATTTATAGTCGTTAAATTTCTTGAATTTATGACAATAGTTGCTTTCTTTCATAGAAAATTTCACGTATTAAGGGGAGTATAAGCATCATAATTTTATTTTTGTTCGTCATAATAGTAGATATTTTGTTTTTTGTAATTGTATAAAATCCCCATGCTTTTATACATACTTGCTAACTGTGATTAAATTCTAACAAATTAAAATAGGCCCATGTCACAAACTAGTAGTGTATAATGTCACAAACAAGAAATTTAGGGCTTTCAATTATGTTTATACTATTTGATGTTATTTTACATTTTTTTATATTCTTACAGTTTATTTCGAGTTAATTGCCAAATTGATATTGGTAAAAAATATTGGGTTTATGGAGCCTAATGGGTGTTTTATGCTCAAGAAAATCGCATTACGGGGTAAAGAATGATGAGCACGGGCCATGTACATCGAGCACGAGTGTTTCGGACGAAAAGGAAAAATGGGTCCGGGCAGCAGCCAACACGAGGCTACCCGTGTGGGCCGACACAGCTGCACATGCACTAGCTGTGCCGGCTGCCCAGCTTCCAAGTTCTTTGATTTTGGCCTTTTCTTCGATTTTGAGGTGTTTATTACCCAATTTAATGTGTGTAAATGCTTGTTATTACTCAGTAATGGTTATAAAATGCTACGTAATCCTCCATTGTTGTGTAGAGTAATGAAGTGCAAAGTGTAAGCTAGGGTTTAGCTTGAGTGAAAATTCCTTGTAACTAATTGAAATTCTAGTGTATCGGTTCGTGATTTTTTCCGATTTGGGTTTTTCCACGTTAAAATCTTGTGTCCCAATTCTTGTTTATTTTCTTTTGTCCAAGTTTCATTATTTGTGAGCTCCGATCCTAACAATTGGTATCGGAGCGAGGTGAGATTAGACGAGAGTTCACAAAAATGGAGAGCGGTAAGGTAAAAATTAAGAGATTTGAAAGTAAGGATTTTGTGTTCGGAAAATGCAAGTTGAGGACTTGCTATACCAGAAAGAGTTGTATCAACCTCTCGGAGTGAAGCCCACAGACATGACGAGAAAATGATTGGAAGTTGCTTAATCGGCATGCTCTTGGGAAGGTGAGACCGATGTTATCGCAAAACGTAGCGTTTAACTTGACGGAGCAAATAACGACAAAGGGATTGTTGGAAGCGTTGTCCAACCTCTACGAAAAGCTTTCGGCGATGAATGAGGTATATCTCATGCGTCGGTTGTTTGACTTAAAAATGGGTGATAACACTAGTGTGGTGGATCATATTAATGAGTTTAATATGATCATCTCTAATCTTGCTTCGGTGAAAACAAACTTTGAGGATGAGGTTAAGGCCCTTATTTTATTGTCTTCGCTACCCGAGTCTTGGGATACGATAGTGTTTGCGGTTAGTAATTCTAGGGGTTCAAATGCATTAAAGTATGATGAGGTTCGGGATGTGATATTAAGCGAAAGCATTCGCAAGAAAGATAATCTAGAATCATCGGGAAATGCATTTCATGTAAGGGGTAGAGAGAAACATGTGAAAATGGCCGGGAAAATCCAAAGCAAGGGATCGGTCCTAAAATCCAAGGGAGGTTGTGTGTTGGGGCTGTGGGGATGAGGGACATTTTAGGAAAAATTATCCTAAGAAGTTTGATGACCGGAGTTCCTTAAATTCCATGGAATATGTAGATGTTGCACTTGTGGTTGGTGCTTGAAAATCTTATTAACTCTTGGGTGGTGGATTCCAGCGAGTCTTTTCATTTCGGGTATAGTAGAAGCTTGTTTCATAATTTTGTTGTGGGAAAATTTAGGAAAGTTTTTGTGGCAAATGGGAAAAGCTTGGACATTCTAGGCAAGGGGATGTTGTAACGCCCCAAACCCGTAATCACCGGTTTTAATCTAAATAAACCGCTAGCCGATGATTAGCGCAGTGGAAAGAAAGTCAGAGACATTATCGCTGCCCTTACCGGAGGAAAGGGCAAAGCTTTATATGTATTTTACCCAAGGTTATACCTTGCTAGGAAATTACAAATTATGCAACAAGTACATGTTAAACCCGATACTTGACCACTAATACTCCAACTTGCTACTGCGAGCCTCTAAGTCCTGAATAGACCTTTGTTTCATACCTTCAACATCTTACCTAAAACAAAACAAGAAAACATTTTCGAAATGTGAGCCGAAGCTCAATACGTCCATTATCATGTCTGTAAAATAAAGGTTATGAAATAGTTGAGTTGAGCACATGCATTTCAATTCGTTTGTAAATGAGGGGAGTGAATAATGTAAAACTGTTGCTAATTAATTATCCGTGTGATGACCCTTGCGATCATCGGGTTTCCCTAAATGTGTACACACCCGGACCGATCGGGAAGTCCAGTTGGTGCGGCGTAGTTACGGTGTGCCGACTTTGAACAATGGTGAAGTAATGATGGGCATGCCCACTTTTATATGACAAACACGGTTTGCAAATGATTCTTTGTTGTTGTTGATGTCGGCCATATTCGGCCTTGATTTGTAAATAAAACATTGAAGGGCACGATCAATGAACGTACCTAATGAACTGAAATTGGTTGATGATTTGAACTTGATTCCTTTCTTTGTGATAGTTGAGTAGGACCCTTGAACGTACGTCGACTGATGGCTCTAAATAAGAGTTAATAGAATGAGAATTTATTTTTAGGACTTGTATTTCTTGATTAATAATAACCTATCCTATACCTTTAGTTATTATGATTTATTTTTAACATGATTTATGCCTTATATTTTTATGATTAATTAATTAATTCTAATTTATGTGATAAGTTACCTTTGTTCATGAATGGACATAGTTTATTTATTATGAATTGTTACTATCTAATCTAAACATGCATTATTTATCATGTTATCTCTAGCTTATTTACTAACTCATTTAAGCATGCATTAGGAATTTTAATTTGTCATCTAAGTTATGGTTATGCAAATATTTGTTTGTTATTAAGCATGTACATAATGAGCTAATTATCTTTACTTATGCTTATTTTTATTCCTTCTAAAATTATTTAACCCTAAATTCTATTAAAATTATCTAAATTTAAAATATGCATTCATTATATGAATTATTTTATAATGAACTATTTTTAATCTTATTATGCTATTTTTATCTAAAATAATTTAGCTATGACTCTAATAAGATTTAATCCAAATTTTTACCTTAACCACACTTTGCATGTATAACTTTAATTCATTTCCTTGACCAAGTTAATTCCTTGTTATTTATAAAAATGATTAACTTAAATATTGAAAACTTTAACTTATCAAAAGTTAGGGTTTAGGGTTTACCTAGAAAAAGTGAAGGGAGACCAAGGTGGTGGTGGAGCTTAGTGGTGGCTGGCAGCGTGGACTGGCGATGGTAGGGTGGTTCTTGGTGACAGGGTGGCGGTGCTGACCAGCGGTGGTGGTGGTGGCTGAGTTTGGGGTGGTTTAAGTGTAATATATTAGGGCATGAAAGAGGAGAGAGAAAGAGGATGTATGCTTGGGTGGCTGAGGTGGTGGTGCTTGGGTGGCTGCAGTCGGTGTCCGCAGTGGCGGCGGGTCTGTTTGCGGTCGGTGGTCGGGCGGTGGCTGGTCGTGGTTGGTGGCTGGAGTGGTGGTGGAGAGTGAAAGAAGTTGTGTGATGTTTTTAGGGTTTGGAGGTTTGAGGAGGGTGTGGATGGTGGTTATTTGGTGGTCCGGTGGGCGGCGCTAGGGCAGCGACAAGTGGAATGCAGGTCTGGCCGGTGACGTGGGTCAGGTGGTGCCCGTGGTGGTTATGGTGGTGGCTGGAAGTGAGGGTGAGGATACAAATGATAAGGTGGAAAGTTGGTGATTAGGGTGTTTCGGCTTGGGTTTTCCGGCGATGTGGTGGTCGGTGGGTCGGCCTGAAGGTGGATATGGACTCGGTGCAAGGTGGTGAAGGGTTCTAGTTGGAGTTGTCCGGCTAGAGGGGCCGGTGGGCGAGTTGTGGAGGTGGAAAAATTCTAATTATGCTTAGTGTAGGCTAATTTGTCAAGCCCTAATTTGACCCCCAAATTCATTGTTATCCAAAATTAATTATTATTTTTATTATCATAATTGTCTTCAGCATTGTCATTGTAATTATCTATTTATTTTTATTTTTATTTTTATCTTATTTTATTTTATGTTATAATTATAATTATAATAATAATTATTATTTGCTATTGTAGTTTTATTATTGCTTGTTAATATTATAGCTTTATTGTCATAAGTTAATGTGTTTTAACATATGTGATTGTCTATACTTAGATTGGGTTAGTTTTATTAGCAAGTTATTCCTTAAAATTTGATATTTAGATATTTGATTATTTGTATATAAGTTGTGCCAATTTGTCATTAGTTATGTGTGTATATATATAGAGTTTGAATTTATGAGAATTTATTTGACTTAGTTTAGGAATTAAGTATGGCTTATGTGTATATAAGTACTAGATAATATATTATAATGAAAAGTATCGGCCATCGGTCGTCGTTGTTCAGTATCTCGGGTCCTGCAAGAAAATACTTTTGATATACATATATATGATATGAAAATATTTTGAAATTGAAATGCACGCGCTCGTTATAATTGAACATATTAGAGATAATACGTTTTAATGTTTTGGGTTGTTGCAAATGTGAGGATCAAAACCTCAAGTGGGGGTTTTGGAATTTGCAACGAGTTAGGTATATCCTTGGGTTGGCTAAAAATCTAATTTCGAGTAAGTCGGTTGGATAAGTCGAGATACCTAATGAAATTTAGCAATGGTGGCTGGAAAATTATAAAGGGGGCATTGGTTGTAACTAAGGGCATAAAATATGATTCTTTATCCTATAGCGAGGGTGGTAGTGACTTAGCTTTGGATGCCGGGGTTAACAATTCCAAGTGGAAGTCTTCGAGATGAAGGACTTGGTGTGGGTTATGTCTGTAGTGGGAGTCAATGGGGATGACAGGGTATTTGTTGGGTCTACAAACAGGTTATTGGGTGCTCCACAAGAAGAATTGCAAGAACCCCGAGATAACGAAGAACGTTCTTCATTATGTTTTATTGACTAACGTCGGTGAGCCAATTATGAACGGTGAAAGTGTGCAAGATGTAGATAGATCCGAGTGGGAGTTCACGTCGAGGTGATGGTAATGGGCTTGATGGCTTGGACGGTGGGAATCGATAACAAGGTAAAGGTACCGAAAACATTGATGTGGTTCAAGGCCTCAGTGGGTCTCTCATGCTTGAAAGGGCCGGGTTTCGGTGGTTAGATGGATGTAACAAAGGAGGTGAGCCATTAGTTTACAAGTGGGAGATTGTTGGGTTTATGAAACCTAATGGATGCTTTGGGCTCAAGAAAATCGTGTTACGTGGCAAGGAACGACGAGCACGGGCCATGTACATCGAGCACGGAGCGTTTCGGACGAAAAGGAAAAAATGGGTCCAGGCAGTAGCCAACATAGGCTGCCCGTGTCGGCTGACACAGCCCGTGTTGGCTGCATGGGTTGCTCGTTTCAGCCGGAACGGGCCATGCCGGCTGCCCAACTCTCGGGTTCTTTTGGTCGTTTTTCTTCGGTTTTGAGGTGTTTATTACCCAGTTCAATGCATGTAAATGCTTGTTATTACTCAGTAATGGCTATAAAATATTATGTAATCCTCCATTGTTGTGTAGAGTAGTGAAGTGTAAGGTGTAAGTAAGGGTTTAGCTTGAGTGAAAATTCCTTGTAACTACTCGAAATTCTAGTGAATCGGTTCGTGGTTTTTTCGGTTTGGGTTTTTCACATTAAAAATCTTGTGTCTCAATTCTTGTTTACGTTCTTTTGTCCAAGTTTCATTGTTTGTGAGCTTCGATCCTAACAAAAAAAAAAAAAAAACCTTGTAGTTTTGTGAAAAAAAAAAATCAGCTATGATATATCCTGTATCTATGAATACGAATTTTTTTATATTGAAATTATCTTCTATGCTAAGAACATGTGTTTTTTAATGAATAATCTAGATTTATTTTTATTATTAGTGGTGGCATATCATTGGCGCTTTTGGAGTTGATGTTCTTGTGTTCAATATGTGTTTTTATTGTATATCATTTTTATTATTAGTGGTAGCATAACATAAAACATTTCAACAAAATGTACACTAAAATTACACCAACTTGGGTAGAATGACTACGAGAAGTGTTATCACTTAGTTGTTTCACTTACCCTTTAAAAAAATAGTATGGTCAGTTGATTTTTTTAAAACCTCCTATTTTTATGGTAATATCTTCCATTTGATAGCACCATATTATATAAGTGTCAATTTAGTGTTCGATTTATAAGCGTATTTATAATTGAAATTGATTTTACAAATATGCAATTTTAGTTTTCTTGGTATGTTCAAACTACTTAATGTTGAAGATATCATTTTCTTTGATGAATATATCCTGTACACAGATGAATATGTAATAATTGTATTTTTAGATTCGTTTTATGTTCAATTCACTTCCTAATTTTAAAATGCCTTGGTGTTTAGATTTTTATTAATAATGTTAACTATTTTATGTTCAATACATATTTTTTTTTTATAAATATGTCAATCATTGTTGATGAATATTTACTAGTTCATAATTTTACTTAAAAGTTTCTGATGAATTCACTAATTTTACTTAAGAATATTTATTTATTTTGATGTATTAGGATAATTTTATATTAAATGCATATGAATGAATAAATTTGAGTGATGAACATGACAATTATTTATGATGAATATTTATTAATTATTTGATACATTTATGCAGATAACTAAGTACCAAAAATTAACAAATTCTCAAGAAAAAAGTGTTGAATCATAGAAAAGGATGATGAATAATATTGACAAGCGTAGATATATTGTTGTAAAATTTATTATTATTATTATTACGAAATTCATTAGTTTATACAAGTTCATTTGTAAATTGTTCGCTGTACTCGTTTTTTTGTTTCTATACTTTTTATTTTTGATCAAATTTGTGTACTTTTTACATATGAATGAATAAATATTTATATTCAAGAATTTTTAAAAAATTGGAGTTATGTTTAATTGAAATATTCATCATATTTTTATTAAATTCATCAATATACATTGATAATTTTGAATAAAGTGCAAATGAAAAGAGGCAACGAAGTAATTCAACTTTAATTTATAATGTTTCTATACAAGAGAAAGTATATATAACTATAAAAATTCATCAATGTTATTATAAAATCAATACATTACAGAGTTCATAAAATTTTAAAAAATTCATCACTTTATCACGAAAGTTCATATAAACTATGTTTTATAAATTCACATATGGCACTCTGTTTAATCACCAACCTTTGTGATTGAAGGACCATTGTATAATTTTCAGTTTCTATATAGTGGAATACTCGAAAGAGAAGAATCAATGTATTTTTTAACATAAGGTAGGTCTTATTACAAAGATTTCAGGCTTGACCTTTAGAAAACTTTGTATAGTTTGAGTCAAGCTCTCGATCATAATATAAAGTTGATTTTTTCGATTTCCTTGATAAGTTCTAGATTGATGGACCCTTTTGTATATAAGTGACATCCCCTTGTTTTTATTCATAAAATATATAGAAACATTTTTAGTATATTTCTTGTTAGTAAGAATATAGTTTGTGAAACAACTGCGTTTATCTCAATTACAACGTGTAAAGTGAATATAAAGACTCGGTCAAATTACAATATGCTATTTTTCATGTCATATTTTTGAAAAATTTATAAATCATACAAAACTTTTTCAAATACGTTTGCTAAAATTAAATAGAACAAGTCATATTCGCCGTTATTTTCGCATCGTTAATCGCTTTGTCACATGTGATTTTTGTAATGTTTATATATCAATTTTAATTCCAAAAATTAAACTACAGGGATTCCTATTGAAGAATCGCTTGTGATAATTTTCTTCCATTTTCCTCCATATAGATAGAAAATTTAACCACATTATAGGAGGAAGAGGAAGAATTAAAAAAATAAAATAAAATAAAAAATGGTGTTCACTGGAACCCTAGACAAATGTAAAGCATGCGACAAGACCGTATATGTGGTTGATATGGTCTCGGCTGATGGAGTTCCTTTTCACAGGAACTGTTTCAGATGCAGCCAATGTAATGGAAAACTAGTGGTATGTAATTATATCCCCTTTTTTTAATTTAAATTTAAAGGAGCAACAAAGAATTGTAAAATATAATGAAAAAGGGAAAATCGAATATAAAATTTAATATAACCAATACTTCAGTCGTGACTTATTGATTAAGATTGAATGGAAACATTAGGTTTTATGTTCGGTTCTCCTCTTCCCAATTATATTGTACTTCCATTTATGATTTATATAAATAAAAAAACCTCATTCTTGACCATTAAATTAAGAATGTTAGTTATTTCATTCCTACCATAAATTACCTACGATAAAAGACACCCTTTCATAAATATCCATATGGAAAAATCCATTTTTCTTGCAATAACGTTCTTAACAAAATATTCTTTTTTTTTTTGTAACTATAATCAATATTAGCTTTATGATTGAGATATTTAGACATTAGTTTTGTATTTGATCACCTTGTCCTGTTATATCATTGTAGGGTTTTTTTTTTGAGATATCATTATTGCGTGTAGTGTAGACCCTTGAGAAAAAATCAAATTTCAGTTCAATTATGGAGATGTCATACAATAATATATGTATTTGATTTAATTATCGTGTATGATTACTTGAATATCTTTTATTTGTCTGATTCTCAGATTGGTAGATATTCCTCTTTAGATGGTGTGTTGTTTTGCATGCCACATTTTGAGCAACACTTCAAGAAAACTGGTAGCTACTCCGATAAAAAGTTCCAACCCAAACCTGAACTGGTAATTTTCTGTATGGTGTGTTTCAGAAATCTAATGTATTTTGGTTTAATAAACAAACTTATTCTTCTGCTTTTGTTGGTGATCATATAGACTAAGACCCCCAGTAAACTGTCCTCGATGTTTTCTGGAACCACAGACAAGTGTGCTATTTGTAAAAAACCGCATACCCACTTGAAAAGGTCTGTAATTATATTTTGTATATACTACTATTTTACTACATATTTCAGCAAAAGCCCTGACATTTTTTCTGATAAACATTATGAAATAGATTATTGTAGAAGGAGAGAACTACCACAAGTCATGCTTCAGGTGTGCAAAGGGGGTTGCTGCCTTACAACCTCCAACTATGCAGCTCTGGATGGATATTTGTACTGTAAGCCCCACTATGCTCAGTTATTCAAGGAGAAGGGTTCATACAGTCATCTCACAAAATCAATTTCGATTAAAAGAAAAGAAGCTGAATCTGCATCTGAAGACAAAGATAAGACTGAAACAGCTCCAGAACAGGAAGTAAAGCAAGAAGAAGAGAATGGAATGGCACAAGAATAGTCGTGGAAAGGTGTATCTTCACAATTTTGACTTGTCTGTGTTCTTCTTCTGCTGATCTTTGCTTAAGTGAAATTGTTCTTCATGTATGGTTTCAGTCAATATCAAATTTGATGATGTTATTAGTTACAGTATTTGAGATCAGCAGCAGGAAAATCAGTTCTCTTTGTTTTGTTGTTTAAGAAGAACAAGAATTGCTTAAAGGGGAGATGAGGAGCTGCCACGATGTTTGACAAATATATGCATATGCGCAAAGCTAAGGCATCATCTTGTCAAATCTAAATCCAATTGGGTGTATTTGAGCTCATTTTTTGAAATGTGATATAAACACTTTTCTTCTTTTCCTCGCTATAGTAAATTACATTAAAAAATCTTGTAAGTTTTTACATTAAAATAGAGTATGTCTGTTTTCATTTGTTAATATTTGTATCGTAAGCATTTATATTATACCTTTTACATGAATAGATAAATATTTATATCATAAGAATTTTAAAAACATTAAAAATATATATCATATATGTTTGATTGAAGTATTCAACATATTTATATTAAATTTATAAGTATGCATTGATAATAGTTTTGAGTCAATGCAAATAAAAACAGTAATTATATAATTAAATTTTAATAATATTATTTTTTATAAAAAAATCATATATATTTACATTTATTAATATTATTGTAAAATTTATCAAAACATAAAAAGTCATCAATATATTAAAAAATATTCAAAATTTTTTATCATTTTATTATATAAATTTATAAAATAATAAATTATAATACAAAAATATATACGTGATACTTTACTCAACCACCTAATTTAAAGGAAAGATCACCGTTATAATTTTTGATACACAAACCAAAAATTTTGTGCTGGTTCCTGCAACAAAATTTATCGGTAATAATTTTAATTTCTTTCTATAAATAAATTTTTTTTTAATTTCTTGAGAAGTCGGGGCTACACGAGAAAATGTGCACCCGGGAGTTTAGTATAACGAGTGTCATTGCCATTTCCTCCTCCCTCCGCTAAAACCCTAAACCCTGCGTCAGACTCCCACTTCCGAACCAATACCCTCGGAAGCCATGATATCCGGCGTAATTCTTCGAGAAAGCTCGAGACCCTTCTCTCGGCAGCATCTCTTCTCTCTCCTCTTGTCCCGCTCCATGGGCGGCGGGCCTCGCACCTTCCCCGGCGGCCTTAACAAATGGCAGTGGAAGCGCCTCCATGAGAAGAAGGCCCGAGAGAAAGAGAAACGCCTCCTTAACCAGGAGAAGCAGCTCTACCAAGCCCGTCTGAGGTCCCAGATCCGAGCCAGCCTCGCGGGTCAGCCGGAATCCGAGGGGTCGGACCAGACCCATAAACCCATGTCGCCGACAGACCACCTCAGGGCCCTCGCCGACCGCTTCGTCAAGCCCGGTGCCGAGGACCTTTGGAATGATGATGATGGCCCTGTTCACTCCCCACCCGGAAACCCGACCCAACGAAGCCCATCGACCCGCCAATTGATGTGAGGAAGCTTGTGATGGATGGGAGCCCGGATGTGTCGTGGGGTATTGGCAGCAATTTGCAGCAAAAGAGGGGTTTTTCTTCTAATAGAGGGATCATTGGTGGGAGTAATGGTGATGGTGGTCTTGGGACTTTGCCAAACTTGAGGGGTTTCTTGTGTAGTACATGGTTTATTGGTGGAAGGAATGATGATGATGATCTCCGGAGTTTGTCAAATTTGAAGGGTGTTTGTCGCAATTTGCAGCAACAGAGGGGTTATTCCGCTGGCACAAGGGGTAGGTTCAAGCCACGGTATAAAAAACGGGGAATGATAGTTCAACAAGTGACGATGACAGTGATGAGGATGGTAATTACGGGAGGGTGAGGGAGAATGCGAGGTGGCCAAAATTTAGTTTAGAAGAGGGTGGAAGTGGGAGCGAAGAAGGAAAAAGGGAAGGCGGGAAAAATGTGAGAGGGTTTATGGGTAATGCTGCTTTGGGGAAATATGATGTCAAGAAGACTAAGAGACGTATTTTGAAGGAATTAGAGGAGTATGCAGAGCAGGAGTATGAAGAGGGTAACTTGGCCGAGAGAATTGAGCAAATTCGACACGAGGTCAATGAGCGCAAACTGGCAGAGAAGGAGATGTCTGAAGAAAAGTGTGATCAGGATGAAGATGAGTTTGTTGCTAGCAGAAAGAGGTGAGATTGCTTTTTCTGTTATTAATATTGCTGATTGCGAGATCATTCATGTCCTATAAGATACTATCCTGTATTTGAGCAGTAATGTTATTGATGCTTGCCGTTGTGGAGGACAAGATTTTTTTGTTTACAAGGTTCATATAGTACTGATAACTCACTAATTATTGCAAGATGGTTCATTTGCTGACAATGAGTAGCACACTTAAATGTATGAATGTTTTTAGCGTGCCATGTAAGTTGTACAGTAGGCCCTTTTAGAGTGATCTTCCAATGTTAGATAGACATGCTAATTCTTGATACCTGCTAGTGGAATTGACTAATATATTTCATTCTTTTAGCATTTATGCAATCCATAGTTTGAGATTTGAGATTTCTGAGAGCAGTGAGGTCATGTGGAGAAGTTGCTGGTTTTGTATTGGTATGTTTTTGGGAATGAAGTAATAGAAAAGGAGGTAGGAGTCATAGCTCATGATCACTGTCCTTGGTGGCCGTTGGCTGTGGAGTACTCAAGTGTCTTTGAGGATGCTCTCTCATTATTTTTGTTATTGTTGTTGTTAATTGGAGTTCTTAGTGCATGATTTGTCCACATTCTTGGAATTTGAGAAGTCTTTGTTGGAAAATTTTCCTCTTGGATTATAGTGGAGCAGAATTTGTCACCAAACTTCCTGTACGTTATTTGTTATGCAGTAGCTTGCGCATATTTAGGGTTGAATGGAAACTGCCTCTGTGCAAGTTAATTATAGGGCTGGAGCTTTGTATGTCTGACACCTCTCCCACAACATCTTCGTGTTCGTTGGTTGTGGTGTATTTGTTTGGTTTCATTTTGTTGTTGATTTCCCCCTTCATTTTTGGGAACCCCAAAAGTGATTTCTACAATAGATGTCAAGGGAAATCAGTTTGGAAAGCCCTTATTTGTAAAGTACAGCTCTCTTCCCACCTTGCAGTCACTAATCCCTCTGTTACTTTGGAGGGCACCTTTCACCTTCCTATGATCATTATTCTGTGTGTGCGCGCGCGAGAATGTGCGTTTTTTTCCCGGGGGGTTTGTTAATACTTATCTTTGTGAATCCCCTGTTGCTTTGAAGCATGTCTAGCTTGTCTTATTTAGGTTAAATTATGGTTGATGGTGTGTGAAGTTACCACAGTTGAAATTACTTGGTTGCAGAAGTCATAGCCTTGACCAACATTTAGGTTATATTGTCAATCTCATTGCTATTGAAGCTAGTGACAGATTAATTCTTTTTTTTTTTTATATTATAAGAAACTGACAGATTAATTCTTAGCTCCAGTGTTTGCTGCCGGGAAGTGATTTACATACCATATCTAGGAATTTGGAGATCTTATGCTAGTAATCTTATTGGTGTATCCCCCCTTCTAAAAAAAAACGGTTGATAATTTGTTCCAATTCTTTTTCTTCCTAAACCATGTACTTTTCTTGGCTATTTCAACCTCCTTATTTAATGGGGTTAATAGATTGTGATTGATCGAGATAGTGAAATTGGAAGTAATTGACATTCCTCTGTATGAGATTTTCTGGCTCTGTGTGTAACCTTGGATGTTTATTTTGAGTGTCTTAAATCCAGTCAGTGTACTAATTGCTTTAAGAGCATCCTACATAAAATATTTATAAGCATGCTGAGTTTTGTACTTCTGTGAGAGATGTGCATGGGAATTTGCAAGCTATCTTTTGGTTTTGGGTGCATATTCTTATTTTTTTGAATAATTACCAACTTATCATGTCAGATTTGAAGATTGTGGTATATCTCCAATGACAGTGAAGGCATTGACATCTGCTGGCTATGTGCTGATGACTAGGGTACAAGAATCTACCTTATCCATTTGTCTTGAGGGTAAGTCATTTTTTGTGGCATATTTTTCAAAACTTGCCTTAGTTGAGACTCCTGGGCATTGGTTTGATTTTGTTTTCTTTGCATCCTGTACATTGCTAGAAAATGAGGGACATTGAATGTTAGATGTGAAATTGAGCTTTAATTTAATGTTCATGGAGATTGTAGATACATTGTTATTTGTTTTATTACATCTCTTAGCTTTCAACTTTTGGTTGGCAGGCAAGGATGCTTTAGTAAAAGCTAGGTCTGGAACAGGCAAAACTGCTGCTTTTCTGGTATTGTATCAGAGTTTTGTCCAGCTTGGGTTGTATTGATTACTTTGTGCATATTTCCATTAGTTCAAGTCCTTGTTAAATAAAAACAGCTCCCTGCAATTGAAACAGTTTTAAAGGCTATGAACAGTGACAAAGTTCAGCGTGTGCCACCCATATTTGTTCTTGTTCTGTGTCCCACAAGAGAACTTGCCAGTCAGATTGCTGCTGAAGCAAGGGTTATGCTGAAGTACCATGATGGTTTAGGTGTTCAGATGCTAGTGGGTGGTACACGTTTTAAGGATGACGTGAAACGCCTTGAGTCAGATGCTTGTCAGGTTTGTAATGTTTCATATGTTTGTTTACCAAGATAAGCTCCAAGCGAAGAAGATGTTCTCTCTGCCTCATAAGACTTGAAAACGATTTCCTTTATGAATGTTCGCAAAACATTGTCAAAATTTCTTTGTTGAGTTAAAAAAAAAGATTTTTCATTTAAAAAGATTAATAACTTGTTTCCTTGTTTTGTTTTTACAAACTTTGTTAAATTTGGTGGATAGACTTTTCATTGGTGTTTATTATTGATTTTTTCTTATTGGGTGGGCTGTAACCGCTTCAAAATGTGCATATCTGCAGATTTTGGTGGCAACTCCTGGGAGATTACTTGATCACATTGAGACTAGATCAGGCTTGTCTGTGCGCTTGATGGGGCTTAAAATGCTTGTACTTGATGAAGCCGACCATCTTCTTGACCTGGGGTTCCGTAAGGATATGGAGAAAATTGTTGATTGTTTACCACGTCAGAGACAGTCTTTGCTGTTTTCTGCAACAATTCCAAAAGAGGTTATTCAATCCTCCTTGCTTATGCTTAACTGTTTTGTATAACTTAGGGGCATTCCCCCCCAAAAAAAAAAACATTGCGCAGATTCAGGGGCAAAAATCTTAAATCTGGATAATTCTGCATTTTCAGGTTCGTAGAGTCTCTCAGCTTGTTCTGAGGAGAGAGCATGCATTCATCAACACTGTGGATGCTGGTTCTCCAGAAACCAGTTCGAAGGTATAATGGCTGAATTTCCATTATCTTTCAGTGATGAATTGTTTGTTTTGTGTCCTTTATGTATTTTAGGCTATTGTCTCTTCTAATTTGGTGTCTATTTTTCAAGTTGATTGCTTGTGGAAAGGCTTTCTCTAATGTTCAAAAATCTTGAGTGTCATTATGTTAGTTTTAGATCTTAATTCATGCAGAATCTGTGCAAATTAGAGATCCCTTTGGCCCTTTGTGTTGTTGGTACTTATTGTTATGGACTTTGTGGTGAGATGCTATGATGTGATCTTTCATATTCTATGTTTAAAAATAGGATCAGTCTATATTTTTCTGATCCCTACCAATGGAATTGACCTTTAAGAAGCCAAAATGGCTGTACCCTGTACGGAAAGAAGTCATAAGTTTTTAACAGTGGAGCCAGTTAGTACTTGGTACTGAATACTGAATAGCAGCTAATTTGTGGCTTCTTGGCCTTGTTGAGTGATTACAATTTTAAGAAAGAAGGTTCTGGCTGGCAAAGGTCCTCTTTTGAAGAAAAAATAGTCCACCGCTGCATCTTTAGCAATTTAACACATTGCGGCTTCTTGTGCATGAGTGCATATCTGCTCAAAGGTGAGATTAGAGAGTGCTCCCCCTTTTTAGTATTTAGGTGGTGTTTGGTTAGAGGTTTGGGAATGGAATTTGATATTTTTAGGTATCAAGTTTCCATAACTTGTGTTTGGTTGAACTTTTAAGGAATGAGATTTGATTTGTAGAGGTATCAAAGCCCCCTCAAATCTAAAGATTTTGATTCCTTGCATTTTTTAAATGTATCAAATCTCATTCCTCCAAGGAATCAAATTTTCTTTCCCAAAAAAAAATATTCATAAAATCCCAATTTCTTCCATTTTTCATTAAATCCCAATTATTAATAAAATATGCTTATGTTTATTTTTATTTTATGATGTGTCACTTAAATTTTCAAATATTATGCAAGTGATAAAGTTTATATAGAAAATGTCACTTTTGCACATAGATGAAGGTTAACATGAATCTTATTTGCTAATTTTAATTGGAGCATGTTATGAAACTATTTTCAAATAAAGCTTATGAAGTTCATTTGTTGTTATTTTTAATTTGTTGTCATATTCTTTTGTTACAATGGTATATAATTTTGGTATGTAAATTTGATAAAAAAAATAATGAATTAATTAAAGATAACAAATACTATTTATTTAAAAAATAAAGGTTTAAAAGTGGTTCTTTACATTTACAAGGAAAAACATAATTTTAGTTTAGGGAAATGTATTAAAAAACAGTTTTGATTTTATTCCATAACTAAACCAAACAGTAGAAATTGACTTCTGATTTCATTCCTGATATGAACCAAACATTTGATTTCATGAATCAAGTCATTCCATTCTTCTCAGATTTCAGGTTTCATTTCATTCCATTCCAGTGCTGGGGAACCAATAGCCCCTCATTTGTTTAAGTCAGATCTAAGCAATATTCATGAGATGTCACGACCTGTTTGAGGTTCCTTTTTTCTGTTTTCACTCTTTTTAAGCTCCCCAAAGAAGGAGATTTGTCTCATAAACACACACAGCTGGGCTATATCCTATTAAAGAACCTCTTATCTTTTGAATGGTTTGTATTCTTTCTTTAAACTTAGCTATCTGATTCTCCATTTTGTCACTTTATTGCTACCCTCTGCCCCATAAAAAAAAAAAAAAAGAAAAAGAAAAAAAAAAGATAGGAGATTGATCACCGTTGGATATTTGGTGGACTCTGGCCAGATAGTTTGGTTGCAGCTGGAATGCAATTAATGTTCATATGAATAGAAATGTGGATAGTAGTTCAAGTGGGTCTATAGACATTGTAGCAAGCATGCGTTCTTTGAGTGGCCGAAATGATATCTTTGGCCAGTATGGAAAAGGAATGAATCTTGCATCCATGGCACATATGCAACCTTCATAGGCAGTGGACTTCACATTGGTATATCAGTATGGCAGCTAGGTCATGATGTCTTCATGTAGATTAAATGAACCAAGACCGCTTTAGCCGGGAGCAAGAGCATATTGTGCATTTGAAGATACCAATAGTTTTGCCATTACATTCAATTTGGTAAGTGAACGCTTCCTGTTTGCAGGTGAAACAGTCTTATATAATTGCACCTCATGATCTGCATTTTCAAATAGTGTACCAGCTATTGAAGGAGCACATCTCACAAATGCCAGATTACAAGGCAAGATGATTTATTCAACTTTTTCATAAGTTGTCCTTTATGATTTTCTGTCATGCTATTGTTATTCATTTTTGTTATTTCCACAGTCACTCCTTTTTGGGATGATATTTATATGATTATATATCTTTATTGCTATCATGGTCAAAAATCATTATTAGTTGTGTGACTGTTTTTTATTACCTTTACGTTTGCATTGATAATTTTTCACTATTTTCCACATTTCATCATAACTGTAAATTTTGTTGCCATGATCGTAATCTCTGTCTGATGTGTGATTTGTTGGTTGACAATACTTCCAGGTTATTATTTTCTGTGCAACTGGAATGGTGACATCTCTTGTGTATCAGCTATTCCGTGAATTGAAATTAAACGTCAGAGAGATTCATTCAAGAAAGCCACAACTTTACCGATCTCGTATAGTTTATGAATTTAAGCAGTCAAAACGACTGATTTTGATTTCCTCTGATGTGTCAACTCGAGGGATAAATTATCCTGATGTTACTTTGGTTATTCAGGTATTCCTTAGCTGATGATGCATGACTGTTGTATAATATCTTGATGCATTGCGAAAGGTATTGTTATCTGACAGGATTCAGGAAATTCTTGGACAAGCTGAGAAATGACTCTTGGGTCTTGATACGAGGGGTGTGTGTGTGTATGAGTGTGTTTTTTTGTTTTGGGGGGGTAGGGTGGTACAGGGAGTCATTTCAGTTTGTGTTATGCTGTGGACCCTCCATTGTTCTCCACCTGTCTTTTATGTTAGTTCCGGGAGTAAAAGGATATTGTTATTGGTTAATTTTTGTTAGATATGCTAGTGAAGTAGAGCGTCCATTCATACTTGGGAAAATTATTTTATGCGCTGAACATGTTTCCATCACCAGGTTGGAATACCCCTTGATAGGGACCAATATATGCATCGCCTTGGAAGGACTGGCCGTGAAGGAAAAAATGGTGAAGGAGTATTGCTTCTTGCACCTTGGGAAGAACATTTTTGGATGATATAAGAGACCTGCCCATTGAAAAGTCTTCCGCACCTGATCTTGATCAGGATATGAAAGTCAAGGTTTTACCAAGAAATTACTGCAATTTCTGATCTTGAATATTTCTATAAACTAAGATGCTTATTGCTTAGTGCAGATTGAAATTGATGGCACCATGATGGAATTTAGGATTCTTTCAATTTTTAAAATTTATTTTCTTTTCTAATTTGGGTGATGACTTTATTGCCCATTCATGATAATGGGTTTTGGGTTTAGGACTTCATTGCCCATTCATGACAACGGGTTTTGGGTTTAGGACCTTACTGCCCCATTCATGACAACAGTAGCACTTAAATGACAGAATGTAACTGTCTTCTTTCTCTGATAAGGCTGGCTAGTATCTTTTGTTTTCTTTTTTTCATTTAAAGGCCAGGCTGGCCAGGTTGAATGCCACAAAACTGGACATTTTCCCTTTTTGTGCCAGACTAAATCCATAACGCCCGGGGACCCACAGAGGTAGGGTTTCCCCATTGGGTGGTGAGTGTTAGATTAAGAATTGGTAATTGCTTTCTTCTTTATAGATGAGAACTAAGGGTAGCTTAGCAAGACATTTTGGTTCAGTCCGCTATATCCAAGTTGAAAATGTTGCCTAAAATGACCTTCACAGCTGTTCAAAAAGCAGATGATAAGATTAATGACTCAAAACGAATTAAACCTATTCTTGTAGTAAATAATCCTTTCTGTAAAGTGCTAAAACAATGTAATAAGTCCTTGCTCAAAGGCTGAATATTGTTTCATGATCTATGATTTTGTACTAAACAGGACCTGGATTGCCCTCCTAGGGAGACTTACCCGCACACATTGGTCTTTCATCATTTTGTGGAGTTGACTTACTCTGGATTCTTAGTCCGGATTCTAAATTGCTTTTGCTTGCAGATGGAAGATTCGATGTCAAAGATTGATACCAGTGTCAAAGAAGCAGCATACCACGCTTGGCTTGGATATTATAATTCTCTCAGTGAAATAAGCAGAGATAAGACCTCAATTGTGAAGTGGGCTAATGAATTTTGTGAGTCAATTGGGCTACAGAACCCTCCTGCTCTTTTTAGGAAAACCGCTGTAAAAATGGGTTTGAAAGGTATACCTGGCATTCGTATAAGGAAGTAGAAATACCAAGATTCAGATGTTTCGACGAAACTTGCTCCAGTCCAGATAATGCCTAAAGTTTGTTACACTACTGAAGATTTTCAATTTGTGAGTCAATCGGTCTACAGAACCCTCCTGCGCTTTTTAGGAAAACCGCTGTAAAAATGGGTTTGATAGGTATACCTGGCATTCGTATTAGGAAGTAGAAATACCAAGATTCAGATTTTTTGGTGAAACTTGCTCCAGTCCAGATAATGCCTAAAGTTTGTTACACTACTGAAGATTTTCCAAGCAGCTTCATGGCTCCCAGAGTTGGACTTCTTCAGCTTGACTGATGCTTTTACTAGTGGTGCTCCTATTTATCATCTATTCGAACATTTAGGATGGGGATGATTTTTTGCCTTTCATGTAACTTCATGATTGTCCTTTGTGACAGGATGCTTTTTTTAAAAATTTTTTATCCCTGTAGAAACCAGGAAGGATCAGTCAGCAGCCATTTGATTGTACATTCTTCTCCTAATTGCTTAACTCAAATACTTGATTGATTGTTTTGATTCCTCATATGGTATTCCATATATTTGATATTTTTCTAATGACCTTTTCCTATATAGTGTACTGGTGTTCTCCCTGTAGAAACCAGGAAGGATAAGTCAGCAGCCATTTGATTGTACATTCTTCTCCTAATTGCTTAACTCAAATACTTGATTGATTGTTTTGATTCCTCATATGGTATTCCATATATTTGATATTTTTCTAATGACCTTTTCCTATATAGTGTACTGGTGTTCCTTTCAGTTGTATATGAGAAACCTTTTCCGAGCTTCCTGCTGTTAAGAACAAAACTTCTCAAAGCATATTTCGAGGATGCTTAGACAGAAATGATACTTATTAGGAACTGGGAATAATGATAATATTCGGGAAGCTGAATGGCATATCAGTTGTGCTCATATGTCTTGCCATATTCGGGATCTGCTTTTTGAGCAGCCGTTAGTATGTGGGTCACTTCTTGTACCTTAATGAGTTAAACAGGGCTGACACATTCTCCTGGAATACTGCATATCTCACAATTGATCGATCATTTTGCCTTGGCTCATGTGTAAATAGCTTGTAGACTAAACAACCTTGCTCATTTCCTTCAGCATGTGGCTGCTTTGGAGCACAGTACTTGGGAAACTGATGCAGGTATCAATCCTATGTTACTTGTGTGTGCCATTGATTTGTTGACTTATCGGAAAGTACATGTACTGGACTGGTTAGTGCTTCTGTAAGTTGAGCAAACTAGCAAACTGTATGCAAACTGTATTGAACAGTTGCTGGAAGTAAAGGGAAGAGCAAAAGGTAATAGACATGAGTATGAATTTGCACCATTATGCTGGGTTAGAGACTCGTGACCAACTTCAAGGGCAGCGAGGTGTGATTCTGGGGTATAATGCATGCCATGTTATTCAGTTCCAAAGTTGTTTTCAGAGTGTAAGCTAGCTTGTGTTGATGCTTGTTCTGTGGATTTGTAATAGGTCATGTAACAGTTACTAATGTTGACACTGCCTTCTTGTCTGTATAGATATATGTTTTCATAGCAGAATACGAAATGACTATTTGGTGCTTCTTAATAATACAGGACATGAATTTTATGGATGAAATTAATTAGTTTACTTGGAAGATCCCTTCTTGGTTTTAGTAATTATATTTTGTTAGATCTCTTTGGTTGGTTTCTCTGCTTTTGAATGAGATTAACTGTTACCCTGTTTTGGGAAGATTTTGATTTTCACGTCAGACCTGCTTGTGCTGGTGTTCTAATAGAGTATAATACCCAGCTGTTTCCTCCCTCTTATAATATGCTTTAGGTTCTGAGTTGTAGAGAGTGGGTAACTGACTAGGGTAGTCCTTGTCTTTCAGGTTCTGTTTTTTGGGATTGCTTAAGCTGCTGAGAAAAATAAATATTGCGTGCCCCCTTCGTAGGCTTTGGATTATAGAAATAGGGAACCAAGACGCCCTCTGAATTAGTCTCTTTCTTTTCTTATTGTGAAATAAACTGTATGATAGCTTACAATCAATGACTTTCTTCTTTCGAGGTATCCTGGGAAACTACATAGTATTGATTTAGTTGTCGTTGCGTAGTTGTATTTCTATCTACAGTTTCTGGACCAAGCTATGTACATCTGCAACTGGAAATGCATTTCTCTCCTGAAAGTCACTCTGGCATACTTCATTCTGTACTTTGTTGCTTTGACATCTTTTAGGCAAGTTTTCTGCCGTCTAACTTATCTACTTTTTTGGCTACTTATTTGTGCCTTTATTTCTCAGTCTAGGCTTCTGTTACTCATTCTAAAATGATATTTTTCAACTTGTTAGGTAAATAGTCTCTTTGAGAGACCTCCCTCTACGTCAAAGATGAGGCTGTGCATTAGACTTTGGCAAAAATTTACCTCACCTGAAAATCTGATCTACATCAGCTTGAAAAATTCAGGAGGGTTTGACAAAACATTAACCCAAAACCTGACTTTCCTGAACCTGAAAAACTGCTGTATATGTAGACTAGCTCAGACTGCACCGGGATATTGCACACGGGAATTATAAGTGGATAGTTGTGAGAAGCTCAAGCTTGATTTCTTGTAAATATGGTGAAATCCTTTGGTGTTATAAGATGGGGGTTAAAACCAATTTACATGTCTTTACAGCTTTGAGATCTCTGTAGGCTAGTCAAAGAAAGTTTTGTTGTTTGCAGAAAGAAGTCATTTAAGTGTGTATACATGAGCGAGTCTAGTCGTTTACCACTGCCGCTGGTACGTGAAAAGGACATGTGATGTGATGCCTTATATTTCAATTCATTCTCTGACTTTGAAGTAAGAAGTAGATGATACGACTAAGGCCATATTCAGCAAATGACTTTTTCAATAGCTTTTTGAACAAAAAAATTTTTTTTCAGTAAGTTTTGGCTTTTCGATTTAGTCAAAAAATTATTTAAGATGTTTGGTAAGTTGACTTTTTGTAATATTTTTTTGCCTTAAAAGTCATTTTTAAAAAGTTCATTTCAATAGCTTTTTGCGATTAATTTTTTTGTAAATTAGTTTTGTCTCACATTTTTTAGAAACAACTAATTTTACCAAACACTTTTTCTGAAACATCTAAATGTAAATAGCTAATCTAATCAGTCAACAACTAACAACTAATCCAATAAGCCAACAACCAACAACTAACATCCGATTACCAAACAGAGCCTAAGCCTATAAACGAAAGTACGAATGCAAAAATAAGATCAATACTGTAATTGTGAAGTTATTATAATATGAACATGTCATTCATCTTTGTAATTTAAGAGTCGGTTTTTTTTTTTTTTTTCAATTTTGAACTTCTAGTTTACAATATTTCCTACCAACTTTCAACTTCGAGTTCCATATAGACTAATGCTTTTTTTTTAATACTTATTGAAACTCTTTCCAACTCTTTCCAACTTATTCGTTCTAATTCTCTCGAACTACTTTATTTTTTATAATTTCTTCCAATATCTTTCAACGTACGATTTCATCCATATACATCATAAGAGCTCATAGGGACACAAACACGACGGATTTCTCCGCATTAAAAACAAAAAAAAAAAAGATCCGGTCATTAGAATGCAAAGACTAATTTGCCAAGTCTAATCGAGCGGGTCAACATTGCACTAGAATAATCATATCACACGGTTTCTTATTTGTTGAAAGAAACCATAAGCAAGTCTTGGGCTTAACTAGAAGTAGTCAATGGTTTGACTAGGAATGAGGGGCTGATTTTAAATCTCCTCAAATTCCTAAAACTTGCAAGACTTGGACTCCTTTGATTTTAATATCATCATCTCTTTGCTTAAATTGTAAGTTAAGGGCTTATGTAATAAACAAATGGGCTGCCAACGAATTCATATTCATATATATCAAGTCATTATTATATATAGGTCACCAAAAAAATATCTCCAAGAAAAGTGTTCATTCAAAAATTGACAACCTATTTTAGAGGTTTCTTCTTCTTTTAATTAAGGTATAGTAAGCAGTGGTTGGTACTTTAAATGGAAAAATTAGACGCGACAAAACCGACTCGAATCAAACAGAGTTGAATCTAATGACCAAAAATTCAACCCGAACCGATATACAAAATAACTCAACCGATTTGTAAGCAAAACCCGAAACCAAACCGACCCGAAATCTAATGTACCCGATTCGGACCCAAATCGAAATGACCCGATCCCAAACCGAACCGACCTAAAATACATTTTGACCCGATTAAGACCCAAATCCGAGATGACCCGAACCGAATCAAATCCGAACTGATTTAACCCAAATACAAATGACTCGAACTCGATCCAACCCCATTCTAATCCAACCCATTTCAAACCAAAATATGTTTATATAATTTTTGATATTCTTTTAATATTTTTTAATTTATTTATATTGAGATTAAAAAATGGCAACTATATGCACATCTATGTAATTTATGCTCCGGAATTGTATTTAGGTTTTATATTTTTGGTATATTTATTTAGAAAGTACATTTAATAAATTTTCTAATGAATTAAGAATCACATCAATCGAATTTGCACGAGAAAGTTACGACTAAAACAAGTGAGCGTAGAACTGCAGACTATCACCACAGGCATTCCGGCAACCCGTGATGACTATCGGAGTAGAGATCCAAAGGCTTCAGAAAGCTACCAAGTGCAGCATCTTGGTTGTGACATAGGCTGTGGCAAACACCATGGGCATTAATTGAGTCCATTGAAAAATCTAAGTTAACTAATCGACCCGAAAGTAACGTGATTGGAATTTGACCCTATTTTATTTTAACCTAATTTAAAATTGACCGGACACGATTGAACCCAATCCAAAGTTGACTCAAACCATATTGAAACCTACCCGAACCGACATTGACCTAATCCAAACTTAAACAACACAAATTAGCTTTGACCCGATCCGAGTCCGAATAACATTGACCCAAAGTTGACCCGATCTAAACTTCACCCGAACCTAATTCAAACATGACTCGAACGAGATCGATCCGAAATTGACCCGAATCAAACATAACTCGAACTGAACCCGAATCGTATGAATCAATTGCTAGATCTAGGAAAAAATTGCTCCTTTATGCAATTTTTTTGGGTTGCTAAATGAGAGGCAAGCTCCTTATTGAATCATAAATCAAGCATGGTTAAGTCATATCAATATTGTCCTCCAAGAAACTTTATAATAAAGAGGTGAAAAATCCGAAAGTACACTCAAAAGAAAGTTGGTCGTCTTATCTTTAGCCAAGAAATCAACAATTCTATTAACCTCCCTATAATAACTTCATAATAACAATTCTATTAACCTCCCTATAATAACTTCATAATAACAATTCTATTAACCTCCCTATAATAACTTCATAATAATATAATAAATATTTTACCTAGATTGAAGAGTCCATGTTTCTATTATAATTATTTGGAATCCAGAATATGTATGTCTTACGATTAGCTAAAGGGTCATTTGTAATTATAGCATTATCGTATATTTAGTAATTATGAGGTGAATTATTCAAATTAGTCAATATGAAGGAACAAAGGGGCACATCTTAAATTTTTCCATCAATACTGAAATTTTGATATAGAAATCGATTTAAAAAAAAAAAATGATTCGAACCGAATCCGAACTTAAAATTTTGGCACCCCTAGCGGAGGAAGGATATCTTGCCCACCCCATTAACATTGTTCTCCATGCATTGTGTTAAGATTTGGTAGATGTCAAATTAAGAAGGCATTTAAAAAGGGTTTTTGGGTAAAAAGAGACGGCATGATGAGAAAGCACAAGGTGGTGGCGGTGTTAGAAATAGACATGGGATTGTTTAACGACTTGTAATTTGCCCTCTGATTAGTCACAAAGAAGAAGTAACATGTGTTTAGGCATGCCAAAATATCATTCAACCACTTTTCTCCATCCTACTTTTGCCACGTCTCATCTATGGCTACTCAAAGTTATAAGCTTCTTGATCCCACATTATCATTGCTATTTTCGAGGTTCGAATTAGTGGTTTAGCTAGTTGTTAGCGGTTTGAGCAGCGAATATCAATTTGAGTAATCGATAAATGTTTTAATGGCAGATAACTATTCATTAACTTATAGATAAAGTGTGTCTATCAAAGTAGCTATCGAGTTGGCAAATAAATATAAAATGATATAAAATGACATATTATTATTATTATTATTATTATTATTATTATTATTTTAGTTTTCAATAAATGATCGTACAAAGTCCAAAATGCAAATATTTAAAATTAGTAGCATTTGAAGAAGTCAAAATATTAAACATTATTTTAAAATATACTCCTTCCATTTCAAAATAGATATCTTTTAAATTAACTTTTTTGTTTCACAATATGTCATTTTATAATTTTAGTGACTTATTAATAACTAGGTTACCAATTTTATCCTTATTAATTGTTTTTCCTTTTTTTATTAATCTTTTTTATTTTTAAAAAATTTTTCGGACAACTTAGTCTTTTAATATAAATTTTATCATAAATTTTATATGTTCTTAATATTCCTTCGTAAACTTAAAGTCGAAGTGATTTAGAATGCAGTGAGTACACGTACATGTATCATACTTTTCCAAAAATCTGCATAAAAGTAGTAGCAAATCAGAATATGGTTTGATTTTCAACATAAATCATATTAATAAATGTTTTATGAGTAATAGAATTATTAATGATGTCATATGACATGATAATGATAGTGAATTTTGGTAAGGTGGGAGGGGCCATCTTGTCATTTCACTTCAATCAATGGATTTTGGGCTCCATATTTATAATCCTTTGGATCGACTCAGTAGAATTAAAACATTCTTTTCCCAGAAAAATACTCACCTTCTCCCTGCAAAGCTTCATTAATTCCACTGCTGGTTCACATCCTTCCTATATCACTGAACCAAACCAAAACTATCATGAGAAATCCAAGGAACTCTACTAGAAAATCAATCATCCTCATCTTCATGATCATCGTCTTTCTCTCTCTTAGCCTCTCGAGTTCTCGGCCGATCTCAAGAACTCAGATCATTCAACACACACAACAACCAAGTTCAAGCTCTCATCAAGCTTCATGGCAATCCCTCATTGCAAATGCTCAGAAGAAGTCCATCATTGATGCTAATCGGGTCTACCCGGTTTCGTACCGTACCGTTCCCGGGGACCCAACCCCTCCATAACTGATCACAAGCTCAAGCTGCAAAGCACAGAAGTTTTGGATACATTTGTCCTTTTTTGCTGTATAAATGAGCTAGGTATAAAGGTTGATGTACCCGGAATTTGAATCTAGATAACTAGATATGTTTGTTTTTGATCATAGAGGTCTTTATATACAGTTCTGTAGTTGAATAGTATGGATTTTGTTTCATTCTTTGCCACTTAAATTTGCACGGATCATGCAGTTTTGTAAATATGTATTGTACTGTTATATCAATTTACCGAATGAATTTGGGATTTTTGTATAATGTAGAAAAATCATCCCCGACTTTGTCAGCTTTTTGTCCTGGCAGTTGAATAAAGTCATTCTGAAATTCTTGAGCTACTAACCTCTCCCCTACCTCTCTTTTTTGTTTTTTTCCCTCTAGAGAAGTCCAATTTCTTTTGTTGTTTCTACAGGGACTTTGTACTAGACCAGGTAAAATTGACCCGAACAGAATGGGTCAATTCGAACGACCCGAAACTCAAATTGAACAGATATTTAAAATAGTTGAACCGATTTTGAACCGGAAGCCGAAATGAATTGACCTGAACCGAACCGAACCGACCCGACCCGACCCGACCCGAAATCTAATGAACCCAATTCCGATTCAAACCGAAATGACCCGAACCGAAACCGAACCGACCTGAAATATGATTGACCCGATTACGAACCGAACTCAAAATCACCCGAACCGATTTAACCCGAATAAAAGTGACCCAACCCATATTTTTTTGGTGGATCTCTCGAGGATGGACTTTTGTGCCTATAGTGGTATAATTTTTTTGGTGGGTACAATTTTGAATCGATTTTGACCCAAAAAGTGAGCCGATTACGACCCGAAGTTAACTCCATCCGAAATTAACGAACCGAACCCAAACCCGACCCGAACGAGATTGACCCGAAGTTAAACCGAACAAAAGTTGAACCGAACCGAAGTTCACCCGAACCGAAACCGAACCGAACCCGAATGGGATCGACCTAAAATTTACCCGAATCAAAGTTGACCCGAACCGAATCCGAACCGGATCGTAACGAGATCGACCCGAAATCGACCCGAATCAAACAAAAATGAGATAATATGATGCTTCATAAGAGGTAGAGTTTTCCAAGCATTTTTTATTTGTGAAACTCAAACCCTATATCTTATTTGAGAGGAACATTAATTACTAATCTCTTGAACTAAGCTTGATAGACTTTTCTTTGTTCTTCTATGCATTATGTATTGAAGAAGTGAATCTAAATGGTTCAATCTCGAACAGAATGGGTCAATCTGAATGACCCGAAACTCAATCGAATCGACATTTAAAATAGTTGAACCCATTTTAAACCGAAAGCCGAAATGACTTGACTCGAACCGAACCAACCCGAAATCTAATGAACCCAATTCCGACCCGAACCGAAACCGAACCGACATGAAATATGATTGACCCGATTACGAACCGAACTCAAAATGACCCGAACCGATTTAACCCGAATAAAAGTGACCCAACCCACCTTTTTTAGTGGGTCTCTCGGGATGGACTTTTGTGCCTATAATGGTACAATTTTTTGGTGGGTACAATTTTGAATCGATTTTGACCCAAAAAGCGACTCGATTACGACCCGAAGTTGACTCCATCCGAAATTAACTCAAACCGAACCCGAACCCGACCCGAACGAGATTGACTCGAAGTTGAACCGAACCGATGTTGAACCGAACCGAAGTTCACCCGAACCAAAACCGAATCGAACCCGAACAGGATCGACCCGAAATTTACCCGAATCGAAGTTGACCCGAACCGAATTGAACCGGACCGAACGAGATCGAATCAAAGTCGACCCGAATCGAACCGAACCCGAATCGAATGACCCGATTATCGGATCTACTTTGTTCTAATATAATATCACAATATTATTTAATAAAGTGCTGTTCGTAACACTTTTCCATAAAACAAATTCTCTCTCTTTTTATAAATGATACTTATTTTAGCTTGTATAGCGTTTCTATCAGTTTAGTTTGGTACTTTTCTAATTACATGGGATTGGATGGTTTAATTATAATATGGATATTCAATGAGTATCAATTTTTTGAGTTTGGATTACATTAGTAGTTAAATTTTTTTCCATCAAAAAACACTATACAAGTTTTGGGGATTTCCTTGCTAGAGATTGTATCTCAAAATAACGATTGAGTAAAAAATAAAACGTTAAGAACTCAATATCAATTAGGTTTTTTGTGAGAATAATTCATTTCGTTATTTTAGTGATTTTCTAGTTTGATTCTAAAACGTATTATAAATGATATAATTTTTAATTAATAAATTCATCATTTATCTTTTAAGAAAAAGACCATTCAAAAACTCTTATTTTTTTTTCTTGAATCATACTACGAGGAATTTATATTTACATCCATAAAAGTACACAAAAGTACATTGAATCATTATATCATTTGAGATATTTTTTCCTAAAATCCCTTATTTTTATAATAATATTTTTTTATTTAATAGCGTCATCTTATGTCAAAATTTAATATTCATTCTATTTGTTAATATATTGAGAATGGTTACTATACTATTTGAACAAAAATAATGTCTTATATTAAAATGGGAAAAGGTAATAATTATTATTCAAATTTTCCCAAAAGGAGTGTTCAAGATATGTACAAAGTAGTGGGAGAGTTTACATAACTACAATATCTTTCCAGTTAACAACATATGCATTTGCTCTCACACTACAAATATATTGCATCCGTTTTGTAATCACTGTCTCGGGCCAGAGCTTTTACTGAAACTTCCTCAAGCACCTCTCTCTCTCCAAAGTTCATAAATTGCTCATGCGAAAATGGTCCTGGCCCATTTGTTCCTGTGTGAATTCCCCTTGCAGCACGTTGTGATCCAATGAAGTTCCTGTTGCAGTCCCCAACATCTCCCCTCATCTTTGACCACGTCAATACAACACCCCAAACTTGAGCTAAAAGGGGCAGAGAAAAACAAGTGCTCACAGTTGTCTTGGCCTAGCGCGCCGCACAGCGAACACTGGTTTTCAACCACTATGCCTCTGTTTGTTAACAGTTCAGCAGTAGGCAAGCATTGATGGCAAGCTAACTATAATATCATCTTGTGTCTTTCTCATGTCCAACTCTTCCATACAACTTTCCACCATTTAACTCTCTCGCGGGGTGACAGAAACAAAGCATAACTAGCCTTGGGGAGAAAACCTTGTGCTGCAGTATCCATAGCTTAGCTTGTTGCTCACCTCCTGTTAATTGCACCAACTCATCACGGATATCGAGTATCTTTCTCCAGCCCCAGACATCCGCTATATGACTTTGAACTGAGAATATCTCCCTCCATGGAGCATGTAGTTTGCAGTCCAACGAGTGAATATGGAACATGTATGGATGATTTTCCAAATCTACTTCACACATTATGCTTTATTCTAAGCTAGTAGTTCTTTGAAATTTAGTCCCCCATTTTGACTTGGTTGGTGAACTTTCTTCCAACTCACAAGAACCATCTTTTTCCCTTCTGCACTGCCACTCCATAGGTACTTACTGCAAAGTGATTCAATTACATGAATTGTATGTTGTGGTAGAAGGAATACTTGGGACCAAAAGTTAATAGTCTTGAAATGATTGTAGTGATTAGGGTCTTTCTTCCTGCATAGGATAGGATATTGGCTACCCATGATGATATTCTTTGCTTAATCTTATCTATTAAAGGCTGGCACATGCTGTGAATGAGCCTCTTGGTTGATAAAGGCATTCCCAAGTACCGAAAAGGGAAGCTACCTAGCGAGAACCCAGTTGTGTGCAGGATATTTAGCTTCATACTATTCTACAGTCCCCCAGATAGATTTCAGTTTTCTCAAGGTTTGCAGCGAGGCCTGTCATTCTTGAGAAATCATTAAAGCAGCCCCATAGGCAGTTGATGGAAGGAATATCCTCTCTACAGAAGAGTAATACATCATCCACAAATGCTAGATGTGTAATCTGTGTTCGTGCACACCTGGGGTGGAAAGAGAATTCTTTGTGCTGAGAAGATAGGGACAACCCTCTAGATAGCACTTCCATGCATAGGACGAAGAGATATGGTGATATCAGGTCGCCCTGTCTCAATCCACATGCTCCTGGAAAAAAACCCTTTTGATTCCCCATTTAGGTTTACTGAGAATGTAGTAGTGGAGACACATATCATGATCAACTTTATTCAATTAAATTGCACCTTTTATTGGCTCCTATAAGTTAGTAGATAATTAGATCTTTTTATGAGATTTATGAGTCATTCAATCATTTTATTCATCTAGATGACGAGGAATGGAATCATAATTAATTCACGTATTTGATTTTTGGTTAATGTTTTTAATTTTTTTGAAGACATAAGTAAATATCTCTATCCATTTTGGCTTATATAAACCAATGTTCGTAAAATCATATTTTCTCATTTATAGTTTGGTTGTGGTGTTAGGAATCAAAAGCCATCCGTTAGTTTTTATTCATAATTTCATATTTCATTCTAAGTTTTTGCACTAATAAATACAACATTTTTATATATTTTGATTAATTGGGTGGGATCCGAGAATTTTGACTTGATATAAGTTGTTTTCAATTAAATCTTTGTTCATGATAATAATCCTCCACATGTAACCTCCGTCCCAAAAAGAATAACTTCTTTGACATTTTGGGGATATTCAATGTAATACTTTAATCATCAATTTTTATACGCATAATTTCCTAAACTATATAACCTTATAACCTAATAAAAATATTTCATAAAACAAATATAATGGTAGTGCTTTGCGTTCAAATGTGTGTAAATATATTCTTTTCGAGATAGAAGATAATATGTACTATTCCAGACTTATTTCTTTTTAGATAGTATGTAACATTCTGAATTTTTTTAAAAAATTGAGCTTTGTAAAACAGAAATGAGATAATATGATGCTTCATAAGAGGTAGAGTTTTCCACACAGTTTTAATTTGTGAAACTCAAACCCTATATCTTATTTGAGAGGAACATTAATTATTAATCTCTTGAACTAAACTTGATAGACTTTTCTTTGTTCTTCTATGCATTATGTATCGAAGAAGAGAATCTTATTATCAGGATCAACTATTTTAGAGATAATAATAAAAAATAATTATATAATTTTTATTAACATAATGTGGTGTAATTTATTAAAAAAGTATTGCCATGAATAGAGGGATGTTTTGATTAAAAATGATGGGATGAAATTCCCTGAATGCATCGGATAAAAATAATTGGGATGGCAATAACTAGAGGGTTGTTGGACGCAAAATTTCATAGTTCTAAAGTCAATTTATATATATTTTTTATCTTTCTTAAATGCAAATCAATTCGTAGTCTGATTAAAGAAAATACATATAGTTTCTTTATTTATAACAATTTTTGTATTTTTTAGATATGCCACATTTTAAAAATGAAAAATTGGATCATTCTGAAGTGTTAAAAACCAACCCTTAATATTAAAAGATATATTGTCCTGATAACTAGTGTTTGCAAGACATAAATATTGAATAATATACAGATTTTAGATTTAAGTTTAAATTTGTTAGGTGATGACCCAAAATCATATTTGATGCTTAAAACAACTAGCACGACCGTTGGAACAATGAGCATGATCATTTTAGCCAAAGAAAAACAAACCAAGGAGGCAACAATTGACACGGGCTATACCCCGTCGCCTGACACGACCTGTGTTAGTTGACATGCCATGTAGGTTGTGCCGCTTTGCCTGCTACTTGTTTTTGCCCCTTTTGTGCGTTTTCTGCTTTAATTGCTCGATTTAATGGCTTGTAATTACATAATGAGTCATTGTATGCTTTGGGTGCTACTTTTTGTATTTAAAGAAAGGTTTGTTCATCTTTGTAAATCATCCAAAAAGATCTAATATATTAGCATTGGAATTTTGGTGAGAGTCAATTGGGGGTATCCAATTAAAGTGTGTACTATTGAGACGAGATTGTTGTGAAATTGGATAATCTTGGGTTTTGGGAAGGTCTTGGGGTTGAGATCCTTCTTGTAGTTTCTTATAATATTAAAATCGGTTTGCTTGTGCCGATCATGGTTTTTGTTGGTTTGAGTTTCCATGTTAAAATCCTTGTGTCCATTAATTTATACTTTTATTTATTTGTTTACATTTTCTGATTATCTTGTTCATCCAAAACACTTGCGCATTTAATGCGTTGTATTTCCTAAAAAAATTAAATTTTGAGAGAGTATTTCATTTAGTGCATTGATAAACCTCGTTTTTGCCGGTTTTTAAGGCATTATTTAACCCAATTCCATGATGATTTCAATGATATTTATTTAGTTTTGGGTTAGATTTTGCTCATTTTCTCTTTATCGTCACCTAAGCTCATAAATCTCTTTATTTCAGTGTTTTGGGCTTAAATTCGAAAGATTCGAGACAAATTTGATGAAAAGCGACGAAGAGGAGAGTTCGGGCCCAAGAGGAGGCAAGGAAGAAGCCTAAACCACAGCAAGAGACCTTGCACGACCCCCTGTGCAAAGCCGCACGGCCGTGCAAATCATCGAGCGAAGGGTCCGAGGTCAAGAAAGGCCGCACGGCCCCTGTGCGCGTTTCGCACGGCCGTGCGAGAAGATTACGTAGTTGAAACCGTGCACGGTACCCGTGCGTAAGCCGCACGGCCATGCGAAATGGACAGAGAGTTCAGGGTTTCGCATAAGCCCTCGTGCGTAACCCGCACGGTTGTGCGTCATCGCTGCAGAATTTCACACGGCCGTGCGACTACTATTTCGGCGGTTATTTAAGTTTCCTAATTGTAATTGTTGAGGGATTCTATTCCATAATGTAGAGATTTAGCTAGGGTTTCGGGAGAGGCTCGAGAGGAGACTCAAGAACACTCATTATTGTTGTTTTACTTCAAGTTTTTATGATTGAATTGCATCAAGCTTTTTATTCGGTAATCGTAATTTCTTCTCTTTGTCTTTTCTTCACAATTTCTCTTCGTTTCTCTATGGCTATTTTCCCCAATCTCTGTCAATTGTTTAGTATCATGTTTAGGGGCTAATTTCTCTACTTAGGTTGGGATTGATCCCTATTATGCCTTGATAATCATGAATTGAGTACCAATTTAGTTGTTCTATGCTTGTTAGGTTAGAATTCACTTCGTTCATCACTTTTTCGTTGATTGCCTCAAAAGAGGACTCATATGCTTTTATTAGGGTTTTGTAAAATATCGAAAGATGAAAACTTACCTAGAATGACGTTGTGAACGATTAAAACTTTGATATGAAAATAATTAGGGTTTTAGTCTGGGGTTGTGAGATGCGATCATTGTGATTTTGCTCTTTATTAATCCCATGAAAATAGGTGATTAGATTGTACATTGACCTTCGAAAGTAGGCGAAGATAAGCTTAATTGATGTCTCCCTCTTCTAAACTACTAGCATAGGCAAATCTCAAACGGTATTCGATTCTGGTTTCAGGCATATTAGTGTGATTAATCCCAATCTAAGGCTTTTTATTCATCGGTTTTTCTTAGTTATTCTGTTTTTAGTTGATCCAAAAATCAAATCATTGTCGAACCGAGTTTTTACCTAGACTAGAAAGTTTAGGTTAGCTTTGATATTTGTAACACAACTCTCTGTGGACACGACCCGTGCTTGTCGGCTAGCTACAACTACGACGTACACTTACGGTATAATATTTCTCTCAACATGCATCCATATTTTTTAATTCATTTGAATCACAGTATGAAAATAAAAATGAGGCCAGTCTATATACAACTCTTGGTCAATATTATTTACTGTATTTTTGTATTTATTTGTTTTGAAAAAGGGATTACTACAATTGACCGGAAGTATGTGCGTTAGTTACCGACCACAGACATTGCTTAACATTTAAACAATGCTTAGCATCCAAAAACCTGAAAGTTATGTAGCCAAAAAGTCTTAAATATCAAGCACATCAACAAGACAAGAACACTAATTATTATGACTAATTATTTTTTGTTAACCTCCTCTTGATCATTTGCACCAATCTTTAACCTAAAATTTCAGCTTTCCAAATTTTACATTATATTAACCTAAAATTATACATTATATGAGTTAGCTAGTTTAATTAATAAAGTATGATGCTATGAATTTGAATTTCACTTAAAATGATCTTATGCTTTACTTTGCACCAAAAACTAGAGAAAAACGGATGAAGCAGAATCCGTAAGATAATGAAGCATGCGCAACAAATTCGAGAAGTTATGCTAGTAAGGTGAAAATTTCATCGTAATTTCCAACATATTTGTAAGTAATCCCATATTCATATAAGTTACAACTGTTTTTTCACTTTTTTTTTTATTCTTGAAACTCTCCCTTTCTTTCGACCAATTATTTATTAAAATATGACTTGAAATTATATATAATAACAACTTTAAACTCCATAACCTTTTCTATAATTTTCACCAACTCAAGTACACCTCTCTTCCTTACGAATTATTATTCACCAACTCAAGTACACCTCTCTTCCTTCCATAACAACCCCCAAATAATGGTCGATTTCTTTCTTTTTATTCACCGAAGTTTCACTCTTCCTCAAATTTAAAACTCTTTTTTGTTTTTTGTTTAATCTTTGGATCCACCTAGCCTTAAATTTTATGCTTTTAAAACTATAACATCTTTTTGTAGAGTTAATTAGCCTAGTGGCAAGCACTCCATACTTTCATCCTCTTCATTAGGGTGAATTTTATACATTTAAACCGATAACTTAACCTATTGGCAAACAATTAATACTTTCATCCTCTTTATCAGGGTTTGAATTTTGAATGAGACTATTTTATTATTGAGTTCATTTATGCCCTTGTAAACAGGATGATTAATATTTGTACTAGATAGTTACATTTTTTTAAAAAAAAATCAGCTATAATCTTTATATCCTTGTAGTTTGATATGAGAATTTTAAAACTTTCCAAAATCGTTTTACTTTTTTTCGAAGCCGAATGTCTAAATATCATACAATAGATTTAAAAGTAACTCAATATAGTAAAATAACAATAAATTAGCTAGGTTGCTACCCTATCTATAAAATAAGAAACAAAATCCACCAACGTTGTAACTACCCCAGCTCATGTCTTTCTTGAAATAGCCACAACTCTAAAATATTGGAAAAAACGTCACACCCAGCTCGCTGTAAAACTAAAGAGATTAAAGCGCCTATGCAAATTGTGGGTAGGACTAATCCTTAATATCATCGACTTTTGACAACATAGTAATTTTTAACTCCACAATTTATACACTTGTATTCATCTTGTAGAAGCTCTCCCGAGACAAAGACCCATCTTTGCATGACATTTATATGCTTTATTTTTAATACACATTTCCTCCTATTTTATTTGCATAGGTTGTTAACCATATTAAGAGTTCGATAAACATAATAAACATTGCCAATAATATGCGTAACTTACTTCGAATAAGTGTTTGAATAACATAGATTATTTAAAATGATGATAAAGATCTTCATAACATAAAACTTATGAACTATATATAAAATAAAAAGTCTTAACTAACATGAATTTTGTGGTACTCTTTTTACTCAAGAGTTGGGTTATTGATATATTCAAATTTTTCTTACTTGTTGTGGTTAAAAACAGTACACAAAGCAAACACGTAACTAAATTGCAAACACATAATTATTGACTTATTATAGGCAAACACATAACTCCAAATCTTAACCATGTGGTTTATTTTTATTAAAGAATATCAAAATTTATCAATGTAATATGATTGGAATGTTAATATACAATATTACTATCGATAGACTAATCATACCGTAGAATACAAATTAGCTTGCTAAATCCCAAAATTAATGTATCTTATGGCATTATTTATTTTGATTCCCCTACTATGAGTATTCAACTAAGATTCACTTTCATGATTTTGGAGACATAACTCAGCTTAGAAGCAACAAAGGAAGATAAAAAATCTAATTCTCGTAGAATAATTCAGATTATTTGAGGAAAAATTAATCATTATTCAACTAATCATATTTAATAAAATATAAAAAATGTTAAATGCTTAACGTAAACAATAAAAATTAATTCTTTTATTTATTCAAATTTAATTATAATCAACATTAATTACTACTATTTGGTATCATATAGTAGATTTCGAGAAGGAAGGGGAGAGGATCTTTTAAAAAAAAAGAAAAATTAGGTGTGATTGTTTGTTTTGTAATTCTCCATACTTAAATTTGAACAAACGCTCAACACAATAAAAACTTTCAACTAAAAATCTAAAAAATTCTATTAATAATTTCTCTTCTACTGGATCTATCTCTCTCTCGCCATTGCAAAATCCAGATTTGTCATTATTCTTCCTGATTAATTAAAATGATGATAAATATCCGATAAAACTTATAAACAATATATCAAATAAAAATCTTAATTAAAATAATTTTTTAAAAAATTTTGAATACTATTAACTGTTTAAAATAATAATAAAAATTTTACAAAATAAAATTTATAAATTACATATAAAATAAAAAATCTTAATTATTAAAAATATTAGACTTGTATAAGTGTAATTGTAAAGATTTTTATAAAATAAAACCCTCCCCTAACTCTCTCTCTGTCTCCCTCATTCTGTCGTTAGCCTCTCCTGGCAGTCCCGATCTACCTCGTTCACACCTCCCTCATTCTCACCTCTCTCTCCGGGCTCCCATTTTCCGGCTCCCTCTCTGCCGTCCCTGGGCTCTCTATCTCCGGCTCTCACTATCCATTTTCCTCGCCGGCTCGTTGTTGCTCTCGTTCTCCGGATACTTCCCGCTCTCTGGTTACCTCTCGCTCTCCGGCTACCTCACGCTTTCCGACTCTCGCTCTGCCATCGCTGGGCTATTTCTCTCCGGCTCTCACTCTCCAGCTTCCGCTCGGGCTCATTCTTGCTCTTGATATCCGGCGCGCTTTTCCTATTCGGCTCCCTCTCGCTCTCTCCATCGTTTTTTAGGTATGTTCAATTGGATCTGAAAATGGCGCCTCTCTCTTCATGGTTTTTGGTATGTTCAATAGTTTCTGGTATGTTCAATAATTATATCTATGTTTTATGTTTTCCAATCCGAGACAAAAAGGTTCAGATGTATGTAATTGTGTGGGCTGGCCATAAAATCGACAATCCCGAATTGTTGCTCTGTGCCTCTACCTCTCGCTGGAAACTTCGTTCTCCCTCCCACGTCTTCTCTCCTTCTACCCGGATTCTAGATTTTGCTTTTGTAAATTGTGAATGTGGATGGAGTTAGATCTGTGGTAACATGTGAATTGATGTGTGAATGGAGTATAGAAGATTCTGTCTCATTATTCTTGGGTGCTTGAATTTCTGCTGCTCATTTACAGATTATAAACAAAAAAAAACTCATTTTACAAATAAATGACTGACGTGAATTGGTAACCCAATCGAAACAAAGGAAAAAAAAGAAATTGGTGACCAAATCGAAACAAATTTATGGGGTGGCTTGATTATTTGCAGAAGATTGATGACCAAGTCCGAAGCTTTACAGCCGTTGTGGAAAAATATTTGCAGAAGTTTCACGTAGTTTTGTGGATGGTATTAGAATTTAGATAAAGAGAGATTAGAGAGGGTAGCAGGTGGGAGAAATGGAGTAATGTGAAGTTGAGAAGGAGATAGTTCAGTGAGAAGAGGGGAAACTGATGTTGGGGGAAGAGAGGGAACTGACGTGAAATAACTGTATGAGTCAATTTTATACCTGTAATTTAAGCTAAAAAAGGAGTGAACATGGTAAATCAAATAACATAGCTAACATAGATTCATCATGAGTGCAATGTAATGCTGTTTAGTCACTGTGTGAAAATTGAGCCAAGCAATGGGAACTCTAAACACCACCTCTCAGACCAAAGGTCGATCCTTTGTTTGGATGAGTTCAATATAGTGGTTTTGGAGAAGAAAACTCGTTAATGTGGGAAATTGATACTGAGGATGTATTATATACTACCTCGTCAAGCACATTTCTTATCCCAAAAATAAAAGAAGCAAAACCTACCTTGTCGACTACATAATATGGTATTCTGGTGCACCTTCATGGTTGCGGTACTCAATGTTGCTATTTGGGTTTGAGCTTGCATGTTATGTCTCTGTCCTTTTCACTTCTCCTAGCCTGTGCCTTGTGTTTAGTGTGTCTAGAAGACTGGTCTTAGCTAGCTAGATAAAAGGTCCATTACCATTATGGAGGATATTGCTATTTTGCTTAAGTCAGCAAGCATGAACTGGCCATCTAATTGAATTACCCTTTCAGCTTTTACTTGATCTGATTTCTGAATTTTGATTTCATCTTGTTGATTGAGATGATTGTGAATACTGTTGTGCTTCTCAATTCCTCTGATGTCTGATGTATACTTAATGAGGTTCAATGAGAGAACATTGTGTACTAGATGATGCATTACCCCGAGTTTTTGAATATGGGGCCGTGTTACTTGAAATTTTTTAAGATTCATGTGATGTTTGGGTTTCAACTACTTGAAGCATTTCAAAGCAATTTGCTCTGTCTCTTTTTCAAGGATTTTCAGGTGTGGAGTCACTGGATGGCCACAGGATCATCGTAGAACTGTGAATCTTTGCTATTATTTCGAGTGATATGTTTTTCATTTTGATTATGAGTCTCAATAATAAAAACAAAGATACAACTCTTGCAGACAATGGGTTTGTGGACACTGCTTGAAGGTTTCCTTCTTTTGCCAACGCATTGGCAATACTTAACGAGGACAGATTCCTTGCTCCGAAGGGTCTAACTTTTGCAGAGGCCACCGCTGGTAGAAGAGGGTCGCTTAAGCAGCAGGCTGTAGGCCTTATTTATGCAGCACAGTACATGAGATTGCCCCTGATTATATTGAATATCATCATAATCGTTGTGAAACTTTTCTCCGGATGATGTAACTGAGAAACAGTTGTCTGTATATTGGCGAAGATGTTGTTGATCGATATGACTACTAGTTTGCTTGTTACTAGCGGAATGCAAAACGCCAAAATCATGTATTAGATGTCATACATTCTATGTCATGTTTGTGGAGTCACAAATGTAGGTGCAGGAATCTATCTGCTAGATGTTGTGCTCAGACTTCTCAGGGATTTCAGAATTAAGGAATGTTTTCGTAACTTCATTATACAAGTACACAGTATAAGTGCCTGCGAAGGAGGATCGAGTGTAGTAGTAGATGAATAATCTAGTCTTGTTCAGAGCTTATCTCCATTACTTCAATGTAGTTTTATTCAGTGAGAAGTATTTTGTTGCAGCATTTGAAACATCCTTTTAAAGGAAACCAATTCATGTACAAGTCTTTAAACAAATTCATATACAAGTATGTGTAATACTTTGGTTCCCATCATAATCCATGGAGCCGGAGTACTTGCAAGCTGCAACCATTTACCAAGGGCAGGTTGGGGTTTTGATTTTTGTATTTGGTTTCAACTTTCATCCGTGTAGTTCTCAAAGTCTCAACAAATAATTTCACGTCTAGTGTTGATTTGTATTAGTTGTGTTGTTGTTTTGACCTACTGAAGAAGAAAACATTATAAACCAAAAAACTATCCATTCATAGGTTGTATTTGTTTCTGCTTAAAGAATGAAGTAGGAAGTTGGAAGGAGTTCAAAGGAATTAGAAGCAATTGGAAGGAGTTCCAAGAAGATATAAGAATTGAAAAAGTAGGAAGTTGGAATGAGTTCGAAGGAATTAGAAGCAATTGGAAGGAGTTCCAAGAAACAAGAATTGAAAAATGTTAGAATTAATGGGAAGGCGCTAGAAAATATTTTAATTTTATTGAATTATTTTTTTGTCAAAGTAGAAAGAGAAGACTTGGAAGTTGTAGTACACCAGCGAAAAGAACAGTTCTTACATAAAGCTCATGGGAATAATGATATATCTGTACTTTGAGCCTATTTGTATAGCCCAAAAACGTGTATGCTGACGTTATGTGTATGCCATTGTGGCCGCATTAGACCCGACAAAACCGACTCGAAACGAACGGATCGATCCGAACGACCCGAAATCCAAACCGAACCGATATCCGAAACACTTGAACCGATTTTGACTCGAAAATCGAAATGAACCGACTCGAACCGAATTGACCCGAAATCTAATAAACTTGATTCCGACCCGAAATATGATTGACCCGAATATGAACCGAACCCAAAATGACTCGAACCAAATCGGTCCCAAACCGATTTAACCCGAATAAAAGTGACCCAACCCACATTGGTTTTGGTGGGTCTCTCGAGATTGACTTTTGTGTTTATAGTGGTACAATTTTTTGGTGGGTACAATTTTGAATCGATTTTGACCCAAAAAGTGACTCGATTACGACCCGAAGTTGACCCGATCCGAAATTAACCCGAACCGAACCCGAAACCGAACTCCGACCCAAACGAGATTGACTCGAAGTTGAACCGAACCAAAACCGAACCAAACCCGAACGAGATCGACCCGAAGTTTACCCGAATCGAAATTGACCCGAACCGAATCCGAACGAGATTGACCCGAAGTCGACTCGGACCGAACTTAACTCGAAGCAAACCCGAAGTGAATGACCCAATTGTCGGGTCTACTAAATATTCATCTATTGTATATTGAACTTGATACTAGTGCACACTAACACACCATATATTTTTATTGTACATTATATATTTTGGATGTTTGATTGGTTTCTCATTATTATTATTATTATTATTATTATTATTATTATTATTATTATTATATGGCACAAAAGTCACCATATTATTGGAAGCTACTTTTTATATGTTTTAATTTATCCATCATTTTTTAGTATTATTCTATTATAATTAATATCTAAAATGATATATGATGTATTATAATGCTCGCCAACTATGATGTTAATGTTCACCAAATATTGTATTAGTGCTTACTAAATACAGTTCAATTGCTCACCAAATAAAATACTAATATTCACTAAATATAATATAACTATTTGTCAAATATAATACTAATCCTTGCTAAATATAGTTTGATTTCTCATCATATATGATACTAATACTCACTAAATATAATGTCAATGTTTACCAAATTTTATAAGGTATTTAATTTAAATCAAGTTTAAATGAACATAATATATTCAACAAAGAGATAAAAAAGAAAATTGGATGAAAATAAACCAACCTCTGGGAAAATTCAATGAAAATAAGTCATCTTTTTTTCTTGGACGTGAACAGATGAGACCGTTATGGGGTATTTTTTGTTCAAACAAGCATCGAGTTTGACTACGTTTGATTCATCGAGAAGCTAATTTGATAGACATAAATGGTCGCTCGTTTTATTTCTTTGACTTGTTTTGAAATCATTAGACATGTCGGACTTAATTTGTCACATTATGCACATATTTTTCCTCCCTCTTGCAAAAGTTAAATCCTCCAAATCGAATAGAATTCCTCTTTTAGCCAAATTAAAAGGAGAAACTACCAAATTTAGTAGATCTGTCATTGAAGTGTTCAAAGCACCATCCACGTCCGCTTCCGATGAGTCAAAGGTGGTCAAACTAGATGGCGGTTAACGAAAAATACCTCTTAAAGGTCATACTCTTCATGTCCAAGAAAAAACAATAGTTTATTTTCATCCAATTGCCAAAGTGTAATACCCGCAATTTTAACGAAAAGCAGTTGTAAAACATGGAATTATTGAGTGTTATTCCGCGAATTTAGGGGGTTGAGTGACCGACTTTATTTACAACTAGACGTATTACTTCGATATTCCTTCGGAAGCCACCTGTAGAATAAACTAAATCAAGGAAATTGCCTCCCTTTTTTCATTTGAGCTAAACTGTTGGGTGATTAGGAATTGTCGTGGCTGGCGTATTAAAATAGGTTAGGATGCGAGTGGTATAAAAAGTACGGAAGGGAAGAGATATGGACTTGTCGTATATGGGCCGGTGATCACTTTAGCTGAATTATGAAGAGATGGGAAAGATAAATTGGGGTCCAATAAGGATCATTAACCAACCCAATTAGGCGGTGGAAAGAGAGGAAAAGAAAGAGGGCTCTGGGGAGAGAAGGAACGAGCGGGAGAAACGAGAGAGAGAGCGCGGAGCCGGAGCAGAGGCCGATGGCCCACCTCAACGGCAAGCGGCCGATGGGCAAAGGGAGAGCGAGGGCTCGGGAAGGCGAAAGGAAAAGAAGCAGAGCAAAGGAAGAAGGGAAGAGGGAGGACCGAGCGCGAGAGAGAGTGAGAGAAGGCGAGCGTTGTGAAGTTCGAAGAGACCGAGGGGTGGCCGGCGACCACCGTAGACCCGTAAAACAGCAGCTAGCGACACGAGCGAAGGGAAGAAAGCGAGAGACCGGGACAGAGCGAGGGCGAAGGAAGGACTCGAAGCGAGGACGAGCGCAAGAGGGTCCGGAGGCCGGAAACCGGGAAAAGTAGCGGCGGCCGGGAGAAGGAACGGCGGCGAGCACACGAGGGTGTAACCGAGGGGAGTGGGGACCAAAGAAAATGGCAAGCCGAACAGGGGAAGCGAGAGGCCGGAACCCAAGCACACGTAGAATACTCAATCCACTTCTTAAACCGTAAAATTCGAGGTAGGTAGTCTTATACTCTAAGCTATTAGTAATTTTGAAACCCAAATGGATTTATTGTGAATGTTGAATGCTTGCTGTGAATATTGAATTTGTTGTGAATTTCGAGCATATGTATTGTAGAATAGACCTAGTCGTTGTTTAAGATTGAAATAGGAGTTTAGAATGGATTTAGAGAATTGAAAGGGCTGAATCGGGACATGAAAGGAGTTGCTTGGGTTAAATAGTGGAATTAAATTGGGAACTTTAAAGAGATTTAGTAGTTACTTAAGGTTGAATTGGAATCCTGCTGATTTTAAAGAGAGTTAGATTGCATAGGTCAAATGAGTAGTATTGAAGTTTCGGTTAGCTATAAAGGATGAAGGAGTTGAGACATGGATATGAATTATGAGTTAATTAAGCCTTAGAGAATTCTTGAACCTGAGGTATTAAGAGCTAATTACGAACATTGGGGAATGATAGGTTGAAGTATAAAGAGGAGTATGAATTCATATTGAGTGATGCACACTTGAGACATGTAAGTGAGAAATGGGTGATTGTGAGATTAATTAAGTTCGAAGTATATTTAAATCCCGAAGGTTGAACTAAACGTGAAGGTAAGTGAAGCTAACGGAAATTGAGTGATAAAAAGTGATTAAGAGTTATATAACTAAGGATGGACGAACAAGAGTCGATTAATAAGAAAGAAACATACAATGGGAGTTAAGGCGAGGAAATGACGAGCTGGGAAGTGTAAGATTAAGGTTGAGTTTAGAATGTATCTAAGTCTTTGAGATGAAATTAAGTTGGAACGTGAACCTAGCAAGAGGAACTTAAGTGATAAAGTGAGATTAGGAGTTATATGGCTGGGTATAAGCAAAGGAAGTTAATTTATAAAGGAGAGATCTAGAATGAGGGATTGAAGTAAAGACAGCGAGTTGTGAGAAGTTGAGACGTGAGCAAACGAAGTGGATTCACTAAGTAGAGATATAGAATGAGGAATTGAAGTAAAGACAGAGAATTGTGAAAAGTTGAACGTTGAATTAGGTGGTATCCGCTTGTGGTTATTGTGGCTTAGAAAATGGAAATTAATCGTACTAGAGTGGTGGATTGAGAAAGGTATAGTCGGAAATAGTTGAGAATGATTCTCTACATTGAATAGTGGCTATTCGTGTTAAGTGATTGCTCTACGTGATGCTCAAAAGTAATCTTGAAAGGAGTTTTGTATTTTATGTAAAATGATCCTTGAATGCAACTTCTTGTGAACTACCTTTAAAACGTGATTCTGTTTTAAAGAAGTAAATCTGATTGAGAAATTGAATTTGGAGGGATGACACATAGTGCTATGCCTTCCAAGTGTGTCAAACTGATTTGAGAAAGTGAATTTATAAAGGTTACAAGTGGCGACATGCCTTCCTTGATATTAAATAGATTGAGAAAGCTGCGAAATGAATGTGATGAATGAATATATGCAAATTGTTTTGAATTTGGAGGGATGGCATGTAGTGCTATACCTTCCAGACGTGTCAAACCGATTTGAGAAAGTAAATTTATAAGGGTGATACGTGGCCTTCCTTGATATTAAATCGATTGAGAAAGTTGTGAAATGAATGTCATAAATGAATATGTGCAAATTGTTTTGAATCGACTGGCTACGGATTGTTTAGCATACCGAAGGGTTCGAACTAGGGGACGCCCGGCTAGAAACTTTCGCGGGAAGGGTTCTAACAGGGATCCTGCAGGTGTCGGGATGCCCGATCTGAGACTTCCTAGAAGATAGGTCCCTAGAGCCTTTTGTTCGGGGTCGCGCCCGAAATAAAGAAATGCTAATTCGAATCCTCGGAAGGCCTAAAATGTTGATTCAATCCCAAAAGAATTGTTCATGAATATGAAACCGTGCTCTTAAGTGATTGAAGAGTTATGATCTTTTCATTGCAAGAGATTTTATTGAAAATATCTAGATTTGTATTATGTTATTATATTTTCACCAATTTCATTATTATGAGTATTATGTGTAAAGAATTTCCATTTTAAGGGTGTAAGACTCCGGTAAGCCCGTGGTTTATTGCTCACCCCCACAAATTTTCCCCTTTTCCCTCCCTAGTGTTGCGAGTACCCTTTCGTAAGCATGATCTACACTTAGCATACTTCGGACTCTTGCCGACTCGCTGATTGTTAACTCGTTGACGCAAGTGGTTGACATGCATTTTTATGTTTTTAAATGTTGTACTTGTAATTTAGTTCATATAGTTATACCCGATGTACCGCAAACCATTTAGATTGTTTTAAGTTTTATCGCATGATTGGTTGGACACCGGCGTGTGGCCGTTGAGTTGTATACTCCGAGCGTGTGGCTCGTTGAGTTATATTATTCTTTTATGCAGGGTTTAAGGCTTTACGTCTATGGGATAGTCCATATTACAAATAGAACTTTGCCGAAATTTTTAAAAATCTCAAATTTCTTTGGGAAACCACCTTTATTACCTCCAAGTTGGGATTAAAGAGCCAAACCGACACTGACAGAGTCTTGGGAGTTCCCGTAAGGAACTCGATGATGTAATACTCCTAGGGGGTGTTACACAAAGGTTGATTTATTTTCATGCAATTTTCTAATAAAAAACTAAGTAAATTATTAGTTCATTCCTATTTCTATGCACTCATTCACAAGAAAAAGAAATAATTAAAATATATAGCTGATGCACACCAAACAAGATTGTAACACCCTAACTTTTTGGAGAAACTATTTACTAAACCAAAAATAAAATTAAGAAAGACTCAATTGGTAGAATGTTATGCTACATGCCTAAAGGGACAAGTAATGTCACTTTTTAACAAAACAAAAAGTAAAGTTTACCATTGACTCATATGAATAATAAAATATGTCGAGATCTACAAGTTTTATACTTAAAACAAAGACAATTGAACACTTATTCCAACTAATAAAGAAAAATTGGATGAAAATAAACTAACTTTTAGGACAATTGAACGAAAATAAGCCATTCTTTTTTCTTGGACGTGAAGAATACGACCTTTAGATGTAATTTTTTTATGTCAAACCAACATTCAGTTTGCCCATCTTTGACTCATCCGAAGCGGACGTGGATGATACTTTTGAGCACTTCAATGACAAATCTAATAGATTTGATGGTTCCTCCTTTCAATTTCAATGAAAGAGGGATTTTTCAGTTTGAGAGATTTAACTTTTGTAAAAGGGAGGAAAATTAAGTGCGTAATGTGACAAATTAAGTCCGACCTATCTACGAGATTTCAAAAGAAGTCAAAAAATAAAACGAGCCACCATTTATGCCTACCAAATTGACTTTCCAATTAATCAAATGTGGTTTAACTCAACGATGGTTCGACAAAAAAATATTCCTTTATAATATTATAGTTATTTGTTATTCTTTATAGTTATATGGATAATTATTTTCTATAACGGATTTGTTTGGGCGGCTATTCAAAAGTTTTCAACGTCGTGGGCAGCGCGAAACTGGTGGAGATGCAAGCATAGGCATTGCTTTGGAACTTGCCAAATTTCAGGGTATGGTGGATTTTATCTTGGAGAGTGATTTACAAGGTCCTGTGAATAGTCCCCGAAGCAGCTTCCTTTTTGATGTCGCTAGATGATATCTGGGGATTGATGGGTGAGTGTCGAGCTCCTAGGAGAGTTACTTAGGTTCGAAGATCGTCTCGCAAACTGGAGTTGGTTGTTAAATTTATTCAAGAAACACAAGATTGTTTTCACCAAGGACCACCATACAGAACGATTCGTCCAAGTGATCGTACATGCCCTTCATCATATACAGCATAATGTTTATCGTCCCTATACTCCTCAGTATCTTGAGTATCAATTTGTTTATAATTCGAGTCCACCACTATAAATTTCCTGCAATATGCATTGTAGATTGCACCCTCGATAGGATAGTGACCATTACCCATTTTTGGTAAAGGCTCATCAGGAGGACCGTAAACTTCTCCACCTACTGCTACATACGATGCTGAATGTGCTAGTCCTGTGAATATCTTTTGTGGCCAAAATCCAATAGGTATGCCTTCTTTTCCAATCTCCAGCCACCAATTTCCATTTTTGGATCCTAATAATATAAAAAACAAATTTATTTGAATCAGAAGACATGATTTTAAAAAATAAATTTACATCTCCCTTTATCAATTTTAAACTCCTTTTATTTTCAGCAGTAATTTATCCCCTTGCTATCTCTAAAGTTCACAAGAGAAAATTTGTACATTAGTGGATCCTCAATATAAAGAAATGAAGAGGGCTACCTGATAAATGAAGTATATAAAGGCAATTATTTCCCCTCCATATATTGATACTCTTGGGAAGACCATATCAATCGGAATATCTTGTCTGACGCTGATAAATCCTGGGCACAGTACATTGAAACAATGGGATTGACCCGCCTGTTGGTAACAATGATTTTAAGTATAATTTGTCAGTCAATATCATATATATATATATATATATATATATATATATATATATATATATATATATATATATAAGTGTTTTTAATTCATTACGTAGATTCATCATGCAACAATTTTGAATTACTCAAATTAAATGAAAATTAATGGAGCAGTGAGAACAATAATGTAAACTTACATCCAGATATTGGAACATCCTTGTGCGATTATCTTTATATAATATTGGATTAACCTTGATTCGTATGAATAAGCAAGTTAGTCAATGTTAAACATGATAAAATTGAATCAATAATATGAGTGTTTGATGTATCATACTGTCATAACAAGTGAATATCAAATCTAAATCTCACTGACAGGTTATCTATCATGTCAGAATTATGGAGTTCAAAAGTGAAACTGAAAATTTTTTTGATGGATCCTTAATTAGGGAAACTACATACATAGATCTGCGTAATCTTCCACTTACCATCCATCCAACTATTATTGCGTCGTTTCCATTTCTTATTATAAATTCTCCAGCTGAGAGTTGAGAGGATGTCACTGATGGATTATGGAGGGAAAGTACACCGCCTACTCCATTATAAATTGCTGTACTTGGATCTGTCCTTGTCTGAGCAATTGCAAACTGGGGGAAAATTTCAACCTCATTAGTATCACAACATGTACTTTCTTTGTCTATAAGGTACCATGCTACTTAATCAATGATATAAAATACCCGATTTAGGGATACTATATAGTACGTAATTTCCTCATATATATTCCTATTTCAATGATACGTCGTATTTTTATTCATTATGTATGTCATCCTAATAGTTGTCTTTGAGTCCGTTAGTACAATATAGGCTAATTTTCCAAGAAAACAATTCATACCAAATATAAGTGCTAATAATTTTGTGAGTTTAGCATGTTTAATCCATCAATCCCAACCAAATCAAGAATAAAATCAATAGCTCTATCAGTATACCCGTGGAAAATGTTAGATAATGACCTAAACTCAAGTTCAAGGCTTGGAACAGTTAGCACGACCCGAGGGACACGAGGACGGTCGTTTCTACCAGACAGAAAAACCCATAGAGAAGCCAACACTTGACATGGCTAGCCCATGTCGGTGGCCACGACTCGTGTTGGCTATGCTACTTCAACTCGCTGCTCGATTTTGTCTCGTTTTTCGTCAATTTCTTGCATTGATTGCTTGGTTTGTGGCTATGTAATTACAGTGGGAGTCAATGTATGAAGGTTAGGGTTGGTTTCCTTTTCTCGTCATAAATAGGGGTTTTGTCCGTCATTGTAATAATCCAATATCAAATATCCAAGAGTGAATATAAGTCGGAGAGAGCCAATTAGAGAGTTCTAGTTAAAGAATGCTATTATGAGGAGTAGCGCTAGCAAAAATCCATCCGACCCGATAGTCCGAATTTGTCCGACCCGAAAAAGATCGGGTCCAATCACAAATTTTTGTCCGAATTTTAATTCCGGACAATCGGTCATGTCCAAATTGAAACTCGAGTCGGGTTCGGGTTTAGACATTCCGATCCAGGTTGTTCGAATTTTGTGACTTATTACAGTTCGAACAATCGGGTTCGGACATTCAAGTTAGGGTATAATGTGAGACCCCGAAATTTAGGTGCTTGCACTGGTAGTGAATTATTAGAATTTTTCCGAGTCGGAATTAGAAACCCGAGAACCGAAACCGAGCTTAGGCTAGCTTATTGGGCCTATTGAAATTGAAGTTGGGCCCAATAGAATAAAAAGGAAAAAGAAAAGGAGGAATGAAGATTGTCTGGCAGTTGAGAAAAGGAGAGTCGGCGGATGATTAAAGCAAGGAGGAAGGGGTCCAATTGGATTAGGCAAGCAAAGCCCATTAGGTGTGATTAGGAGAAGAGGAGAGAGAGGAGACCGAGGGTAAAGAAAAGAACGGGGGAAAGGAGAGACGAGAGGGGAGCGAAAGGAAGCGAGAGGCAAGCGAGAGAGGGAAGGCGCGCAGAGAGAGAAGGAGAGCGAGCGGGAGTGAGGGCAACGCCGAAACCGGCAGCCGGCGGGCACGGCGAGCCCGAGGACGAGCGCCGGACGAAGGAGAAAAGAAAAGGGAAACGAAAGAAAGGAGAAGCAGAGCGAGAGACGAAGTAGAAGCGTAACAAAGCGAGAGCGGGAGAGAGCGCGAGGGGCCGGTGGCCGGTGAGCGCCTGAACGGCGAGGTCGCCGCCGCTGGTGGGCAAGTGAGAGCTCGGGCTTGAGAGGCCGAGCAGAGCAGTAAGAAGAAAGGGGAACGAGAGGACGCCGAGCGTGGAAAGCGAAAGGGACGCCGGAAATCGGCAGCCGGCGAGCGAAAGGAGGATGGGCAGCTGAACCGGGTAGAACCCAGTCGAACCGAGACCGAGAGCGAGAACCGAGAGGAACCAAAGCGAACGAAGGAGCAGGGGTCGGGAAAGAAGGAGGAAAAGGGAACCGAGAGGAAGAAAGGCGTAAGAGAAATCGAAACCCAATCCAAAACCTCGTAGAACCGAATTCTTAGAACCTCTAAGAATTTAAGGTGATTAATCTGAATTCATCCTCCAAAATAAAATGAATTAGGAGGATTGAACATGAATTCGAAGCATGAAATTGGAAACCCTAAGTTAATTGAAGAATCTAGAGGCCTAAATTCACAAAACTAGAAACTCATGAATTGAAAAGCATGTTGCGATTTATGCCTAGTTTATGAATTTAATGATATTTAAGCATTGTTGAGCACGATTATTGAGCTGTGTGATTGAGAATTTAGTGAAGTTAGCTTGAACTGAATTATTGAGAAAAATAAGAGAATTGAATTCATGACTTAAGTGCAGATTTTTCATGAATTAAGCATGTCTGTCTGAATTGTTGCAAAGTCATGTGTAGCTCAAATTTCCTGAAACTTTTACTGCAGCTTCGTGGCGATTTATGAGAATTTCCTGTAAAATTTCGTATGCATTGGATGAGTAGATTAGGAGATATGCAATTTTAAGTGAAAAGGTTCTGTTTTGGGCTAAATCGCATATAAGTGAGTAACTGAATTAAGAACTGAGATTTAAGAAGCTTTACGTCTAGATTAAGAGATATATATCGATTAAGTAAAGTTATAGAACCATATACCACTTATACGCGATAATACGCGATCATGAAAACGATAAGTTCGTTGATTATGAATCCTAGTTGGCATGTTTATGTGATTATGTGTTTATCCTGAATTCATCGATTATAAATGACATAAGCATGCGTATGTGAAATGAATTGATCGTACTTGAGTTGGAACTTACTTATGTGAATTGCTTGTTTTGAAGAAGTTACGCATGAACGTGCTAAGCATGAATTATATGAACTAAGTGTACCTTATGTATAAGTAATAAGAAAATAAGAAATTTAAAGAACTAAAGAAGGGAGAAAGGATTGTGTTATTGATCTTAGACCCCACGAATTAAAGAACCCTCTGAAGCTATGGCCATAGAAGTGTCTCATCAACCCGAAGCCACGAATTGAATTGCTTCCACTAAGAATTGACGATGACGCGTCCTTCGGGGATGGGAGGCCGCCTCGAGGCCACGAATTGTTATGCCTCGAGGCCACGAGTGTATGCCTCCGTGAACCGAGCCCACGAATTGTTTTGGCTCCAAGAACTGGGTCTTTAGAGCGAGTGCATAAATCTTCTTTCCATTCGAAACTAAGAAGACTTAAAAGAAGTACGATATGAAGAAACGAATGATCGTGCATATCGAATAAGAAAGAAAGAACCATTGATTTATGAAATGCATGATTGAACTCAAGAAGAAGAATAAGAAGAAGAATAGCGAATCCCGATTTCATATGAGATGAATACCATAAGAACTAAGATATGATTTACGTGATGAATGATTTGCATGATAAGTGATTCTATGACTTACTTGCGTAGAAAGACGAATGATGCATGTTTAATTGAATTCATGAATAAGTGATGTCATGGTACTTCTCGGTAAGTTGGTAAGTTTAGAATCTCGCATGTTTTAAGCATGTATGATCCGAATCGCATGTTATGAATGAGTTATGAACTTACGTGTGTTTGTTAATGAATTAATGTGCAAAGTGAAACCCGGGGTTGGGTTTGGATTATTCACTGGGCTAGTGAGCTCATGACATCACCAACATTTCAGGTGCGAAGTTAAGACTCCCGGAGTTGCTTTTGGCTATTAGAAGAAGCGAACCATCGGATAGGACTTCTCCGGACTTCTCCGTACTTTATGTTTTTCATGCTTGTAAAGACTGGTTGTATGTGAACTTAAGTTGATTATGAATGTAAGATCCCTATGTGAATACTCCGAGCGTGTGGCTCGTTGAGTTGTGTTGTGTTTCTCCGAGCGTGTGGCTCGTTGAGTTTTAGATTGTGTTTCGTGCGGGGTTAGGGCTTTAAGCCCATGGGTTTAGCCAGTTCTACAGAGGAAACTCTGCCGAAATTTCCAGAAAAACCCTTTGAGAACCTAGAATTACGCTTCCGCCAATCCAAGAAAGGGTTATTAACCCCAAGTTGAGAGAGATCTTAAGCAGCCTTAGGGGTTCCTCTCGGGAACCCCGGCATGTAATACTCCTAGGGTGGGCCTAGGGGTGTTACATATAACTTAGTCCAAAATTTATAAATTTTTCAATAAAATATTCGGAAATTCGGGTTCGAGTTCGTTCACATACAAAATTTCAGTTCAATTTTCAAAAGTTCATATCACAAATTCGGACATTCGGGTTCGGGTTTGGTTCGGTCGAGGCATCCGAATCCGCAATTCGAATAGTGTCCAGGTATTGTGGTTTTTTCCGAATGTCCGAATTATCCGAACCTGATTTTTACCAGCGCTAATGAGGAGATTGGTGTGAGATTGGATATCTCGAGTTTGAGAAGGTCTCGGGGTTTGAGATCATTGTTGCACTATTTCATAATAGTGGATTTGATTCTCGCATTGCTGCCGTAATTTTTCCTTAAGTTAGGTTTTTCACGTTAAATCCTTATCTCATTTTTGTATATCTATTTCCATCTAATTTTTGATATTGTTTCTATTATCCTAAATCGCTTCTACATCATTACTCTAATTTCACCTAACAAGTGGTTTCAGATTGGGGTATAATTTCCTAACAAGTTATATCGAGCCCATATTCTAAAATGACATCTATCACCGAGTTTGATATTGAGAAGTTTGGTGGAAAAATCAGTTTCAGTTTATGGAGAGTCAAGATATCTCATGAAGAGTGGTTTGAAGAAAGCACTTAGGAAGAAGCTTGATTCTATGACCTAGGAGGATTGGGAGGAGTTGGATGAAAAGATACATACTTTGTGAATTTGAGAGTCAAGATGTCTCACAAATCGGGTACTTTGTGAATTTGTTCATAGCAAGTCTACCATGGATTTATTGACAAAGTTGGAGCATATCTATATGATAAAGAGTCTCGTCAACAAGATCAAGCTTAAGGACCGGTTGTTCATGATCGACATGGGTGAAGGTACATCTATTCAAAATCATCTTAATGAGTTTAATTTCATTCTCGTGGACTTAAAGAATTTGGAGGTCAATATAGATGATGATAATACAATTATTCCTCTAATTGTCTCATTGCCCCTTTCATTTAAGTAATTTAAAGAAATTATTCTTTATAGTAATAGCGAAGTATTTTCTTATGAAGATGTCAAGTGTAAATTGTTATCCGAAGAAAAAAATTTGACTTTGAAGTGTGTTATGATAATAAAGTTGAAGGTTTGTTAGTAAGGGGTAATATTAAGAAGGGTTCTAAGTACAAGTTAAGGGAGATTATTATTTCTTTAAGAAACCTGGACATAAGAAATCTAAGAATAAGAAACCTAAGGCTTTATAGGAAAAAGAAAAGAGGAAGACTCTCAGAATTTTAGTGAGGTTAGTTTTGCTATTGCTGATATTGAGTAAGATGGAGATGGTTTGCTTGCTTCTCATAAAAAGGAAATTGATTCTAAATGGGTTTTAGATTCTACATGTAATTTTCATGTGTCCTAACAAAGATTTATTTTCCACATGCAATACTGTTGATTCCGGTATTTTTAATTTAGGGAATGATGTCAAATGCTCTATTGCTAGAATTGGTGAGGTTCATATTAAAACTCATGATGGTGTTGTGAAGACCTTAACCAAGGTTTACCTCTACCACTTATAGAATTTTGAGGTCAATGTAGATGATGAGGATAAAGCTATTCTTTTGATTATCTCTTTGTCTCTTTCATATAAGCAACTTTATAGAATTATACTTTATATTAATAGTGAAGTATTGTGTTATGAAGATGTCGAGTGTAACTTATTATTCAAAGGAAAATTTGACTTTGAAGTGTGTTACGATAATAAAGTTGAAGTCTTGTCAATAAGGGGTAGTACTGAAAAGGGTTCTAAGTACAAGTTTGAAGGTGATCATTATTTCGATAAGAAACCTGAATAGAACAAATTTGAGTGTTGAAAACTTAAGGATTTAAAGGCAAAATCAGAAGAGGAAGACTCTCGGACTTTTTGTGAGGTTGGTTTTTCCATTGCCGATATTGAGTCATATGGTAATGTGTTGCTTGCTTCTCATTAAAAGGGAAGTGATTTTAAATGGGTTTTAGATTCTAGATTTACATTTCATGTGTGTCCTAGCAAAGATTTTTTTTTCCCACATATGATACTGTTGATTATGATGTTGTTAATATTTGGGCAATGATGTCCAACGCTCTATTGCTTGGAATGGTGAAGTTCAAATTAAAACTCATGACGGTGCCATGAAGACCCTAAATAAGGTTCGACATGTTTGGGTGCCCTTGAAGCTAATGGGCTAAGGTATTCAACTGAAGGTGGAGTTTTGAAGATGTCCAAGGGCTCCAAGGTTTTGTTTAAAGGTTTGAGGCTTGAAAGTCTCTACATTCTTTTAGGTTCAACTGTAGGTTCAACAATTTTAGGTAAATCTACGGATGATAGTTTAAGTTGTCTGTTTAATATATGGTTGAATCACCAAAGGAAGAAGTTATTGATGTAGATGAGTCTTATAGCTCAGTCCAAGGGGAGGTTGGATTTAGTGTGTGGTTGCAACTACCCTTCGAGGTAGATCCCTCCGAGGCGCTATCTATTGGGAAGGAGCACTAGGTTGGAGGTGGCGAGCTTGTTTTCAGGATTTCATCCATTTTTTTTTTAATATTGTTAGATAATGGCCCAATATCAAGTTCAAGACGTGGATCAACTAGCACGACTTGAGGGACACCCATTTTGGCTGGACAGAAAAACTCGTAAAGAAGTCGGCACTGGCACGGCCCATGACAACTTCGATCGCTACTCTATTTCGTTTGTTTTTCGTTAGTTTCTTACATTGATTGCTCGGTTTATGGCTATGTAATTGCAGTGGGAGTCAATGTAGGTCCAGGATTAGTTTCCTTTTCTATAAAAAGGGGTTTGTCTATCATTGCAATAATCCAATATCGAATATCCAAGAGTCGATATAAATCGGGAGAGCCAATTGAAGAGTATTATTGTGAGGAAAATAGTGTGAGATTGAGATATCTCGGGTATAAGAAGGTCTTGGGTTTGAGATCATTCTGGTACTCTCTCATAATATAGTGGACTTGTTTGTGCTTATGATGCCCGTGGCTTTTCCCAAGTTGAGTTTTCCACGTCAAATCATTGTCTTCTGTTTATTGATTTCCATATAATTCTTAATATTGTTTTTGACATCCTAAATCGCTTGTGCATTATTGCTCTAATTTCATCTAACAAGTGGTTTTAGAGTGGGGCATAATTTCCTAAAAAAAAAATATAATGTTAACAAAATTTGATGCTCTAAAATAGATGTTAATAAAACCCCTTACATGATTTCTCGGCTGATTAGTGTTGAGTTTGGTTCTTGAAGCATATTCTTCCGTGAATCTAGCAATCTCAATGAATTCATTCTTGTCAAATCTTCTGATGGGAACTGTGCCGCTTGGACAACCTCCACCTGTCAACTTGATGCTATCTAGGATTGTGTCCTTTTCTTCATGAAGAGTTTCGGATTTCATCCATTTAGGAGTAAAGCTAGGCGTCATCTCGTGTTCCCAACATAAATACAAATTTGCCCATCGATTAAACATTGTTCTTTACACTTGTAGTCAAAAAACAACTCTTTAATTATTATTAATTGGATTGAAAAAAGGGTAGATTTTTCTAAGCACAAACCTTAGGGTGAAAACTATGGTTTTTTAAGAGTGGATGATCGAAAGCAGAGTTGTTTGTAAAAGTCCACACAATCATATATATCTCCATATTCTGTCCGCAAATTAAAATATGAAAATAATTAGTAAATTAGAAACTATAATAAATAAATTACTAATAACCAACAAAAAGGGTGGTCTAGTAGAAGGAGATTCAAGTTCTGTAAAATGGCATGGATTCAAATCTCACTAGAGGTATAGGAAAATTTTCCTAATTTCTCTTTTTTGTCCCCCTCCCTCTTCTATGATGTCTCTCACCTAAGATTGTGAGGCGTTCCTATAAGACATGGGCACCCTCAGATGAACTTGCTAACTGTTCTTTTCCGAACTCCCTTTGTCCCTTAATGATCGTCCTGAATCACAATTTTTTTTTGTTCCAAATAACTTCCTTATAAGCTCATCAAATGCAATTTCAACCAATCACAATTTACTATTTCAACGAAACTTATCATCTATTTTTAATTTCTTAAAATCTGTGCTTTTACCATTTAGGAAGAATATTAGAAAAATAATTTATAACTCATAGGACTATCTTTCTAGATAGCCCCGGTTTATGATGAAATTTTCAGTACTGAGTACCCAATCACCAATAATTACCATTGAACGACTTTTAAATTTAAAATGAGCCAAAACTTTTGAATCTATCACTGTATATGCTATCACACCATGTTGATACATATTAAACTTAATATCGCTGAAACAAGAAAAATCTAAGTAATAAAAATACAAAAAAACTAAATAAATCTTACCAAAATGGTCTTAACGCTTGGCTTCTGAAGGAGTTTAAATTGCCTCTCCCAATCAAGACGTTTTTGAGGCGATTGTCGAAGGGCTCTCGTCTTATGACTGTTTAGAATCGACAAGAAAAACACCAAGTAATATGTGAAACTTTTCATGGCCATATTTCCCTCTGACTCACTAAATTGGAGTTTGTATATCTCATAGCTAAAATATGGACAGTTATAAAAGGAGCGATAGGAAGTGAAAAAGTCATGAAAAATTTAATTAAAATTACCAAAATTGATGATATTTCTAAAAAAATGTTTACTTCCACAATTGCTATCCTTTCAATTAATGGGTGGATCCATGTAATTAATGCTTTTTCACTAGGCAATGTTGGACAACTTTGCTTTTATTTTGTCCATACATATATACATTTTCAAGTCAATTAATATAAAACTTTAATGGTATTGTAATATACCTTTTTGCGTCCAAAAATCTACCTTTAAACTTATGGACTTTATATTGCAAAATATCACATAGATTTTGGACGCAGACTTTTTTTTTTTATTTTTTAAAAACGAAAACGTTTGCAATTTCCTTTAACAAGTGTGTATGAACAAAAAACAATCACTAAACACACAATTGTGACTCACCTTCTGGGAATGGTTGCCACAATTGCTTTGTGGTTAAGTAATCCTTCTATCATCATCCTATCAATATTCTTTACTTTGTGTAATATTGCACTCGCACAATCTAATCTGTATATCCCTTTTGATTTTTTCCAGCCAACCGCTCCACCTGATCACGCCCTCTCGTGAAAACTCGCTTGCATCTTTCAATCCATATATGATATACACTTGTCGAGTATATTGCATACACTACTCTCCTTTTAAGCTTGAACTCTCTTTTTGTAGTACCCTTTTAGCCCATTGAGCTTCAGCCATCCCAATACCCGTCCAAGAGCAAATTAATTGTTTAACTCCCTACCAATATGAGCACTCAAAAAATAGATAGGAACTATTTTCATCCTCGCTTTTTCAAAAAGGCACTTTGAATAAGGTATATTAAAACCCAATCTACGCAATATGTGCCTTGTTAGCAACCTTTCTTTCGAAGCAACCAGAATATAAAAGTGTGTTTAGGTTTTGCTATAGGAGACTATACCATTCTTTTGTAAATGAAGGTGTCTCCTCGTCCTTTCAGCCGATCATAACTAGCTTTGATAGTATATTCTTTTCTAGTAACCTCTTGCCACAACCCTCTCGCGTAAGCGTGCCTTAACTTTTCTTTTGTTTTGTTCAATTTGTTCCAATACCAACAAAGAATAGATGTGGGTTGATAATGTCAGAAATCTACATTTTACAAATAGACTCCATGTACCCACATGACCCAAAGGGAGTAAGCTTTTCTTGTGATAGCTCATATAAGTTGCCCCACATATGTTACATTCCGGGTTCTGCAAAGCATTTGATGTTTATTCCCGCCTCCTTCTTAGGAGTACAAATAGTGGTCCAAGACACTAAGGAAAATCATGTATTATCCTTATGTCCCCAAACAAAGTGTGTGCATACTTGTTCTATTTACTTGAGAACAACTTGAGGAAGTATGAAAATTGAAGCCCAATAAGTGATCATTGACAAAAGCAAGGAATTAATGATATGCACCTTTGCAACATAAGGAAAAATGCCTGGTGGCTATGGTTTGAAGTTTGCTTTTACCTTTTTCAACAAGTTTTTGACATTCTGCTACACTCCACCCACTTTGTTGGTGAAAGAGGCATCCCAAGATATTTCATGGAGAAGTCTCCCAAAGCAAGTTTTATGAGTTGCACAATCTTTTGTTCAACAACCGAAGGTACCCATTGAAGTAGATATGGGATTTACCTCTGTTGGCTTTTAGGCCGCATTACTGTGAGAAATGGTCAAAACCATTTACTATTAAGCCTACTGTGCTTTCATTACCTTTACAAAAATCATCAAGACATTCGCAAAGCAAAGAGTAACCAAATTCAGCTTCAGAGGATAGTATCTAAACTTGGGATTATATATCCGCATTTGAAGACTTTTAGTTAGATACTCCATTAGCACCACAAACAATAAAGGGGATAATGGATCCTTTTACCTAATTCTTTTTGCCTCGGAGAAACACCCAAAATCTCCCAATTCAATGAAATTGAAAATTTTGCAGGACTAACACATTGCATAACCCAACTAATGAAGGTTGGAGGAAATTTGAAAGCTTTTAAGATGTATCTTAAACCAGCACCAGAAATTGAATGATAAGCTTTTTGCAAATCAACCTTTAGCAAGCATCTAGGAGAAACATGTTTTTTTTCCTATATAGATGAATCAAGTCTTGGTTGATGAGGAAGTTCTCAATTATGCTCCTCCTTTCAACAAAAGCCCATTGGTTTTCATTCACAAGCACATGCAGTCTTCCTTTTGAGTCTATCACAAAGCATTTTTATAATGCATTTATAAAGTATATTACAACATGCTATAGGTCTAAATTCAGTCTGTAGAGATATGATCACTCACTTTAGGTATGAGAGTGATAATTGTGTTGTTTTGTTGTGGTAATAAAGTACCAACTTGAAAGAATTCCAAAATTGTTGTAGTAACATCTTCTCTAATGATTGCCCAAGACTTCTTAAAGAAGTCGCTTCCACACCCATTAGCCCCTAGGCTCTTGGTTTCTCCTATAGCAAATGTAAGTTGCAGAAAAGCTATTTGATGTGTCACTTCAAGGACAAGGTCCATTTGAATCACTTTAAGATCTGATTTTAAACTTGCAGGTGATTTCATGCCCAAGTAACTCTTTATAAAAGTCAACAAAGATAATTTGAATCCTTTCCACATCAGTCTAGGTGCAACCATTGGTATCCATAATAGTAATCATACTATTCTGATATTACCTTTGTTTAATAGCAGAATAGACTAATTTTATATTATGGTCTCTATGCTGAATCCAATCACACTTACTCTTTTGTTGCAAGAAAGAAATTTCAGCAACCATCTTTGAGTTGAAAACCTGTAAAGCTTGTCTTTCTTGTCTATGTAACTCGAGATTAAAGGGGTATAGTTATAGCCTCACATGCAAATTATGCAATGCTAATAGAGATTGTTCTACTTCATCACCAAGTACAACCAAATTCAGTTTTGTTTAATATCCTAAACTTATATTGGAGTATCCTAAGCTTCTTGCAAACTTGCTGCATTTTGTTACCATATACTTCCTTTGCCCAAATATCAATAATAATCCCTTCAAAGTTTGCTGAAGAACCCCACATATTAAAGAAAATGAATTTGCCTTTTCTCTTCCTTTGCTTCCCATTTAATTGCACAAATATTAGTGTGTGATCCGATATATCCTATGTTAAAAATTGTTCAGTGTGAAGCACCATAATTCTCAATCTAAGATTCATTCCGAAATGCCCAATCTATTTTTGAGTATACTCTTGTACCATCCATGTGTTTGTTACACTAAGTATATTTTTGTTAATCGATTTCAATTCCATCAGCGCACATTCCTTTAAGCAATTATGAAAATCAATGAAATCGGAAGGCTGAGTAGGTATACCCCCAATCTTGTTGTCCGCATTCAGAACATTATTAAAATCTCCAATAGCTAGCTATGGTTCCCTTCCTATAGGTCTTAAAGCCCCCAGCATCATGCCGTAACATGTTTCGTTGTCATGAAAGCCATAAATGACAGTTATAGTCATTGGTGTCATACCCTACATATGTACCAAACAATGTATGTACTAAGCATTTAGTTTGAGTATGGATATAGTTACAAATCTTTCATCCCAAAATAGCCAAATTCTCCCCTTGGATGTTCGGAATTGTTGTGCACATTATTCCATCCATTCCATCCTTTACATATATTATCATAGACTTTTTGAATACTTTGTGTCTTTACCTTTGTTTATAGTAGGCCCCAAAACCAAACACCCTTATTTATGCAAAAGGTAGAGACAACATTTTACTTATTAGGATTGTTAAGCCATCGAACATTCGAAACTAGTAAGCTACTCATTTTCTATGGGGGTGTCAATCACCGTCATGTCATTAAGAACCATATCTCGCTTGGTTTGGGATTTTTAGGATGCTATTCCTTAGAGTAACATTACCTTCTTCCAAGATTTCAATTGGTTATGGTTGAGCATCAACTTCTTTTATTTGTTTTTCCGAGATGGGAGGAGCAAAGTTCTTCCCTCTCCATAATCAAGTACATTCCTTCTTTTAGCATTGTTCAGCAGAATGGCCATAACCATTACAACTTTTACACTTCACAGGTTTCCATTCCAACTCCACCTTTTACTCAAGTGCTACTCCATACTTGTTTTCAAAGAAAATTTTATCCAACAATGTTTAAGTTACCTCCACCTTAATGAGCATTCTTTTAAAGGTTATACGTGAACTCATTTCAGTAATCCGATATGTTATAATTGGGTTCCCGATGAGATTTCCTATCTTGCTTAGTGATTGTTGCCACTAATATTTGAGATCCAAACATGGGAGTTGTACCCACTCGGGGACTTTGCTCACTTTATTCTTGAAATTTTCATACTCCGGACACCAAGGTGTTATCACCAAAGGCTTGCTGTCAACAGATTGCAAGACCTCATCCCATTTTTCCAAGTGATGCAAATCGAACTACAAAAATCCCATTATTCAAAGAACTATCTTTTCCTTATCAAATTTCTTCCCCCAAATCCTCTCAAAGGAACCCTTCATAACAATGAAATAGGGTTGCCACCTATTACAAAATAGGTTAAAGTCAACTACCAATTCTCTATCTTTCCTTTAACAACCTTATGAACAATTTTTCCAATGATAACTCGATCGATTTTTGAAAAGACTCGCAACACCTTTAAGTTGATAAAAAAAAAAATCATCAATCCTAATGAGAGGATACTTATTCTTGATAATAATCTTATTCAACCTCCGGTAATGAATACATAAACTCATACTCCCATCCTTCTTTTTAACAAAAAGTGTCGGGGCTCCCCATGCTGATATACTACACCTAATGAACCTTTTCTCCAAAAGTTCCTCCAACTCGCACCTTTAGTTCCATTAATTCTGCAGGGGCCATGTGTTAAACCTCGTTTTTATCGATTTTTAAGGCATTATTTAACCCAATTCCGTGATGATTTCAAGTTATATTTATTCGGTTTTGGGTTAGATTTCGCTCATTTTCTCTTTATCGTCACCTAAGCTCGTAAATATCTTTATTACGGGTTTTTGGGGTTAAATTAGAGAGATTCGAGGCAAATGTGATGAAGAGCGATGAAGAGGAGAGTCCGAGCCTAAAAGGAGGCAAGAAAGAAGCCTAAAACTCATCAAGTGAAGTTGCACGGCCAATCGTGCAAAGCCGCACAACCGTGCGGATCATCGAGCGAAGAGCTCGAAGTCAAGGAAGGCCGCACAACCACCTGTGCACACCTTGCACGGCCGTGCGAGAAGTTATGAAAGTTGAAGTCGCGCACGGCCTACCGTGCCAAAGTTGCATGGCCCGTGCAAGAGAGGCGAAGGTTCGGGCATTTCGCACGGCCTACCGTGCGTAACTTGCACGGCTATGCGAAAATCCCGCACGGCCGTGCGACACTCGTTTCGGCGACTTTATAAGCGATTTTTGTTTAGTCTTTTTTGCAGTTCTTTTCTCCATCAATTTTTAGGGTTACTAGGGTAGTTTCTGTTCCCATTTCCTCGCTGACCTATCATGCAACAGGTACGCCGTTAGAGTGAGTGCGCTTTACTTTTTAAAAAATGCAAAAGTAAAGGCAGATCTAGCCGTCAAATCCTTTTAGGTTAAGTTTAAGATTTTGAATTTTTGAAGATTAATTTGAATTCAAGCATTCGGATTTCTTTTCGGTAATTCTTAATTCTCTCTCTTTATGTTTGCTCTTTGCGATTTCTCTATAGTCTTCATGTTTATATCCATTGAATCTTGTCAATTTTTTAGTATCATGTTTAGGGGCTAATTTCTCCACTTAGGTTGGGATTGATCCCTATTATGCATTGATAATCATGAATTGAGTACCAATTGAATTCTTCTATGCTTGTTAGGTTAGAATTCACTTCACTCATCACTTTTTCATTGATTGACTCGAAAGAGGACTCATATGCTTTTATTAGGGTTTTGTGAACTTCGAGAGATGAAAACTTACCTAGAATGATGTTGTGAACGATTAGAACTTTGATATGAAAATAATTAAGGTTTTAATCGGGGTTGTGAGATGCATTCATTGTGATTTTGCTCTTTATTAATCCCACGAAAATAGGTGATTAGATTGTGCAAGATTAGTCTTTGAACTTCAAAAGTAGGCAAAGATAGGTTTAATTTGGTGTCTCCCCTTCTAAACTGCTAGCATAGGCAAATCTTAAGCGGTATTCGATGTTGATTTCAGACATATTAGTGTGATTAATCCCAATCTAAGGCTTGTTATTCATTGATCTCTCTTCGTTATTTTGTTATTAGTTGAATCCGAAAACCAAATTACTGTCGAACCGAGCTTTACCTAAATTAGAGTTTTTAGGTCGATTTAGTATTTGAAAATGAGTTCCTCGTGGACACGACCCGTACTCGCCGGTTCCTAACTACAGCTACACCGTGCGCTTACGGTATTATTTCTCAACACCATGCGATATGGGGCCTTGGTTATGGGGGTTGCATGAGAAACTAAGTCCACCTCAAATTGTACTTCTCTATTTGAAGGTACACTAGGTAGATCATCGGGAAATACTTCAAGGAAATCTTTTACAATAGGTATTTCCCCAAAAATGGACTTTTGTTTGGAAGTGTTGATTATTTCACAAAGAAATCATTCACATCCTTTCCTAATCATCTTCCATACTTTCATTATAGACACTATAGGTATTTTCATTTGAGCTACATCCCCATGGACTACTATTTTCCCTCCTGAAGGACTCTTAAGGCTAACCTTTCGATCCTTACAATTTATTTTGGCCTCATACTTTGACAACCAATCTATTCCTAAAATTGCATCAAAGTCAACTAACTCAAACCCAATTAATTCACACCTAAGAGTCTATTTTTCCTATGGTTATGGCACAGCTTGGATATGACTTTGAGCATAACACATTTTTGCCATCGGGTAAATTCAATGATAAGCTTTCAAAGGTCAATCTAGGGCTAAGACCCAGTTTAGCAACTAGCTTAATGGATATAAATGTATATGTAGCACCCAAATCAAATGATACAAGGATAGAAACATCATTAATAGTTAGGGTGTTAGGAACAACCATACCCGAATTTTTCGCCTCCTTATGGGTGATATTATAAACTTTACCACTCATGTTGACCTTTATTGTAGTCCCTTCTTGTATGCCACCATAGGACTCCTTCTTTGGTTCCTTCTTCTTTGCAGTTAGGCAGCTGGCAACCATGTGTTCAGAATCGCCACACTGTAAGCATAAAATTTCGAGGGCAATTCTCCACTGGGTGATTTTTGAACCCACAATAGGTACATGGCGATCCGTTATTACGTTTAACCTTCTTCAGTGGTGGTTTTACATCCTTGCCTAGGTATAGCCTCTTATTCCTGTTGTCATCTTGAGGTTTTGGCTTGTGTTCTAGGCTTCTCTTCTTCTACTTACTTGATTGTCCATCTTTTTGATAATTGCAATTCACCATGTGATTTACACTTTTCACATGGGTAGTTCTACTGTACAAGTCGTGATAAGTTTGGGCCGGAAAAATGGCTAGTTGTTTGTGTAATTCAAGATCAAGCCCATTCTCTAACCAATCCATTCTCTTTTTATCATTTGGTATCAATTCAGGAGAAAATCTTGTCTATTCCATGAATTTTGCAGCATACTCAACTACACTCGTTCTTCCTTGCCTTAAACTCACAAATTCTCTTTCTTTTTCCTTCCTTAGAAAATCAGGATAAAACTTACCCCTCAAATTCTCTTTTAGTTTTTCCCAATCATAGCCTTCCTCATTCAACTTGCCTTTCTAGGTATCCCACCACAAATCAGCTTGACCGAGTGAAATAGTAGCTTGCAATCACCGCTTGATGATCATCGAGACACTTAATTGGTAAAATTTTTTTATCAAAAGCCTTAATCTAATTCTCAAATACTAGTGGATCAGTTTTACTATCATATTTTGGGAGATTGTGGGAGCCTATTCATTGAAATACTTTAGAAGTTGAATCTTCTTCTTTTTCTTGACTTTCATTGGTAAGAAACTTGTCTATTACAAACGCCATGGTATTTTCAGTCTAGTTTAGAAATATCATCATCACTAAATTCGGGTTTCCTTTGGTAGTATTGGGAGTATCCAAGATAAAAAGCTCATCAATAGACATCCTAAAAATAATCAATAATATTTATTTCATTGATATAAATGAAGCATTACAAACTTATAAATACGATGTTTAAGATGTAATAATACTGAAAGGAAGAATATAAAATAAGGTAAGACTACCCTATGTGTCTATTACACTTATTAAAATATCAAGAGATGACACCGGTTGTCAATACTTAAAACATAACCTCTAATCTATAATGTAGATGGAAGTGTCAGTTGACTCTAAATAAACTCAATGTAATTCTTTTTTGTGGAGAGATGAATGGGAGGTAACTTGGTTTAGAACTTCTGTTGCAACGGCAACGACCGGGTCCCGACCCATAAGGGTCTTCAAGGTGGCACTTTCTTGTGCTTGAAGGGGCATCGGGAACTTGGGTTTGGGGTGGGATACTTAATGGAGGTATCCTAAACATCCCTACTCCACAAACAGACCCTCATGTTATATTGAATAATTATTTCGGCTATGGCTACAAAGGGCATTTATCTTCGAAAAGAGGCATAATGCCTCATTGAGTTTGTGAAAAGGTCATAATACTCCAATTTGATCCAATTTCACTTTGGGTGATTGGGAAGGATTTGATTAAGTACGCAGCTTGGTTCAAAGAGTCACCCAAAGGATCTATGCTATAGTGAACTATAGGGTTAAATCCCTCCAAAGATCCAAAATGACCTCTAATGCATGAACCATCTAAGAAAAACAAGAAAGCAAATAAAACACATCAAGCAAATAGAATCTTAAAAAAATTATATATATATATAACTATATATATATATATATATATATATATCCTCCCTTAAGCCCCCTCGATGTTTTTTAATTAATTTATACATACCTATATTTATTTTGACAAACCTAGGCTCCGATAACGACTGCAACACCCTAAAATTTCTTATAAACTTTTCTTATAAAACTTAAAAGGAAAAAAATAGTTAATTTTTCTTCAAGGTAGGTAGATAATTTACGGTGTTAAGCCACATGTTTAAGACATATAAGGCCAGTACTCTAATTGATAAGTAAGAGATAAAATGTCATAAATATTGAAATGAAAAGAAAATAAAATAAAAATAAAGTTATTGTACAAATGACATCTAACATTATTTCTAAGTGGTCAATATCTAAGTAACGAAATGTAGGAAAAGGAAAAGAAAAGTGACCTTCTAGGTGGTCGTTCCAAACTCTTTATTAGCCCCATATCTACTTATTTGCTACCCGAAAACAATAAAAAAAAAACAAGAATGTAAATAAAATTCTCAGTACTAAACACTCAACTATACAAAACAATCTTTAAAAATAATTTTCTTAAAGAAAAACAATGTTAAAGAAAAATAATCCATTAAAACTTTGATATGCCTTGGTGCTTCCTTCTTGAAGGTTTGATGAACGATGAACAATGTGTATGCTTTCAATAAGGTGATCACCCAGTCAATATCATTGTGTAATGGTTCAATGAAGCCAAAAACACTTTGATACACTAGTACACATAAATATTTTTTTTTTTTGTAGTGGAAAGATAGATTGGGAGAAGAGATGGACATGCTTCATACCTTTTAGGATTTGTAAGTAACCTTCTAAGAGGTCGAGAACTAAATTAAGATAAGGATAGAGTGACATTAGAAATGAGGTGTCTCTTCCAACTAGTTAAGGGAGTATTTATAGGGGATTTGGAGTTGAAAATTTTAATAGTGTACTCACGCAAAAGTCTCCATTTAAAGTGTAAAATTAAACCATAAGGTTTATAATGGATATTAATCATTTTCTAAAGAACCTTAACCTTTGAGTGACCTTCATGAATCTAGCCATAATCCTTGTAAAAATCATTACCATGTGACATTTAGAATTTTTCATATGCCAATTACCATTAAACAGACTATTAATACTAACTAATAATAATAATAATAATAATAATAATAATAATAATAATAATAATAATAACAATAATAACAATAATATCAATATAATAATAACTAAAAGTAAAATGTTTTTATTTATTTTTTATTTTATTTTTTTCGGTTGTTACATTATTACATAATACCCAAATGCCACTCGAGTGATTAACTGGGTAATGTAGTAAAAACAATTCAAACCTAAGGAAGGCAGGAGGCGCATGGTGGTCTCCTCCGAAACCAAAGTTTCAATAAGAAATAGCAAATTCGATCGATGGATTGTAGACAATAATGTAACTTCTTCATAAATTTGGTGTTTTTTAACACCTCGTACATTCTAAGCTATAATTTTCATAGATTAATTCATTCAATAAATAAAGTGTAACCTCTAACTAGTGAAATGCCCAAAATAATCCCAAAAACAAAAGAAATAAACCAACAAGATCCAAACCTCCCTAGAGGAGAGTACAGTCGGAAGAAATAAAAATAATTCATGTGTTCAATGCATGAAAATATGTCCTCCAACCAATTATATAATTAGAAACAAGTTGGATATGCCAACTGAAGTGCGTCCTTAAATGAAAAAAGGGAGTCAGGAATGGTCCAACCAAAAGGTCCAATTTACCAAAAAGTATTCAATAGCTGTGCTTGTGAAAGTTGTAGCTGCACTGCGGTTATGCAAGTAGGTATATTGTAACTCGTTTATAAATGCATGGTACCTGTATAAATAATTTAATTGTGTGTTTGGTAAATATATGTCTTATTTACTTTATTTTATTAATTAAATAATTTTTATTTCATCATTATATTAATTTTTGACATAAGTTATACGAGACTTTATTTTGATAAAAATGTTTTTTATCTTTTTGGAAGAATGGATGGGTAAGATATCTCATCTTTTAACGATTTTGCCTCGATACAATAAGAGCAAAAATTTATTTTTTCTCATTTAAAAAAATTGAATACTACCAAGTAGAGAAAAATATAAAAAATAATAATATAATAAAAAAATAAAATATAGGACATAAAAAGGAAATAGAAATATAAAAAAATAACTTTTAAGGAAAATAAATATAAGAAAATGATAATAAAATTGAAATAAAAAATTGTTAAAAAAAGAATCATAACTTTCCCTATAAGTTGATGGATAAGTTGCATTTCATCAACTTCCTCAATTTATGGAAGTTAACTTTTATGGCAATTAACTTTATAAAAAGTTTCTTTACCAAACATCATAATTAGAGAAAGTTTATTAAAATTTTAGAAAAACTTACCAAAAAGTTATACCAAATGCAGCCAAGTATCCATTTGTCTAATAAAAATAGTGTCCAATATGCCACAATTGATAAAAATAATATTGATCTAGCTTACAGCTACGTAATTTAAGTACAAAAAGATGGCCCATAAGAGCAAAAGGCTTTTACAAGCAATACACTAGAGCCTCCAGTTTCTTAACTTCTTGTCAAAGAAGTGAGCCCAAAAACGTTGGAGAGGTAAGACATAAATTACATTTAGTTCAAACAAAAATACACAATTGGGCTCGGAACACAAACTCAAAAAACACAATTAGCAACCAATAAAACAATCTGTTGAGATGATATATTTGTCAAGCCACACGGCCGATGAAGCCACAACCCCTAAAAGAGTAAAAATCAGCGTTGACATATGAGATTGGATCACTATAAAGTGAGATCGAATGTAACTTCATGACAATCAACCGAACCGTGAGGAAGAAATCCAACAAACATAAGAAAATCTAACCCCAAGCAACGAAACCCCCATCCAAAAGTTGCAAGTATTAAATTTTCTAAACCAAGTATAATAATCCATTCAAAAACGCTTTGCCCGTAACAAAATAAACTAAATCTCGGCTACACCCTAGGCGATGATTAAAACTTCCCCAAAACCCAGCCCATAACTCCTGGAATTACACTATAAAACGGGCCTAATTTCGGCGATTATCTTTCGACTATTATTATCTCAGCGTCTATGGAAAAATTCGCGGAAGCCCAAAATTTTGTGGCCTTTTGCCATCAACAGCAATTTGATGTGAAAAAGCGCGGGCTTGACTCGATAAAAAAAACTAGTAGGCACCTTAAATTTTAGGCCATCTATTTTTTGGACCCAAAGTTATCAAAAATTAAACTAAGGCGCCTTAAATAATTGGGCCAACTATTTCCTGGGTCCATTTCAGGCCTAAGTTTGAACGGAGTTGTGAAAAGTCTAAAATAACCTTCTTTAATCGCGGGAAGAGGAGAATTAACTCCACCATAACACGGCTCATCGCTGTCTGTCATGTCTCCGATACTCTCGATCAATCTCTGTCTGTCTCTCTTTCTCTCCCCTCTCCTCCACCCCCAATTCTTCAACTCCGATCTGCAACTCGCTTTTAGAGGAAGAATCATCCTCCATATATGAAAATAGGAGATGAAGATGAAGGTAGAAGAAACGGAGGTAGAAGAAAAGGAGGCCGAAAATGGTAAGTGGTAGAAGTTTCTTAATTTTTTGCTTTGATTTCATTTTAGGGTTAAATTTGGGGGTTTCTCTTGAAAAAATAAATTTTATACCATAATTTTGTGAAATAATCTTTGAATGGAGAAATCTACTTCGACAATTTAAAGTTTTGCACAAAATTTGGCGTTTTGCATGAGAACTTTGTCCGATACAATTTTGTAGGGTTTTTTAATGTTTGATTATCGGTGTTTAATTTTTTAGCTGATGATGATTTGTGGAGTTGCTTGGGTTCGTTTTGAGTAATTTTTGTTTTTGTTTTTGTTAATCCCGCTTTGTTGTGTTAAAACAGGGACTGAAATTGTGAAATTGAAGGTTTATTTTAAGGGTAAAGTCATAGAGGTTCCTAGGGTCAACCTTGATGAGTATAATAGCACCGAGTTATATAAGGATGTTAGATATTGGTGTGGGAAGTATGGTGTAGAGTTCCCCAAGTATGTTGGGTTTGAGTGGCATCCCACAAAAAGAGTTAAGCAAAGAATGGCAAGTGAACACCGATAGTGAGTGGATTGCATTAGTGAAGTCTTGGTGTTCGAAATTTGTTTCCTTTCTATAGGTGCTTGGTTCCATGCATACTTTTATATTGCGGCAAATGCCTATGCCCCTTTTGTGCATCTCAAGGCCATGGAAAAATTAAGAAGCAAGATCCAACTGCATACCATTGGCTTAGAGACAAGTGAGCCACTAGAGTTATGGGCTAGATTTAAGTTTGATGTGAACTTGAAGTGTGAGGATAATACTAATAACTTCGTAGAGAGTTTTAATCATGCCATTCTGAAGTTTAGAGGACTCGCCTTGCCTGTCCATACTTGAGGAAATCAGGAAGTTAATTGGTCATAGGTTTGTGACAAGGTATGAAAAGGCACAAAATTGGCAAGGTAAGTCTGGTGCCTTTTGTTGAGAGGAAGTTGAGAGAGGTAGAGGTGGATATTAGGAATTGTTCAAGCATACTTCATGCAGGAAATGGAGAATTTGATGTAAAAGAGGGACAAACCAACTTCACAGCTTAGGCTGAATGATAAATTCTCGTGGACCGTAAAAAGTGGCAAAGATACAGGAATCCCTTATAAACATGCAAAGAAGGTGCATTGCAAGGATGAAACACTCATTAGATGATTATGTGGAGGACTGTTACAAGTATAGAAACATACCAAAACCTCTACAACCACATCATTCATCCTATTGTTGATCCTTCTATGTGGGAAGATAGGGACCCGCCCGAGTTAGATCCCCATCGACATCAAGTTAAGCCTGGCGAAGCGAGCGTAACACAAGAGAAGAGAGACGTAACCTTATCCCGAGCATGATTTTCAACTCCTACATAAAGTGCAAGGGTTTGGCACCACCAGGTAAAATTCATGTTTTTTCCCTTTCATAAGTGTTTCACAAACTGCAAATATTAATTTTTTTAACTCGACTTTGCTACACAGGTGTACTAAATACTTTAGGCTTGGACACAATTCTCGTACTTATGGGAAGCCAAGGGATGAATTTGGAAGATTATTGAGGAAGAGAAAAAGGCAACCTAAAAATAAGGAGCCAAAACCTTGTGGCAAGCCAAGGAAAACTCAAACAAGCACAACTCTTCCTCCTTCCGCCTCTCGCTCCCTCTACTTCTACTCAAGCCAAGGGAAAGTCATCCAAAGCCCATGGCAAGGCAATGAATCTGTAGTCTCCATGTGCTCCTTCCGCAACCGCTTCCTCCACTTCTGCTCCCCTACATCTCCTCCCTTTGCCTATGTTCCCCTACATCTCCTCCATCTACCTCTAATCCATTATCAAGTCCTCGACTCATCAAAAGTGGAAGTGCATTGTGGTTTACATCTTGATCTATGTTGTTGGAAGATTATGTACTCAAATTTGTGGGAATATTATGTCATTAAGACTGTTTTTTTATTCTTCTTTTGGTGTTGTAATATGTTGTTGGAAGACTATGTGATGAACTACTTTGTAGGTTAAGAACTTGTAATATGTTGTGTTCACAAATAGATTTTACCTTATTTTGGTGTTACAATGCTAATTAAATTATCTTTTCATTCAAAGTGTCAAGTACATTTGAGTAAATTACAAGCCTCATGAACCATCATACTTGTTTAAACAAAGGCCGCCAATACGTCAAAATATACAAAGTGTAGTTGACAAGAGCCAATTCTAACATATCAATAACAAAGGCTACCAATTTTAATAAACGTAACATAATCACTAATATTATAAATTTCCTTATCATAACAATCAAACAACAAGGATAAATCCAACAACTACAATCAGTCCAATTAATAACATGATAACAATGCTCAAACCCTTCTCGATCAACAAAAATATGATTCTTAGTTGTCGTAACTCGTTCTTGATTTCACCGAGCAAGCTAATAATAGTCCTATCACACTCCTCACCAATATTTGGATCTACCAATTTGATGAACTTTTCACATCTTATGCACTTCAAGTATTCCCTTCCCGGATTTTCCCTTGAATGTGAAACCCTCCTTTTTCCCACCGTGATGACATCTTGGGCATACCCCATCATTGTTCCGATTATATGCATTGCTCCTTGAAGATGATATGCCTTCCATTTTTACCAACCGCCACAGTAAAAAAAAAACCCCCACAATCCTCAAGCCCAAAAATTAGAAAATTTTTTCCAAATTGTGAAATTCCACAAACAAATAAGTGGATACCATACAAGTAGGGGAAGAAATACAACAATAGCAATGAATAAGGGTTGCTCCTTCTACAAAGGAGTGAAGAGTAATTAGGGATAAAGACACAGAGGAAGAACTCCGAAAGGTGAAGAAGGAAGAGAAAGTATCAAGCTTCACAAACCAAGCTTCAAATACGCCATCTTCTTCAAACCGAAGATGGAAAAACAGAGGAGAGAGAAAATTGAAGGACAAAACTCATGGAGATAGAGGTTGAGGGAGATAGAGGTTCAGGGGGATAACGAAGAAGGAGGCAAGCTACATAGAAGGAGAGAAGGAATAACATGACCATTGCAATAAGGGTAATATGGGAAGTTCAACTCAAACAATCTGAAAGCGAAGATCGTGCATAAAATTGGACCCGTGAAATAGTCGACCTAATTATTTAAGGCGCCTTAATTTAATTTTTGATAATTTTTGGTCCAAAAATAGATGGCCTAAAATTTAAGGTACATGTAGTTTTTTTTTTGGTTAACCTGATCTAGCCCTAGAATTTCTTTCATTAATTATCCAGCCTAAAAATGTAGAAGTGAACGTTAAATGAACAATTAGAAATTTGGCTTATTCGAGGAACTCCTTTAAAGAAAAAAGGAAAATAAATATTATTTTAATTTCTTCAATCTCTTTCCGACCGTACATTTCGCTAATCCTAACTTCTCTCCCTCCCTCCCTCATCCCTTCCTCTCAGTGAACCTTCCCTCACATATCTCCCTAGCTATCAAACCGCCAGACTGTATTGCCGACGTCGTGACGACCAGTCCGTTCATCCAACATGGATGTTTTGGGCAATTGGAAACGCTTCAATCTACAACCATGGTTGTCTGTGCTTGCTGACGAAGGGAACCTAATCTGTTTTAAGTTTTTGTCAGCGATCATCCCCCTAATTAGAAGGTATACATATCTCTTCTTCTGTCTCAAAACCACCTCCTCCAACTTACCTTTCAATTATTGATTTGTGTTCTTGTCATTTTCATTCGGTGTAAAGAAGAGATTCCAAGAAAGAACTAAAATCGAAAACCTAATACTAAAATTCTTCATTTTTTCTCAATCCGATGTTCAAGTGGACCCAGTCGAGATGCTGCCTGCAGTTTTGATGCCTTTGCTCTGTATTTTCACTCAAGAAGGTTGAGTTGTTCGAGTAATTTTGTCTAATAAAGAACGAGTCTTGCTCCCACGGTTTCTGTTCACCTCTTCCCTGTTTATACGGTGAATGATTTCTCTAGCCCCGATTCAATGCCAAAAGTAAGTCATCTTATCTCTAGATCTAAATTTTGGCCAATTAGTTTTTGATATGGGTTTTTTCCTTGGTTACATATAAGTATTTGTTTACAGAACAAATTTCATCCTTCTGATTTCTGAGATAGTTGGTTCATGTCTAGAGGCCTGAACTCTAAGATTGAGGCCGGTCGTTGATCTTCATGAGTATGACCAAACGAGTGTTGGTCTTCTAAAATTAATCTACTGGGGGAATTTTGTGCTAATCCTTCAGGAGTGAACAACCGAGTCAAGCTATTCATCATTTTTATTATCTTTGATCATTACACAAGACCTTCACATGCTAAGTTTATCCCTTTAATAATGAATGAGCTGACCACTAGTCTCTATGTCAGGCCATAAATATTGCTATAACTATTGTCAGAAGCATAGCCAACATAGGAATGAAGGATTGTAGTTCGCATAATTCATGAGCGTTGACATATTTGATGTCTTTAGGATGTTTTTTTTTTTTTTGGAACAAAGGTCAAATATTATTGCTCCAATAAAGGATGGTTGAATACAAAATCACCCGGAGGGAGGTATTACAGCCCATGTCTAAATTAGGATACTCAATCCCTCATCTCCCGCTCTTTCATGTAATCGAGTACAAATGAGGTACTTAATGCGATTAATAATCCTGTGAACTGAAATATGTTGTTTCTCAAATTTGGCTGTATTTCTTGCTTGCCAAATTGCAGTAGACTGCAGCACACAAAGCACATCTGAGTACTCTAGCCCTTATACTCTTGCCCTTCACATGCGTAGTGAACCATTTGACCTCCTTATCCCAGTTCCATCTTCTACTAGCAATCCCCAGCCAAACCAAGATAGAGTTCCATACCTGATGGCTCATGGTAGCATTCGTATCCCCATATAGATGCCCTCCTTAGTTGATAAGCTGAAATCCATTCCCCCAAACTCCCCTTTATTGTTTGCTAGCCGCCATAGCAGTTTCACAACAAGAGTTTTGTTCCAGCTCAACAACTCTTTAAAATTCAGTCCCCCTCATCATATCCCCTGCAAATATGAATTTATTTCTAATTGTAATTTGGGAAACTAAGTTTATATTATGTTCTTAATATGTTAAGCAAGACTTGTTTTGGCGCTCGGCCTTTGGTATGTCTTGTTGTTCTTAAGTACCTGGTTGCTCCCCTTTGTTTAGGAGTGGTTATCTAACTTGCAAATCGAACATTTTTTGAATAAGATAGCCTTACAATATAGTTTTTTTCGTTTGTTCAATTATGTGCCATTTCAAGAATCTTAAGCTTACAAAGGGTTCGAAATTAGGATTTTTTGGAAGGATTCCTTCAAATTTATTCCTTTTTACGTATGTTGATTTTACTTGTTGAAATATGATGATATAGTTACGATGAGTCTTTAGTCCCTTGACTTTTTCACTTATAGTAATTAGGATTTTGGGGAGTTTTAAGTTTAGAATAACTATCAAGGATTTTGGTTGCTTCATAGTTGAGGTTGTGACTACTATACTTTTCATATATTTATCATTGTTTATTAGCTTGCAATGGACTTGATTCGATTTGCAAGTAGACAAAGTGACAAACCATGACAGAAAATGGATGAATTATTGTTGCCATGTGTTTCTTAAAAGTTCTTATATCTTCAGTTTTCTTCTGCTTTGTTTTGCGTCCTATATATATGTAACAATTTTTGTGGTTGCTTGAGATAGTGGTCGCTTGAGAATGTAAGCAGTCCTACTGCTGGGAGTAGTAGTGATGAATTTTTTTGTCTTATGTTCATGTTTTCATGCTTAAACAATCTCAGTCCGTATCCTTATATGACTGGTTTTTTACTAATGCTTGTGGCTTGTGCAGAGGGTTCATTTGGATTGTAATTTCTGAGTTTGGATGTGCCAATCTACCCTCGGTTACAATCCTCATGAGAGAGCGCGACTTTTGTTCAATGTTTGAAATCATGGGAGAGCACTGTTGTTCGATGCTTGAAAATCATATCAAACAGGAGCGACTTTTTAATTTTTTTCCCGCCATGTATTCAAGTTGTATTTGTTTGGTTTGGATAAATAGGCTGAACTATTTTTGAATGGATTATTTTGATTTAGTATTTAAATATATATGTTGGATTCTTGTTACTTATATTGATATATATGTATGAAACTTCCATTATAATTATTGACATATCCGTATATTGTATATCCTTTTCTATGAGCATATGTATGTGGAAATGGTGGATGGCTAGTAGATATGTGAACAATTGGAGATGATAGTGTAATCAAATTTCCAGTTTTTATTTATTTTCTTTAAAAAAGAATTTCTTGATGCTTTTTGGCGTCCATTATAGAATCCCACCGACATTTTCTTTGTTGCCGGCAAATTTATTGAAGATGAAAAAAGTGTCGAAATGCTATAATAATCGACCCCAAAAAGATTAAGATTTTCATAGATTTCAACCTTAAAAGGGTCAAGATATCTCGGCCTTAAATATCTTGACCCTTTTCGCATACGTCGACCGAAAATTAGGCAACCCTTTCAAGGGCCGAAATATGAAAAATAAAAAAGCGTTGAATATAGCCCTGTTTTCCAGTAGATAACATGAGACTTCAATATCTCTTTGTTCTCAGTTCAAACAAGGTTCACACAACAGTCAAACATGGACAACGCCAAAAAACAATCATAACTGCAATTGAAGAAGATAATAATATTTAAAAGCATATTTAATCCCAACAATATCACAACGTGTATTCCAACTTACCCAAATTTAGTTCACACGAGTAATTCCACCAAGAGCAATCAAAACATGAAGCTTAATCCTTAAATAAACAGAAAACCATAGTGGATGCGGAATCTCTCTCTCGTACACACACACAGCACACACTCACTCACAAGCGGTTTAGGTGCGCCACTTGCATTACATTTGCGTGTACATTATATATTTCAGCATTTTGCTTGCCATGCAAATCTTGTCAGTCTCATCCCCCCACTATAAATATAGGTTTAATGGATCTTTATTACTTGGATAATTGGAAAGTAACTTGACCGGATTTGTCAAATGGATCAGCAGCATCAGGTTTCTCTCTCTCTCATATTTAAATATTAATCAGCTGAATTAACTAATCTAATCTTCTTTATATGGGACAGGATAATGATTACTCGATCGATGATTCTGCAAACCAGCAGTACGTACGTGAAGTGACGCCGACTATACTCCTAGTGGCCTTTGCTTTGCTGATAGCTCTATACTTGTATCAGGTGTGTAAGATGTGGCGTTCTCGGGCTATCAAAGCCTCCTCTGGTGCTGCTTCAGCCAGTGTTGCCCCCATCCCCAACGCTCCACAGGACATCCATGCCCCTGGCCTTGAGGCTTAAAAAAGAATTTGTTCAACTAAATAAGTGGATTTTGTTTCAATATTTGATTGCTTTTAAGCCACAAGCCCAATAACCAAGTTTTCTCGTAACAACATCGCATGTTATTCATAGTTAATGCACCCTTTCTTTTCCTGAATTTTACTCCTAGCAACTCCTATGTTCGAAGCAAGATGTTGTCTAATTAGACCACAAATTACAAATGTCTAGAAGAGCTCTATTGCAATTTCACGAGGCAATATGGAATCTTAAGTGTAAAAGTGTGGATTTTTATAGTAAAAATATCAAACGTACACGCTATATAAATACCGTAAAGGCAGATGTAGTAAATAGAAAATTCCAACTTTAAATTTTTATTTTCCTTTTGATAGTCAAAACAAAATTTCATTCAAATTATAGTACAATATTATACCGTAATTTTTTCCAATTAAGAATTAGTCTACTAGTTAATCTCACGATACTCGAGTATGTTCGACTTTTCGTTTGATTTATTAGTTCTTGTCAAATAGTTAGCTGTAGTCTATTAAATGTTTATTAATTTTAATTCCCAAAAATATACTATATTTGTTCCAAAATAATATCCTTATTGATTATCTTTGGTCATTAACATTAATTTATATAGTATGAATCAAACTATTATTTTAACAAAAAAATATATATTAATTTTCTAAAAAATATTCTATAATACATCTCTAATACTAGTGGCCAGGTCGTAGTACGAATCAATATAGTTTGTACTAAATAAATCAAAATATGTTAAAAGTAGACATTTGTTTCGAATAGCAGGAATCCTCATAATTCAAATTTATAATCTTATTTAAAGGAGTCGGACATACTTTCAACCACTTAAAATAATATTTGTTGTGTTAGTGGTTGAGCCCATATATAAGATGCCAATAAATGCGAGTATGATTACTTTCAACGATAAGACTACTTATTACATTTAGATCTTCATAAACGTTGCAAAAGTGAGACCCACATATTGAGAATAATTGTTATTATTATTGTTCGGGTAGAGGACCGGAGAAGTCTAACAATATTTGATTCAACTTATTAATTAATTAAATTATTTTACTTAAAAGGAAGTTTTTCAAACTATGTTTCAGATTATTAGTTACAATTTCAAGATATATTTTAATATATATTTTTGAATACTTTATTTTTTAAAAGAAATTGCACAGTATGATTGCCTACCTTACTTGGGTCTGATGAGCTTGATGACAGTGTTTACTGGGCGGAAGGCCTATTAAGCATAAATGAGGAAATTAATTACTTACTGTTGCCTAGTTTTCCAAGCAACAATTTTTGGTGCGTTGTGCAACAGTTTATGTACTTGTCGTCAAACACTCTATAAGGCAACAGTTTTCTTACCATTACAATCAAACTCTATATAATTAGCTCAAGTTCAAAGCAACATTTTAAAATTGTTGCCTTAGCCTACCAATTAGTTACAAGTTCAAAGTAATTCTTCTTTTGTGGAGGGATGGATGGGTGGTAACTTGGTTCAGAACTTCTGTTGCAACGGCAACGACTGGGTCCCGGCCCATAAGGGTCTTCAAGGTGGCACTTTCTTGTGTTTGAAGGGACATCGGGAACTTGGATTTAGGGTGGGATACTTAATGGAGGTATCCTAAACATCCCTACTCCACAAACAGAACCTCATGTTATGTTGAATAATTATTTCGTCTATGGCTACAAAGGGCATTTATCTTCGAAAAGAGGCATAATGCCTCATTGAGTTTGTGAAAAGGTCATAATACTCCAATTTGATCCAGTTTCACTTTGGGTGATTGGGAAGGAATTGATTAAGTAAGCAGTTTGGTTCAAAGATCACCCAAAGGGCCTATGCTGTAGTGAACTATAGGGCTAAATCCCTCCAAAGATCCAAAATGACATCTAATGCATAAACCATCTAAGAAAAAAAGAAAGTAAATAAAAACACATCAAGCAAATAGAATCTCAAAAAAAAAGAATAACATACATACATATATATATATCCTCCCTTAACCCCCTCGATGTTTTTTAATTAATTAATTAATTTATATATACCTATATTTATTTTGGCAAATCTTGGCTTTGATTCGATAGCAGCGCCCTAAAATTTCTTATAAATTTTTCTTATAAAACTTAAAAGGAAAAAAATAATTAATTTTTCTTCAAGGTAGGTAGATAATTTAGGGTGTTACGCCGTTTAAGACATATAAGGCCAATACTCTAATTGATAAGTAGGAGATAAAATGTCATATATATATAAAAATGAAAAGAAACTAAAATAAAAATAAAGTTATTGTACAAATGACATCTAACGTTATTTCTAAGTGTTCAATATCTAAGTAACGAAATGTAGGAAAAGGAAAAGAAAAGTGATCTTCTAGGTGGTCATTCCAAACTCTTTAGTAGCCCCATATCCATTTATTTGCTACCTGAAAACAATAAAAACAAATAAGAATGTAAATAAAATTCTCAGTACTAAACACTCAACTATATAAAACAATCTTTAAAAATAATTTTCTTAAAGAAAAACAATGTTAACGAAAAATAATCCATTAAAACTTTGATAGGCCTTGGTGCTTCCTTCTTGAAGGTTTGATGAGCGATGAACAATGTGCATGCTTTCAGTAAGGTGATCAGTCAGTCAATATCATTGTGTAATGTTTCAATGAAGCCAAAAACACTTTGATACACTAGTACACATAAATATATTTTTTTTTTTTTGTAGTGGAAAGATAGATTGGGAGAAGAGATGGACATGCTTCATACCTTTTTAGGATTTGTAAGTAACCTTCTAAGAGGTAGGGAACGAAATTAAGATGAGGATAGAGTGAACATTAGAAATGAGGTGTCTCTTCCAACTAGTTAAGGGAGTATTTATAGGGGATTTGGAGTTGAAAATTTTAATAGTGTACTCACTCAAAATTCTCCATTTAAAGTGTAAAATTAAACCATAAGGTTTACAATCGATATTAATCATTTTCTAAAGAACATTAACCTTTGAGTGACCTTCATGAATCTAGCCATAATCCTTGTAAAAATCATTACCATGTGACATTTAGAATTTTCCATATGCCAATTACCATTAAATAGATTAATAATAATAATAATAATAATAATAATAATAATAATAATAATAATAATAATAATAATAATTAAAAGTAAAATGTTTTTATTTATTTTTTATTTTATTTTTTCGATTGTTACATTATTCCATAATACCTAAATGCCACTCGAGTGATTAACTGGGTTAATGTACTAAAAACAATTGAAACCTAAGGAAGGCAGGAGGCGCATGGTGGTCTCCTCCGAAGCCAAAATTTCAATAAGAAATAGAAAATCCGGTCGATGGATTGTAGACAATAATCTAACTTCTTCATAAATTTGGTGTTTTTTAACACCTTGTACATTCCAAGCTATAATTTTCATAGATTAATTCATTCAATAAATAGAGTTTAACCTCTACCTAGTGAAATTCCCAAAATAATCCCAAAAACAAAAGAAATAAACCAACAAGATCCAAACCTCCCTAAAGGAGAGTACAGTCGGAAGAAATAAAAATAATTTTTGTGGTCAATGCATGAAAATATGTCCTCCAACCAATTATATAATTAGAAACAAGTTGGATATGTCAACTGAAGTGTGTCCTTAAATGAAAAAGAGGGAGCCAGGAATGGTCCAACCAAAAGGTCCAATTTACCAAAAAGTATTCAATAACTGTGTTTGTGAAAGCTGTAGCTGCATCGCGGCTATGCTGTAGGTATATTGTAACTCGTTTATAAATGCATGGTACCTGTATAAATAATTTAGTCTTATTTACTTTATTTTATTAATTAAATAATTTTTATTTCATCATTATATTAATTTTTGACATAAGTTATACGATACTTTATTTTGATAAAAATATTTTTCTATTTTTTGGAAGAATGGATGGGTAAGATATCTCATCTTTTAACCATTTGCCTTGATAAAATAAGAGCAAAAATTTTATTTTTTTTCATTTTAAAAAATTGAATACTACCAAGAGAGAAAAATATTAAAAAAAATAATATAATAAAAAAATAAAATATAGGACATAAAAAAGGAAATAGAAATATAAAAAAATAATTTTTAAGAAAAATAAATATAAGAAAATGATAATAAAATTGAAATAAATAATTATTAATGAAAGAATCATAACTTTCCTTATAAGTTGATGGAGAAATTGCATTTCATCAACTTCCTCAAATTATGGAAGTTAACTTTTATGGAAATTAACTTTATAAAAAGTTTCTTTACCAAACATCATTGTAGGAGGCAAAAATTCGTTAGCCAATTGTATATCGCCACGTGGAAAATTAATTATTTTTTCCACCTATTGCGAATTGCCACATGTAAAATTGGCCTTGGAAAGCCTTTAAAATTAAAATTAAAAAAAAACCAAATTCCGGTCAATTAGAAACTACCACGTGTCGTTGATAATGCAAGTAAATATTAAATATTTCTTTTTTAAAAATTATGGGTCCGGGCCCAAAACTCAAGTCAAACCCTAGGTCCAAAAAGGCTATAAATAGAGGTCACCGCCTCATTTTTCACAGATTCAAGCATCCGCAAAATCCAGAGCTCAAACCGCAAACGACATCCAGCTACCAAGCGCCAAGGATCAAAGTCTACAACCGTTCGTAAATCGGACTCAACGATTTAAATTCAAGACTCTCAGCACATCCGGATCAAGAACCATTCGGTGTTCATCATTTACCTCAATATCAACATTCGAGATCAAGTTACGACGCCCTCGAATTGTTCAAGTTACAAGAAGATTGAATCGGAGGATTACATTTATTGTATCCAATACGGAGATTGTACCCATTAAACAAAAATCAATACAAATTATATTTATTTCCTAATTTCCTGTCTTTATTTATTTTAGACTCGAAATTTGTGTTTACAAATTTTGGCACGCTCGGTGGGACATCTCTGCCTCTCATCTCTTTCTCCAAACAAATCAACACTCTACATCTTTGAAGAACACATGGCTCCCAAGAACGCAGATCACTCAATCTTCAAAGAACAAAACTACTGGATCTACTTCTCGGGGATCCACTAACGCTGGCGATACATCTAGCGAGAATGATGACTAGAAGTATGGCAAGAGCTACTGTCGTCGTTATTGTGAAGGAACCGAGTGTAGCTGCATCATTTCAGCTACGAAATCTTGACTCCAACATGCTTAATGGAGTCAATCAAACTGGATCACATATCGATCCGGAGGAAAAATTTGTTCCTGTTTTCAACTTAAAGCAGACGATTCCTAGCGGGATGGACGAAATCCAAGCTCACACCAACCCTATCTTCATGCTGTCTCGAAGAAGAAGCCGATAATTATGGCGGTGAGGATTCCATGCCCCCGTCTCCCAAGGACTCCTCGTTCTCTCATTCCGAAACTAAATCCTCTAACACTCTGTCATCATGCAAGTAATGGTGATAGGAGCTATCAATATTGAAGAACAATTGAATGAGATGAAGGTAACACTAGCAAGACTTGCTAGAGAAAGCGCAGAAAAGGATGCACAAATCAAGCTTCAAAGCGAGCAAATCGCTAGCTCGACAGAGAAGTTGGAGAAGAAGTCATCCGAAGCTTCTAACAAAGGCTCGACAACGAGGGGTATGGTAAGGAGTCCAACCATGATGAAGAATCTGATGATGAATCGAAGGAGACTCCATTGACCTCAATGTCCGTTGAACAAATCCGAACTTAATTGCAAAGGTGGTTAAGAATCAACTAGGAGAAGGATCTCGTAAGTCTCACTCGTACACGAAACCCTCTACTAAGAGGATCGATGCCCTAAAAATGTCGCGTGGCTATCAACCACCGAAATTCCAACACTTCGATGGTAAAGGCAATCCTAAGCAACACATTGCACATTTCATCGAAACCTACAGCAATGCTGGCACGGAAGGAGATAGGTTAGTAAAGCGAGTTCGTTCGAACTCCGAAAGGAATTTCTTTTGACTGGTACACGGACCTAGAGCCAGAATCCATCAACAATTGGGAGCGAGATGGAACAAGAATTCCTTAATAGGTTCTATAGCACCCAACGCGTTGTTAGTATGACGGAGCTAACTAATGCAGGGCAGCGAAAAGAGGAACCAGTTCTCGAGTACATCAATCGCTGGAGAGCCCTCAGCCTCGAATGCAAGGATAGATTGTCCGAAGCATCTCGCTGTGGAAATGTGCACTCATGGCATGGAATGGGACTTACTTTACATTCTGCAGGTGAGCAAGCCAAGAACTTTTCAGGAATTGGCTACCAAGGCTCATGACATCAAGATGACAATAACAAGCCGTCGTAATAAGTCTTCATCCTCATATGAATCAAAGAAGGACCAAGGCGAGTACAAGAATAGTACTAAGTCTTCAAAAACAGAGGCAATGTATATTTCCACTGGAGAGTCGGTGCAAATTTCTGGAAAGCCCAAGTCAAAGCAAAAGAAAATCATAAAGGATGTCACGAAGAAACGTCCCACACTAAATGTAACACCCCGTCCTTAAAAAATAATTAACTTTAAATACATTCAAGATTAGCATGAGCGCGTGCATTTCAAATTCTAAATATTTTCATATTACACATGTGTGTGAACATATATATATATATATATATCTGTCAATGGTGATTAAAATGCAGGAACCGGATGATGACAACGACGACGCACGAACATACTCTATAAATTTCAATGATTTAAAAGATAATTAACACTATTACATAACTAATTTATTTTGGGTTCTAAAAATTCTTAAACAAATAAAACTAATATAATTTCTATAAACTTAATATTGCTAAAAATAAAATTTTTAGATTAAGATAAGCTTAAATAGAAAAGATGATGATAAGTATTAAGAGGGGGAATTAGAGTTGGGTTAGGATAAGCCTGCAAGAGAAATGGGCCGGAGAAGGGTTTAGGTTAGATGGCCCATTGCAAGAGGGGAGGAGAGGGAGTATAAAAACGTAAAGAAACCTAAAGCTGTCATTTTCCCCTAAACCTAAAACCCGATAATCCACAAACCTTCTCTCTCTCTCTCTCTCTCTCTCACCCGACGCCCGCCTCGCTCTCGCGTCCCACCTTCACCACTCGACCAGCAGTGCCAGCTGCTCTCGGCCGTGCCGACCGCCACCACCGGCTAGCTACCGGCACCGCCACCATCATCTTCACCGGGTTCCTCATCAAACACCTAACAACTCATCCTTCCCTTCGCTGCCTCCTCCGCCTCCCTCTTCCCGCTCGTTTCAGCCACCGGAAACACTACCACGACACACCGACAGCCGCCGCTACTACCTTCTCGCCGCGCTGTCGCCGCCCCAACCACCAAACACTAGCACACCGCCATCCTTACTCCCGCCTCTGCTCGAGTTTGCGCCGCCTCTACCCGAGCTTGCCCTAATTTAGTCACGGTGCCTTCGGTTGGTCTCGGTTTCCCGGTTTCAGTCCCTGTCCGACTACCGCCACCTTGACCAGGCACCGACGCCGCGCTACTCCCGGGACTCGCTCCGATCGCCGATCGCCGCTCTGTTTCGATGCTCCCCGATCTTCCACCACCACCTTCAACCACCTCAAAACTCCTCTTAAATTAACCTCCTCCATCTAATTGCTTAGGGTAAAATTTTCGATTCGATCAGTTCTTTTAATTCAATTTCTTAAGAGTAAATTTCGGGTTCGGTTATGTTAATTTAATTTCTTAGGTTAATTTTCGATTCAGTTCTTCGATATTTTTAATTTAATTATTTGAGTTGTATTGGTATTTTTTTTCTGTTTGGAGATTAAAGTTTGGTTTATGGCATGTATGTGATTGATGCATGGAGACCGGGAGAAATTTGGTGAGATCTCGAATATACTCGAACTTGAAGAAGGATTGTGGAAATCCTCGTATGAAGGACATTTATGAACAAATCCTGTACAAGGACAGATCCTGGATAAATTGGGTTCGGATTAATTTAAATGACCTTTTGACTTAATGGCTAGCTTAGAGGAAACTGTGAAAGTCGAAGGGTTATGAGAGTATTATGCCGGAGAATTGGCACCTTGGTTTCTGCCATTATAAAAACAGAATAATTAAGAAATAACTAATATAAATAAATAAATCAAGATATATATATGATAGCTAAATAGTATCAATAATTAAAAAGTACACCTGTCTTTAGTTTTAAAACAAGTATCATTATCATTTATTAATAGTATTAGTAGAGAAGGAGGAGACATTATCCGATGTTAACATGTACATATATTTAACTTTGTATTTTATGAAAGGGAAATAAATAAACCTTATAGGTTAGAATTAACCTTAATATTATGTAGGAGAAAACTATGTTTATTGAGGTTAATGTCTATATATATATATATATATGCATGTATTTAGAAGAAAGCTCTATATATACTTTTAAGTATATATATATGTATATAGATATATATGTATATACTTATGCATGGTATAGAATAAAATGAATAGATTGTATATATTAAAGATCTCATTAGTATCCTTTAAAAAGGTACTTTGTTAATTTTCATTTCAGAATATATTTGAAGTAATTTAATAAATAAGAAATAAAAATTCAGTTTATTAATAAAACTCTTATATCCTTAATTGAGGTCATCCAGCGCCAGCGTCGTGCGTTCATCCGAATTCCGCCTGAAAGAAAAAGAAGGAGGAACGTCAACAAGGTACGTTCATTGATCGTGCCGTTCGGTGTTTTATTTACAAATTAAGGCCGGATATGGCCGTCATTAACAATAATAAAGAAATGTTTGCAAATAATATTTGCCATCATTAATATGGATCCGCCCATCAAGTGCCATTATTTGGTACGCCCAATGTCCAGGTTGGTAAACCCGTAACGGTTAACCGCCTTCAACCGGACTATCCGATCGGTGCGGGTGTGTGCACATGCGTTTAGGGAAAACCCGATGATCGTAAAGGGATCCATTCGGATAATTAATCGATAATGATTTTACATTATTCACTCCCCTCATTTACAAATGAATTGAAATGCATGAGCTCAACTCAATTACTTCATAACTATTATTTTATCGCATGATAGTGAACGTATTGAGCTTCGGCTCACATTTCGAAAATGTTTTCTTGTTTTGTTTTAAGTAACGATGTGAAAGATTTGAAGCAAAAGTCCGTTAAGGACTTAGAGGCTCGCAGCGACAACCTAGTTGGGGTATCAAGGGTTAAGTGTCATTGTCGTAGTTTATTAGACCGTAGTCTATACTTATGCTTAATCTTCGTACAAGTTAAAGTTTATGCCTTATCATGAGACACTTGTCTGTTAGTGGCAAAAGCAAGTAACCAGGGTTAGAAACGTATCTATTGTTATAGCCTTACCCTTTCCTCTCGGTAAGGGCGGCGGTAATGCCCCTAACCTACTTTCCATTGCGCTAATCACCGGCTAGCGGCTTGCTTAGTCTAAAACCGGTGATTATGGGTTTGGGGCGTTACACTAAAAGAGCTTCATGAGAAGAAATACCCATTCCCGGACTCGGACTTGTCGGGAATGTTAGATGACTTGTTAGAAAATAAGGTGATTGAACTTCCCGAACCAAAACGGCTAGAAGAAGCGGAAAAGACTTCGATCCAAAATATTGTCGATACCATAGGGTTATTAGTCACCCTCTTGAGAAGTGTATCACACTCAAAGAGCGAATTATGCGGTTGGTCGAAGATAGAAAGATCATATTAGATGTGGATGATACAGTACGAGACCAATTGTACCTCCATCCAACTAGAGAACCCTCCAACTCAGTCTCCCAAAATAGAGTTGTTTACACTTCAATTTGGAAATCTGGAACCAGTGATCTTGCCATTAACTTTACAAGCACCGCAAATGGAAGTCGATCCTATCGTAGATATTCCACATGAAGATCAAGAAGGATGGACCCTTGTCACTCGTCGAAGGCCAAGAAGACAAAGTCATGTTCGATCACAATCTGTCAATCGTAGAAAAAGGCAAACCAGAAGGAAGCAACCTAAGCGTCCGAAGAACAAGAAAGGGTCAAAGACAAGCAAAAACAGGAAATCCAACCTCGTTAACTTATTTGAACAAGAACCACTTGTTTCAATCACCTTAAAGGAGTTCTTCCCGACAAATTTCTTTGAGAAAGTCACGGTGAACATGACTTCGTGTTTAGAACCCGAAGATGAAGAAGAGGTGGAGGACAATGATGATGAAGATGTCCAACCTACCACAAGGTCCTCAATGTTCGATAGGTTGCGATCGTCTACCTCGGAAAGACGCCATTCCGTGTTCACGAGAATAGGGGAGGCCAAAATCCCAAACCCTCGGTATTCTATAGAATAAAAGGAAGCGGGCGGTCAAGACCTTCGGTTTCAGCAAAATCAAAAGGGAAAAAGATGTGTCTAAGTCATCGCCAGTTCAGCAGAAAGACTCGGTATTCCATCGTCTTGGCGATACAAATGAAGTACAAAATTCTATCCCTTTTCGCATGAAGTGCGTCTCAACACTCGGACGTAAAGACAAATGGCTTGCTGAGAGTAAAAAGACGCATTGTGGTCTATACGGGTCAACCAGGTGATTCTAGGCCTAACGAAGTTAGAATATTATCACGGGCATAAAAACAATTCGACTGCGTTCGTCCGAAGTTGAAGATCAGGTACTTCCAAGTAAGAAGGCGATCACCATGTCTCACAAGATTGGAATTAAGATCACTTCAAAGCGGGATGATCCCTATGTGGTGTGAGAAGTATACACGAATAGTGCCTAAAAGACAATCGATACTGAAAGAGTATGAGTTGATCCCGTAAATGGAAAATTCTTGAAGTTTTATTATTCTTGAACATTATTACATGTAAGCTCCTAAGCAAGAGCCTAAACTGCTCATTTTTGCAAGTTGAAATTAAATGTACTACTTCGGCCCACAAGAGTATAAACTGTGGCGAAAAAATTCAATAAAATAATTCATTTCTTTCGATTTGAATTATGTCCGGCTTGATCCTTTAGGGTATGTTTATGTTTGGCTTGATCCTTTAAGTGTGGATTTACTTTAATATACTCAAAATCAATGCCAACGTAACATAATATCAAAGTTCAAGACTCCTAAGTCGACAAAATGCAAGACTCTCAAGTCACATAAGTTCAAGACTCTCAAGTCATAAATTCAAGACTCTCAAGTTATAAATTCAAGACTCTCAAGTTATAAATTCAAGACTCTCAAATCACGTAAACTCAAGACTCTCAAGTCACACAAATTCAAGACTCTCAAGTCACGTAAATTCAAGACTCTCAAGTCACCCAAATTAGAGACTCTCAAGTCACTAAAAGTACCCTCAAGTCACTCAAATTAAAGACTCTTAAGTCACATAGGTTCAAGACTTTTAAGTCACGTAAATTCAAGACTATCAAGTCAAACAAAGTGCAAGTCCGAACGACTCTTAAGTCATTCAAATTAAAGATTCCCAAGTCACCAAATAGATCCTTTAGTCATTAAAAGAGGTTTAACCCCTTCACACACCCTAAAGAGAGTAAGACATACAAGGGATTAACCAAAAGTCAATTTTTCGGATAATCGGCTCCAATGTCTCGACCCGAATAAATCGCTCGGACGTCTCTGTGACGGAAAAGTTGGATGGCTCGTTTTGAGACTCGAGTCGAATAAATCGCTCCGACGCTTATAAATCGGATAAGTCGGATGACTCGTTACGAAGCTCCGAGTCGCTCGGGTCGAACAAATCGGATGGTCCGTTTTGAGACTCGAATTGCATAAATCGTTCTAACGTCTCTAAATCGGATAAGTCGGATGACTCGTTCGAAACTCCGAGTCACCTAGGTCGAATAAATCGGATGACCCGTTTTGAGACTTAGAATCGAATAAATCGTTCTAACGTCTCTAAATCGGATAAATCGGATGGCTCATTCTAAAACTCGAGTCGCCTGGGTTGAATAAATCGGATGATCCGTTTTGAGACTCGGAATCGAATAAATCGTTCTAACGTCTTTAAATTGAATAAATCGGATGGCCCGTTTTGAGACTCGGAATCAAATAAATTGTTCTAACGTCTCTAAATCGGATAAGTCCGATGACTCGTTCGAATCTCCGAGTCGCTCGGGTTGAATAAATCGGATGGCCCGTTTTGAGACTCGGAATCAAATAAATTGTTCTAACGTCTCTAAACCCGATAAGTCGGATGACTCGTTACGAATCTCCGAGTCGCCTGGGTTGAATAAATCGAATGGCCCGTTTTGAGACTCGGAATCAAATAAATTGTTCTAACATCTCTAAACCGGATAAGTCGGATGGCTCGTTTTGAATCTCCGAGTCGCCCGGGTTGAATAAATCGGATGGCTCGTTTTGAGACTCGGAATCAAATAAATTGTTCTTACGTCTCTAAACCTGGATAAGTCGGATGGCTCGTTCGAAGCTACGAGTCGCCTGGATTGAATAAATCGGATGGCCCGTTTTGAGACTCGGAATCAAATAAATTGTTCTAACATCTCTAAACCGGATGAGTTGAATGGCACGCTGCGATGTCCGTAAGTCAAGTGTTGACATGAATGATTCACTCGAATAACGAGGAAAGTTTGTAAGAACGACATTAGCCAAAAAAATAATAATAATAATAAAAAAACCTATTCGCTTCATCGAAGCCAAGCAAGCCACAAGCTTTACAAGTAACATTCGATATCAATTTCCAGAGATTGTCACAAGCTTTACAGGCGTGAATTCAATATCAAGCTGAATTTTCAAAGGTAACAGAGGAATGAAGCAAGCCTCGGCATAAAAAAAAAAAAAAAGAGACTGAAGGAGTAAATAAACCTGCGACCCGGGCACAAATCTTCGAAAGCAAAGACGCACGGGGGCAAGAATAATGAACGCGATGACAGGAGTAAGAAGAGCAAATATAGCGCGTTTATATAATCATATCCGAGAGTACTGTTCGTTTCAATTGTTAAAACTAGCGGTTATAGCGTTTATAGCGTTTATGAGTCATTATGAGTCGCTATGAGTCATTACTGAGTTGTTTTGAGTCATTATGAGTCATTACTGAGTCATTATGAGTCGTTATAATTAGCGGTTATAGACTGTTATGGGTTGTATAGCGGTTATAAGCTACTATAGCGGTTATGAGCGGTTATAAGTACGTTATAATAGTAATAATAATATTAAATAATTAACTTTTTAATAATAATAATAATATTATTATTATTATTTTTTTTTTAAATTTTAATTTTTATTATTATTATTTTATTGTTATTATTATCGTTATTATTATTATTATTTTATTGTTATTATTATTATTATTTATTATTATTATTATCATTATTGATATTATTATTATTGTTATAAAATTGTCGCAAGAGTATTATAACAATGACAATGACGATCATTATAATAACAAGTTACAACGTCGATAATGATAATAACAATAATAATTATAGTAACGATAATACTAAAATTTTGAAATATAATAATATTTTTTAGCAATAACAACAACAACAACAACAATAATAATAATAATAATAATAATAATAATAATAAACGCTATTATTATTATTATTAATATAGCAATAATCATAGTAATAATAGCAGTAGTAATAATAATAGTAATAATAATAATAATTATTATTATTATAATAATAATAATAATAGTACTAGTAGTAGTAACAATAATAATAATAATAATAATAATATTATTATTATTATTATTATTATTATTATTATTATTATAGTAGTAGTAATAATAATAATAATAATTTTTTTCTTAATTATTATAATAATAATAATAATTATTATTATTATTATAATTATTATTATTATCATAAATAATAATCATCACAATAATAATAATATGAGTTTATTAATTGTTATAGTGGATAAGCTGTTATAGCGATTATAACTAATTATTATGAAGTTGTTATAGTGTTTATTAGCGGTTATGAGCGGTTATGAGCGTTTATTAGCGTTTATGAGCGGTTATGAGCGTTTATGAGCGGTTATAAACGCTTTTATAAACGCTAAAACGAACAGACCCTGAGTCTGAGATTTAAATTCCCAGTCAGTTACAAACGCTTCAAATTTTACATTCCCAGTCGGCTACAAACTCTTCAAATCCCACCGACCCTTTGCTTACCAAACAGGGGAGAAACAGAAAAGCCAAGTTCAAAACCCAGGTCAGAGAAGACGAAATCCAAGGCACAATCGAAGGGAAATGCAAGAAACATTGGAAAATCTGAAAATTGAAAAAGAGAAGATCAATGGAGTTCTATCAAATTACAAAGTAGAACGGGAACAACAGTAAGAGTAGTCACAATAACCACAACCGAGAGCCCCCAAATTTTAGTTTCACTCCTCTCCAACTCCACCACTTCAGAATTCATCCCCCTCCGCTTCCTTTGACCACCGTTGTTCCGAGGTACGAAAGGCTCCGCCCATGTTCATAAGAATATCCGGCAACCCTTGGAGTTCAAAGCAGACCTATGTCGCCGGGTTCTGAAAACAAGAGGAAAGAGAACACCGGGTTCAGAACTCGCCGGAGAAAAGAAAAAAGCGAGGAAACGCGCGTACCAGTGGGATCGGAGCCTGAAAAACACGGTACCGCCACCTTTACCCAGCACGAAGTCGTCGACCGGCGGCAAGGCTGGAGACAGACGGCGACGCGATTGACAACCGGAAAGCCCGGAGAGCGGCTGCCTCGACGGAGATCTACCATCGGAAATCGCTAGCCTCGGGACCGGAAGAAGCAGAAGGCGGCAGATGGAAGCACTGAGCAGTAAAGCAGCCGTTGACGCTGGCTTCGGGACCCGAAGAAGTCGGCGGCGGCAGGCGTTGCTCCGGCGAAGACTACTGTCGGGATGAAGAACAAAGAGAGTGTGGGAGAGAGAGAAAAAGCCATTGGAGGTTTAGAAAGAGAGAGACCTGAATGGGTGTGAGCAGTAAAAAGAGGCAAAGTGAGGAGGGTATGGCTTTTAGCCTGGCACCACAAAAAAAAAAAAAAATTTAAAAATTAATAAAAAAAAATATCACCGTGATCCTTCGTTGATTAAAAAACTCTCCTACTGTTATTTTGTTGTAATTCCAAATAAATTGTGGTATTTTCGCACGTTAAATTATGCAAGTTAAGAGGGCGATTAAAAACCGACTCTTATCAATCGTCTTTTTAATATTCAAGATTCCACTGCTCCAAGCACTCAACAAAACTCGTGCACGCAGTGACTCTCGAAGGGGCATTTGTAGGAGGCAAAAATTCGTTAGTCAATTATATGTCGCCACGTGGAAAATTAATTATTTTTTCCACCTATTGCGAATTGCCACAAGTAAAATTGGCCTTGGAAAGCCTTTAAAATTAAAATCAAAAGAAATCAAATTCAGGCCAATTAGAAGTCGCCACGAGTCGTTGATGATGCAATGAAATAGTAAATATTTCTTTTTTAAGAATTATGGGCTCAGCCCAACACTCAAGTCAAACCCTAGGTCCAAAAAGGCTATAAATAGAGGTCATCGCCTCATTTTTCACGGATTCAAGCATCCGCAAAATCCAGAGCTTAAACCGCAAACAACATCCAGACTACCAAGCGCCAAGGATCAAAGTCTCGCAACCGTTTAGAAATCGAGTCAACGATTTAAATTCAAGACTCTCAAGACATCCGGATCAAGAACCATTCAACGTTCATCATCTACCTCAATATCAACATTCGAGATCAAGCTACGACGCCTCGAATCGTTCAAGTTACAAGGAGATTGAATAAGAGGATTACATTTATTGTATCCAATACGGATATTATACCGATTAAACAAAAATCAATACAAATTATATTTATTTCCTAATTTCCTGTCTTTATTTATTTTAGACTCAAAATTTGTGTTTACAATCATAATTAGAGAAAGTTTATTAAAATTTTAGAAAAAGCTTACCAAAAACGTTATACCAAACGGAGCCAATATACATTTCTCTAATGAAAATAGTGTCCAATATGACACAATTGATAAAAAATAATGTTGATCTAGCTTACAATTACCGTGATTTAAGTACAAACAGATGGCCCATAAGAGCAAAAGGCTCTTACAAGCAACAAACTAGAGCCTCCAGTTTCTTAGCTTCTTGTCAAAGAAGTGAGCCCAAAAATGTTGGAGAGGTAAGACATAAATTACATTTAGTTAAAAAAAACACAATTGGGCTCCGAACACAAACTCAAAAACACACAATTAGCAACCAATAAAACAATCTGTTGAGCTGATATATTTGTCAAGCCACACAGCCGCTGAAGCCACAACCCCTAAAAGAGTAAAAATTAGCTTTGACATATGAGATTGGATCACTATAAAATGAGATCGAATGTAACAAGCACAGTAACTTCATGATAATCAACTGAACCGTGAGGAAGAAATCCAAAAACATAAGAAAATCTAACCTCAAGCAATGAAACCCCCATCCAAAAGTTGCAAAAACTACGCTGAGGTACCTCGACTTCTTGTCAAACTATTTTTTAGACCCAAAGTAAATAATGGTTCTTAGTGTCTAGCCTTGATAACGGGAAGTAATATTAGAATAATAATAAGAGAAATTAGGGTTATCGGAGCGAACAAAAAAGAAATTCAAAAAGTAAAATAACATAAATTTAACAAAATTAAAGAAATAACATTTTTTTCAAAGTTAATAACCAAGTAACGACAACACAAATAATCTGGTGAGAAGGAATTAGAAAATCCATATACGAGAAGTCACAAACGAAAATTCAAAATCCATCCTCATTCATTGTTAGAACTAGAAATACAATTAATTGATGCCCATAAACGCCTATGTCAAAATGAAATCCTCACAAAAACATAACCATTTAGTGTAGGATGGAAGAGTTAAATCAGCAAAAATGAAAATAGAGAAATCTAAGTCAATCGAAACATAAATATTCATGAAAACTTAAGCTTTAAGTATACAGAAGAATCGTTTCAAGCAATGAAAACAACTTATAATTACGAATATGTGGTTGTCTTTAAGAAATATGCAAATTTGGCAAATGAAGGGTCCCTAACAACAACAACACATCAAAATAATAAACCCAAAAAATTGGCAAATTGAATTGTGAAAGAGAAATTAATGATGTAGAGCATGATCTAGGGTTTATAATCTACATAATTAGTATAACAGTTAAAAGAGATTGAAGGGCTAAAAAAGTGTAAGAAAGCCAAGAAATCAAAGGAAAAAAAAAAGAATTTCATTTAAAAAGAAGGGAAATAACTTATATCTATGAAATCCAAAAGAGCATACGAGGGATCCGAAAACTGGACAAAATTCAATGAGATTCAAATTGAACAAATAAATTTAGACAAAATTACATAGAAAATAGAGACCTCGACGATTAACATTAAGTTGTTATATACCGGAGTGCTAACTTAACTATACAAGCACTTGAAATATGATTTCTTAAGAGACATTTTTGTCTCATAATGTGTAACTTAAAATACTAACCAAAATATTGAACTTGACATTAATTGGAGTCAAACTTAAATCTCAACTAATCAAAAAGTTATAATGGAAGCCAAAACTTTTTCTTCTTAACAAGCATGCAAAAAAATTACCAGAGCAATGGAGACAAACCTATACAAAATAGCAATGATATTGCCCCACTTGGGATCAAATTCTTTATTTAGACATTACTCAAGCAAACAGTACCTGTTTTATCACAAAATTATTTATCACATTTTTTAACATAAAATTATTTATCAACTTCTTTTTAAGAGCGAGAATGAAACAAGTAGAGAAATAGCCGAAAGCAAAGGTTAGGCATACAATAGGCAATTAAATTAAGCCATGAAAAATAAGAGACAACCAACCAAACAGGAAAAAGAAATCCAAGCGAAACTAAAAAAGAGAATTAATATATATATATATATATATAACACATAAAATAATGTTAAAAAAGATTAACATACCATAAGAGAATATTAAAAGGATTAACATAATATACTTGGTCGATATTATTAATAAACATGAATCACAATGAATTTTGGGGTATGTAGAATTGAAGCCCTCCATATTCAATCTCAATGAAGAGAAGTGTGGGATAGTTTCATGAACAGTGAAACAGATAATTGGAGATGTGATGATTTGCAACAAAGACAAAACCAGCCAGTTTACCGTCCGGAAAAGTGTTAGAAACTTGCTTTAGACATGGTTGGGGGCTTAGGCAGGGACTGGAGATTCGTTGTAGTAGTTAAGTGGGGTCAGAACTTAGTGAATGAAGCAAAAGAGAGAGGAAGATCATGTCCATTTGATCTGGCCGCTCTGTTCTGGCCCACAAGTATCGAAAGAAAAGGCATAAGGAGGCTAGAAGAGGCAGAGAAATACCATCGTGAGGGTTCACTCAAAAACCTTGTAAGTAGGACCAATGACTGCTTCTCACGGTGCTTGTGGCGGACTCCTGCAATAGTTTGGAGCATGATAGCATAGTGATTTGATCGATAAATGGGGGAATAGGTTACCTTTGTATTGGGGAACAAATTGCACCACTGTCCATCTGTAAGGAATCCACTACTACCAAAAGGACTTTTAAAAACGAGCCTTTAACAACGAGTTATAAAGAAAATCGTTATTAAAAATGAGGTAGTGACATTTTTGTAAATAAGTAGTCATTTATTATATTTATTATTACGATTCTTTAATTGAACTGACATCATAGGTGGATATGTTCACTTTTAACTACGGTTCACTTAAAGAACCTTAATAATAAGTGTTCTACTATTACGATTCTTTCATTGAATCGTGATCAAAAGTATATCAAAAAAAAAAAAAAACCACGACCGATCCGGTTTCCCACCTTCACTCTATGCTTTTTACTCTCACTCTCACTCTCACTCTCACTCTCGTCTCTCGCTCTATGTTGTCTCCTCGCCGTCGTCGCTATTGTCGTACTCTCTCCTAGCTGCTCTACTCTCGTCTCTCACTCTCGCCTCTCGTCATTGTCGTTCTCGCTCATTCTCACCCACTCTCGGCGTCGTCTCTCCGGGCGGTATGACTTCTCTCTACCTCTCTTATTTTTTGACTTTGATTAATTTTCTTTTGTATTTTAGGGTTTCACTACTCGTGCTTGTTCTTACTCACTCTCTCTCATAGTTTAGAGTTTAGTATTTAGGGAAATTGGAAAGTAAGATTTAGGGTTTTTAACGAGTAGCATGCTAAATGGGGTTTAGGGTTTAGGCAAAACTACGAGTGTTCTTTTAAGTATAATTGTTTGTTGTAACTTATGTACTATGTTTGAAGAAAAACTTTATACTATGTGCAAAATGTGTTGTGATGATGAGGAAGACTATTGTGAAATTTACTTATTAAAGACCTCTTCTAAATAAATTTACTCCAGCGTGTGGCCATTAAATAATTAGTTGTTTGTTTTTGTTGTTTCGGATAAGGGCTATTATCTCGAAAAAATATCTACTTTTAAGGGAAACTTTTGTCAGTTTTTTCTAGGATTCTTGCTATGTTTGGCCTACAATATTAATAATCAAGTATATATGATGGATGGATGGACGGACGGACTGAAGGCCTTGGCAACATTTGATGTGGCCATGAATTTTTCCTTCGCAAGTTAATTACTGGTTGCATCTCCATGCATGAATTCATTTGCTTGCTCAATAAAAGATAATAATGTTTTCACCCTTTGAATATGTCAATTATTAATTACTAATTTCCTTCCATCAAATTCTATTGCGACTTAATCCACTAGTTGAGCTACATATAACGCTTTGGCACTATATTAGCTAATTTAATTAGTAAAATTTATAAATTTGTAAATTTACTTTAACTTAATTAGGTCTCTAAAATGATTCCTTCCTTTTAGTTTTGCAACTGTTATTGTGACAATTGTATGATTCTAATAAAAATATTTTTATTCTAATTATTTTATTCTAATTAAATTGTGGCAGTATAAAATGGATCCTTCCCAAGACATAAAGAAGTCAAAGAGACGAACAATGATGAATAAGGAGAAGTTGGCACGTAATAGAGATGATCCAACTCTCATTGCACGGGTCCAATTTGATAGGCACCATGACACAAGAACGTCAAAATCAACTACGAAGTTGGGAGTACAGCTTCCGATTTAGTTAAGGACAACCTTTGGAATGATATACGAGTAAATACATTACATCTCAATTTAGAATTTCTACTTATTGTAAATGGTTAATACTAATGCATGTCGTTTTTCATTTCAAAAACGTTCATCTTGGACATTAAAGAATCGGACATCCCAATGGTGAGACACAAGACCCAAATGTTAGCGGTAGAGAATTTTAGAAACTTCAAATCTCGCATTACTGCTATTTAGGTCTACTAAACAAGGGAGATCAAGGCAAAAGATAGACCCCGGGAGGTCTATAACTTCATAACCGAGGAGGACTAGAAGACTTTTGAAGCATATGTCTCATCTTCGAATACAAAGTAATTTTACATTTGTTCTCTTTTTTTATATATATATAAGTCTTATTTGCAGAAATTTTTGTTGTCTTAATTACTTACGCAAGCACGAGGTGAAGCCAACTGGAAGAGGATTAAGAGCAATACGTATCCTTATACAATGTTGCGTAGGGGATACACGAAGATGGAGGACAAGTTGTACAAGCGAAGCTTCGAGCAACTTCAAAGCGGATCCAATGAAGGTGCCATCATAGATACTTCACGACTCACTATCGAGAGAGACAAGTCGTGGGTCAAAGGAAGAAAGAAGAAAGATGACACCTTCACTACAACGAATGTACAATCTATTGTGCAGCGACTTATGAGTTCTTCGGCTATTTATTTATTTATTTTGAGAAATTATCAGTTTTGAATATATGAATTGCCTAATGATAATTTATTTTCTTCTTACAAAAGTTTTTGTCACGGACCTCGACTTCAAAAGTCGCTAACACCATCTGTGAGGAGGGACAAGTTAGCCTTGGTCCTAGATAGAGATGAGCATCTTGGTCATGTTCGAGTAATAGGTGGAAGGGTAGGGATACTTGAGCACTTTGGAGCTAGAAAGAAGTGCCCCGTCTGTTCCAGACAAAGCAAATATGGAGCCAATGATGTCTCAAGTGGTGTTCGCCCAAATGCAGATCCCAAATGGCTGCACGGATGAAAAAAATGAAGGCCCGGATGAAAGAGCTGTCTTACGGCGTACTTCCCCAACATGGTTATCCCGACACCCAACTTGGATGATTTACATCCATTCTCACCCTGCACACCGGCGAGCGCAAACGCGAGCTCACCCATTGACCAATTCGAACTTATGGTTGAGGTAATTAAGATTTTGCTACCCAATTAGATTTACAAGCATGTTTTTATTTTGACTAATTTTTGGTGTATACTTCTTGAATGAATGGTATATATAGTGTGGTTGTTGTGCAACTCTTACTTGTAACCGTTGAGTAAATAGTTATAGTTTGTTTTTATTGTTTTAGATAAGGGTCGTTATCCCGGGAAAATATCTACTTTTAAGGGAAACTCTATCTGTTTCTTTCTAGGATTCTCAAATAGTTTAACTTGTCTCTCAAGGGTTATCATGTGATTCTAATTGTCATGCTAATTCTTATGCAGTCGGCGCAATGCAAGCTAGCTTCTCATCACCCTCCCTAGATCACATTGTGGCAGCGGGTGTTGTTTACCCCATGAAGCCAAGTGCCATCGTTCATGGGGCACCACTTTCAGCTGATCGGGTCAAGGTGAGTGTGAGAGAAACCGTGCAAGAGAAAGGCAATTGTGAGTTGGTGACCAGGCACCGGACCTCCACACCGTTGATGACGCGGTTAACGGTTTTGTTCCGCGGCCCAAGAGTTTGGACATCCTCTCTGCAGTAATTTATTTGAAAATATTAGGTTTAATTGTTGTTAATATCACATATATATATATATATTTGTAATTTATGTATTATGATCGTCCCCGAACTAAGATGTCATGGACGAGATCCGAGAGTGGGATGAAGGGCACTCCCATGTCCTTAATTGGCATAAGCAAGTATTCAGCGGCATCCGATCATCGTCCAAAGAAGTCTCCTCTTCTACTCATTCACGAGTCATATACGAATTGGTGTTCTCTTACGCAAATTTTTGTGAAGACTTTGTCAAAGAAACAACGTTGGAAATCAAAGCGTCAAGTCACGTATTTGGGGTATTAGACAAGGACGATGAGGACATGAGCATACATGTCTTCTTGGATGACATAGTGCAATTTCTACAGATGCAAGAGATCGGCGCATCCGCTATTATGCTTGGCATGATGTGAAGTAATATATGTATATATATAAGTTCATTTTTCAACTGTTAATTTCCATTTCTAAATATATGTACAATTAATATGTAATAGGTGGCTCCACGAAATAGGAAACAAGTCTGTTCGGTTTCTCAATCCTCATGCCATTCAAGCAATAGGACAGAAATTAAGGACCGATCCGATTATATCTTGAGAGTCATGAAAAATGTACGAAAAAATGTTACTTGACGTCGTTCATTGAGGGGTAAGTGTACAAATAATTTAAATGGAGTTTTAATGGTGTTACGTACTTATAATATGTTATTTGTGTCGGTATAACTAATACTTGGATGTTTGGTGCCATATATCCGAGGAGCAATGTCGCGTATCGACTCGACCCTCTAGGTCATCCTATGAGGAAAGATATCAATGACGTACTCGACTCAAAGAGTTTCATAACTTACTCTTTTTATGTTTTTTGTTATTCTTTTCAACTGTATGTTAATTTGAATTTTATTTTTCATCCGATTGAAAAATAGTGGTCTCATAATGTATTATTGTACGGGAGGCTCGAGGGGATGTTTGGTGCCATATATCCGAGGAGCAATGTCGCGCATCGACTCGACCCTTTAGGTCATCCTATGAGGAAATATATCAAGGACGTACTCGACTCAAAGAGTTTCATAACTTACTCTTTTTATGCTTTTTTGTTATTCTTTTCAACTCGTATGTTAATTTGAATTTTATTTTTCATCCGATTGAAAAATAGTGGTCTCATAATGTATTATTGTACGGGAGGCTCGAGAGGCTCACGTGCAAGATCAAACCCAACTATTGTCCCCATAAAGGTGAGATTCCCTTGCTTAGCTTTAAATTAATATTTCATTTGACGTTACTTGCTAGCTACATAAGAGCTAATTAATTCTCCGTGTGTTGGGCATTATACTTAGTGCCACAAACAAAAGGGGAACTTGGAGTGTGGCTTCTACATTCTCCAATACATGAAAAAGATTGTGATCCATCTCGATTTCAATGATCCCAAATCTAATCCCAAAGAGGTAGTTGCACTTGCACTTGTATTTGATTATGAAAAATTTCAACTTAATTAATACTTACACTTAACGTAATTAATATGTCTTTTACAACATTAGTTACAATATTTCATAGGAAAAAGCCTCCCACTCCCCATACAGATGCTCTGCTCAACAACCTAAGACAGGGTTGGGCACAATTTGTATATAACCGTATAAAGACAATTATATAGGTATATATTTATACTTTTTCTTCATTATTTGTTTGGTAAAGTTTGTGATCTTTTTAATTGTGTACCATACTTGTGTGAGGTCTGTTGGTCGTATATATACTTATGAAATAATTTTGGTTTGTATATACTCCGAAAGAGTTTGTGTAAATTGTTGTATGCTAATTGTATAAGCTGTACGGGGGTAAGAAACACAAATAAATAATTAATTTTAAAAAAATCAAGACCTTTTACTACGGTTCTAACAAAAAAATGTAGTAATAAATAACCTATTAGTACGATTTTGGAGAAAGAATCGTAGTAATAGGTTCACCATAACTACGGTTCTTTGTCCAAATCGTAGTAATAAACGAGTCTTTTACTACGGTTCTCCAAAGCAACCATAGTAATAAGTCATCTTTTACTATAGTTGTAAACCATAGTAAAAAAAATGCTCATTTACCATTATGCATACATACACGACGCCCAATAACCATAGTAAAAGGGCTTTTTCAATGGTAGCAAAGGTGGTTCATGTGAACAATCGAGTCGTTCACGGATAATAGTCCCTTCCTCATTGCCTCGGTGCCACATAAAGCGGTTCTTAGGGGATCCTAAGTCCAAAAGACCATAGTAGTCTACCGTCTTCCTAAAATCATCCATTTTGCGTTTCTCGCATGGTCGGCCTCCATCCTTATCATATTCATATAGGATTTCATTGAAGTCTCCAAATACAAGTAAGGGTAAGTGGCTATTGTCTATCAATTTTTTAGCAATTGGCAAGTTTTGGATTTGTGCTTCGCTTCGGCCCGCCATACATGCCAATCACGCCCCAATTTTGGTGCTCCATCTTCTACAATCTCTGCATAAAAATGGTATTGATCATACGAATAATGACATCTACATTGTCCCACCAAAATCCTATACCTCTAGACCTGCCATGGCTACTCAAACAAATGTCATTTTGGTACCCACACCTACTACAAACCGGCATGAGATCAAAGTTTGCAATCATTGTTTCCATGAGAAAAATGATGTTTGGACATTCCCTCCAACACCAATCTTGGAGGGTATCAACTGTCGGAGGGTTTCCGAGCTCTCGATAGTTCCAACCGAGGATTTTCATGGCTGTGAGCGAGGCTCGATCCTTCTCGAGTCGTGCCTCTTTTGAACTTGTTGATGATTTAGTTAATACCGATTTGGTGTCGGTCTCGGATGTCCGAGATGTGCTTCTAGAATAGCCTTTTTAACTTTCACAATTTTTCGCCACCATCCACCTCAACTCCTTGATTGAAGAGAAGGCGGCTTTCGTTCAACACAAGGACATTAGAGTGGTGTGATGGTTTAGCCATATCCTTGGACTTCTTTATTCTCATTCCCTCAAGAGTTTCCATTGATCCATACTCACTCTGGTAATGGCATTCCTTATTAGTGTTAGACGTATTGGGGCTTAGTGTAAATGGAGTTATAGTTTCCAGTTCACACGGTGCTTAAATATTATGCAAGGAAGCCCGAATTTTCCTAGGTTCAACACTTGGAAATGCCCGAGTCTACTTGTTTGCCAAAGATATTCCCGGGAAGTTTAGGTACTATAGTATTTGTCCAGTCGGTTAAGACCTTAGTGGCGAGAGGAGGGGCACTTGGTTTTCATCAATCACTCTTCACTTGCTAATGAAAAGGGGCTCATCCGCCTCACCTCTCGCCCTCAACCACTTGCAAAAACACCATCCTGCATAAGTTCCTCCCCACAATTGCGTGATTCATGCCCCATACGTCCATAATTGAAGCGAGAAATTAGGAAGCCTTTCATACTTTACATCTAACCACAAGTTCCCTTATGTAGTTCTCAATGGGAGTCCAGGCTGAAGTGGATGTTGCACCTGAATGTTTACCCGGATCCTAATATAACCAGTCCCATCATTCCGCAGATCCGAGTCCGGGTAAACCCCAATCATATTCACACTTTCCCACAATTCCATTTGTTTTGCATCATAGGAGGGACTCCAAACACTCAAATCTAGAAAAGTGGAAAAGGAGAAGTCGATATCCTCCACCCAGGCTTCAACAAACTAGCTCTTGAGAATAATGTGGTTGCCCATAACCGTCCAAGGTCCACCATACCGAATTCTCCGATAGTCCTCTTTACTTTGGAAGTTGCGAGAGGTAAACGTTGTCTGCTAAGTCCGAAATTGTAACTCCCATTTTCAGATTCCAAGTTCTTTGAAGTACCAACTTAACACCGGATATGTTGGCAATCCGATCTGATAGCACGGCCAACAAACCTCAACTCATTGAGGGTGATTTTGATCTCTTCATTTACTTCCAATTCTAGTGTTTGCTCCCGTGTGCCCCATACCTTTTTGGTCGGCGACACTAGTTGTTCAATCGTCGGTGCATCCGAGGGACCGTCCATTGGAGTAGGAAAAGAAAATCACGGTGATGTGTAGAAGAGTTCAAAAAAGAGAAGAATTAGGGATAGAGAGAGGAGTTAAATTCAGCGGTTCATCCCGAGCAAAATCTAGAAGATAGATAGAGAGAGCTCCGCTATGACAACAATATTTTTATTTTTTTCATATGTTACCTAAAAGTATTAAGTTTTTTTCATATTATACTTAATATCACTAAAAGGAGCAAAATCAAGCATAAAAAAAGAAACAAAAATACGAATAAAACTCTCTAAACAATAATTGCTTCTCCTAATCAAGCCATTTTTTGGGCAATTGTCGGATGGCTCTCACCTCATGATTCTTTAGAATTAACAAGAAAACACCAAGTAATATGCAAAAGTTTTCATGGCCATATTTTCCTCTTACTCAAAATTGGAGTTTGTATAAATTATAGCAAAAATATGGATAAATATAAAAGCAGCTGTAGGAAGTCAAAAAGTCATTAAAAAAATTAATTAAAATTACCAAATTTGATATAATATTCCATCCAAAATGTTTACTTCCACAAATGCTATCCTTGCAATTTATGAGTGGATCTATGTAATTAATTTTTTCAACTGGCAATGTTAGTCAACTTTTCTTTTATTTTGTCCATATATACATTTTTCACTCAATCTAATACTATAATTGAATTTTTTTTGAATTGTTACTTACACCATATTAAATTCCGTTTAAATAATCCCTCTTAAATTACTTCTCTCCTTTATCTATCATTTTTAAACTTCAAACTAAATCGTGTGTGTGTGGGATTGTACTAAGCATTTATTTGCTAAATTTTCCCCAATATCATTATAAATATTTGTTCATAAAAAATAACGATTACAAATATTGTATGACTAGTAATATTATCATTCAAATAAAAGAAAATCTAATTCGAAAATAAGTCCTTGATAAAATAATTTTAAAAACATTCTTTCTTTACAAATATATAACGCAAATAATTTTTTCCTCTAATTAGCTCTTAAATCCCATTTTCTTTCCAAATTAATTACTTTTCGTCAAATTAGTTCTCCCTTTAAATATCTTAGTATAAACATATTTATCTCTTACTCTCTACCTTAATTAGGCAATTGTTGGGATGAAATCCCTTTTGTATAAAAATATTTATTTTAGCTCGGATCCCATATTATTTTCATAGGAAGCTACCATATCTTTTAACACTACTTGAATTATGATTTTTTTCTTTTTACATATTTCATATCATTAGCATGTCATGATAACAACCTCACAAGAGAGTATTCAAGTGGGTCTAAAATGACTAATAATTTATCTTCTAAATTTCTCATTAACATGATCATACTATTATATATTGTCTCATCAATATATTCGGATATTAAAATTAAATTTTTATAAGTAAAATTTTGAATGAGTTGATTTCTATTATTTGTTGGGTATAATTTTCAACTTTTGATATACTTTTGTATTCTAAGAATAGAATATTACTTACATTTCTCTTCAAATAAGTCAATGGATATAAAAAGAAATTTGTTGATGGGACATTATTGTCTAATCTTTAGTTCATAGTTGAAATTTATCAATGTGTGATTTCTTTTGTTTGACTGAGAATATAATACGTTTCAGGCCATAAGCTTTTATCAATGCATGATTATATTATTGTAATATTTATTAGCAATTTTAATTACAAATAAAAATATTAGTGTTTAAGTTTTGTTATAGATTCTAAATTATTGGATTTTATGATGGTTGAATTATATACATACTCCTTAAAGTTTTTTTAAAAATAATGTTGGAAGATTACATTCATTTGAATAAATAGAAGTGAACATTTTATTACTTTAAAGTTCGAATTTAATATATTTCTTTCATAAAAGGCAATGTTAGTATCTATCAAAATATTAAAAAGAAAAGGACAATATTAGTAACACGATCTTGCCCAAGAAATTACTAAATAGCAATAAAAACATTATACAGATATTATATACAATTTCTAAAGTAGTTAGTTTTGATTGCCAACTATATCAATAAAAATCATAAGATTTATTTTGTAAATTTAAAAATAATTTCTCATTTTTTAATTCCTTTACATAGTGTTTTCCTCTTAAAAACTTCCATATTGATTCTTTATCCTCCTATATGTTACTCTTCGACACAAACATAAACATGTTCGCCAAAGACAATAACATATGAAGTGCACAATATGATAGCTATTAACCTTGTAAAGAAATCTATTAGAAAAATAGAGAATCTACAAATGAAAAGTTATGTTTCAAATGTGTAAGATGTGTTAGGTTTAGATTTTTTTATTCTATGTATGTTATAATGATCATATATTCTTCAATTTACTTGGTGGATTTTTGCTTTTTTTAGTCAATTGTTAATTGTTAAGTGCTTCTTTCTCTTACGCCTATAACTTTTTGGAAGTTACAAGTCTTTTTTTCTATATATTTTTATTTTTAATTTAATGTTCTCTAGGAAAATTTGTATTTCTAACATTTATTTTTTGATGGAATATTTCTAAAATTTTATTATTATTATTATTATTATTATTATTATTATTATTATTTTCTAGGGAAAATGTCAAATAATAATAATAATAAAAATAAAAATAATAATAATAATAATAAACTTTTTCTTTTTGGCCCAACAATCTTCTTACGAAGTAAATTAAATAGATATTTTTTTCCTATATAGAAAAGAAAAATATCTTAATAATATCATCTATGTATAAAGAAACTAAAAGTAGTAGTAGTAGTAATAATAATAATAATAATAATACTTTCCTAAATTACGCCTAAACGGTTAGTATTTGGTTAGTTATATTCATTAGTACTCACCTAAATTACGCCTAAATGGTTAGTATTTAGTTAGCTATATTCATTAGTACTCATTCGACATCAATAGTTGCCTTTCCTACGTCTAGCTTCCTATATATATCATGTAAGTATTACTTTTTTTGTTTCTGTTTTGACAAGAAGTATATGATACTCTTATATGACTTGATAGCACAAATGATGATAATTTATAAAAAAATATTTCAATTTATATGGATGATTCAGGTGAAAGTAATTGGTAACTATAGGTAATTCAAATGGAACAAGGTACTAAATAACAAGGCAAGGGAACAATCACTAATTTTTTTTTTTTTTTTTTTGTGAGGGAGGTTTGATATGAGTGAATAAACTATAATCAATATATAATGTTTAAATAAAATAACTATCAAATATATAATTATTTGTTGCGAAATGGTTCTTATATAAAAATGATGATGATTACTCATTTATGGTAAAAGATAAATTTGGATCCATAATATCATTTCTAATTTTTGGGTGAATGTTGAAAAGCAAAAAAATCTTTTTCTTAGTCTAAAAGATGTAGATAGATGATTTGATCGTTCCAAGAACTTATTGGGTTTTTCCTTATAATTTTACAATCTCAATAATAACTTTTTCTTTTGTAAAACATAAAAGAACCCTTATAAACTTATGGTTGGACTTTGCATATGTCATATAAATTTTTTTGATGATGATTTCAAGGAAAATAATGATATAAACTATAAAATATTTTAAGATTATAAAATTAAAAGGATTGGATGAAAACAATATAAACTTTAGGCTATTGAAAGAAAACAATACAAATTTTTTCTTCCATACTAGCGAGTATGAGCTTTAAGTTTATTTAATATCAACAGAACACTTGTTGAATTAAGAGGTTGTGATTTAGTGAAGTAATGATGTACTAAATAATGTTGCTTATTTAGACGGTGAGTTTAATTTGTTCAACACGATTTGTTTAACAACTTTTAAAATGTGTCGATACAAATAAAAAAGTCAATGCTAAATATTCAAATATGTGACTCACGTCAATGACTTTGCTTACTACGTCATTGTAACACCGAATCATAATTCTTTAACTCAATGTTGTTCTATTGGCATTAATGGGGTTAAATTTTATACTACTAGCATCCAATAAAATAGTTCATATTATTTTCTACCAATAGCCCTAAAGTTGATCTTATTTCATCTAAAAAACCAAATTAAAATGGTTAAGAAAAACATCATTTGTGATATTTTATTTTCAAATCTTAATACCTCTTAATAATTTTATATTATATTTATTCCAAATTAAAATACTTAAGAAAAACATCATTTACGATAATTTCATATTCTATTAAGCAACTCTTAATTTCACTTTTAATTGCATTTTTTTTATCATTTTCTCTTTCCAATTATGTATTTTTCTCTCCACTTTGAGAGTAACTCCTCTATATTCCACTTTAAGAATATCAAATTATTTTTCTTCCTTAATATGTGCTATATTGTGTATAAATTATTTTCTAAATTTAAAATTCTCATGCAAGAATAAAAACATAAACTAACTTTATTTATATGAATAAAACTCTAAATGTATATACTTGAAATTAAAATTATTATATTTTTATAGATAATTTTTTTATTATTGAAGATCCTGTGTAAAATCACGGGAACAAATTAGTTAATATAAAATTATAATGTATTATAATCTACCTTTTTCTGCACAAAAAAAAAAAAAAACCTTTAAACTTTATGGATTTTATATTACACAATATAACATGGATTTTGGACGTAGATTATCCTATTTGTTCACAAAATACACCGTCCGCTTCTCTCAGTTCCCTTTCAAGCGCAGCTGTATAATCCAACCCCAAAACCCCAGACAACCAAAACCCCATCCCCATAGCCCCAAGCAACCGAAATACCCACTCTCTTTCTCTCTATCGCCGGGAATTCTGCCATTATAAGTTGATGACTTCCCGTCTGGTTTCACGGTAATACTCATATCCCTCCAATTTTTTGGGGTGAATTTCGTTTATTTTAAGCGTTAAATTGGTATGTTCTTGCTCAATTTCATTCCAGAGATGTCAATAATGTCTGTATTACTTGGTTTTGGATCTGGGTATCGCCGCTTTAAGGTCGCCTGTTCTTGTTTTGGCTTTGCAAAATTCAATTTGTAGTTTAATTTGATTTTGCAGTTTAGTTGATGAATTGATGAATGATTGTTGGTGGGATGGGGATACTATTGCAAAAATTAGGGTTAACACTCAGAAATTTGTTTATATATGTGAGATAGTGTGGTTACCATATCTGTTTCTGGGCTTGAAAGAGTTATGGTAGCTGATCTAGTCTTGCCAGGTTCAAAGGAAGGAAGGTGAGCTTGTAAACAAGGTTGTTAAGGATTAAAGCTTAAAATGCGGGGTAGTTGTGGAAGCTCAAAATACGCAATGAGGTTAAATTTTTATATGAAGGGTGGAGGGGCCCTGAAAACTTTCTCCTTAGTAGTGAGAGTGAATTGGAGAAAGATGGGTATTGAATGTTGATGGTATATTCTGAGTGATTGTATGGTAGCTCAAGAGATGTGGAAGAGGATGGAGTTTGAACTTTTGAGGGTGTCACAGATTGGGTGGTTTCACAATTTATATTGTGCTTTCTATTCTTACGAACCCCCTTCCATTGAATCCTGATTCCAACACTGATGGATGACCTTCATCTGTACCAGCAATTTGCTTTTCAATTATTAGTTTCCAATTACAAGGTTGTAAATTTCTCTCTCATAACATTATTGTTGGTTTCCTAGCCTTTTTGTTAGTGGAATGGATTAAAGTCAAGGACTAAGGAATAAAAGATGAGAATTTCTTTGGGGGAGGGGGTGGTTAAAATATGTCCTCAATTGTGGGTTTGGTTAATTGGTGATAGTACAAATTCAATGATTGTTGATAGCAGTATTCTTGTCTTTAGTTTAATTGTTCATTCTAGGCGCCTTTTGTTTGATAACTTATGTGATTATTGATGCTGATTTTAGTTTTCATATGCACAATTGTTTTGCTATTTTCCAGGTTGAGAACGGTTTGAAATCCTTCCTTTACTGGTTTGCTAGAGCTATATGGAGTGGTGATATACCATTGGGTTGAGAAGTTGCAACATGCCAACACTAGTTTCATCACGCTTACTTTTCCTTGTAGGGGAGTCCTTGCCTCTTGGGAGATTGTTTCATGTTTCTAGGACAGCTTGTTTCCCCAGAAATGTGCGATTTCTGAGTACATTGAAACGTGAAAATGGGCCCCTTACTCTCGCAAGCTTAGGATTTAAGAATGAAGTTGATGCAAAAAGAACAAAGTTGATAAACTGGATGGACTGAAGACTGCATCTGAAGCGCCTAAAAGCAAAGTAAAAATGGTTAGAGTGAAGGAAGCTAGTCGGAAAAAGCCTCTTGAAATAGAGGACGCCCTATTTGCTGCGAAGACATTTCCTGAGCTTGGCCTTCCACCTTTGCTACTCAAGAGGCTAGAGGAGGAAGGTTTTACAGTTCCAACTGATATTCAATCGACTGCAATCCCGGCTATTTTGAAAGGACATGATGCTGTCATTAAATCTTATACTGGTTCTGGTAAGACTCTTGCTTATTTACTCCCAATACTCTCCGAAGTGGGCTCACTGAAGAAGCAATCTGCTAACGGCGAGGATCCTGGCCGGAAGAAGGATGTAGAAGCTGTTATTATTGCTCCTTCTAGGGAATTAGGGATGCAAATTGTGAGGGAGGTTGAGAAACTTCTGGGACCAGCAGACAAGAGAATGGTTCAACAGCTAGTAGGTGGTGCCAACAGAGCAAGACAGGAGGAAGCCCTTAAGAAAAACAAACCTGTCATCGTTGTTGGGACTCCAGGGAGAATAGCGGAAATTAGTGCAGCTGGGAAGCTTCATACGCATGGCTGTAGGTATTTGGTGTTAGACGAAGTCGATGAGCTCCTTGCATTCAATTTCCGGGAAGACATGCACAGGATACTGGAGCATGTGGGAAGGAGGTCTGGTGCTGGTCCCAGTCCTCAAAGCAGGAATGACCCCATTTCTCGAAGAACTGATCGTCAGACCATCATGGTGTCTGCTACTGTACCATTTTCTGTTGTAAGGGCAGCTCGAAGTTGGGGTAGGGACCCGGTTCTTGTCCAAGCCAAGAGTGTGAGTTCACTTGAATCCACCTCTTCTGGGCCAGTAAATCTATCAGGACTAAGCTCTGTTGCTCCATCAGAGTCAGATCTGCAGCCTCATGCTTCTGCAGAGAGCTTGCCCCCAGCTTTAAAGCACTATTACTGCACAAGTAAGTTACAACACAAGGTTGATACATTGAGGAGATGTGTTCATGCCCTCGAAGCAAATTTTGTTATTGTTTTCATGAACCAAAATAAGCAGCTCAAGGACACTGTTTTCAAGTTGGAGGCTCGTGGAATGAAAGCCGCCGAGCTTCATGGTGATCTCAGCAAGCTTGCCCGATCTACTGTCTTGAAAAAATTCAAAAGTGGCGAGTTAAGAGTTCTTGTCACAAATGAACTTGCTGCAAGGGGTTTGGATGTCCCGGAATGTGATCTTGTTGTTAATCTGGACTTGCCTACTGACGCAATTCACTATGCTCATCGAGCTGGTAGGACTGGCCGTCTTGGCAGGAAGGGAGTTGTCGTCACTATATGTGAGCAGAGTGAACTATTTGTGGTGAAAAAGCTTCAAAAGCAGCTCGGAGTGGCCATGGAGCCCTGTGATTTTGTTGAAGGTAAACTTCTTGTTAAGAAAGAGGAGACACTGTAAGATGTTTGAAGAACTGGTACAACATCTCTGAAATTGAACACCTCACAATTTGGTGTGTTGAACGGGTTTTTTAAAGGTACATAACCTTGTTATGAGTTTGATCTTAAGACCAGGCTAATATTTTTAGGTAGCTAGTTCTTGAAATTTTGAAAGAGCACACACATGTTTGAATTGATAGCTAGTATGCATGATTGGGTGATTGGCTGCCATTTTTCCTTGGCATCTTTCACCTGTCCATTTCCTAAAACCATTAGAATCAATGGTAAAAAGATCAATTCACAGCATGGCAAATATTCTCAGTGCACTCGGTTACAGCCTGTATCACAAATTATGATTTTGGGGATAATGGGTACGTGTTTTCCTTTGCCTGATATGAGGTGATGAACTCATTGTCTCTGAATGTGATGGCAGAGCTATGAGAAGGATCGCTAGAATTTAACCTTGTGTTGGGCACTTATGTAGCCAAGAGGTTCGAACATTGTTGGGATTACTGCCCTTGGGACAATAGCCAGCCTATTGCCGTCAGCTTCTCTTTGTGATTCATGATTTTGATAGCAGGTTTATGTTTTCCCTAAGTTCCCTTTGCACAAACATGTGCACATCTGCATCCTATTTGATCTTCAATTGTAAAACAGTCAATATCCCATTTACCAATAATATGAATATCACTATGCAAATGCTACGTAGGTGACTCACAACATTGCACCACAAAACAAATATGAACACCTTCAAAACTATCATCATGGGTGCCATCACCTGGGCTATGACACCAACAGAATACAGAAGAGGATATTGTAGGTCAGTGGTGTCATCAAATTTTCTAGGTAAGTCCGTGTCGACGTCTACTTGATTTCTTGTCAAGAGGACTGTACGATTTGGTTATGTGACCTGGCCATAGATGGTTTGTTACTGATCGACATGCTCACTGGGCTGCATAATCATTGACTATGGACTATGACTTCCTGTTAATCGCTATCCTCATCTGAAGCTCAAGGGAAATGATACAGGACAGGGCTACCTTACTCAAAATACTGATACGCAGAAACTTTTTAGGTGTACATTTCTTATTGAATAGTTAGTTTCTATACTAATAGAATCAAAATTGGGAAATTTTATCGTTGCTATTTAATATGTTTTATTATTTTTATAAATGTTGTTATTCTATTATCTCTTTTCCTATTTATTTTATTTCACAGTTATTCACCGATGAGAGTAGAGTTTCTCTCAACTTACTTTGGTTGGAAAATTCCTATAGAATCGTTGGTTGAATTTGAAAGATAAAGCTCTTCATATATCTTTTTAGTTGCAGTATATTCTTTTTACTAGAATTTGTCACTATGTTGGTATAGTGGTGTTTGACTTTTTTTTTTTGGCATGGAATACAAAAATGTCCTTTTTGGGTTGCTTCATTGTCACAATTTTGTTTTGAAATGTTAGTTTGTTAGGTCAAGTAGAGAAAATTTGCATATTCCTTAAAGACAACCACATATTTGTAATTAGTTGTTTTCATTGCTTGAAACGATTCTTCTGTATACTTGAAGCTTAAGTTTTTATGAATATTTATGTTTCGATTAACTTAGATTTCTCTATTTTCATTTTTGCTGATTTAACTCTTCCATCCTACACTAAATGGTTATGTTTTTGTGAAGATTTCATTTTGACATAGGCGTTTATGGGCGTCAATTAATTGTATTTCTAGCTCTAACAATGAATGAGGATGGATTTTGGATTTTCCTTTGTGACTTCTCGTGTATGGATTTTCTAATTCCTTCTCACCAGATTATTTGTGTTGATGTTACTTGGTTATTAACTTTGAAAAAAATGGTATTTCTTTAATTTTATTAAATTTATGTTATTTTACATTTTGAGTTTCTTTTTGTTGTTCGTTCTGATAACCCTAATTTCTCTTATTATTATTATTCTAATATTACTTCCCATTATCAAGGCTAGACACTAAGAACCATTATTTATGTGTTGTAACCAAGCAATTGGATGGATCATGCCATGTGAGATTGTATTAATCATTTTCCTCTGAGGTACTTGGTAAACCAGATATCTAACAAACTATTATCTTAACTTTGACTTGTAGGATGAAAGGATTGTCATATTTAGCTTAGAAGGTAACATGCTAATTGTTTGAGAAGCTTATAAAAGAACTTGCGCACCAGTGTAGGTGTGAATGTTTATATCCAAATCATTGTAAGAAACTCGATGGTCTGGAGAAGATGGATAATTTATAATTTTGACAACTATGAGATTGTTAAGAGCACTGTTGGGATTTCATAAACAAATATGATGTTCGATAGAGTAGATTCAATATTAGAATTGGTACCTTTGGTAGGCTAAGGCAACAATTTTAAAATGTTGCTTTGAACTTGAGCTAATTATATAGAGTTTGATTGTAATGGTAAGAAAACTGTTGCCTTATAGAGTGTTTGACGACAAGTACATAAACTGTTGCACAACGCACCAAAAATTGTTGCTTGGAAAACTAGGCAACAGTTAGTAATTAATTTCCTCATTTATGCTTAATAGGCCTTCCGCCCAGTAAACACTGTCATCAAGCTCATCAGACCCAAGTAAGGTAGGCAATCATACTGTGCAATTTCTTTTAAAAAATAAAGTATTCAAAAATATATATTAAAATATATCTTGAAATTGTAACTAATAATCTGAAACATAGTTTGAAAAACTTCCTTTTAAGTAAAATAATTTAATTAATTAATAAGTTGAATCAAATATTGTTAGACTTCTCCGGTCCTCTACCCGAACAATAATAATAACAATTATTCTCAATATGTGGGTCTCACTTTTGCAACGTTTATGAAGATCTAAATGTAATAAGTAGTCTTATCGTTGAAAGTAATCATACTCGCATTTATTGGCATCTTATATATGGGCTCAACCACTAACACAACAAATATTATTTTAAGTGGTTGAAAGTATGTCCGACTCCTTTAAATAAGATTATAAATTTGAATTATGAGGATTCCTGCTATTCGAAACAAATGTCTACTTTTAACATATTTTGATTTATTTAGTACAAACTATATTGATTCGTACTACGACCTGGCCACTAGTATTAGAGATGTATTATAGAATATTTTTTAGAAAATTAATATATATTTTTTTGTTAAAATAATAGTTTGATTCATACTATATAAATTAATGTTAATGACCAAAGATAATCAATAAGGATATTATTTTGGAACAAATATAGTATATTTTTGGGAATTAAAATTAATAAACATTTAATAGACTACAGCTAACTATTTGACAAGAACTAATAAATCAAACGAAAAGTCGAACATACTCGAGTATCGTGAGATTAACTAGTAGACTAATTCTTAATTGGAAAAAATTACGGTATAATATTGTACTATAATTTGAATGAAATTTTGTTTTGACTATCAAAAGGAAAATAAAAATTTAAAGTTGGAATTTTCTATTTACTACATCTGCCTTTACGGTATTTATATAGCGTGTACGTTTGATATTTTTACTATAAAAATCCACACTTTTACACTTAAGATTCCATATTGCCTCGTGAAATTGCAATAGAGCTCTTCTAGACATTTGTAATTTGTGGTCTAATTAGACAACATCTTGCTTCGAACATAGGAGTTGCTAGGAGTAAAATTCAGGAAAAGAAAGGGTGCATTAACTATGAATAACATGCGATGTTGTTACGAGAAAACTTGGTTATTGGGCTTGTGGCTTAAAAGCAATCAAATATTGAAACAAAATCCACTTATTTAGTTGAACAAATTCTTTTTTAAGCCTCAAGGCCAGGGGCATGGATGTCCTGTGGAGCGTTGGGGATGGGGGCAACACTGGCTGAAGCAGCACCAGAGGAGGCTTTGATAGCCCGAGAACGCCACATCTTACACACCTGATACAAGTATAGAGCTATCAGCAAAGCAAAGGCCACTAGGAGTATAGTCGGCGTCACTTCACGTACGTACTGCTGGTTTGCAGAATCATCGATCGAGTAATCATTATCCTGTCCCATATAAAGAAGATTAGATTAGTTAATTCAGCTGATTAATATTTAAATATGAGAGAGAGAGAGAAACCTGATGCTGCTGATCCATTTGACAAATCCGGTCAAGTTACTTTCCAATTATCCAAGTAATAAAGATCCATTAAACCTATATTTATAGTGGGGGATGAGACTGACAAGATTTGCATGGCAAGCAAAATGCTGAAATATATAATGTACACGCAAATGTAATGCAAGTGGCGCACCTAAACCGCTTGTGAGTGAGTTTGTGCTGTGTGTGTGTACGAGAGAGAGATTCCGCATCCACTATGGTTTTCTGTTTATTTAAGGATTAAGCTTCATGTTTTGATTGCTCTTGGTGGAATTACTCGTGTGAACTAAATTTGGGTAAGTTGGAATACACGTTGTGATATTGTTGGGATTAAATATGCTTTTAAATATTATTATCTTCTTCAATTGCAGTTATGATTGTTTTTTGGCCTTGTCCATGTTTGACTGTTGTGTGAACCTTGTTTGAACTGAGAACAAAGAGATATTGAAGTCTCATGTTATCTACTGGAAAACAGAGCTATATTCAACGCTTTTTTATTTTTCATATTTCGGCCCTTGAAAGGGTTGCCTAATTTTCGGTCGACGTATGCGAAAAGGGTCAAGATATTTAAGGCCGAGATATCTTGACCCTTTTAAGGTTGAAATCTATGAAAATCTGAATCTTTTTGGGGTCGATTATTATAGCATTTCGACACTTTTTTCATCTTCAATAAATTTGCCGGCAACAAAGAAAATGTCGGTGGGATTCTATAATGGACGCCAAAAAGCATCAAGAAATTCTTTTTTAAAGAAAATAAATAAAAACTGGAAATTTGATTACACTATCATCTCCAATTGTTCACATATCTACTAGCCATCCACCATTTCCACATACATATGCTCATAGAAAAGGATATACAATATACGGATATGTCAATAATTATAATGGAAGTTTCATACATATATATCAATATAAGTAACAAGAATCCAACATATATATTTAAATACTAAATCAAAATAATCCATTCAAAAATAGTTCAGCCTATTTATCCAAACCAAACAAATACAACTTGAATACATGGCGGGAAAAAAATTAAAAAGTCGCTCCTGTTTGATATGATTTTCAAGCATCGAACAACAGTGCTCTCCCATGATTTCAAACATTGAACAAAAGTCGCGCTCTCTCATGAGGATTGTAACCGAGGGTAGATTGGCACATCCAAACTCAGAAATTACAATCCAAATGAACCCTCTGCACAAGCCACAAGCATTAGTAAAAAACCAGTCATATAAGGATACGGACTGAGATTGTTTAAGCATGAAAACATGAACATAAGACAAAAAAATTCATCACTACTACTCCCAGCAGTAGGACTGCTTACATTCTCAAGCGACCACTATCTCAAGCAACCACAAAAATTGTTACATATATAGGACGCAAAACAAAGCACAAGAAAACTGAAGATATAAGAACTTTAAGAAACACATGGCAACAATAATTCATCCATTTTCTGTCATGGTTTGTCACTTTGTCTACTTGCAAATCGAATCAAGTCCATTACAAGCTAATAAACAATGATAAATATATGAAAAGTATAGTAGTCACAACCTCAACTATGAAGCAATCAAAATCCTTGATAGTTATTCTAAACTTAAAACTCCCCAAAATCCTAATTACTATAAGTGAAAAAGTCAAGGGACTAAAGACTCATCGTAACTATATCATCATATTTCAAGAAGTAAAATCAGCATACGTAAAAAGGAATACATTTGAAGGAAACCTTCCAAAAAATCCTAATTTCGAACCCTTTGTAAGCTTAAGATTCTTGAAATGGCACATAATTGAACAAACAAAAAAACTATATTGTAAGGCTATCTTATTCAAAAAAATGTTCGATTTGCAAGTTAGATAACCACTCCTAAACAAAGGGGAGCAACCAGGTACTTAAGAACAACAAGACATACCAAAGGCCGAGCGCCAAAACAAGTCTTGCTTAACATATTAAGAACATAATATAAACTTAGTTTCCCAAATTACAATTAGAAATAAATTCATATTTGCAGGGGATATGATGAGGGGGACTGAATTTTAAAGAGTTGTTGAGCTGGAACAAAACTCTTGTTGTGAAACTGCTATGGCGGCTAGCAAACAATAAAGGGGAGTTTGGGGGAATGGATTTCAGCTTATCAACTAAGGAGGGCATCTATATGGGGATACGAATGCTACCATGAGCCATCAGGTATGGAACTCTATCTTGGTTTGGCTGGGGATTGCTAGTAGAAGATGGAACTGGGATAAGGAGGTCAAATGGTTCACTACGCATGTGAAGGGCAAGAGTATAAGGGCTAGAGTACTCAGATGTGCTTTGTGTGCTGCAGTCTACTGCAATTTGGCAAGCAAGAAATACAGCCAAATTTGAGAAACAACATATTTCAGTTCACAGGATTATTAATCGCATTAAGTACCTCATTTGTACTCGATTACATGAAAGAGCGGGAGATGAGGGATTGAGTATCCTAATTTAGACACGGGCTGTAATACCTCCCTCCGGGTGATTTTGTATTCAACCATCCTTTATTGGAGCAATAATATTTGACCTTTGTTCCAAAAAAAAAAAAAACATCCTAAAGACATCAAATATGTCAACGCTCATGAATTATGCGAACTACAATCCTTCATTCCTATGTTGGCTATGCTTCTGACAATAGTTATAGCAATATTTATGGCCTGACATAGAGACTAGTGGTCAGCTCATTCATTATTAAAGGGATAAACTTAGCATGTGAAGGTCTTGTGTAATGATCAAAGATAATAAAAATGATGAATAGCTTGACTCGGTTGTTCACTCCTGAAGGATTAGCACAAAATTCCCCCAGTAGATTAATTTTAGAAGACCAACACTCGTTTGGTCATACTCATGAAGATCAACGACCGGCCTCAATCTTAGAGTTCAGGCCTCTAGACATGAACCAACTATCTCAGAAATCAGAAGGATGAAATTTGTTCTGTAAACAAATACTTATATGTAACCAAGGAAAAAACCCATATCAAAAACTAATTGGCCAAAATTTAGATCTAGAGATAAGATGACTTACTTTTGGCATTGAATCGGGGCTAGAGAAATCATTCACCGTATAAACAGGGAAGAGGTGAACAGAAACCGTGGGAGCAAGACTCGTTCTTTATTAGACAAAATTACTCGAACAACTCAACCTTCTTGAGTGAAAATACAGAGCAAAGGCATCAAAACTGCAGGCAGCATCTCGACTGGGTCCACTTGAACATCGGATTGAGAAAAAATGAAGAATTTTAGTATTAGGTTTTCGATTTTAGTTCTTTCTTGGAATCTCTTCTTTACACCGAATGAAAATGACAAGAACACAAATCAATAATTGAAAGGTAAGTTGGAGGAGGTGGTTTTGAGACAGAAGAAGAGATATGTATACCTTCTAATTAGGGGGATGATCGCTGACAAAAACTTAAAACAGATTAGGTTCCCTTCGTCAGCAAGCACAGACAACCATGGTTGTAGATTGAAGCGTTTCCAATTGCCCAAAACATCCATGTTGGATGAACGGACTGGTCGTCACGACGTCGGCAATACAGTCTGGCGGTTTGATAGCTAGGGAGATATGTGAGGGAAGGTTCACTGAGAGGAAGGGATGAGGGAGGGAGGGAGAGAAGTTAGGATTAGCGAAATGTACGGTCGGAAAGAGATTGAAGAAATTAAAATAATATTTATTTTCCTTTTTTCTTTAAAGGAGTTCCTCGAATAAGCCAAATTTCTAATTGTTCATTTAACGTTCACTTCTACATTTTTAGGCTGGATAATTAATGAAAGAAATTCTAGGGCTAGATCAGGTTAACCAAAAAAAAAACTACATGTACCTTAAATTTTAGGCCATCTATTTTTGGACCAAAAATTATCAAAAATTAAATTAAGGCGCCTTAAATAATTAGGTCGATTATTTCACGGGTCCAATTTTATGCACGATCTTCGCTTTCAGATTGTTTGAGTTGAACTTCCCATATTACCCTTATTACGATGGTCATGTTATTCCTTCTCTCCTTCTATGTAGCTTGCCTCCTTCTTCGTTATCCCCCTGAACCTCTATCTCCCTCAACCTCTATCTCCATGAGTTTTGTCCTTCAATTTTCTCTCTCCTCTGTTTTTCCATCTTCGGTTTGAAGAAGATGGCGTATTTGAAGCTTGGTTTGTGAAGCTTGATACTTTCTCTTCCTTCTTCACCTTTCGGAGTTCTTCCTCTGTGTCTTTATCCCTAATTACTCTTCACTCCTTTGTAGAAGGAGCAACCCTTATTCATTGCTATTGTTGTATTTCTTCCCCTCTTGTATGGTATCCACTTATTTGTTTGTGGAATTTCACAATTTGGAAAAAATTTTCTAATTTTTGGGCTTGAGGATTGTGGGGGTTTTTTTTTCTGTGGCGGTTGGTAAAAATGGAAGGCATATCATCTTCAAGGAGCAATGCATATAATCGGAACAATGATGGGGTATGCCCAAGATGTCATCACGGTGGGAAAAAGGAGGGTTTCACATTCAAGGGAAAATCCGGGAAGGGAATACTTGAAGTGCATAAGATGTGAAAAGTTCATCAAATTGGTAGATCCAAATATTGGTGAGGAGTGTGATAGGACTATTATTAGCTTGCTCGAGTGAAATCAAGAACGAGTTGCAACAACTAAGAATCATATTTTTGTTGATCGAGAAGGGTTTGAGCATTGTTATCATGTTATTAATTGGACTGATTGTAGTTGTTGGATTTATCCTTGTTGTTTGATTGTTATGATAAGGAAATTTATAATATTAGTGATTATGTTACGTTTATTAAAATTGGTAGCCTTTGTTATTGATATGTTAGAATTGGCTCTTGTCAACTACACTTTGTATATTTTGACGTATTGGCGGCCTTTGTTTAAACAAGTATGATGGTTCATGAGGCTTGTAATTTACTCAAATGTACTTGACACTTTGAATGAAAAGATAATTTAATTAGCATTGTAACACCAAAATAAGGTAAAATCTATTTGTGAACACAACATATTACAAGTTCTTAACCTACAAAGTAGTTCATCACATAGTCTTCCAACAACATATTACAACACCAAAAGAAGAATAAAAAACAGTCTTAATGACATAATATTCCCACAAATTTGAGTACATAATCTTCCAACAACATAGATCAAGATGTAAACCACAATGCACTTCCACTTTTGATGAGTCGAGGACTTGATAATGGATTAGAGGTAGATGGAGGAGATGTAGGGGAACATAGGCAAAGGGAGGAGATGTAGGGGAGCGAGAAGTGGAGGAAGCGGTTGCGGAAGGAGCACATGGAGACTACAGATTCATTGCCTTGCCATGGGCTTTGGATGACTTTCCCTTGGCTTGAGTAGAAGTAGAGGGAGCAGAGGCGGAAGGAGGAAGAGTTGTGCTTGTTTGAGTTTTCCTTGGCTTGCCACAAGGTTTTGGCTCCTTATTTTTAGGTTGCCTTTTTCTCTTCCTCAATAATCTTCCAAATTCATCCCTTGGCTTCCCATAAGTACGAGAATTGTGTCCAAGCCTAAAGTATTTAGTACACTGTGTAGCAAAGTCGAGTTAAAAAAATTAATATTTGCGATTTGTGAAACACTTATGAAAGGGAAAAAACATGAATTTTACCTGGTGGTGCCAAACCCTTGCACTTTATGTAGGAGTTGAAAATCATGCTCGGGATAAGGTTACGTCTCTCTTCTCTTGTGTTACGCTCGCTGCCAGGCTTAACTTGATGTCGATGGGGATCTAACTCAGGCGAGGTCCCTATCTTCCCACATAGAAGGATCAACAATAGGATGAATGATGTGGTTGTAGAGGTTTTGGTATGTTTCTATCATCGTAACAGTCCTCCACATAATCATCTAATGAGTGTTTCATCCTTGCAATGCACCTTCTTTGCATGTTTATAAGGGATTCCTGTATCTTGCCACTTTTTACGGTCACGAGAATTTATCATTCAGCCTAAGCTGTGAAGTTGGTTTGTCCCTCTTTTACATCAAATTCTCCATTTCCTGCATGAAGTATGCTTGAACAATTCCTAATATCCACCTCTACCTCTCTCAACTTCCTCTCAACAAAAGGCACCGACTTACCTTGCCAATTTTGTGCCTTTTCATACCTTGTCACAAACCTATGACCAATTAACTTCCTGATTTCCTCAAGTATGGACAGGCAAGGCGAGTCCTCTAAACTTCAGAATGGCATGATTAAAACTCTCTACGAAGTTATTAGTATTATCCTCACACTTCAAGTTCACATCAAACTTAAATCTAGCCCATAACTCTAGTGGCTCACTTGTCTCTAAGCCAATGGTATGCGAGTTGGATCTTGCTTCTTAATTTTTCCATGGCCTTGAGATGCACAAAAGGGGCATAGGCATTTGCCGCAATATAAAAGTATGCATGGAACCAAGCACCTATAGAAAGGAAACAAATTTCGAACACCAAGACTTCACTAATGCAATCCACTCACTATCGGTGTTCACTTGCCATTCTTTGCTTAACTCTTTTTGTGGGATGCCACTCAAACCCAACATACTTGGGGAACTCTACACCATACTTCCCACACCAATATCTAACATCCTTATATAACTCGGTGCTATTATACTCATCAAGGTTGACCCTAGGAACCTCTATGACTTTACCCTTAAAATAAACCTTCAATTTCACAATTTCAGTCCCCTGTTTTAACACAACAAAGCGGGATTAACAAAAACAAAAACAAAAATTACTCAAAACGAACCCAAGCAACTCCACAAATCATCATCAGCTAAAAAATTAAACACCGATAATCAAACATTAAAAAACCCTACAAAATTGTATCGGACAAAGTTCTCATGCAAAACGCCAAATTTTGTGCAAAACTTTAAATTGTCGAAGTAGATTTCTCCATTCAAAGATTATTTCACAAAATTATGGTATAAAATTTATTTTTCAAGAGAAACCCCCAAATTTAACCCTAAAATGAAATCAAAGCAAAAAATTAAGAAACTTCTACCACTTACCATTTTCGGCCTCCTTTTCTTCTACCTCCGTTTCTTCTACCTTCATCTTCATCTCCTATTTTCATATATGGAGGATGATTCTTCCTCTAAAAACGAGTTGCGGATCGGAGTTGAAGAATTGGGGGTGGAGGAGAGGGGAGAGAAAGAGAGACAGACAGAGATTGATCGAGAGTATCGGAGACATGACAGACAGCGATGAGCCGTGTTATGGTGGAGTTAATTCTCCTCTTCCCGCGATTAAAGAAGGTTATTTTAGACTTTTCACAACTCCGTTCAAACTTAGGCCTGAAATGGACCCAGGAAATAGTTGGCCCAATTATTTAAGGCGCCTTAGTTTAATTTTTGATAACTTTGGGTCCAAAAATAGATGGCCTAAAATTTAAGGTGCCTACTAGTTTTTTTTATCGAGTCAAGCCCGCGCTTTTTCACATCAAATTGCTGTTGATGGCAAAAGGCCACAAAATTTTGGGCTTCCGCGAATTTTTCCATAGACGCGAGATAATAATAGTCGAAAGATAATCGCCGAAATTAGGCCCGTTTTATAGTGTAATTCCAGGAGTTATGGGCTGGGTTTTGGGGAAGTTTTAATCATCGCCTAGGGTGTAGCCGAGATTTAGTTTATTTTGTTACGGGCAAAGCGTTTTTGAATGGATTATTATACTTGGTTTAGAAAATTTAATACTTGCAACTTTTGGATGGGGGTTTCGTTGCTTGGGGTTAGATTTTCTTATGTTTGTTGGATTTCTTCCTCACGGTTCGGTTGATTGTCATGAAGTTACATTCGATCTCACTTTATAGTGATCCAATCTCATATGTCAACGCTGATTTTTACTCTTTTAGGGGTTGTGGCTTCATTGGCCGTGTGGCTTGACAAATATATCATCTCAACAGATTGTTTTATTGGTTGCTAATTGTGTTTTTTGAGTTTGTGTTCCGAGCCCAATTGTGTATTTTTGTTTGAACTAAATGTAATTTATGTCTTACCTCTCCAACGTTTTTGGGCTCACTTCTTTGACAAGAAGTTAAGAAACTGGAGGCTCTAGTGTATTGCTTGTAAAAGCCTTTTGCTCTTATGGGCCATCTTTTTGTACTTAAATTACGTAAGCTGTAAGCTAGATCAATATTATTTTTTATCAATTGTGGCATATTGGACACTATTTTTATTAGACAAATGGATACTGGCTGCATTTGGTATAACTTTTTGGTAAGTTTTTCTAAAATTTTAATAAACTTTCTCTAATTATGATGTTTGGTAAAGAAACTTTTTATAAAGTTAATTGCCATAAAAGTTAACTTCCATAAATTGAGGAAGTTGATGAAATGCAACTTATCCATCAACTTATAGGGAAAGTTATGATTCTTTTTTTAACAATTTTTTATTTCAATTTTATTATCATTTTCTTATATTTATTTTCCTTAAAAGTTATTTTTTTATATTTCTATTTCCTTTTTATGTCCTATATTTTATTTTTTTATTATATTATTATTTTTTATATTTTTCTCTACTTGGTAGTATTCAATTTTTTTAAATGAGAAAAAAATAAATTTTTGCTCTTATTGTATCGAGGCAAAATCGTTAAAAGATGAGATATCTTACCCATCCATTCTTCCAAAAAGATAAAAAAACATTTTTATCAAAATAAAGTCTCGTATAACTTATGTCAAAAATTAATATAATGATGAAATAAAAATTATTTAATTAATAAAATAAAGTAAATAAGACATATATTTACCAAACACACAATTAAATTATTTATACAGGTACCATGCATTTATAAACGAGTTACAATATACCTACTTGCATAACCGCGAGTGCAGCTACAACTTTCACAAGCACAGCTATTGAATACTTTTTGGTAAATTGGACCTTTTGGTTGGACCATTCCTGACTCCCTTTTTTCATTTAAGGACGCACTTCAGTTGGCATATCCAACTTGTTTCTAATTATATAATTGGTTGGAGGACATATTTTCATGCATTGAACACATGAATTATTTTTATTTCTTCCGACTGTACTCTCCTCTAGGGAGGTTTGGATCTTGTTGGTTTATTTCTTTTGTTTTTGGGATTATTTTGGGCATTTCACTAGTTAGAGGTTACACTTTATTTATTGAATGAATTAATCTATGAAAATTATAGCTTAGAATGTACGAGGTGTTAAAAAACACCAAATTTATGAAGAAGTTACATTATTGTCTACAATCCATCGATCGAATTTGCTATTTCTTATTGAAACTTTGGTTTCGGAGGAGACCACCATGCGCCTCCTGCCTTCCTTAGGTTTGAATTGTTTTTACTACATTACCCAGTTAATCACTCGAGTGGCATTTGGGTATTATGTAATAATGTAACAACCGAAAAAAATAAAATAAAAAATAAATAAAAACATTTTACTTTTAGTTATTATTATATTGATATTATTGTTATTATTGTTATTATTATTATTATTATTATTATTATTATTATTATTATTATTATTATTAGTTAGTATTAATAGTCTGTTTAATGGTAATTGGCATATGAAAAATTCTAAATGTCACATGGTAATGATTTTTACAAGGATTATGGCTAGATTCATGAAGGTCACTCAAAGGTTAAGGTTCTTTAGAAAATGATTAATATCCATTATAAACCTTATGGTTTAATTTTACACTTTAAATGGAGACTTTTGCGTGAGTACACTATTAAAATTTTCAACTCCAAATCCCCTATAAATACTCCCTTAACTAGTTGGAAGAGACACCTCATTTCTAATGTCACTCTATCCTTATCTTAATTTAGTTCTCGACCTCTTAGAAGGTTACTTACAAATCCTAAAAGGTATGAAGCATGTCCATCTCTTCTCCCAATCTATCTTTCCACTACAAAAAAAAAAAATATTTATGTGTACTAGTGTATCAAAGTGTTTTTGGCTTCATTGAACCATTACACAATGATATTGACTGGGTGATCACCTTATTGAAAGCATACACATTGTTCATCGTTCATCAAACCTTCAAGAAGGAAGCACCAAGGCATATCAAAGTTTTAATGGATTATTTTTCTTTAACATTGTTTTTCTTTAAGAAAATTATTTTTAAAGATTGTTTTGTATAGTTGAGTGTTTAGTACTGAGAATTTTATTTACATTCTTGTTTTTTTTTATTGTTTTCGGGTAGCAAATAAGTAGATATGGGGCTAATAAAGAGTTTGGAACGACCACCTAGAAGGTCACTTTTCTTTTCCTTTTCCTACATTTCGTTACTTAGATATTGACCACTTAGAAATAATGTTAGATGTCATTTGTACAATAACTTTATTTTTATTTTATTTTCTTTTCATTTCAATATTTATGACATTTTATCTCTTACTTATCAATTAGAGTACTGGCCTTATATGTCTTAAACATGTGGCTTAACACCGTAAATTATCTACCTACCTTGAAGAAAAATTAACTATTTTTTTCCTTTTAAGTTTTATAAGAAAAGTTTATTAGAAATTTTAGGGTGTTGCAGTCGTTATCGGAGCCTAGGTTTGTCAAAATAAATATAGGTATATATAAATTAATTAAAAAACATCGAGGGGGCTTAAGGGAGGATATATATATATATATATATATATATAGTTATATATATATATAATTTTTTTAAGATTCTATTTGCTTGATGTGTTTTATTTGCTTTCTTGTTTTTCTTAGATGGTTCATGCATTAGAGGTCATTTTGGATCTTTGGAGGGATTTAACCCTATAGTTCACTATAGCATAGATCCTTTGGGTGACTCTTTGAACCAAGCTGCGTACTTAATCAAATCCTTCCCAATCACCCAAAGTGAAATTGGATCAAATTGGAGTATTATGACCTTTTCACAAACTCAATGAGGCATTATGCCTCTTTTCGAAGATAAATGCCCTTTGTAGCCATAGCCGAAATAATTATTCAATATAACATGAGGGTCTGTTTGTGGAGTAGGGATGTTTAGGATACCTCCATTAAGTATCCCACCCCAAACCCAAGTTCCCGATGCCCCTTCAAGCACAAGAAAGTGCCACCTTGAAGACCCTTATGGGTCGGGACCCGGTCGTTGCCGTTGCAACAGAAGTTCTAAACCAAGTTACCTCCCATTCATCTCTCCACAAAAAAGAATTACATTGAGTTTATTTAGAGTCAACTCGACACTTCCATCTACATTATAGATTAGAGGTTATGTTTTAAGTATTGACAACCAGTGTCATCTCTTGATATTTTAATAAGTGTAATAGACACATAGGGTAGTCTTACCTTATTTTATATTCTTCCTTTCAGTATTATTACATCTTAAACATCGTATTTATAAGTTTGTAATGCTTCATTTATATCAATGAAATAAATATTATTGATTATTTTTAGGATGTCTATTGATGAGCTTTTTATCTTGGATACTCCCAATACTACCAAAGGAAACCCGGAATTTAGTGATGATGATATTTCTAAACTAGACTGAAAATACCATGGCGTTTGTAATAGACAAGTTTCTTACCAATGAAAGTCAAGAAAAAGAAGAAGATTCAACTTCTAAAGTATTTCAATGAATAGGCTCCCACAATCTCCCAAAATATGATAGTAAAACTGATCCACTAGTATTTGAGAATTAGATTAAGGCTTTTGATAAAAAAATTTTACCAATTAAGTGTCTCGATGATCATCAAGCGGTGATTGCAAGCTACTATTTCACTGGTCAAGCTGATTTGTGGTGGGATACCTAGAAAGGCAAGTTGAATGAGGAAGGCTATGATTGGGAAAAACTAAAAGAGAATTTGAGGGGTAAGTTTTATCCTGATTTTCTAAGGAAGGAAAAAGAAAGAGAATTTGTGAGTTTAAGGCAAGGAAGAACGAGTGTAGTTGAGTATGCTGCAAAATTCATGGAATAGACAAGATTTTCTCCTGAATTGATACCAAATGATAAAAAGAGAATGGATTGGTTAGAGAATGGGCTTGATCTTGAATTACACAAACAACTAGCCATTTTTCCGGCCCAAACTTATCACGACTTGTACAGTAGAACTACCCATGTGAAAAGTGTAAATCACATGGTGAATTGCAATTATCAAAAAGATGGACAATCAAGTAAGTAGAAGAAGAGAAGCCTAGAACACAAGCCAAAACCTCAAGATGACAACAGGAATAAGAGGCTATACCTAGGCAAGGATGTAAAACCACCACTGAAGAAGGTTAAACGTAATAACGGATCGCCATGTACCTATTGTGGGTTCAAAAATCACCCAGTGGAGAATTGCCCTCGAAATTTTATGCTTACAGTGTGGCAGTTCTGAACACATGGTTGCCAGCTGCCTAACTGCAAAGAAGAAGGAACCAAAGAAGGAGTCCTATGGTGGCATACAAGAAGGGACTACAATAAAGGTCAACATGAGTGGTAAAGTTTATAATATCACCCATAAGGAGGCGAAAAATTCGGGTATGGTTGTTCCTAACACCCTAACTATTAATGATGTTTCTATCCTTGTATCATTTGATTTGGGTGCTACATATACATTTATATCCATTAAGCTAGTTGCTAAACTGGGTCTTAGCCCTAGATTGACCTTTGAAAGCTTATCATTGAATTTACCCGATGGCAAAAATGTGTTATGCTCAAAGTCATATCCAAGCTGTGCCATAACCATAGGAAAAATAGACTCTTAGGTGTGAATTAATTGGGTTTGAGTTAGTTGACTTTGATGCAATTTTAGGAATAGATTGGTTGTCAAAGTATGAGGCCAAAATAAATTGTAAGGATCGAAAGGTTAGCCTTAAGAGTCCTTCAGGAGGGAAAATAGTAGTCCATGGGGATGTAGCTCAAATGAAAATACCTATAGTGTCTATAATGAAAGTATGGAAGATGATTAGGAAAGGATGTGAATGATTTCTTTGTGAAATAATCAACACTTCCAAACAAAAGTCCATTTTTGGGGAAATACCTATTGTAAAAGATTTCCTTGAAGTATTTCCCGATGATCTACCTAGTGTACCTTCAAATAGAGAAGTACAATTTGAGGTGGACTTAGTTTCTCATGCAACCCCCATAACCAAGGCCCCATATCGCATGGTGTTGAGAAATAATACCGCAAGCGCACGGTGTAGCTGTAGTTAGGAACCGGCGAGTACGGGTCGTGTCCACGAGGAACTCATTTTCAAATACTAAATCGACCTAAAAACTCTAATTTAGGTAAAGCTCGGTTCGACGAGTAATTTGGTTTTCGGATTCAACTAATAACAAAATAACGAAGAGAGATCAATGAATAACAAGCCTTAGATTGGGATTAATCACACTAATATGTCCGAAATCAACATCGAATACCGCTTAAGATTTGCCTATGCTAGCAGTTTAGAAGGGGAGACACCAAATTAAACCTATCTTTGCCTACTTTTGAAGTTCAAAGACTAATCTTGCACAATCTAATCACCTATTTTCGTGGGATTAATAAAGAGCAAAATCACAATGAATGCATCTCACAACCCCGATTAAAACCTTAATTATTTTCATATCAAAGTTCTAATCGTTCACAACATCATTCTAGGTAAGTTTTCATCTCTCGAAGTTCACAAAACCCTAATAAAAGCATATGAGTCCTCTTTCGAGTCAATCAATGAAAAAGTGATGAGTGAAGTGAATTCTAACCTAACAAGCATAGAAGAATTCAATTGGTACTCAATTCATGATTATCAATGCATAATAGGGATCAATCCCAACCTAAGTGGAGAAATTAGCCCCTAAACATGATACTAAAAAATTGACAAGATTCAATGGATATAAACATGAAGACTATAGAGAAATCGCAAAGAGCAAACATAAAGAGAGAGAATTAAGAATTACCGAAAAGAAATCCGAATGCTTGAATTCAAATTAATCTTCAAAAATTCAAAATCTTAAACTTAACCTAAAAGGATTTGACGGCTAGATCTGCCTTTACTTTTGCATTTTTTAAAAAGTAAAGCGCACTCACTCTAACGGCGTACCTTTTGCATGATAGGTCAGCGAGGAAATGGGAACAGAAACTACCCTAGTAACCCTAAAAATTGATGGAGAAAAGAACTGCAAAAAAGACTAAACAAAAATCGCTTATAAAGTCGCCGAAACGAGTGTCGCACGGCCGTGCGGGATTTTCGCATAGCCGTGCAAGTTACGCACGGTAGGCCGTGCGAAATGCCCGAACCTTCGCCTCTCTTGCACGGGCCATGCAACTTTGGCACGGTAGGCCGTGCGCGACTTCAACTTTCATAACTTCTCGCACGGCCGTGCAAGGTGTGCACAGGTGGTTGTGCGGCCTTCCTTGACTTCGAGCTCTTTGCTCGATGATCGCACGGTTGTGCGGCTTTGCACTGATTGGCCGTGCAACTTCACTTGATGAGTTTTAGGCTTCTTTCTTGCCTCCTTTTAGGCTCGGACTCTCCTCTTCATCGCTCTTCATCACATTTGCCTCGAATCTCTCTAATTTAACCCCAAAAACACTGTAATAAAGATATTTACGAGCTTAGGTGACGATAAAGAGAAAATGAGCGAAATCTAACCCAAAACTGAATAAATATAACTTGAAATCATCACGGAATTGGGTTAAATAATGCCTTAAAAATCGATAAAAACGAGGTTTAACACATGGCCCCTGCAGAATTAATGGAACTAAAGGTGCGAGTTGGAGGAACTTTTGGAGAAAAGGTTCATTAGGTGTAGTATATCGGCATGGGGAGCCCCGACACTTTTTGTTAAAAAGAAGGATGGGAGTATGAGTTTATGTATTGATTACTGGAGGTTGAATAAGATTATTATCAAGAATAAGTATCCTCTCATTAGGATTGATGATTTTTTTTTATCAACTTAAAGGTGTTGCGGTCTTTTCAAAAATCGATCGAGTTATCATTGGAAAAATTGTTCATAAGGTTGTTAAAGGAAAGATAGAGAATTGGTAGTTGACTTTAACCTATTTTGTAATAGGTGGCAACCCTATTTCATTGTTATGAAGGGTTCCTTTGAGAGGATTTGGGGAAGAAATTTGATAAGGAAAAGATAGTTCTTTGAATAATGGGATTTTTGTAGTTCGATTTGCATCACTTGGAAAAATGGGATGAGGTCTTGCAATCTGTTGACAGCAAGCCTTTGGTGATAACACCTTGGTGTCCGGAGTATGAAAATTTCAAGAATAAAGTGAGCAAAGTCCCCGAGTGGGTACAACTCCCATGTTTGGATCTCAAATATTAGTGGCAACAATCACTAAGCAAGATAGGAAATCTCATCGGGAACCCAATTATAACATATCGGATTACTTGAAATGAGTTCACGTATAACCTTTAAAAGAATGCTCATTAAGGTGGAGGTAACTTAAACATTGTTGGATAAAATTTTCTTTGAAAACAAGTATGGAGTAGCACTTGAGTAAAAGGTGGAGTTGGAATGGAAACCTGTGAAGTGTAAAAGTTGTAATGGTTATGGCCATTCTGCTGAACAATGCTAAAAGAAGGAATGTACTTGATTATGGAGAGGGAAGAACTTTGCTCCTCCCATCTCGGAAAAACAAATAAAAGAAGTTGATGCTCAACCATAACCAATTGAAATCTTGGAAGAAGGTAATGTTACTCTAAGGAATAGCATCCTAAAAATCCCAAACCAAGCGAGATATGGTTCTTAATGACATGACGGTGATTGACACCCCCATAGAAAATGAGTAGCTTACTAGTTTCGAATGTTCGATGGCTTAACAATCCTAATAAGTAAAATGTTGTCTCTACCTTTTGCATAAATAAGGGTGTTTGGTTTTGGGGCCTACTATAAACAAAGGTAAAGACACAAAGTATTCAAAAAGTCTATGATAATATATGTAAAGGATGGAATGGATGGAATAATGTGCACAACAATTCCGAACATCCAAGGGGAGAATTTGGCTATTTTGGGATGAAAGATTTGTAACTATATCCATACTCAAACTAAATGCTTAGTACATACATTGTTTGGTACATATGTAGGGTATGACACCAATGACTATAACTGTCATTTATGGCTTTCATGACAACGAAACATGTTACGGCATGATCCAGGGGCTTTAAGACCTATAGGAAGGGAACCATAGCTAGCTATTGGAGATTTTAATAATGTTACGAATGCGGACAACAAGATTGGGGGTATACCTACTCAGCCTTCTGATTTCATTGATTTTCATAATTGCTTAAAGGAATGTGCGCTGATGGAATTGAAATCGATTAACAAAAATATACTTAGTGTAACAAACACATGGATGGTACAAGAGTATACTCAAAAATAGATTGGGCATTTCGGAATGAATCTTAGATTGAGAATTATGGTGCTTCACCTGAACAATTTTTAACATAGGATATATCGGATCACACACTAATATTTGTGCAATTAAATGGGAAGCAAAGGAAGAGAAAAGGCAAATTCATTTTCTTTAATATGTGGGGTTCTTCAGCAAACTTTGAAGGGATTATTATTGATATTTGGGCAAAGGAAGTATATGGTAACAAAATGCAGCAAGTTTGCAAGAAGCTTAGGATACTCCAATATAAGTTTAGGATATTAAACAAAACTGAATTTGGTTGTACTTGGTGATGAAGTAGAACAATCTCTATTAGCATTGCATAATTTGCATGTGAGGCTATAACTATACCCCTTTAATCTCGAGTTACATAGACAAGAAAGACAAGCTTTACAGGTTTTCAACTCAAAGATGGTTGCTGAAATTTCTTTCTTGCAACAAAAGAGTAAGTGTGATTGGATTCAGCATAGAGACCATAATATAAAATTAGTCTATTCTGCTATTAAACAAAGGTAATATCAGAATAGTATGATTACTATTATGGATACCAATGGTTGCACCTAGACTGATGTGGAAAGGATTCAAATTATCTTTGTTGACTTTTATAAAGAGTTACTTGGGCATGAAATCACCTGCAAGTTTAAAATCAGATCTTAAAGTGATTCAAATGGACCTTGTCCTTGAAGTGACACATCAAATAGCTTTTCTGCAACTTACATTTGCTATAGGAGAAACCAAGAGCCTAGGGGCTAATGGGTGTGGAAGCGACTTCTTTAAGAAGTCTTGGGCAATCATTAGAGAAGATGTTACTACAACAATTTTGGAATTCTTTCAAGTTGGTACTTTATTACCACAACAAAACAACACAATTATCACTCTCATACCTAAAGTGAGTGATCATATCTCTCATGACTGAATTTAGACCTATAGCATGTTGTAATATACTTTATAAATGCATTATAAAAATGCTTTGTGATAGACTCAAAAGGAAGACTGCATGTGCTTGTGAATGAAAACCAATGGGCTTTTGTTGAAAGGAGGAGCATAATTGAGAACTTCCTCATCAACCAAGACTTGATTCATCTATATAGGAAAAAAAACATGTTTCTCCTAGATGCTTGCTAAAGGTTGATTTGCAAAAAGCTTATCATTCAATTTCTGGTCCGGTTTAAGATACATCTTAAAAGCTTTCAAATTTCCTCCAACCTTCATTAGTTGGGTTATGCAATGTGTTAGTCCTGCAAAATTTTCAATTTCATTGAATTGGGAGATTTTTGGGTGTTTCTCCGAGGCAAAAGAATTAGGTAAAAGGATCCATTATCCCCTTTATTGTTTGTGGTGCTAATGGAGTATCTAACTAAAAGTCTTCAAATGCGGATATATAATCCCAAGTTTAGATACTATCCTCTGAAGCTGAATTTGGTTACTCTTTGCTTTGCGAATGTCTTGATGATTTTTGTAAAGGTAATGAAAGCACGAGTAGGCTTAATAGTAAATGGTTTTGACCATTTCTCACGAGTAATCGGCCTAAAAGCCAACAGAGGTAAATCCCATATCTACTTCAATGGGTACCTTCAGTTGTTGAACAAAAGATTGTGCAACTCATAAAACTTGCTTTGGGAGACTTCTCCATGAAATATCTTGGGATGCCTCTTTCACCAACAAAGTGGGTGGAGTGTAGCGAGAATGTCAAAAACTTGTTGAAAAAGGTAAAAGCAAACTTCAAACCATAGCCACCAGGCATTTTTCCTTATGTTGCAAAGGTGCATATCATTAATTCCTTGCTTTTGTCAATGATCACTTATTGGGCTTCAATTTTCATACTTCCTCAAGTTGTTCTCAAGTAAATAGAACAAGTATGCACACACTTTGTTTGGGGACATAAGGATAATACATGATTTTCCTTAGTGTCTTGGACCACTATTTGTACTCCTAAGAAGGAGGCGGGAATAAACATCAAATGCTCTGCAGAACCCGGAATGTAACATATGTGGGGCAACTTATATGAGCTATCACAAGAAAAGCTTACTCCCTTTGGGTCATGTGGGTACATGGAGTCTATTTGTAAAATGTAGATTTCGACATTATCAACCCACATCTATTCTTTGTTGGTATTGGAACAAATTGAACAAAACAAAAGAAAAGTTAAGGCACGCTTACGCAGAGGGTTGTGGCAAGAGGTTACTAGAAAAGAATATACTATCAAAGCTAGTTATGACTGGCTGAAAGGACAGGGAGACACCTTCATTTACAAAAGAATGGTATAGTCTCCTATAGCAAAACCTAAACACACTTTTATATTCTGGTTGCTTCGAAAGAAAGGTTGCTAACAAGGCACATATTGCGTAGATTGGGTTTTAATATACCTTATTCAAAGTGCCTTTTTGAAAAGCGAGGATGAAAATAGTTCCTATCTATTTTTTGAGTGCTCATATTGGTAGGGAGTTAAACAATTAATTTGCTCTTGGACGGGTATTGGGATGGCTGAAGCTCAATGGGCTAAAAGGGTACTACAAAAAGAGAGTTCAAGCTTAAAAGGAGAGTAGTGTATGCAATATACTCGACAAGTGTATATCATATATGGATTGAAAGATGCAAGCTGAGTTTTCACGAGAGGGCGTGATCAGGTGGAGCGGTTGGCTGGAAAAAATCAAAAGGGATATACAGATTAGATTGTGCGAGTGCAATATTACACAAAGTAAAGAATATTGATAGGATGATGATAGAAGGATTACTTAACCACAAAGCAATTGTGGCAACCATTCCCAGAAGGTGAGTCACAATTGTGTGTTTAGTGATTGTTTTTTGTTCATACACACTTGTTAAAGGAAATTGCAAACGTTTTCGTTTTTAAAAAATAAAAAAAAAAAGTCTGCGTCCAAAATCTATGTGATATTTTGCAATATAAAGTCCATAAGTTTAAAGGTAGATTTTTGGACGCAAAAAGGTATATTACAATACCATTAAAGTTTTATATTAATTGACTTGAAAATGTATATATGTATGGACAAAATAAAAGCAAAGTTGTCCAACATTGCCTAGTGAAAAAGCATTAATTACATGGATCCACCCATTAATTGAAAGGATAGCAATTGTGGAAGTAAACATTTTTTTAGAAATATCATCAATTTTGGTAATTTTAATTAAATTTTTCATGACTTTTTCACTTCCTATCGCTCCTTTTATAACTGTCCATATTTTAGCTATGAGATATACAAACTCCAATTTAGTGAGTCAGAGGGAAATATGGCCATGAAAAGTTTCACATATTACTTGGTGTTTTTCTTGTCGATTCTAAACAGTCATAAGACGAGAGCCCTTCGACAATCGCCTCAAAAACGTCTTGATTGGGAGAGGCAATTTAAACTCCTTCAGAAGCCAAGCGTTAAGACCATTTTGGTAAGATTTATTTAGTTTTTTTGTATTTTTATTACTTAGATTTTTCTTGTTTCAGCGATATTAAGTTTAATATGTATCAACATGGTGTGATAGCATATACAGTGATAGATTCAAAAGTTTTGGCTCATTTTAAATTTAAAAGTCGTTCAATGGTAATTATTGGTGATTGGGTACTCAGTACTGAAAATTTCATCATAAACCGGGGCTATCTAGAAAGATAGTCCTATGAGTTATAAATTATTTTTCTAATATTCTTCCTAAATGGTAAAAGCACAGATTTTAAGAAATTAAAAATAGATGATAAGTTTCGTTGAAATAGTAAATTGTGATTGGTTGAAATTGCATTTGATGAGCTTATAAGGAAGTTATTTGGAACAAAAAAAAATTGTGATTCAGGACGATCATTAAGGGACAAAGGGAGTTCGGAAAAGAACAGTTAGCAAGTTCATCTGAGGGTGCCCATGTCTTATAGGAACGCCTCACAATCTTAGGTGAGAGACATCATAGAAGAGGGAGGGGGACAAAAAAGAGAAATTAGGAAAATTTTCCTATACCTCTAGTGAGATTTGAATCCATGCCATTTTACAGAACTTGAATCTCCTTCTACTAGACCACCCTTTTTGTTGGTTATTAGTAATTTATTTATTATAGTTTCTAATTTACTAATTATTTTCATATTTTAATTTGCGGACAGAATATGGAGATATATATGATTGTGTGGACTTTTACAAACAACCTCGCTTTCGATCATCCACTCTTAAAAAACCATAGTTTTCACCCTAAGGTTTGTGCTTAGAAAAATCTACCCTTTTTTCAATCCAATTAATAATAATTAAAGAGTTGTTTTTTGACTACAAGTGTAAAGAACAATGTTTAATCGATGGGCAAATTTGTATTTATGTTGGGAACACGAGATGACGCCTAGCTTTACTCCTAAATGGATGAAATCCGAAACTCTTCATGAAGAAAAGGACACAATCCTAGATAGCATCAAGTTGACAGGTGGAGGTTGTCCAACTGGCACAGTTCCCATCAGAAGATTTGACAAGAATGAATTCATTGAGATTGCTAGATTCACGTAAGAATATGCTTCAAGAACCAAACTCAACACTAATCAGCCAGGAAATCATGTAAGGGGTTTTATTAACATCTATTTTAGAGCATCAAATTTTGTTAACATTATATTTTTTTTTTTTAGGAAATTATGCCCCACTCTAAAACCACTTGTTAGATGAAATTAGAGCAATAATGCACAAGCGATTTAGGATGTCAAAAACAATATTAAGAATTATATGGAAATCAATAAACAGAAGACAATGATTTGACGTGGAAAACTCAACTTGGGAAAAGCCACGGGCATCATAAGCACAAACAAGTCCACTATATTATGAGAGAGTACCAGAATGATCTCAAACCCAAGACCTTCTTATACCCGAGATATCTCAATCTCACACTATTTTCCTCACAATAATACTCTTCAATTGGCTCTCCCCGATTTATATCAACTCTTGGATATTCGATATTGGATTATTGCAATGATAGACAAACCCCTTTTTATAGAAAAGGAAACTAATCCTGGACCTACATTGACTCCCACTGCAATTACATAGCCATAAACTGAGCAATCAATGTAAGAAACTAACGAAAAACAAACGAAATAGAGTAGCGATCGAAGTTGTCATGGGCCGTGCCAGTGCGACTTCTTTACGAGTTTTTCTGTCCAGCCAAAATGGGTGTTCCTCAAGTCGTGCTAGTTGATCCACGTCTTGAACTTGATATTGGGCCATTATCTAACAATATTTAAAAAAAATGGATGAAATCCCGAAAACAAGCTCGCCAACTCCAACCTAGTGCTCCTTCCCAATAGATAGCGCCTCGGAGAGATCTACCTCGAAGGGTAGTTGCAACCACACACTAAATCCAACCTCCCTTGGACTGAGCTATAAGACTCATCTACATCAATAACTTCTTCCTTTGGTGATTCAACCATATATTAAACAGACAACTTAAACTATCATCCGTAGATTTACCTAAAATTGTTGAACCTACGGTTGAACCTAAAAGAATGTAGAGACTTTCACGCCTCAAACCTTTAAACAAAACCTTGAAGCCCTTGGACATCTTCAAAACTCCACCTTCAGTTGAATACCTTAGCCCATTAGCTTCAAAGGCACCTAAACATGTCGAACCCTTAGTTAGGGTCTTCATGGCACCATCATGAGTTTTAATTTGAACTTCACCATTCTAGCAATAGAGCGTTGGACATCATTGCCCAAATATTAACAACATCATAATCAACAATATCATATGTGGGGAAAAAAAAAAATCTTTGCTAGGACACACATGAAATGTAAATCTAGAATCTAAAACCCATTCAAAATCACTTCCCTTTTAATGAGAAGCAAGCAACACATCACCATATGACTCAATATCGGCAATAGCAAAACCAACCTCACAAAAAGTCCGAGAGTCTTCCTCTTTTGATTTTGCCTTTAAATCCTTAAGTTTTCAACACTCAAATTTGTTATGGTCAGGTTTCTTATCGAAATAATGATCTCCTTCAAACTTGTACTTAGAACCCTTTTCGAGTACTACCCCTTATTGACAAGACTTCAACTTTATTATCATAACACACTTCAAAGTCAAATTTTCCTTTGGATAATAAGTTACACTCGACATCTTCATAACACAATACTTCACTATTAATATAAAGTATAATTCTATAAAGTACTTATATGAAAGGGACAGAGAGATAATCAAAAGAATAGCTTTATCCTCATCATCTACATTGACCTCAAAATTCTATAAGTGGTAGAGGTAAACCTTGGTTAAGGTCTTCACAACACCATCATGAGTTTTAATATGAACTTCACCAATTCTAGCAATAGAGCATTGGACATGATTCCCTAAATTAAAAATACCAGAATCAACAGTATTGCATGTGGAAAATAAATCTTTGTTAGGACACATGAAAATTACATGTAGAATCTAAAACCCATTTAGAATCAATTTCCTTTTTATGAGAAGCAAGCAAACCATCTCCATCTTACTCAATATCAGCAATAGCAAAACCAACCTCACTAAAATTTTGAGAGTCTTCCTCTTTTCTTTTTGCCTAGAAAGCCTTAGGTTTCTAACTCTTAGATTTCTTATGTCCAGGTTTCTTAAAGAAATAATAATCTCCCTTAACTTGTACTTAGAACCCTTCTCAATACTACCCCTTACTGACAAACCTTCAACTTTATTATCATAACACACTTCAAAGTCAAATTTTTTTCTTTGGGTAACAATTTACACTTGACATCTTCATAAGAAAATACTTCGCTATTACTGTAAAGAATAATTTCTTTAAATTACTTATATGAAAGGGGCAATGAGACAATTAGAGGAATAATTTTATTATCATCATCTATATTGACCTCCAAATTCTTTAAGTCCACGAGAATGAAATTAAACTCATCAAGGTGATTTTGACTAGATGTACCTTCACCCATGTCGATCATGAACAAGCTGGTCCTTAAGCTTGATCTTGTTGACAAGACTCTTTATCATATAGATATGCTCCAACTTTGTCCATAAATCCATGGTAGACTTGCTATGAACAAATTCACAAAGTACACGATTTGTGAGACATCTTGACTCTCAAATTCACAAAGTATGTATCTTTTCATCCAACTCCTTCCAATCCTCCTAGGTCATAGAATGAAGCTTCTTCCCAAGTGCTTTCTTCAAACCACTCTTCATGAGATATCTTGACTCTCCATAAACTGAAACTAATTTTTCCACCAAACTTCTCAATATCAAACTCGATGATGGATGTCATTTTAGAATACGGGCTCGATATAACTTGTTAGGAAATTATACCCCAATCCGAAACCACTTGTTAGGTGAAATTAAAGCAATGATGCAGAAGCGATTTAGGACAATAAAAACAATATCAAAAATTAGATGGAAATAGATATACAAAAATGAGACAAGGATTTAATGTGAAAAATCTAACTTGGGAAAAATCACGGCAGCACATGTAGAATCAAATCCACTATTATGAAAGAGTGCAACAATGATCTCAAACCACGAGACCTTCTCAAACTCGAGATATCCAATCTCACACCAATCCCCTTATTAGCGCTGGTAAAAATCGGGTTCGGATAATTCGGACATTCGGACAAAAACACAATACCTGGACCCTATTCGAATTGCGGATTCGGATAGCTCGACCGAACTCAAACCCGAACCCGAATGTCCGAATTTGTGATATTAACTTTTGAAAATTGAACTGAAATTATGTATGTGAACAAACTCGAACCCGAAGTTCCGAAAATTTCATTGAAAAATTTATAAATTTTGGACTAAGTTATACCCAAACCGGAATGTCCGAACCCAATTGTTCGAACCCTAATAAGTCACAAAATTCGAACAACCTCGGACCCGAATGTCTAAACCCGAACTCGACACTGAATTTCAATTTGGACATGACCGATTGTCCGAATTTAAAATTCGGACAAAAAATTTGTGATTGGACCCGATCTTTTTCGAGTCGGACAAATTCGGACTATCGAGTCGGACAGATTTTTGTTGGTGCTACTCCTCATAATAGCATTCTTTAACTGGAACTCTCTAATTGGCTCTCTCCGACTTATATTCGCTCTTGGATATTTGATATTGGATTATTACAATGATGGACAAAACCCCTATTTATGATAGAAAAGGAAACCAACCCTAACCTACATACATTGACTCCTACTGCAATTATATAGCCACAAACCAAGCAATCAATGCAAGAAATTGATGAAAACCAAACAAAATCGAGCAGCGAGTTGAAGTAGCATAGCCAACACGGTCGTGGCCACCGACACGGGGCTAGCCATGTCAAGTGCTGGCTTCTCTGTGGGTTTTTCTGTCTTGTAGAAACGGCCGTCCTCGTGTCCCTCAGGTCGTGCTAGCTGTTCCAAGCCTTGAACTTGAGTTTAGGTCATCATCTAACATTTTCCATGGGTATATTGATAGAGCTATTGATTTTATTCTTGATTTGGTTGGGATTGATGGATTAAACATGCTAAACTCACAAAATTATTAGTAGTTATATCTGGTATGAATTGTTTTCTTGGAAAATTAGCCTATATTGTACTAACGGACTCAAAGACAACTATTAGGATGACATACATAATGAATAAAAATAGGACGTATCATTGAAATTGGAATATATATGAGGAAATTATGTACTATATAGTATCCCTAAATCGGGTATTTTATATCATTGATTAAGTAGCATGGTACCTTATAGACAAAGAAAGTACATGTTGTGATACTAATGAGGTTGAAATTTTCCCCCAGTTTGCAATTGCTCAGACAAGGACAGATCCAAGTACAGCAATTTATAATGGAGTAGGTGGTGTACTTTCCCTCCATGGTCCATCAGTGACATCCTCTCAACTCTCAGCGGGAGAATTTATAATAAGAAATGGAAACGACGCAATAATAGTTGGATGGATGGTAAGTGGAAGATTACGCAGATCTATGTATGTTGTTTCCCTAACTCAGGATCCATCAAAAAAATTTTCAGTTCACTTTTGAACTCCATAATTCTGACATGATAGATAACCTGTCAGTGAGATTTAGATTTGATATTCACTTGTTATGACAGTATGATACATCAAACACTCGTATTATTGATTCAATTTTATCATGTTTAACATTGACTAACTTGCTTATTCATACGAATTAAGGTTAATCCAATATTATATAAAGATAATCGCACAAGGATGTTCCAATATCTGGATGTAAGTTTACATTATTGTCACTGCTCCATTAATTTTCATTTTAATTGAGTAATTCAAAATTGTTGCATGATGAATCTACGTAATGAATTAAAAACACTTATATATATATATATATGATATTGACTGACAAATTATACTTAAAATCATTGTCACCAACAGGCGGGTCAATCCCATTGTTTCAATGTACTGTGCCCAGGATTTATCAGCGTCAGACAAGATATTCCGATTGATATGGTCTTCCCAAGAGTATCAATACAATATATGGAGGGAAATAATTGCCTTTATATACTTCATTTATCAGGTAGCCCTCTTCATTTCTTTATATTGAGGATCCATTAATGTACAAATTTTCTCTTGTTAACTTTCGAGATAGCAAGCGGATAAATTACTGCTGAAAATAAAAGGAGTTTAAAATTAATAAAGGGAGATGTAAATTTATTTTTTAAAATCATGTCTTCTGATTCAAATAAATTTTTATTTTATATTATTAGGATCCAATAAATGGAAATTGGTGGCTGGAGATTGGAAAAGAAGGCATACCTATTGGATTTTGGCCACAAAAGATATTCACAGGACTAGCACATTCAGCATCGTATGTAGCAGTAGGTGGAGAAGTTTACGGTCCTCCTGATGAGCCTTTACCAAAAATGGGTAATGGTCACTATCCTATCAAGGGTGCAGCCGACAATGCATATTGCAGGAACTTTATAGTGGTGGACTCGAATTATAAACAAATTGATACTCAAGATACTGAGGAGTATAGGGACGATAAACATTATGCTGTATATGATGAAGGGCATGTACAAACACTTGGACGAGTCGTCCTGTATGGTGGTCCTTGGTGAAAACAATCTTGTGTTTCTTGAATAAATTTAACAACCAACTCCAGTTTGTGAGACGATCTTCGAACCTACGTAACTCTCCTAAGAGCTCGACACTCACCCATCAATCCCCAGATATCATCTGGCGACATCAAAAAGGAACCTGCTTCGGGGACTATTCACAGGACCTTGTAAATCACTCTCCAAGATAAAATCCACCATACCCTCAAATTTGGCAAGTTTCAAAGCAATGCCTATGCTTGCATCTCCACCAGTTTCCCGCTGCCCACGACGTTGAAAACTTTTGAACAGCCGCCCAAACAAATCCGTTATAGAAAATAATTATCCATATAACCATAAAGAATAACAAATAACTATAATATTATAAAGGAATACTTTTTTGGCGAATCACCATTGAGTTATACCACATTTGATTCATTGGAAAGCCAATTTGGTAGACATAAATGATGGCTCGTTTTATTTTTTGACTTCTTTGAAATCTCGTAGATGGGTCGGACTTAATTTGTCACATTACGCACTTAATTTTCCTCCCTCTTACAAAAGTTAAATCTCTCAAACTGAAAAATCCCTCTTTCATCGAAATTAAAAGGAGGAACCATCAAATCTATTAGATTTGTCATTGAAGTGCTCAAAAGTATCATCCACGTCCGCTTCGGATGAGTCAAAGATGGGCAAACTCGATGTTGGTTTGACATAAAAAAATTACACCTAAAGGTCGTACTCTTCACGTCCAAGAAAAAAGAATGGCTTATTTTCGTTCAATTGTCCCAAAAGTTAGTTTATTTTCATCCAATTTTCCTTTATTAGTTGGAATAAGTGTTCAATTGTCTTTGTTTTAAGTATAAAACTTGTAGATCCCAGACATATTTTATTATTCATATGAGTAAATGGTAAACTTTACTTTTTGTTTTGTTAAAAAGTGACATTACTTGTCCCTTTCGGCATGTAGCATAACATTCTACCAATTGAGTCTTTCTTAATTTTATTTGGTTTAATAAATAGTTTCTCCAAAAAGTTAGGGTGTTACAATCTTGTTTGGTGTGCATCAGCTATATATTTTAATTATTTCTTTTTCTTGTGAATGAGTGCATAGAAATAGGAATGAACTAATAATTTACTTAGTTTTTATTAGAAAATTGCATGAAAATAAATCAATCTTTGTGTAACACCCCAAAACACCCCATAGGAGTATTACATCGTCAAAGTTCGTTACTGGAACTCCCAAGACTATGTCAGTGTCGGTTTGGCTCTCTAATCCCAACTTGGAGGTAATGAAGGTGGTTTCCCAAAGGAATTTGAGATTTTCTAAAAATTTCGGCAAAATTCCGTTTGTAATATGGACTATTCCATAGGTGTAAAGCCTTAAACCCTACATAAAAGCACAATATAACTCAACGAGCCACACGCTCGGAGTATACAACTCAACGGCCACACGCAGGAGTCCAACCAATCATACGATAAAATTTAAAATAATCTAAATGGTTTGCGGTACATCGGGTATAACTATATGAACTAAATTACAAGTACAACATTTAAAAACTTAAAATGCATGTCAGCCACTTGAGTCAACGAGTTAACAATCAGCGAGTCAGCAAGAGTCCGGAGTATGCTAAGTGTAGATCATGCTTACGAAAGGGTACCTGCAACAGTAGGGAGGGAAAAAGGGGAAATTTGTGGGGGTGAGCAATAAACCATGGGCTTACCGGAGTCTTACACCCTTAAAATAGAAATTCTTTACACATAATACTCATAATAATGAAATTGGTGAAAACATAATAACATAATACAAATCTAGATATTTTCAATGAAATCTCTTGCAATGAAAAGATCATAACTCTTCAATCACTTAAGAGCACGGTTTTACATTCATGAACAATTCATTTGGGATTGAATCAACATTATAGGCCTTCGAGGATTCGAACTAGCATTTCTTTATTTCGGGCGCGACCCCGAACAAAAGGCTCCCGGGACCTATCTTCTAGGAAGTTTCGGATCGGGCATCCCGCCACTGCAGGACCCCTATTAGAACTCTTTCCTCGAAGTTTCTAGCTGGGCGTCCCCAGTTCGAACCCTTCGGTATGCTAAACAATCCGTAGCCGGTCGATTCAAAACAATTTGCACATATTCATTCATCACATTCATTTTTCTCAATCGATTTAATATCAAGGAAGGCATGACACCATGTGTCACCCTTATAAATTCATTTTCTCAAATCAGTTTGACACACTTGGAAGGCATAGCACTACGTGTCATCCCTCCAAATTCAAAACAATTTGCACATATTCATTCATCACATTCATTTTACAGACTTTCTCAATCTATTTAATATCAAGGAAGGCATGATACCACGTATAACCCTTATAAATTCACTTTCTCAAATCAGTTTAACACACTTGGAAGGCATAGCACTACGTGCCATCCCTCCAAATTCAATTTCTCAATCAGATTTACTTCTTTAAAGCAGAATCACGTTTGAAAGGCAGTTCACAAGAAGTTGCATTCAAAGATCATTTTACGTAAAATACAAAACTCCTTTCAAGATTCTTTGAGCATCACGTAGAGCAATCACCTAACACGAATAGCCACTATTCAATGCAGACGAGTCATTCTCAACTCTTTCCAACTATACCTTTCTCAATCCACCACTCTAGTACGATTAATTTCCATTTTCTGAGCCACAATAACCTCAAGCGGATACCACCTAATTTAACGTTCAACTTCTCACAATTCTGTGTCTTTACTTCAATTCCTTATTCTATATCTCTACTTAGTGAATCCACTTCGTTTGCTCACATCTCAACTTCTCACAACTCCCTGTCTTTACTTCAATCCCTCATTCTAGATCTCTCCTTTATAAATTAACTTCCTTTGCTTATACCTAGCCATATAGCTCCTAATCTCACTTTATCACTTAAGTTCCTCTTGCTAGGTTCACCTTCCAACTTAATTTAATCTCAAAGACTTAGATACATTCTAAACTCAACCTTAATCTTACACTTCCCAGCTCGTCATTTCCCGCCTTAACTCCCATTGTATGTTTCTTTCTTACTAATCGACTCTTGCTCGTCCATCCTTTAATTATATAACTCTTAATCACTTTTCATCACTCAATTTCCGTTAGCTTCGCTTACCTTCAAGTTTAGTTCAACCTCGAGGATTTAAATATACTTCGAACTTCATTAATCTCACAATCACCCATTTCTCACTTACATGTCTCAATTGTGCATCACTCAATACGAATTCATACTCCTCTTTATACTTCGACTTATCATTCCCCAATGTTCATAATTAGCTCTCAATACCACAGGTTGAAGAAATCTCTAAGGCTTAATTAACTCATAATTCGTATCCATGTCCCAACTCCTTCATCCTTTATAGCTAACCGAAACTTCAATACTACTACTCATTTGACCTATGCAATCTAACCTCTTCAGAATCAGCGGGTTTCTAATTCAACTTTAAGTAACTACTAATCTCTTTAAAGTTCCCAATTTAATTCCACTAGGTCTATTCTCGCAATACGGATGCTCGAAATTCACAACAAATTCAATATTCACAGCAAGCATTCAACATTCACAATAAATCCATTTGGGTTTCGAAATTACTAATAGTTTAGAGTATAAGACTACCTACCTCGAATTTTACGGTTTGAGAAGTGAGTTGAGTATTCTACGTGTGCCGAGTTCCGGCCTCTCGCTTCCCCTGTTCCGGCTTGCCATTTTCTTTGGTCCCCACTCCCCTCGGTTGCTCCCTCGTGTGCTCGCCGCCGTTCCTTCTCCCGGCCGCCGCTACTTTTCCCGGTTTCGGCCCCTGCACTCTCTCGCGCTGTCCTCGCTCGGGTCCTTCCTTCGCCCTCGCTCTGTCCCAGTCTCTCGCTTTCTTCCCTTCGCTCGTGTCGCTAGCTGCCGCTTTCGGGTCTACGGTGGTCGTCGGCCACCCTCGGTCTCTTCGACCCTCACAACGCTCGCTTTCTCTCTCTCTGCGCTCGGTCCTCCCTCTTCCCTTCTTCCTTTGCTCTGCTTCTTTTCCTTTCGCCTCCCAGAGCCCTCGCTCTCCCTTTGCCCACCGGCCGCTTGCCGTTGAGGCGGGCCACCGGCCTCTGCTCCGGTTCCCGCGCTCTCTCTCTGTTTCTCCAACTCGTTCCTTCTCTGCTGATCGGGCTCCCCGAGCCCTCTTTCCTTTCCTCTCTTTCCACGGCCTAATTGGGTTGGTTAATGATCCTTATTGGACCCCAATTTATCTTTCTCATCTCTTCATAATTTAGCTAAAGTGATCACCATCCTATATACGACAAGTCCATATCTCCTCCCTTACGTACTTTTATGCCGCTGCACCCTAACTTGTTTTAATACGCCGACCACAACAATTCCTAATCACCCAACAGTTTAACTCGGATGGAAAAAAGGAGGCAATTTCCTTAATTTAGTTTATTCGACGGTAGCTTCGAAGGAATACTGAAGTAATACGTCTAGTTGTAAATAAAGTCGAGTCACTCACCCCTAGATTCGCGGAATAACACTCAATAATTCCATGCTTTATAGCTGCTTTTCGTTAAAATTGTGGGTATTACACTTTGGCAATTGGATGAAAATAAACTATTGTTTTTTCTTGGATATGAAGAGTATGACCTTTAAGAGGTATTTTTTCGTTAACCACCATCTAGTTTGACCACCTTTGACTCATCGAGAAGTAGACGTGGATGGTGCTTTGAACACTTCAATGACAAATCTATTAGATTTGGTGGTTTCTCCTTTTAATTTGGCTAAAAGAGGAATTCTATTCGATTTGGAGGATTTGAGGAAAAATAAGTGCATAATGTGACAAATTAAGTCTAGCATGTCTAATGATTTCAAAACAAGTCAAACAAATAAAACGAGCGACCATTTATGTCTATCAAATTAGCTTCTCGATGAATCAAAGGTAGTCAAACTCGATGGTTGTTTGAACAAAAAAATACCCCATAACTGTCTCATTGTTCACGTCCAAGAAAAAAAAATGACTTATTTTCATTGAATTTCCCTAGAGGTTGGTTTATTTTTAGCCAATTTTCTTTTTTATCTCTTTGTTGAATATATTATGTTCATTTAAATTTGATATAAATTAAATACCTTATAAAATTTGGTAAACATTGACATTATATTTAGTGAGTATTAGTATCATATATGATGAGAAATCAAACTATATTTAGCAAGCATTAGTATTATATTTGACAAATAGTTATATTATATTTAGTAAATATTAGTATTTTATTTGGTGAGCAATTGAACTGTATTTAGGCACCGATACAATATTTGGTGAACATTAACATCACAGTTGGCGAGCATTATAATACATCATATATCATTTTAGATATTAATTATAATGGAATAATACTAAAAAATGATGGATAAATTAAAACATATAAAAAGTAGCTTCCAATAATATGGTGACTTTTGTGCCATATAATGAGAAACCAATCAAACATCGCCGGAGTTCTTTAAAGGAATTCCCAAGGCTCTTTTCGGTGTTGGTTTGGCTGTCTAAACTCAACTTAAAAGTAATACCGGTGGTTTTCCCAAAAGAATCCGAGATTCTTTGAAAATTTCGGCAAAGTTCCGTTTGTAACATGGACCAATCCATAGGCTTAAAGCCTTAAAATCTTGCATAAAAAGCATAATAAAACTCGACGAGCCACACACTCGGAGTATACAACTCAACTTCCACACGCCGGAGTTCAACCATTCATACGATAGAAACTTAAAACAATCTAACTGGGTTACTATACATTTGGTATAACTATATGCACTAAATTACAAGTACAATCATTTAGAAACAAAACAATGCATGACAGCCACTTGGATCGCTTCAATCGTCAACAATCGGCAGGAGTCCGAAGCGTACTAAGTGTAGATTATGCTTCGAAAGTGTACTTGCAACATCGGGTGGGGACGGGGCAATTTGTGGGGGTGAGCAATAATCCATGGGCTCACCGGAGTCTTATACCCTTAAAATGGAAATTCTTTACACATAATACTCATAATAATGAAATCTGCGAAAGCATAATAGTGTAATAGAAATCTATATACTTTTCATCGATATCTATAATGAAAAAGACTCTTCAATCACTTAAAACACAGTTTCACATTCATGAACATACTTTTGGGGTTGAATCAACTTTTCGGGCCTTCCGAGGACTCGAACTAGCACTTCTTTAATTCAGGGCGCGACCCCGACAAAAGGCTCCTGGGACCACTCTTCGGAAGTCTCAAAGCGGGCATCCCGCCTCTGCAGGACCCCTGTTAGAATCCTTCCCTCAAAGGTTCTAGCTGGGCGTTCCCCAATTCGACCCCTTCGGTATGCTAAACAATCCATGGCCTGTCAATTAAAAACTCTTTGCACATTCTCATTCATCACATTCACTTCACGACTTTCTCAAATCAATTTAGTATCAAGGAAGGCATGACACCACGTGTCACCCTTATAAATTCACTTTCTCAAATCTGATTCATTTTCTCAAGCAAGTCTCACTTCTTTAAAACATAATCATGTTCGAAAGGCAGTTCTCAAGAAATTGCATTCAAGAATCATTCACGTAAAATATAAAACTCCATTCGAAACTATTTATGAGTATCACGTAAAGCAATCACATAACACGAATAGCCACCAATGAACGCAAGCAATCATTCACAACTCTTTTCCAACTATGCCTTTCTCAATTCATCAATTGAATACGATTATATCCACTTTCCGAGCCACAATAACCACAAGTACATATCACTTAAGTTACGTTCAATTCGCCACAATTCCTTCTCTTCACCTCCATTCCTCACTTTATGTCTTTACCTCGTGAATTCACTTTGTTCGCTCACGTCTCAACTTTCCTCAACTCCCTGTCTTTACTCCAATTCCTCAACTTAACCTTACCATTCCCTGCCTCAAATTCCCGTTGTATGTCTCTAACTCATTACTTAACTCTTACTCGTTTACCATCTTTGTTTCAATACTTTTCGATTACGCTTCCACATCACTAATCTACTTCTTCTCACTTATGCTTAGTTAGATAGCTCTCATTCTTACTTCACTGCTAACTCCTCTAATTCCTTTCCTCTCCAAGTGTAATTTGCTCTCATCTTAGGTTTCTATCTCATTACTCATTCTTTCTTGACCGACTCAATCATACGCTTCTTAATCCCTTTTTCCATCGTTCCTCTTTCGCTAGCTCCGCTCCTCTTCGCATTTAGTTTAACCTCAAGGATTTAATTATCTTTTGAACTCAATTTTCCCAATACTCACCCACTTCTCACTCCCATGTCTCAATTGCGCACCACTCAATACAACCTCATATTCCTCTTTACACTTCCCTCGTTATTTCCCGATATTAGTACTTATTTCTCAACGCCGCAAATTCAGTAAATCTCTAAGACTCAATCTGAATATCAATTCATAACTTATGCCCAAACCATACGTACTTATCCCCAACTCGACCCAACTCTCGACACTACTCATTTTACCCAAGCAACTCACTCCGTCCGAATTTCCCGATTTCCAATTCAGGTCTAGACGATTACCAATTCCCTTTACAACTCTTAATTCAACTTTCAGCAACTACTACACTCATTCAATAGCATACATATTCAATATTTCACAATCACATTCAACAATCACGATAAACTCATTTAGATTTCGAAATTACTAATAGTTTAGAGTATAAGACTACCCACCTCGATTCGGGGATTGAAGGTTTGTGGTTTGCTCGAGGTTCGAGATCCCCGGTTCGGTTCCTTCTTTCGTTCCTTTTCCCTGCTGCTAGCCTCGGTTTCGCCGCCATCCTCTGCGCTCGACACCGTCGCCGGTCGCGGTCCCGCGCTCACCGGCCGCCTCGGTTCCCGCTCCTCACTTCCTCTGTTTCGGTTCGTTGTTCTTGGCCTCGGCTATCTCTCGACCGGGCCTGCGCGCTCGCTGCCGGTCTTCCTCCCCGGCAGCCGTTACTTTCCCCGGTTTCCGGCCTCTCGGTTCCTCTCGCGCCCGCCTGCTTCGATTCCTTCCTTCGCCCTCGTTCTACCTCGGTCTCTCGCCTTCGTCCCCTTCACTCGCGTCCGCTCGCATCGCCGACCGCCGCCTTCGGTCTTGCGGTGGTTGCCTATCCTCCTCCTCAATCTCCTCCGCTGTGCGCTCGCCTCTTCCTTCTCTTTCTCTCCCTCTTTCCCCGTTTCGGTGCTCCTTTCCCCTCCCCGTTTCGCCTCTGCGGTTCGCTTCTTCTTTCTTCCTTTCTTTCTTTCTTTTTCCCGAGTACCCCTTCCCTTCGGTCCTCCTTTCTTTTATTTCCTTATATTATCTCTCCACCGCTAACAATACTTGCCTCTTGCTTCTATTAGACCTTCATTGCACTCCTTTGTCTCTTCCATATAAAACAAGCCCATGTATTTCCTCTCTTTCGTCCTCTTACGTTTTGTCTCCTAATTTATTTTGATGCATCAATTAGGACACTCGCCTAGCCGCACCGAGTTTTAGCTCAAATAAGAAGGGAGGGTATTTCCTTGATTCCTTATTTGACAACAGCTCTCGAAGGAATATCGAAGTAATACGTCCGCCGCAAATAAAATCGAGCCACTCAACCCCCTAGATGCGGAAAATTATATTCAATAATTCTATGCGTTCCAGTGCTTTCTTTAAAATTTCGGGTATTACAAGTATCAAGTTCAATATAAAATAGATGTATATTTAGTAGACCCGGCAATTGGGTCATTCGCTTTGGGTTTGCTTCAAGTTAAGTTCGATTCAGGTCGACTTCGGGGTCAATCTCGTTCGGGTCCGAGTTCGGAGTTGGTTCGGGTCAATTTCGATTCGGGTAAACTTCGGGTTGATCTCGTTCGGGTTTGGTTCGGTTCAACTTCGAGTCAATCTCGTTTGGGTCGGGTTCGGTTTCGGGTTCGATTCGGGTTAATTTCGGATCGAGTCAACTTTGGGTCGTAATCGAGTCACTTTTTGGGTCAAAATCGATTCAAAATTGTGCCCACCAAAACAATTGTACCACTATAAACATAAAAGTTAATCCTGAGAGACCCACCAAAAACAATGTGGGCTGGGTCACTTTTATTCGAGTTAAATCGGTTTGGGTTTGATTTGGTTCGGGTCATTTTGGGTTCGGTTCGTATTCAGGTCAATCATATTTCGGGGTCGGTTCGGGTCGGAATCAAGTTCATTAGATTTCGGGTCGGTTCGGTTCAGGTCGGTTCATTTCAATTTTCAGGTCAAAATCGATTCAAGTGTTTCGGATATCGGTTCGGTTTAAATTTCGGGTCGTTCGAGTTGACCGGTTCGATTCGGGTCGGTTTTGTCAAGTCTAATGCGGCCACAATGGCATACACATAACATCAGCATACACGTTTTGGGCTATACAAATAGGCTAGAAGTACGAGATATATCTTTATTCCGGGAGCTTGATATAAGAACTGTTCTTTTCAAGTGGTGTACTACAACCTCCAAGTCTTCTCTTTCTACTTTGACAAAAAATAATTCAATTAAAATATTTTCTAACGCCTTCCCATTAATTCTAACATTTCTCAATTCTTGTATCTTCTTGGAACTCCTTCCGATTGCTTCTAATTCCTTCTAACTCCTTCCAACTTCCTACTTCATTCTTTAAGCGGAAACAAATACAACCAATGAATGGATATTTTTTGGTTTATGATATTTTCTTCTTCAATAGGCCAAAACAACGACACAACTAATACAAATCAACACTAGACGTGAAATTATTTGTTGAGAATTTGAGAACTAAACGGATGAAAGTTGAAACCAAATACAAAAATCAAAACCCCAGCTCCATGGTAAATGGTTGCAGCTTGCAAGTACTCCGACTCCATGGATTATGATGGGAACCAAAGTATTACACATACTTGTATATGAATTTGTTTAAAGACTTGTACATGAATTGGTTTCCTTTAAAAGGATGTTTCAAATGCTGCAACAAAATACTTCTCACTCGAATAAAACTACATTTAAGTCATGGAGATAAGCTCCGAACAAGACTAGATCATTCATCTACTACTAAACTCGACCCTCCTTCGCAGGCACTTATACTGTGTACTTGTATAATGAAGTTACGAAAACATTCCTTAATTCCGAAATCCCCGAGAAGTCCGAGCACAACATCTAGCGAGATAGATTCCTGCACCTACATTTGTGACTCCACTAACATGACATAGAATGTATGACATCTAATACATGATTTTGGCGTTTTGCATTCCTCTAGTAACAAGCAAACTAGTAGTCATATCGATCAACATCATCTTTGCCAATATACGGATCAATCTGTTTCTCGGTTACATCATCCGGAGAAAAGTTTCACAACGATTATGATGATATTCAATATAATCAGGGGCAATCTCATGTACTCGTGTCTGCATAAATAAGGCCTACGACCTCGCTGCTTAAGCGACCCTCTTCTACCAGCGGTGGCCTCTGCAAAAGTTAGACCCTTCGGAGTAAGGAATCTGTCCTCGTTAAGCATTGCCAATGCGTTGGCAAAAGAAGGAAACCTTCAAGTAGTGTCCACAAACCCATTGTCTGCAAGAGTTGCATCTTTGTTTTTATTATTAAGACTCATAATCAAAATGAAAAACATATCATTCGAAATAATAGCAAAGATTCACAGTTCTACGATGATCCTATGGCCATCCAGTGACTCCACACCTGAAAATCCTTGAAAAAGAGACAGAGCAAATTGCTTTGAAATGCTTCAAGTAGTTGAAACCCAAACATCACATGAATCTTAAAAATTTCAAGTAACACGGCCCCATATTCAAAAACTCGGGGTAATGCATCATCTAGTACACAATGTTCTCTCATTGAACCTCATTAAGTATACATCGGACATCGGAGGAATTGAGAAGCACAACAAGTATTCAGAATCATCTCAATCAACAAGATGAAATCAAAATTCAGAAATCGGATCTAGTAAAAGCTGAATGGGTAATTCAATTAGATGGCCAGTTCATGCTTGCCGACTTAAGCAAAATAGCAATATCCTCCATACTCGGTAATGGACCTTTTATCTAGCTAGCTAAGACCAGTCTTCTAGACACACTAAACACAAGGCACGAGGCTAGGAGAAGTGAAAAGGACAGAGACATAACATGCAAGCTCAAACCCAAATAGCAACATTGAGTACCGCAACCACGAAGGTGCACCGAATATCATATTATGTAGTCGACAAGGTAGGTTTTGCTTCTTTTATTTTTGGGATAAGAAATGTGCTTGACGAGGTAGTATATAATACATCCTCGTATCAATTTCCCACATTAACAAGTTTTCTTCTCCAAAACCACTATATTGAACTCATCCAAAAAGGATCGACCTTTGGTCCGAGAGGTGGTGTTTAGAGTTCCCATTGCTTGGCTCAATTTTTACACAGTGACTAAACAACATTATATTGCACTCATGATGAATCTATGTTATCTGTGTTATTTGATTTACCATGTTCACCCCTTTTTAGCTTAAATTACAAGGATAAAATTGATTCATACGAGTTATTTCACGTCGGTTTCCTCTCTTCCCCCAACGTCGGCTTCCCTCTTCTCACTCGAATTATCTTCTTCTCATCTTCACGTTGCTCCATTTCTTCTACCTGCTACCCTCTCTAATCTCTCTTTATCTAAATTCTAATACCATCCACAAAACAGCATGAAACTTCGCAAATATTTTTCCACAACGGCTGTAAAGCTTCCGATTTGGTCACCAATTTCTTTTTTTTTCTTTGTTTCGATTTGGTTACCAATTCACGTCAGTCATTTATTTGTAGAATGAGTTTTTTTTTTTTGTTTATAATCTGTAAATGAGCAGCAGAAATTCAAGCACCCAAGCATAATTAGACGGAATCTTCTATACTCTATTTACACATCAATTCACATGTTACCACGGATCTAACTCCATCCAAATTCACAATTTACAAGAGAAAAATCTAGAATTCGGGTAGAAGGAGAGAAGACGTAGGAGGAAGAACGAAATTTCCAGCGAGAGGTAGAGGCACAGAGCAACAATTCGGGATTGTCGATGTTATGGCCAGCCCACACTATTACATACATCCGAACCTTTTTGTCTCAAAATGTAAAACATAAAACATAGATGTCCTTTAATATTTTTAATAATTAAGATTTTTTATTTTATATATAATTTTATAAATTTTATTTTGTAAAATTTTTATTATTATTTTAAATAGTTAATAGTATTCAAAATTTTTAAAAAATTATTTTAATTAAGATTTTTATTTGATATATTGTTTATAAGTTTTATCGGATATTTATCATCATTTTAATTAATCGGGAAGTATAATGACAAATCTAGATTTTGCAATGGTGAGAGAGAGATAGAATCCAGTAGAAGAAATTATTAATAGAATTTTTTAGATTTTTTAGTTAAAATTTTTTATTGTGTTGAGCGTGTGTTCAAATTTAAGTATGGAGAATGAAACCTATTTACAAAACAAACAATCAAACCTAACTTTTCTTTTTTTTTTTTTTTAAAGGATCCTCTCCCCTCCCTCTCAAAATCTACTATATGATACCAAATAGTAGTAATTAATGTTAATTATAATTAAATTTAAATAAATAAATAAAGGAATTAATTTTTATTGTTTACGTTACGCATTTAACATTTTTTTATATTTTATTAGATATGATTAGCTGAATAATGATTAATTTTTCCTCATATAATCTGACTTATCCTAAAGAATTAGATTTTTTTACCTTCCTTTGTTACTTCTAACCGAGTTATGTCTCCAAAATCATGAAAGTGAATCTTAGTTGAATACTTCATAGTAGGGGAATCAAAATAAATAATGCCATAAGATACATTAATTTTGTGATTTAGCAAGCTAATTTGTATTCTACGGTATGATTAGTCTATCAATACACTACTACAAAACTAATAAATAGCGACGGAAAGGGTTCCGTCGCCACATAGCTGACGGAATCAACGACGGAAATTGACGAGAAAATGGTATCTGCGTCAGACAGCGACGAAATTAGTGACTGAACATCATAATCTGTCGCTAAATTGGAATTAGCGACGGAATAATCCATCGCTATTCCGTCGCTATTTGGTCACGGTATTTCGGATCGAGGAAAAAGGGAAAAAATGAAGTTTTATATTTTTTTAGTACTTAGCGACGGAACATTTCGTCGCCGATTGATTTTTTTAATTTAGCGACGGAACAGCGACGGAATGTTCCGTCGCTAAATGGATATAAATCCAAATCTGGCCTTTCGGCCGGATGGAATTCATGAAAAGGCAAAGAGAGAGAAGTCCGAGCGAGCGAAGCGAATGCCGAGCCCCATCCACGTTCGCTCGCCGCCACCGCCACCCGGCTGCCGCCGCCGACTCCGGCCGGCCCTCCTTCCGTCTGCCGCATTTCGTCCACCGCTTGAGGAACCCGAAGCCCAAAGAGGAGTGAGTCCTTCGTTCGTCCGGCCTGCCAGCCCGCCGGCCGCCTGTCGTGAAGCCGCCGCCCGTGCCGCCACCAGTCCTGCCGCTTAGTGCAAGGTATTGTTTTGTTGATTTTTATTTGATTTAGGGTTTTGAATAATTTATTTCAAATTGATGAATTTATATAATTTATTGCAAATTAATGTTGTTTGTGAATGAATTTGAAAAGAAAAATGTGCAATTTCGTTATTTATGTATAAATGTTGTGTTGTGTAAAGCTTGTGAGGTTATATTCGTTGGAAATTATTGTTAAAAGTTAAGTAAATGTTATTTATGTATAGATGATGTGTTGGTTAAAGTATGTGAGATTAGATTTGTTGGAAATTAATATTGAAGTTGAAGTAAATGTTATTTATGTATAAAATTTGTGGTGTTTAAAGTATATGGGGTTAGATTTGTTGGTAATTATTGTTGAAGTTGATGTAAATGTTATTTGTGATTTATATATGTGCAATTGTTTGTGGTTTATTTATAAATTTATTTAACATTTGGCAAATTGTGAATAAATAGTGGTTAGTTGTGTGAAATTAGGAATGAAATGTTTGTTGTAAATTTTGAAATAATTGTATACATGTTCTAATTGTATGCGCATTATTTTATAGTAATTATGTAGAAATAATGTTATCAATTATATTAGTGTGAGTATATTTATGCTAATTAGGTATGATTAGTTTAATTATGACATAAATACTTACGAGTAAAATATAAAAATTAAAGAATTTTATGTATTTGTGAACATTTAACTTCGAGTTACATCAATGGATTTGAGAGCAACAATGCATAATTTAACTTCGAGTTACATCAATGGATTGAGCATGCTCATGTGCTTGGGTTGGAAAATCGGCAGCTTAAAGAAAAGGTGGACAGTTACGTTGAGCCAATAGCACGTTTCAATGAATTCTTGAAATCTCAGCAAGCATTTGGATCTCACCGTCCACCTGTACAACCACGGGAGGAAGAGGATGAGGAAGAGGAAGAGGAAGAGGATGAGGAAGAGGAAGAGTGATGACCTTGGATCGATTCACTGTGACTTTTGTGTATTTGTGAACATTTTGCAAACTTTTAACATGTATGTGCTTATGGTTTCTTTTGAACTTTTGCATGATTGTTTTTGTGAACTTGTAAATTGGTTATAAATATGTTTGGACTATGTATGTTGGATTTGTATATCCAACTTGGATGAATACTTTGTGGCCGGCATATGTAAATGCCAAATGTAAATACCACATATGTGAATGTTGGATTTGTTTATCCATTCACAATTTTTTGTATTAGGGTAACGAATTATTAGAAAAATGTATTTTGAAATTCTGCCCAGACAACGACGGAACAGCGATGGATTAGCGATGGAAAATTGTAATCAGCCGATGGCACGATGACAGATTAGCGACGGAACAGCCTCATCAGCGACGGAATTTAGCGACAGAAAATCACCATTTTTCCGTCGCTAAATGTTGTTGTACTATAGAGAGTACGGTTGTCGGTCTCGTGGAGCTAGGTCTCTTACAAGTCTAAGGTCAATGTCCTTTTTAAACTAAGCAACGGAACAATTCACTTGGTTGGTAATATAAACACTTAAAGAACAAAATAAAATCGGATAAAGAAAACCTTAGGCGGGATTTACCAAGCTAACATGCCAACAATCTTAATTATATGCTTCTGCACTATTCACAACTAAGATGAACTAGGGAATCGATGCGGTTCAAACCACCTAAGCCTTCTCTCGAAGGTCATTAAGCTAATTCAATTGAATTAATTGTTGTTCTTACACAATCAAAACCAAAGAATTACATGATTATCGACTCTTCAATTAAAAACAATCTAAATTATTCTCATATCTAAGTTGTAATCATCTAACAAGTTGAAGTAGAAATAAGCCTCTTCTCTCGAAGTCTACTCAATTCCCAAAAATAATGGCAGGATTCTCTCGAACCTCACACCAATTCACAAGTATCAACAAGTCGGAAATTCATCAAACAATTGCAAATTAGCATCAAAGCATAAATTACGATTAAACTAGCATATCAGTAGCAAAATCCCCAACCTAAGTTGGAAATTTAGCCACACATATTCATGACATGTGGTAGCAAATTAAGAGAAGAACACCAAAAAGAATGAAAGATAAAGGTAAAGAGAAGAATGATAATACCGTAAACTTGAACTAAATTGCGATTAGATGAAATAAACTCTAAGCTTTGATCTCTTAACAATGGAAATAAGTGCTTAAAAGTAGAGAGAAACTAGCCTAGAAAACGCAGCATAAAAAGTCTGTTCAAAAATTAACAGTTTACGGAATAAAATGTGCGTAAAAACGAAAACTTCCGATTGGCACAACCAGTGCTTGAAACCGTGCTTAACCCGTGCAAGCTCACGACTTCTTCAATTAAATCCCAAAATCCTAGCATGGCCTGTGCTGACTTTGGCATTGTGTAACGCCCCAAACCCATAATCACCGGTTTTTGACTAAATAAGCCGCTAGCCGATGATTAGCGCAGTGGAAAGTAGGTCGGGGGCATTACCGCCGCCCTTACCGAGAGGAAAGGGCAAGGCTAAAACAATAGGTACATTTCTAACCTTGGGTTACACTTTCTTTGCCGCTAACAACAAGTGTCTCATGATAAGGCATAAACTATAACTTGTACGAAGATTAAGCATAAGTATAGACTACGATCCAGTAAACTACAACAACGGCACTTAACCCTTGATACCCCAACTAGGTTGTTGCTGCGAGCCTCTAAGTCCTTAACAGACCTTTGCTTCAAATCTTCCACACCTTTACCTAAAACAAAACAAGAAAACATTGTCGAAATGTGAGCCGAAGCTCAATACGTTCACTATCATGCGAGTAAAATAATAGTTATGAACTAATTGAGTTGAGCGCATGCATTTCAATTCATTTGTAAATGAGGGGAGTGAATAATGTAAAATTGTTGCTGATTAATTATCTGAATGGATCCCTTTACGATCATCGGGTTTCCCTAAACGCATGTGCACATACCCGGACCGATCGGATAGTCCGGTTGAAGGCGGTTAACCGTTACGGGGTTACCAACCTAAATATTGGGCGTACCAAATAATGGCACTTAATGGGCGGGTCCATATTAATGATGACAAATATTATTTGCAAACAATTCTTTATTATTGTTAATGTCGGCCATATCCGGCCTTGATTTATAAATAAAACATTGAAGGGCACGATCAATGAACGTACCTTGTTGACGTTCCTCCTTCTTTTTCTTTCGGGCGGAATCCGGATGAACGCACGACGCTGGCGCTGGATGACCTTAATTAAGGATATAAGAGTTAATAAACTGAATTTTTATTTCTTATTTATTAAATTACTTCAAATATATTCTGAAATAAAAATTAACAAAGTACCTTTTTTAAAGGGTACTAATGATATCTTTAATATATACAATCTATTTATTTTATTCTATACCATGCATAAGTATATACATATATATATATCTATATACATATATATATACTTTATTTTATAGAGCTTTCTTCTAAATACATGCATATATATATATATATATATATATATATATATATAGACATTAACCTCAATAAACATAGTTTTCTCCTACATAGTATTAAGATTAATTCTAACCTATAAGGTTTATTTATTTCCCTTTTATAAAATACAAAGTTAAATATACGTAAATGTTAACATCGGATAATGTCTCCTCCTTCTCTACTAATACTATTAATAAATGATAATGATACTTGTTTTAAAACTAAAGAAAGGTTTACTTTTTAATTACTGATACTATTTAGCTATCATATATATATCTTGATTTATTTATTTATATTAGTTATTTCTTAATTATTCTGTTTTTTATAAAGGCAGAAACCAAGGTGCCAATTCTCCGGCATAATACTCTCATAACCCTTCGGCTTTCACAGTTTCCTCTAAGCTCACCATTAAGTCAAAAGGTCATCTAAATTAATCCGAACTCAATTTATCCAGGATCTGTCCTTGTACGAGGATTTGTCCATAAAGGTCCTTCATACAGGGATTTCCACAATCCTTCTTCAAGTTCGAGTATATTCGAGATCTCACCAAATTTCTCCCAGTCTCCATGCATCATTTACATACATACCATAACCAAACTTTTAAAGTCCAAGCAGGAAAGAATAACTAATTACAACTTAAATACTTAAATTAAAAGAAATGAAGAACTGAATTTGAAAAATTAACCTAAGAATTTAATTAAACGAACTGAAACTGAAATTTACTCTAAGAAATTAAATTAAAAGATGAAAAAATACCCTAAAAACCAAAGTGAACGGGGTTAATTTTTGAGGGGTTTTGAGGTGGTTGAAGGTGGTGGTGGAAGATCGGGGAGCACCAAAACAGAGCGGCGATCGGCAACCGGAGCGAGTCCCGGGAGTAGCGCGGCGTCGGTGCCCGGTCAAGGTGGCGGTAGTTGGACAGGGACCGAAACCGGGAAGCCGAGACCAACTAAAGGCACCGTGACTAAATTAGGGCAAGCTCGGGCAGAGGCAGGCGCAAACTCGAGCAGAGGCGGGAGTAAGGATGGCGGTGTGCTTGGTGTTTGGTGATTGGGGCGGCGACAGCGCGGCGAGAAGATAGTAGCGGCGGCTGTCGGTGTGTCGTGGTGGTGTTTCCGATGGCTGAAACGAGCGGGAAGAGGGAGGCGGAGGAGGCAGCGAAGGGAAGGATGAGTTGTTAGGTGTTTGATGAGGAACCCGGTGAAGATGATGGTGGCGGTGTCGGTAGCTAGCCGGTGGTGGCGGTTGGCACGGCCGGAGAGCCGCTGGTACTGCCGGTCGGTGGTGGAGGTGGGACGCGAGAGCGGGGCATGCGTCGGGTGAGAGAGAGAGATAGAGAGAAGGTTTTTGGATTATCGGGTTTTAGGTTTAGGGAAAAATGACGGCTTTAGGTTTCTTTACGTTTTTATACTCCCTCTCCTCCCCTCTTGCAATGGGCCATCCAACCTAAACCCTTCTCCGGCCCATTTCTCTTGCGAGCTTATCCTAACCCGACTCTAATTCCCCCTCTTAATATTTATCATCATCTTTTCTATTTAAGCTTATCTTAATCTAGGAATTTTATTTTTAGCAATATTAAGTTTATAGAAATTATATTAGTTTTATTTGTTTAAGAATTTTTAGAACCCAAAATAAATTAGTTACGTAATAGTGTTAATTATCTTTTAAATCATTGAAATTTATAGAGTATTTTCGTGCGTCGTTGTTGTCATCATCCGGTTCTCGCATTTTAAACAACATTGACGAGATATATATATATATACATATGTACACACACATGTGTAATATGAAAATATTGGAATTTGAAATGCACGCGCTCATGCTAATCTTGAATGTATTTAAAGTTAATTATTTTCTTAAGAACGGGGTGTTACACATTGCTCGTGCTGACCTCTTCCGCTTCAGCACAGACTCGTGCTAGGTCTTCTTTTCCTTCTTTTCTTCAGCACAGCCAGTGCTACAACCTGTGCTAACTTGGCTTGACCTCTTTCTTCGCTCTCCGACCTTCTATGTACTCCCGCTCTTTTCCTTAGCACTTTGAAAAATGTATTCTTCATCATAAAAGGCGGGATTACCTCAAAATATAGAAATTCGCACACTTTAATCATAAATGAAGAAAGTAAGCGAAATGAAATAAGAATTTAGGTGAGAAGGCCTTTGAAGTGTCGAAATTAGCCAATAAGAGAATGAAAAAGCACGTAAAATTCCGATTTATCAACCCCCATGCTTACTCCTTGCTTGTCCCTAAGCAAAGCTACCATGAAGTGCTAAAGAAACGGGGAGGTAGAAAACCGAAGCCGCCCTCCTTAGGTGAAGGGGTGCACTAGACAACCAAAGCAAGTATATACAAAAGACTCCTTGGCAAGATCGAGAATCAAATCGACACAAGAGTTGCAACTCAAATCAAGATTGCAAAGTCTAGTAGCAACACAACCAATCTATCCCAACCCGAATGCAATCAAGTTCCATACAATGTTTGGCGAACTAGTTGGGATTGGTAGGACCTCACTTTAGGGTATGTGGAACACTCCCTCATGTGTTTGAAAAAGTACTGTGGTTCACTCAAAACTCTCCCAAAACCCGCACACTACCATAAGCTTGCCAAATATCTCAATTCTCTACCACTATTGACAAACCATGCAAGTTTTCCAATCAAGAGGACTTTAAAGAGGGTTGTAATAAGGCTTGGGCTAAGGGAAAGGAGGAAAAAAAAAACATTTAGGAATGTGGAGCTTAATAGCCTGAGCTAGGGAGCACAACACTTTCCACTACAACAACATCACACCTCCAAACATCTAAAATATAATACCACATCACGCTAAGCTTTCAAGTAACAAAGGAGTGGAGATTTCTCAATACAAAGCACCATTCATGCTTACAACACTTTATTCTTTTTCTAACTCTTTTTTCTGATTTTCTTTTTTTCTCTTTTCTCTTTCAAATTTCTTTCCTTTTCTTTTCAACTTTTTTTTCTTAAAACTTTACAAGCAAACTAAGCAAGGTAAGCATGAATGGTTAAAAATAAAATTCATCTCCACTCACAACTCCTTTAATTACCCAATAAACCAATTACCACCAATAAAGTAACACCCAACAAATTCCCAATCAATAGAAATGCTCCACTAGACCAAGGCTTAAGGATGGGAAAGAATGAAAAATGCCAAAGGTATATTGAGGAAGGTTAGCGCAAGGGAAGGGGAAGGCTTGAAGGGCTTTAAACAAAGGATACATAATACTTGGGTGACTATTTGGCTCATGTAGTTTATCAAAATGAATGCCTATATCCTCTTGGTAAACATGCGTGTCAAATGTGTTTTTCAAGAGAAAGATGACAAGTTTTAGAGTTGCAAGCATGGGAAAGTAACACTCATGAGAATTAAGACTACAAAAAATGGTAGTCGTTAAGGCACAAAAGAGTCTCACAGAGTTATCCCTACCACAATCACAACAACTAATTCATTTGATGTACCAAACATATGAATTTCACAATTATGCACAAGAATTGTTCAAGACTAGATAAATCGCAAACAAGACAATCAATCTCAATCAATTTAGCAACCAAATCTCTTTCATCATTCCAACCAAGCCAAAGATCCTAAAGTACACACTTCCTATGATAATTTAAGTACACACCCCTCCAAATGTTCATCACAGGAGGGTTTTCACAACAAAAACAATTTTTTTATTTTTTACTTTTTAAGGCTACCACTAAAAGCGAAAATAAAAGTAGAAGGGAAGAATGATTACCTCAATCTGCTCAAAAGATGATCCCTTTCTCCTCTAATTCCCGCTTATGCATGCAAATTTATGCAATTGCCAAAAAGAAACTAACCTAAATACATTAGAATACAAGAACCTAACTGGAATAAAAAGATAAAAGTCTAACTAATGTAGTGCCTAAATGCAAACCTAAATAAAGATGATGATCAGTATGTACAACCTAAACCGATATGTACCCAAGTCACCCACCGAAACATGATAACCATCATCCACAAGCGACCCCCATGCTTAGGACTTTCATTGTCCTCAATGAAATACAAAAATCGAAAGGAGCAAAGGAGGAAAGGGGAAACTTACAATGGGGTCACTCGGACCCGGGTTAGCTAAGTAAAATCGGGAAAAAATGATGAAATCGGACTTCCCAAAGTCTTTAACAACTTTAAAGGCAAGGTTTCTCTCGCCTCAAGCTCCAAAAATGCAACAATGGAGGATGAACTTGAGGAGAGAGAAAATCTGGAAATTAGTGGGTAAAGATGGGTGAAATGGGGATGGTTAGTGATGAAATCAAGTGGGAGATGATGATTGAAGGTAGAATTGATGTAATGGAAGAGAATAGGAGCGAGTTTGATGGGAGGCACGACATGGAGAAAGGTGGCACACAACGGTGCTTAGGGTTTGTGGGAAGAAGAAATTGAAATAATAGAAGAAGGAGAGAGAACCGTGAATTTGAATCCGGGCGGACGCGTCGCACAACTTGTGCCGAACCCGTGCTTAACTCTGTGCCAACCCACGGCAGTTCTAAAAAATTGTCTAGGCATGCCGCACTAACCCGTGCTTCACCTGTGCCGAACCCGTGCCAACCCACGACATTTCTGGAAAAATTGCGCGAGTGCAGATCGCATGGCCGGTGCTCAAACCGTGCTGAACTCGTGCCGCGAGGTTTGTGTCAATTTTCACCAACTTTGAGCTCAATGAACTTCTTTAACCTGCAACACTCAGCCCAATAAGCATCAAAATACCTCAAATCAATTCAATAAACTCTCTCAAACACACTCTCATCAACCCTACTTGATTCTCTATTCCTCAAACATTTTATTGCACTTTTTTTTTCTTTTTCTTTTCACTCAGAATTTTTTTTTTTTCATTCTCACCCCTCAATAATACATCACACAAACTTTTCATCATCTTTTTTTTTTCTAAATAAAAATAACCTAAGCTAGAAAGCTAGAAAACTTTGGGTTTCCTCCCAAGAAGCGCTTGTTTAAGGTCCCGAGCTTGACCAAAACTGTTGAGCTATCGAAAATGGGGAGGAAAGTTCTTGAAACCACCCCGAAATAGGCTCTCCTTGGATGTATTGCTTGAGCCTTGAGTCTTATTGTTGCCTCCTTAGATTGGCTCTTAGAGCCATCACCAATCAAACATTTCTCTAAAGGGTCCCTCACAAACCCATGTAGTAGCCACTCATCATGTAAAATTGGCTCCAACACATCCACCCTACAACATGTGTCTTCAAGAGTTGGGGTGGACATGGACTTGGTGAGATTAAACTCCACCTTCTCTTCTCCAACATGTAGTGACAACTTGCCATTCTTCACATCTATCATGGCTCCGCGGTGGCAAGGAAAGGCCTTCCCAAAATGATAAGAATTTGTGCATCCTCAACCATTTCCATTACCACAAAATCACATGGGATGAAGAATTTCCCGACTTGAAGTGGCATATCTTCTAGAATTCCCATGGGAAACTTTACAGACCAACTGAAGAGAGATGGTGGTTGGCTTCAACTCTCCCATTTGAAGCCGCTTGCAAATAGAGTAAGGCATGAGGCTAACACTCGCTCCAAGATCACATAAGGGCCTACTAATGGCTATATCTCCCACAGAGCATGGTATGGAAAAACTATTCGGATCGAAAGCTTTGGGGGTAGCTTGTTTTGAATGATTGCACTGCACTCCTCGGTGAGAGATATGGTGGCATGCTCCAACAATTTCCCTTTGTTGGAAAACATCTCCTTAAGAAACTTGGCACAAGAAGGCATATTGGTGATAGCTTCCAAAAAGGGATGTTGATGTGCAGCTTCTTCAACATCTCAATAAATCTGGAAAACTTCTTTTCCTCCTTGGCCTTCACAAGCCATTGTGGAAATGGAATGGGAGGCTTGTAAGGTTTAGGTGATGGCATGGATGAACTCTCGATCAAACCGGCTCCTTTTCACTCTCTTTAGCAACATCCTCAACAACACCTTCCTTCGCAACATCATGCACATCCTCACTCTCCTTCTCCTTCCCCGTTTGATGTACCTTAGGGCCCTCTAAACTCCTTCTCGCTCCTCAAGATAATGGCATTAATGTGCCCCTTAGGATTTGGCTCGGGTTGTGCTGGCAACTTCCCTTGGGATTGGGTAAGGTGGTTGACTTGTTGACCAATTTGTGCAATTTGAGTCTCTAACATCTTTTGATGAGTGGATAATTGCTCATTAGTCTTGGTTTGGGCTTGGATGAAACCTTCCATGAGAGTTTCAAGGTTAGATTTCGTGGAGGTGGAGGAGGAGGATTGTACGGAATGGGAGGCCGGTTTTGTGGTGGTGGATGGAAACCGGGTGGTTGAGATGGATTTTGGTGGGGATGAGGATTGTTGTTGCGGTAGGAGAAATTGGGATGATTTTTCCAGCCGGGGTTATAGGTATGAGAGTAGGGGTTGTTACTGTGGTGGTGGCCTAGGAGGGAAATTGTGGAGAGCATTAGCTTGCTCGGATGTAGAGAAGCTAGAATGACACTCCAAATGGGGATGAGGACCACCACATGCTTCATAAGAATATCCCATCTCTTGAGCGGTGGAAGAAGAGGAAGTGCCAATTGAAGGGTTTGTCACAAATTTCTCCATTTGCAATGTGAGAGCTTCTACCTTGTTGGCCAAAAGAGCCACTGCATCCACATTATGCTTGACTCGTTCACGATCATCCCTTCCAACGCCCCAATTGTAGGCATTGGAGGCCATTTCCTCTAACAAAGCATCAGCTTGCTCTGTTGTCTTCTTCATGAATGTACCCCCGAAGCATTGTCCACCGATAATCGCACCGAGTCCGAAAGCCCCTTATAAAAAATTTGCGTGAGCATCCACGGTTGAATACCATGATGAGGGCACTCTCACTGCATCCCTTTGAACCGCTCCCAAGCTTCAAACAAAGACTCTCCGGGATGTTACTTGAACTGGAGGATGTCAAGCCTTAACTTGGAAGCCTTGGCTGGTGGAAAGAATCGATTGAGGAAGGCAAGGTTCAACTCAGCCCATGTGCGAAAAGAGTTGGGAGCACAATTTTCTAGCCAGTTCTTTGCCTTATCGGTGAGGGAAAAAGGAAAGAACTTCAACCTAAGGTACTCGTCATTTACTCCCCCATCTTGATCATACCACAACACTCAAGAAATGAGTTGATGTGCTTGATGGGGTTCTCCACCGATGACCCTCTAAATTGATTCCGCTCAATGAGGTGTATGAAACCGAGCTTGAAATCAAAGTTGGTGCCCTCCGGTAGATCGGGCAACACAATAGCGGAACCTCCCGTACCCGTTGAAGGAGCTGAGTAGGATTGAAGGGTACGAGGTGGGGGTGGAGTTCCAGCCATATTTTGCTTCTTTCTTCGCCTGCGAGCTGCACCACTTATGCGCCGACGGTTGCTTCAATTTCGGGATCAAGAGGCACTAATTCTTCACCTCTATGATTCCTCCTAAGCATACACTCAAGAAACTATACCAAGCGTAAGTAGGCTCAAGGAAAGATAAAAGCAAAAAGGAAGAATAAAAATAAAATAAATAAAAAGCTCAAGTCAAAAGTGTCACGTTACTTAGACTAGGGAGTGGCGCTAGCTCCCAAGCAACGGCGCCATTTTGTTGTTGTACTATAGAGAGTATGGTTGTCGGTCTCGGGAAGCTAGGTCTCTTACAAGTCTAAGGTCAATGTCCTTTTTAAACTAAGCAACAGAACAATTCACTTGGTTGGTAATATAAACATTTAAAGAACAAAATAAAATCGAGATAAAGAAAACCTTAGGCAGGGATTTACTAAGCTAACATGCCAACAATCTTAACTATATGCTTCGCACTATTCACAACCGAGATGAACTAGGGAATCGATGCAGTTCAAACCACCTAAGCCTTCTCTCGAAGGTCATTAAGCTAATTCAATTGAATTAATTGTTGTTCTCACACAATCAAAACCAAAGAATTACATGATTATCGACTCTTCAATTAAAAACAACCTAAATTATTCTCATATCTAAGTTGTAATCATCCAACAAGTTGAAGTAGAACTAAGCCTCTTCTCTCGAAGTCTACTCAATTCCCAAAAATAATAAAGGCCGGATTCTCTCGAACCTCACACCAATTCACAAGTATCAACAAGTCGGAAATTCATCAAACAATTGCAAATTAGCATCAAAGCATAAATTACGATTAAACTAGCATATTAGTGGCAAAATCCCCAACCTAAGTTGGAAATTTAGCCACACATATTCATGACATGTGACAACAAATTGAGAGAAGAACACCAAAAAGAATGAAAGATAAAGGTAAAGAGAAGAATGATAATACCGTAAACTTGAACTAAATTGCGATTAGATGAAATAAACTCCAAGCTTTGATCTCTTAACAAGGGAAATAAGTGCTTAAAAGTAGAGAGAAACTAGCCTAGAAAATGCAGCATAAAAAGTCCGTTCGAAAATTAACAGTTTACGGAATAAAATGTGCGAAAAACGAAACCGCCGATTGGCACAACCAGTCTTGAAACCGTGCTTAACCCGTGCAAGCTCATGACTTCTTCAATTAAATCCCAAATTCCTAGCATGGCCTCGTGCTGACTTTGGCATTGCCTCGTGCTGACCTCTTACGCCTCGGCACAGCACTGTGCTAGGTCTTCTTTTCCTTCTTTTCTTCAGCACGACTAGTGCTACAACCTGTGCTAACTTGGCTTGACCTCTTTCTTCGCTCTCCGACCTTCTATGGCCTCCCGCTCTTTTCCTTAGCTCTTTGAAAGATGTATTCTTCATCATAAAAGGCGGGATTACCTCAAAACATAGAATTCGCACACTTTAATTATAAATGAAGAAAGTAACCGAAATCAAATAAGAATTTAGGTGAGAAGGCCTTTGAAGTGTCGAAATTAGCCAATAAGAGAATGGAAAAGCACGTAAAATTCCGGTTTATCACTAAATCGGCGACGGATGCCACGTTCAGTCGCTGATTCTCAGCAACTACGGAAGCCGATTTCCGTTGCCATTCCGTCGCTAAGTAACGACAGATTCAGTCAATTCCGTCGCTAAAATTTAGCGACTCGATTTTCAGCGACGGAATATTTCCGTCGCTAATGCCGTCGCTATTTACGAATTTTCGTCGCTATTTTACAATTTTCCGTCGCTATTTCCGTCGCTGATTGTCTATTTTGTAGTAGTGATAGTAATATTGTATATTAACGTTCCAATCATATTACATTGATAAATTTTGATATTCTTTAATAAAACTAAACCACATGGTTAAGATTTGGGAGTTATGTGTTTGCTTATAATAAGTCATTAATTATGTGTTTGTAATTTAGTTACGTGTTTGCTCTATGTACTTGTTTTTAACCACAACAAGTAAGAAAATTTTGAATATATCAATAACCCAACTCTTGAGTAAAAAGATTACCACAAAATTCATGTTAATTGGATGGTATTACTTTGTCGTAATCTAAATCTACAAACTTGATTTGGCTTGCTTTTATTTTTGTTAGGAATGTAAAGTTATAGTTATATCATATGGGTTTTAGAATTTCAAATAATAACAGTTGATGGCGGTTAATGTGATCAATCAACTACTAGTGAGGACTTTGGCTTGTTTTCGGTTATGTATCGGATCGGTTTCGATATAGGCTAAGACACTGGATTTGGTTGGATCTTCTTGCTGCCCCTCTCATCTAGGGGTGATAGTTTGTTGTATGTCTCTAAAGCTTTCAATTCTTTCTTTTACTATCTCGTAGCTGTGTTTTCTTCACTATATTACGCCGTTTCTTTTGTGTGTGATCGAAATTAAAACATCCGACGCTTCTATCGCCAATTTTCAAGCTCAAGATTTTTTTTGGTGCGGAAGAGTCACAAAGGGCGATACTATGCTATTTTTGTTCCTTTTTTATGTAAGTTCGAATAAGCCCTTAGCCAAACCCAATTATGCTTGCAAATTTGAGTTTTTACTCATAATGTCCAAGTGTTTGATGAAATGTTTGAAAGAGGTTTCATCCATATATTTTGGTAGATTGACTTATCTCATAAGATAAAGTCAATTTGCTAGTGTAGGAGAGTGAATAGTCGGGATTTTGGCATAAAAATAGCCCGAACCCTAGGTCCGATGGTTGCTAATCTTGTAGTATATTTGACCTCCACTAGTACATATATGACTTTTTATTACGATCGATTTATGACGATTAAAAGAAAAAATTGTTACAAACAATGAGGCATTGGCATTTTTGTAAATAAGGGGGCTTTTATTACACCTATGACTATGGTTCTTTCACTAACCGTAGTCATAGGTGAAGCGATCAACTTTTAATTACGGTTCTCCGAGAGAGCCGTAGTTATAGGTAATATTTTATAATAGTTTTTCAGTTGAACCGTGATGAAATGTGTCTCTTGATAGACCTAAAACGCAAGAACCGCTACCTGCTGTTGGCCACGCCGGTTAATCTACTCTCTACTCTCGCTCTTATCCCTTTCCAGTTTCTCTCATCCACTACCTCGGATCTAGATCTACTCGGTCTAATCCTTGTCACAATAAGCTCTCTTCGATGTTGTAGCTCTCCTTGCCTTTTTCTTATCGCTCACTCTTTCCTCTCGTCTCTTTTAGGTGTAGCTCTCGTCTCTTGCTGTTGTATCTCTCGTCTCTCACCTGTCGTTGTGGTTCTCCTTCTAGCCTCTCGCTCACTCTCATGGTTGTCATCGTCCTTTCGGTATGAATTTTTCCTCTTTTATTTTTCGCTCTTAATTATTTACAAAATTTGGGTAGTTGAACGTTGAATGTATTTGGGGTAACTATTTGAATGTTGAAACTGTGGGTAATGTTTTAGATTATTGAAATATTGAATCGTTTATTCAGAATGTGGGTAACATTTGTTTAGTTTGTTAAGTTGAAAATTTGTGAAATATTTGAGATTTTGAGAAATGAGTTTAGGAATTTAGGATTTCATTAATATAGGAAAATAGAATGATAGTTAGGATGTATATTCAAATTTGTTTAGGGTTTAGAGAAATAGAAAGATATTTGGATATATGGTCATCCCCAAAAACTTATCATAGTGACTCAAACCCACCCACTATTGCTATCCTAAGGTGGCACGACCAAGTAATGCATGGCATGACTGTGCCTCATCAAGACGCGACATAAGTGGAGAGCCGAGAAAGGTGATACGGGCTTGCCTGGCTAGGCACGACAATGGCAAGTTATTTCACCGATCACGTTTCTTTCTTGCTCGGGCTTTCGGTTGAAATTTTTCAAGGGTCATTTTCACAGCCGTTCAATAGCCATTTTCAGCAAGCAATCAAGAGTTCACCCTCTTTTCCACTATCAAGTGAGGTTGAAAGAAAATTTAGAAAATATTATGTTCTCAACTTTGATCAAAATTGTCCTTTCAACTCGTGATCGTTTGTACTCTCCCTATCATAGTGGATTATTTGTACTCCTTGCCTTTGTGATTTTTTCTCGTATTGGTTTCCACGTAAAAATTATTTATACTCATTGATTTAGTGCTTTCATCATTTGTTTACCTTTGATTATCAATAGTTTCATTTGTATCGTTTCAGCTCAAGTCGCTTTAATTCCCTAACAAGTGATATTAGAGCATCTCAATTTAGAATGTCTTCAATTTTGAAGGTGGATATTCAAAAATTTGATAGAGAGATTAGTTTTAATATCTAGATGGTTTAGATGAAGGTTTTCTCATTCAATATGGGTTGTGGAAGTGTCTTTAAGTCGAAGCCCGATTTGATTATGGATGAACAATGGGATGAATACAACTTAAAGAAGAAAGGGACAATGACTGATTGTGAATAGGAGGAATTGGAAGAAAAGGAACTTTCGGCTATATAGTTGTGCTTGGCGCCCCGAGAGCTTAAGAAGTCAACTATGGTGGAGATTTGGCTTCGATTGAAAGAACTCTACATGACGAAGAGTCTCGCCAACAAGATTCATTTGAAGGAATGTTTATATACAATTTCCATGGCCGTAGGTACTCCCGTTCAGAAAAATCTAAATTATTTTAATTCGATTCTTATTGATTTAGAAAGTTTAGATGTGAAAATTGAGGATGAGGAGATGACAAATTAATTTTGTTGGTTGTTTCTTTACCCAGTCATATAATCACTTTAAGGAAAATCCTTATTATATAGTAATACCGATACTATATTTTTTGAGGATGTTAAGGCTAATTTTTTGTCTAAGGAGAAATTTGACCTTGATGTGCACGCTAAAAAGTCAAAGATTTGGTTGTTAGGGGTAGACCCACTAAAAGGGGAATAATAGTAAGAAAAATTAATGTTCAAAGTATAGGGGTCGTTATGCTAATAAAACTTGTAATTTCTATAAGAAAAAAGGTCATATTTATACCGGCAATTGGGTCATTTGGTTCGGGTTTGATTCGGGTTAGTTCGGTTCGGGTTAATTTCGGGTTGATCTTGTTCGGGTTCGGTTCGGTTTCGGGTTCGGGTAAACTTTGGGTCGATCTCGTTCGAGTTCGTTAGGTTTTGGTTCGGGTCAACTTCGGTTCGGTTGAACTTTGGGTCAATCTCGTTCGGGTTCGATTCGGGTTAATTTCGGATCGGGTCATAATCGAGTCACTTTTTGGGTCAAATCCGATTAAAAATTGTACCACTATAGGCACAAAAGTCCATCCTTAAAAAACAATCGGGTTGGGTCACTTTTATTTGGGTTAAATCGATTCGGGGTCTAATTCGGTTCGGGTCATTTTGGGCTCGGTTCGGTTTTAGTTCGGGTCGGAATCGGGTTCATTAGATTTCGGGTCGGTTTGGTTCGGGTCGGTTCATTTTGGTTTTCGGGTCAAAATAGGTTCAACTGTTTCGGATGTCGGTTCGATTTGGGTTTCGGGTCGTTCGGGTTGACCTGTTCGGTTCGGGTAAGTTTTGCCGGGTCTATTGTTGTTGATTATTTTGCACTAAAAACTAATAGAGTTCAAATGAGAGAGAGTCAAGTGAGAGTAAAGAGAAAGAAAGATGAGCAAGAGGCTTTAGGGTTCAAATGAGCGAGAGACAAGTGAGAGTCGCGCAAGAGCCGAGCGAGGATTAAGGGTGGACTTGAGCTAGAAAAATTAATTTCCTCTCTAAAATCAAAGAAATTATTTTCTCCTCACCAAGGAAAAATATTTTTCCTTAGAAAATTATTTTTAGACTTTTATGTTGCCAAATACTAGAAAATAGAATCTTAATTTTCCAAGAAAATATTTTCCTCTCAACCAAACACACCCTAGAAAGAAAATAATTAAATTTAGAAACGAAATTATTCATCTCTCTCTGAAACGAAAAGACATTTTATTTCTAAATTCGTTCGCAATGAAAACAAAATAGTTCAATTTAGAAACAAAAATTTTCAAATTTAGAGACAAAACTTTTCGTCTTCCTCTGATTTAAAAACTTTCAAATTTTAGACGAAATTTTTCGTTTCTAGAAGCGTTTTGTTTTTCCTTAGTGTATAAGAAGAAATTATCTAAATCAATTATATTAATTCTAATTTCTTACCGGATTGTCTACTGCTGCTATAGCTGGCATTAAAGAGCAAGGTGCAGATAGACTGATTTCTATTTTTTGTTAGGCGGAACTTTGGGCTATTTTCTCCCCTGGCTCCTTCCTACGTTGAAAGAAAGACCCACATTCACATCATAGATAACGTTATGTTTTAGGCTCTATTTCTCCTGGTCCCTTTCCATTGCCACCCTAATTAATGACCCAATATAATCCCATTTGAAATTGCACAAATGGGTTTGAATTCAGGTAGTATCTCTTTCTCTCTTCTAATCCTTCCATACTCTGTCTCCATTTTGCACCAGTCCCTACTTTCCCCTATTTGGATGACTTGGGTTTTAGGATTCCGTTCACAACGTTGATGGAGAATTCATTACTCATTAACTGATTGAGAAAAATCAGCCCAACTGATGAAGTTCAACCCAATTCTTCTTCTCCATTAATGGAGACAACAACACCAGTCGTACTCCACTCAACATATTCACTAGAAGCAAGATTAAAGAATACAGCGGCCAACGAAACAGGGGCACACATAGAACCAAACAATGACCCAAGGGCGGGAAAAAGATTCTAACTTGGAGCCAATAACTTGTAATTTCAACACCAAATTCCAAACTTTCACACAAATTGGACAAAACCAAAGTAAATTACATTAGAGGTTAAGAAACTGAATCTGAAATGAAATAAAACAAGACAAAGAACAACGGCTCTGATCGATGTACTTCTTTCTCTACTTCAAATATCTTTTAGAAAGAGAGAGAAAATGAAAGATCGCACAGGTGAAGACGACAAAAAATAACTGATAGAGGTATACCAAGAAAATTGGTATCGAAAAAACAGAACTAAAACAACAATGAATCGTTTATTAACAAACCTAAAGGGCCAGTTTGATTATTTTATTAGTGCAAATGAAATTATTTTACTATCAAGGGTTTCCAGGCCCCCAAATAACATGAGTCGGCCCCAGGCAGGTGTACCGGTGTCTCCAGCATCTGAAACAACATATGCTCCATCACAATTCTGATACTCCACAAAATCAGAAGGCTTGATTTCGTGAAATCCTTCATCAATCAATGTCATACGAGAGTAAAATGCTGCATATCGTGTATCATCATGGTCATCAGGTTTATTACCACAACCCATCCATGGAGGATCCTTCGTTCCTGCATTTGGTGGATTATACACCTCTCCACCCCATTCCACTTGATTTGCTACGTCCGACAAGCTTGCAAAGAGGCTCTTCGGCCAATATCCAACTCCGTATCTCTCCTCTCCAATTGATAACCACCAATTTCCATCATCCTTGTGCTGCAAAACATGTTCATCGTAACAGTATATGTAGGAGCATTGCATTCCGTCAAATGTGGACTTTTTTTATAGATATGAGTTTAATTAACAAGTTAAGAGTCCAGTTAGCGACAAAGATACCATGTGAATAAACAAACGCTTTCCGCTTTAGCCATATATATTAGATAGATGGTTCATAATTTTCTTTTGCTTTATAGGCCAAAGTAGAGTATTGTGAAATTACCTTGGCAATTGATAAGGTCCAACCATATTGTTCAGACTCATAGCCTCTTCGAGAGGTTTTGTCAGCAACCACGCCTATTGGTACATCCTTTGCAACTTGTACAAAGTGGCATTGCAAGTTAATACACTCTCTTCCACCAACCTATTGACATAAATTTTTGAAAGAGAAAATATGATTGTCAACCGGGCCCTAGTGGTCATGTGCAACAAGTAACAAAAATGTTGATGTATCTGAGCCGTGTAAATATGGTACGGAAAGCACTTACCACATGGCGTATGTAAAGATGTGTATGATCGTCTTTGAAAAGATCCCTGTTTACCTGTCATTACACATACATATCACACTCAATTTAAGCATCAGCTGCTATAGAGGTTCAATAATCGTGAAGTGGACTAGATAACTTGCCATCCATCCAGCTTCAATACTAAAAGGACCATTCTGAAGTCTCATCCTAGCTGCACTCCACTGGGGACCAAACACTTCAGGATTATATACGCTTACCAAACCACCTGCTCCTAAGTACTTTGAGTTCGTGTCATTTGTTCGAACAATAGCATACTGAAAATGAGCAAAAGGGTCAACTTTTACTTTGCAGACGTGTTGAACCATTGGAACATGGGAAGGGATACAAGGAAAAAATTCTCACACAATGGTCAGCTTCTGAAGGATCTCCTTGGGGAATTATAGTCTCTGGGAAGATCATGTCGGAATGCAAGTGATGGTGACTTCTGGTCTCATTGTTAGCTCTTAATATGGGAACGGTACCCGATGGACAACCTCCATCTTTGAGCCCAATACCCTTCGGTGCTGCCTGCCTTGCAAGTTTTTCTGATAATGAATTTGATCCCTTAAACTGTATTTACAGAAGCATATATCCATTATCTTAGATTTCCTTCTCTGTTGAACATTATATCTACCTCTAACTGTAACAAGAATAAGCACTTTAACCCATGTAGGTCATTTTTCGTGCCATGCCTTTAACAGTAACATTGTATCGTTGGATTATCCTTAAACCAAATCGACAACGACAATAGAATAAGTAAAAAATCCAAAAACAAGGTAGGATGTAGTATGTGTCACCTTGATGGCATGATCTCTCAATAAATGATTATTGAAAGCAGGTTGTTCATAAAAATCTACACAATCATAAACCTCTCCATACGCAGTCTGTTAAAAAATCAAATAATACCAAAAAGAAAAAGATATAATTAACACACCAAGAAAGAAGAGAGGAAAAAAAAATCAAGCATACTAAAATTGATGAAAATGTATTTTCTGAAAGACAGGACTAGCTATAGGGTATACAGTGATAGTGAAGGTTGCGTCACTCTGTCCATGCTCTTCATGTGCTGTTCTAATGGCTTTCACGTTGCATTGGCTCAGGAGGAGGAATACTGCCACCAGAGGAATCGTTGCCATCTCTAACTTCCAAGAGCAAAGTTTTTACACAGAGTATCTACCCTATATATGCACATGATTATTTATCAATATATAGAATAAAATTGCCAAATTCAATAAAAAGAAAAAAGAATAAAAGTAGCAAAAGATACTTTCCACATAACACAAATGACTAATTAGCAATATATATGGAATAAAATTAAAAAAGATACTTTAGGGCTGGTTCTGAACTATGCATATCATTGTCATTGAAAGTAAGCTTGAAGTGTTACCAAACACTGGAATGGGAAACGATAATGCTCCAAATGGAACAAAAATCATTTTGTTGTCTTTATCTGATTTTTCAATATTTGACCATATTATTAGCTATATATATTTCACCTTAAGGCTCTGTTTGAAAAAAAAAAAAAATCAGTTGTTTGAGTCGCAAATAATTATTTCTATTGCATATAGGTAGCGAATAATTGTTTGAGAACATTACCATTTTGCCACAGTGAATGAGAAGACTGACTGGTGTTCAGAGGCACTTTTGTAGCCGGGAGAATGACAGGTTATAAGAAGAATGTGCCTTGTTAAGATCCTTCACTCATTGGATTGTCGTGCTGATCGAACTCCACCTTACGTAGAAAAGTTGGATCTTCTTTGCTACGTGTGAACTTCCCCTTGCGCTCTCATCTTCTTGGTAGTACTAGGAGTACCCCCATTGCTCCATTTATAACCTTTAAAAAGGATAAAGAAAATCATTAGATCATTTCATCGTTGCTCACCGTAAATCCTAAAACCTAAACCATAATTATTTCTTTACGGTTTCTCATCATTTCCCAAACTTATTTCTCAAAATCTCAAACTTTTTAAGAATTCAAAATGAAAAAACAAAAAGACAGAGAAAAGTTTGATACCAAGAAGCAAACAGATGAGAGAGAAAAGAGAGAGAGAGAGAGAGAGATAGAGGGGGGCAACTAACGACACCACGTGGTTGCGCACATTGCGAGCAACGGTGGAAGCAAGCATGTCGGCGACGCTGAGTGATAGAGAGGATAGTGTTTGTGAGAGAAGTGCTTGTGAAAGGAGAGCAGAGAACAAACCTGAGAGATGTTTGTGAGATAGGAGGCAAAGAGTAGAGACTATAGAATTTAAAATTTTTTGGAACAAACTTATTACTACGGTATACGAACCGTAGTAATAGGTGACCTATTATCATAGCGTTTTAAAAACCTAGTTTTAACTACAATTCCTACACAGAACCATTGTGGAAAGTAAGACCTATTATTACAATTTTATCTAAGAATAATAGTAATAGGTCCAACCTTCACTTTTATTACAGTAATGTCAAGGAATCATAATTAAAAGTCTGTTTTTTTTTCATATTTTTATAAAAAGATTATCGCCTAATTTTTAGTAAAGTTTTTTTCCATAACCATTATAAAAAGTTCATAGTGAAAAGTCATTTTGTAGTAGTGTTAATGTTTAAGGCCAATAAAGACAAAGCAAAGGACTTCATCTCCACCTTGTGGGCTTGCTGGAGCCTCAGGAATGATTTCATCTTCAAAAGTTCTTCTTTGCGTCCATCAAAGGCCTTAAAAAATGCCCAAATTGTTTGTCAACGAATACAAAGAGGTGACCTCCCCATTTTCATATGTTTGCCTTATCGCCTCTGTCATCACTATGGGTTGTTCCCAGCCCGGGCTTGATCAAGATGAACTTTGACGGTGCCCAGCTAGGCAAGCGGGGGCGGGGTTGGAGTGTTGTTAGTAGAGACTTTAATGGGGTCGTTCACTTCCCTGTTGTCTATTAAGGGCATGTTTGATTGGATGTCATAAAGTGGTAATGTAATCAAATTGGTAATGGCTATTACATTATCATGTTTGGTTACAACTTTGTAATGCAATTAAAATTACATTGTAATCACATTAACCTCTATACTATGTAATTACAATTACTTAGACATTTACTAAATAATTATGATTACATCCATCCTTATAATCAAATTTTAATACACTTGCAATAATTCTCTCAAACCCTCTTTCTCTATTCCATATTCTTTTCTCTCTCCTCCTTAGCAAGCAAAAAATTCATCCATTAAAAAAGAATTTAATTTTCTTTCTTTTATTATCTTAATATATGAAATGATCGTTTGGTCATTAAAAGAAAATTTTAACTTCAATATTTTGGATTCAAAATTTAACTATTCAATTAAAAGATAAAATAAGTTTAAATTAAAATTTTTATATCAAAATTTTTTTACTTGTTAAAATTTATCTTTAATTCAATAAATATTTATCATCAATAAAATAATTTCAATTTGTATTTTTTATCAATGAAAAAAATTCAAAACTTAATTATATGATAGAAGAGATTAAAAAAGCTCAAATATAAATTTAGAGTTTAAAATTTTGTTATTTGGATAATATTTATCCCCACTATGACAAATATCTATCGCCACTAGAATAATCCAGTTGATTTTTTTGCCACCAAAAAATTTAAAATTAGAAAATATGATATAAAAGATTAAAAAAATCACAAATATGATTTCAAATTTAAAATGTTTTCACGTGGATAACATTTATCTCTATTACGATATTTATTGTCATTAGAATAATATAAATATTTTCCACAAAAGAAATAAAACTTGATTATTTGATAGAAAATATTTTAAAAAGTTCAAATCTAAATTGTGATTACATTATACTTTTTATATAGGATGCACTTATAACGACTTTCGCTATCTGACAATCATCAGTAAGATGCATTAATCTGTACCGTACATGTGTATCACATTAATCACAACCGTTCATTTTTTCTTCTAATTAAATTAAAAATAAATTTTGAAAATTTCATTGAGTATTTTAAAAATTAAATTAAAATAATTAATTATATATGCTTCTATGTTCTCTCATGGATTCCTCGAGTTCTTTTCGAACTTTGGGCGACGAATGCTTGTTCATCTTCCTCCCTCACCTTTTTCTCCTCATCCGGCCATGGTTCACCGGCTTTAATGGCGATACCGGTGTTATCTGGTTGGAGCGTGACGGAGGAGTGCAAGAACTCGTTCATGGCGATGAAGTGGAAGAAGGTCCACCGCTACATCGTGTTCAAGATCGAGGAGAAGTCCGGCTGAGTCACCGTCGACAAGGTCGGCACCGCCGGCGAGGGTTACAACGACCTCGCCTCCTCCCTCCCTGACGACGACTGCCGCTACGCCGTCTTCGACTTCGATTTCGTCACCGTCGATAACTGCCGCAAGAGCAAGATCTTCTTCATCGCTTGGTATCTACGCCACCACACTTGCCACTTGTTTCTCTCTCTCTCTCTCTTTCTCTCTCTCTCTCTCCTCTGCCCCCACTTTTTCTCTCTGTTTTTGTTTTTAATTAAATTATCATTGTTAGGGCACCGACGACATCGAGAATAAGAGCAAAGATGCTTTACGCGACCTCAAAGGACGGGTTGTGGAGGGCATTGGATTGAATTAATTACGAAGTTCAAGTAATCGATCCCAGCGAGATGGGCTTCGATGTCATCCAGGACCGTGCCAAATAAAACCATCATCCTCTTCTTTTTGTTTCCCAGTAAATTTTGAGCCCTAAATTATGTCTGATTGAGCAGCCCATCCCCTCAGTTATTCTCTAATTTAAGTGTCGTGATCAGATGATAACTATAACCTTAGAGTCAAGTCTACATCAAAGGTCTGATCGGAGGAGCTTTGGTTCTGCATAGTTTTGGCTGCTCCCCTCCTTTGATAACTATAACCATGGAGAAACATGAAGGAAAGAGATCAAACCTGATAGCCATCTTCAACCAGATAACACCGATATCGCCATTAAAGCAGGTGAACCATGGCCGGATGAGAAGAGAAAGGTGAGGGAGGAAGATGAACAAGCATTCGTCGACCAAAGTTCGAAAAAACTCGAGGAATCCATGAGAGAACATAGAAGCATATATAATTAATTATTTTAATTTAATTTTTAAAATACTTAATTAAATTTTTAAAATTTATTTTTAATTTAATTAGAAGAAAAAATGAACGGTTGTGATTAATGTGATACACATGTACGGTACATGATTAATGCATCTTACTGATGATCGTCGTATAGCGACAGATCGTTATAAGTTTTTCCTTTTATATAACCAAATATGTTAATGTAATTATTGTCCGATTACATTATATACCTAATTACATTACATAGTTAATTATATTACACCCCTATTAAAAATCCAATCAAACGCCAAATAAAGTCCTTAACTTTAATATGCCTGAACTGGAAGAAGCGAATGCTTGCTCTTTTGCCCTCCAGCACGCCTGGAAACACGACTTCCAGCGGATCATCATTGAAGGGAATTGCTCCAGTATCATCTCCAAGCTACGGAAAAAAACCTACTTTTTACCCTCTACTCCAACTGATTTCATTTTAGGAGATATTGTAAGCTTTGCTAATCACTATGTCTTGTCAATCTTCCTTTGTTTGAAGAGTGGGAATAAAGTAGTTCATGCTCTCGTCCATCTCCAACCATTTTTATTCTTTTGTAGGGAGTGGATCGGGAATGACCCAGACCATGTTTTGGGTTTGACTTTGGATGACTCATGTAACTCTACTACTTCCAATTAATGATACCCATTCTTTTATCAAAAACAGAAAAAGGATGAAGCATAAATTATTTGCTTTACTTCTTTTTGTGAAAACTAGCTTTGATTTACATGTCAATGCATGCGGACTACACATAAATAATCTTATTAAATAATCATACATAAATATACTTAGATCCAAAAATAATAATTAAAAAAATAGTACAAAAATTTAAGAATTTGTGTATAACTAAATATTTAAAAGGCGTATGGATTACATTAAATTAGCCTTTACTTTGATTTACTAAATCTTCCTTCAGAATAGTATCCAATTCACTAAATTATATATATATATATATATATATATATATATATATATATATATATATATATATATATATATATATATATATATATATATATATATATATATATATATAAAGATAGTAAAATGTGGATAAATCATAATTGAAAAAAACATTGCTCTTCAATGTAAGAGAGTTTATCCGTACGTAATATGTTAAATATGATTTTAATTATTATAATATATGATAAATATTATAAAAATATGCTTAGACTACCATGACAACTAATGAAGACAAAACAATAAAAAGGCACAAAATTGAAATGAAGACATCGTAAAAAATGCTATAAAAAATGGAACATAATTTTTTTGGGGGAAGGGTATGAAAATTGACATGTGTGTGTCTCTGTGTGTGTGTGTGAGAGACAGAGAAGAGAGAGAGACAATGAATGAAAGAGTGAGTGGCGGAGGGAGAAAGAGAATGAAATAAAAGATTTATTAAAATTAAATTAGATGAAATTTAATAATTAGATAAGATAAGTAATATGATGATAATTTTCTCCCTATAATTTAAGTTAAAAGAAGGGTAAATATGACAAATCAAAAGTTACACATTAGTTCAACCCTCTTTACTTTATAGATAACATAGATTTATTAAACAATCATAAAAAAAATTTCAAGTAATCAATCACCTTTGCACAAATTTATATTGCTATATGTAATCTAGATAAAATAGGTTTTGGACTATTTTTTTCAACTTAGAATACGAGTGGATCAAAGTAAAGTGTCTCTTTATATTCCAATATATGGTTGTTACATCAAATCTTTACCACCACATTTGGCAGTTAGACTTTTGGGGTTCGGATTTGAAATTGGGTATATATTGTTATCATTTGAATATCTTCTAACTTTAATTATATATTTTTAATATTATTTTGATTGTCTACCAAAAACAAATAGCTTGATTTATAATAAAAATATTTCGGATCAATAAGGGCATTGTCAGTATTGATATAATTATAGTTTTCTGTAAGTTAGTAGTCTAATATAAAAATCACCATAAAAGTAAGAAGATTTTAATAATAAAATTAAAATATATCGGTATGTATTTAACATAGATCTCGATGAAAATGAGTTTTTATTTTACAAAAATGAAGCACAATCCAAACATATCAATAAAAGGGTAAGAATATTTTCATCTCTAAAAATTGTCTGTTAGTTGGAATGCCAATTTTCTGATTTCATGTCAAAGAGAAACAAAATTAAATATTTAAAAATGTATTATATTTAATTTGAGCCAACAATTTGATTTGAGCCAACAAAAAAATTGTCTGAATTCAAACAAATTATTTCAAGTTAATTGTCTCCTACATTATTCTAAATATATTTTAATCTTTAAATTAATAATTTTTTAAAAATTGACTTTATATTAATAATTTATCTCAATTAAAATTATTACTAACTAACTCCCTCTCACTCATTCTTATATCATTCTATTTATAAGGACCTACATAAAATTATTCTAATAAGTACAAAAAAACTAGTAGGTACCTTAAGTTTTAGGCCAACTATTTTTGGACCCAAAGTTATCAAAAATTATAAAAAGGCGCCTTAAATTATTGGGCCAACTATTTCGTGGGTCCAATTCGGCCCTGAACTTCACTTTTCCTGGCTATTTGAGTTGAACTTCCCATATTACCCTTCTAGCAACGGTCATGTATTCTTCTCTCCTTCTATATAGCCTCGCCTTGCCTCCTTCGTTTTTCCATCTTCATCTCCCTCAACCTCCATCTCCATCTCCCTTAACCTCAACTTCCATCTCCATCTCCCTCAACCTCAACTTCCATCTCCCTCAACCTCCATTTCCATGAGTTATCCTTCAATTATCTCTCTCCTCCATTTTTCCATCTTCGTTTTGAAGAAGTGGGCGTATTGAAGGTTGGTTTGTGAAGCTTGGTACTTTCTCTTCCTTCTTCACATATAGGAGTACTTCGTTTGTGTCTTTATCCCTAATTTGGAAAAATTTTTCTGATTTTTGGGCTTGAGGATTGTGGGTTTTTTTTTTTTCGTGGCGGTTGGTAAAAATGGAAGGCATATCATCTTCAAGGAGCAATGCATATAATCGGAACAATGATGGGGTATGCCCAAGATGTCATCTGGTGGGAAAAAGGAGGGTTTCACATTCAAGGGAAAACCCGGGAAGGGAATACTTGAAGTGCATAGGATGTGAAAAGTTCATCAAATGGGTAGATCAAAATATTGGTGAGGAGTGTGATAGGACTATTGTTAGCTTGCTGAGTGAATTGAAGAACGAGTTGCAAGCAATCGAGAATCATGTACAAGTTGATCGAGAAGGGTTTGACCATTGTTATCATGTTATTAATTGGACTGATTGTACTTGTTGGATTTATCCTTGTTGTTTGATTGTTATGATAAGGAAATTTATAATATTGGTGATTATGTTCTATTTATTAAAATTGTACTTAATTGGACTGATTGTACTTAAATTTATCCTTGTTGGATTCTGCCGCAGCTTCGAACTCTATGGCCATTTCGCACGGCCGTGCAATGATCACACGGGTACCGTGCGCAAATCAGCCGAGTTCGCACGGCCGTGCACGTTCTGCACAGGGGTACCGTGCGTATTGACAGCCTTTGTATAAAGAAGTATGATGGTTCATGAGGCTTGTACCTTACTCAAATGTATCGACTCTTTGAATGAAAAGATAATTTAATTCACATTGCAACACCAAAATAAGGTAAAATCTGTTTGTGACCACAACAGATTACAAGTTCTTAACCTACAAAGTAGTTCTTCACATAGTCTTCCAACAACATATTACAACACTAAAAGAAGATTACAAAGTCTTAATGACATAATATTCCCACAAATTTAACTACATAATCTTCCAACAACATAGATCAAGATGTAAACCATAATACACTTCCACTTTTGATGAGTCGAGGACTTGATAATGGATCAAAGGTAGATGGAGGAGATGTGGGGGAACAGAGGCAAAGGGAGGAGATGTAGGGGAGCAGAAGTGGAGGGAGCAGCTGCAGAAGGAGCGGATGCAGCGAGATGGAGACTGCAGATTCATCGCCTTGCCACGATCTTTGGATGACTTTCCCTTGGCTTGAGTAGAACTAGAAGGAGTAGAGGCGGAAGGAGCAAGAGTTGTGCTTGTTTGAGTTTTCCTTGGCCTACCACGAGGTTTTGGCTCCTTATTTTTGGTTGCCTTTTTCTCTTCCTCAATAATCTTCCAAATTCATCCCTTGGCTTCCCACAAGTACGAGAATTTTGCCCAAGCCTAAAGCATTTAGTGCACTGCGTAGCGAGTCGAGTAAAAAAATTAATATTTGCAGCTATGAAACACTTATGAAATGGAAAAACATGAATTTTACCTTGTGGTGCCAGACCCTTGCACTTTATGTGGGAGTTGGAAATCATGCTCGGGATAAGATGTTGTCTCTGTTCTCTTGTGTTCTCGCTCGCTCGCCGGGCTTAACTTGATGTTGAGGGGGTCTAAGTCAGGCGGGTCCCTAACTTCCCACATAGAAGGATCAGCAATAGGATGAATGATGTGGTTGTAGAGGTGTTGGTATGTTTCTATACTGTAACAGTCCTCCACATAATCATCTAATGAGTGTTTCATCCTTGCAATGCACCTTGCTCGCATGTTTACAAGGGATTCTCGTATGCTTGCCACTTTTGACGATCCACGGAATTTATCATTCAGCCTAACCGTGAAGTTGATTTGTCCCTCTTTTACATCAAATTCTCCATTTCCTGCATGAAGTATGTTTGAACAATTCCTAATATCCACCTCTACCTCTCTCAACTTCCTCTCAACAAAAGGCACGAGTTTACCTTGCCAATTTTGTGCCTTTTCATACCTTGTCACAAACCTATGACCAATTAACTTCCTGATTTCCTCAAGCATGGAAAGGCAAGGCAGTCCTCTAAACTTCAGAATGGCATGATTAAAACTCTCTACGAAGTTATTAGTATTATCCTCACACTTCAAGTTCACATCGAACTTAAATCTAGCCCATAACTCTAGTGGCTCACTGTCTCTAAGCCAATGGTATGCAGCTGGATCTTGCTTCTTAATTTTTCCATGGCCTTGAGATGCACAAAAGGGCATAGGCATTTGTCGCAATATAAAAGTATGCATGGAACCAAGCACCTATATAAAGGAAGCAAATTTCGGATAACTACTTCAACTGTTATGGTGGATGACTAAAATAGAAAGCAACTTGGCATGACAAAATAGAAAGCCATTGGCCAGGATATGAGACCCTATAGAATTTGTATGCATTTAAAAATTGTTACTTACCAGGAAAAAGTGAAGAGAAGTTCTTAAAGTAATGGATAATGCATATTCTCCTTGAAGCGAGTTGGCATGACTTTTTTCAATGCATTTACAAGCCCCGATACACCAACATATATAAAAATCATGAACTTAAAAGAATTGTGAATAAACATAAAATGATATGATTAATAAAAAATTTTGAACTATGTAATAAACTTGAACTTACCTTATGCCTGTCTGACATTATTGTATATCTAGACTGATCCTCAACCGCATCAAGTGCCCTTACAAAGCCAGTCAAGAAGAAACCCCATTCTTCTTCATTCTCAAGCTCAACCACTCGCATATGCTAATGGAAACCGACCGTTGTTTCCATCTAAAGCCATTGCAGTAAGGAGTACTCCCCTGTAAACTCCTTTCAGGTGAGTGGCATCTATCCCAATAAATGGCCTACAGAATTGCTTGAATGCGGTGATAGCGGGACCAACACAAATGAGCATGTGTTTGAAAACAGGATTTTTACCGGGGCCTTGCTCCAACCAACTTATGACACAAACAGATCCGGGGTTTTTGCCTTGAACTCTTCAGACATATTTAGGCAAATACTTGTACCCCTCTTCATGTTTCCCTTCAACAGTTGCCCTTAACAATCTTCTTGCCCTCCAACAAACATAGTCCGGCACAAATGTCGAATACTTGTTCATTATGATTGACTGCATTCCCTTGACATCCAATTTTGGAGAAGCAATGAAATAAGGCAATAGTTTTTGAGCTATCCAACGTGAGTTTGCCAGCTTATTTCTCTCAGGCCTCTCACAAACATGCCTCCCACTGTGTGATTTCACCATCCATGTTGTCCTATCAACAAGGACACTACAGATGAATTCTCCATGTACACCTTGGATCCTCACATCTCTGTGTGTACCTAGTCTCCTCATTTTCTCTTTCTTCATTATGAATCCCTCCACAATGCAATACTCTCTCACAACTGCAAGTAAGTCCTCTTTACAATTGAAAATATGACCTGCCATTAAACTTATTCTCCCATCCCTATTCCTCTCCCACAAACACCCTTGCCCTATTATCTTAGCCATTTTATTAACAACTAGGGTCCTATCTTCAGGATCGTCAATGATTTGGGCACCTACTTGCATCCTCTTTTCATTTTCTAACTCTAAGTTTTCCTCCGAATCACTAGAAAATATTTCTTCATCAAGAGATTCCTCCTCCGACTCATCCACACCGCCACCGATGCTGAAATCCTCATCATCACTATCATCGAAGATGAACAATTATCCCTAACCACCGCAAATTGATCCCCATCACCAACAATTTGAACCTCGGTTTCATTACCACCATCCCACTCATTTTCACCATCCCACTTAGGCACTTTTGACAGTGACATCACATCAAAATCATCTAACTCTTCCAGTCCAAGCACGGGATAACGATCAGCAGCAGCCTTGTACTTAGTTTTGGGATTGCCGCTTTGGCTTGGGTTGACTTTGGCCGTGGTTTGTTTGATTTATCGATGGGCTGTATAAGGTTTGAAAGAGTTGATGAGGATCTTGTATGTGGTTTGGTTGAGCTAACATGGGGTTCTACAAGATCGCAATGTAGTTCGAGTAGAGGCCACGAAGTTGATGAGGTATGTGGTTTGGTTGGGCTAACATGGGGTTCTACAGATCTGCAATATAGTTTAGTAGAGGCCCTTGTCTCGTGGTCTGCCGAAAGGGGGAGATTTTGGGGAGGTATTAGTTTTGGGCTTTGGGGAGGTACCAGTTTTGGCCTTTGGTGAGGTTGGCCTCACTGGAGAATTAGCCAAAGATCTTGTGATTGGTCTCCTAGGTATCAACTTAGTAGGTTCAAAAGATGGGGTACAAATTAGAGTGTCTCGCCCATTTGTTTGCTTGACTGATCGTTGGGTCCTCATCAAACACCACAATTTCTTGTTTGTCTATTGAAGGTTTGTCATTTCCTAAACAATCATTCAAATTCTCAACACTTTGCACTATAAGTTGGGCTTCACAAGGCTGCTTCAATTCAACCATGTAAATGGGAATACACACCAAGTTAGGTACGGAACCCCAAGACTTCACTAATGCAATCCATTCACTATCGGTGTTCACTCGCCATTCTTTGCTTAACTCTTTTGGGGGATGCCACTCAAATCCAACATACTTGGGGAACTCTACACCATACTTCTCACACCAATATCTAACATCCTTATATAACTCAAGTACTATTATACTCATCAAGGCTGACCCTAGGAACTTCTATGACTTTACCCTTAAAATAAACCTTCAATCTCACAATTTCGAGTCCCCTGTTTTAACACAACAATGCAGGATTAACAAAAACACAAGAAAATTACTCAAAACGAAACCAAGAAACTCTACAAATCATCATCACAATGCATATGAGGAATAAATATGGGCTTTTACATATGGGCTATGGCATCCCATAGAAATAAAAAAATCAACGAAACTCAAAGAAAGTCTTATACAATTATCCAAAACTAATGACCTAGACAATATATCCACTGCTGGAATGACTAGACAGTTTGGCAATAGAGTAGAGTTAGCCATCAACAATAACAATGTCGTGGTCGGACTTAAGGGTTGAGCAAAAGCAACTTTCCCTATATTACAGTGCTCCAAAACAGCTTTGTTGGCTACCACCAAGACTCGCAGGTTGTAGCTTAAGAGAAATTTCCCCGACCTATTTGTTACTTCGTTCTTCAACATTAAAGGACTCTCCTGCACCATTAATGGACAAAGTTCTCATGCAAAACGCAAAATCTTGTGCAAAACTTTAAATTGTCGAAGTACATTTCTCCATTCAAAGATTATTTCACAAAATTATGGTGTAAAATTTATTTTTTCAACGTAAACCCCAAATTTAACCCTAAAATGAAATCAAAGCAAAAATTAAGAAACTTCTTCCATTTACCATTTTCTCGCCTCCTTTTCTTCTACCTCTGTTTCTTCTACCTTCGTCTTCGTCTCTTGTTTTCGTCTATGGAGGACGATTCTTCCTCTAAAAAGGAGTTGCAGATCGGAGTTCAACAATTGGGGGTGGAGGACAGGGGGAGAGAGAGAGAGACAGAGAGCGATGATCGAGAGTATCGGGCAGCAGCGAGTACGCGTGTTATGTTCGGTTAATTCTCCTCTTCCCGCGATTAAATAAGGGTATTTTAGTCTTTTCACAACTCCGTCCAAGCTCGGACCTGAATTGGACCCACGAAATAGTTGGCCCAATAATTTAAGGCGCCTTTTTATAATTTTTGATAACTTTGGGTCCAAAAATAGTTGGCCTAAAACTTAAGGTACCTACTAGTTTTTTTGTTAATAAGTATAACATTTTTTACTTGGATAAAAAAAAAAAAAACTTTTATCATTAAAGGTATTAAAAGAACTATAAATGTAATACCGTCCTTGCTCCTCCAGTACCGCCCTCGCTCTCTCATTCAATCCTCTCTCTCAGTCTCTGCTCTAGGCTCCCTCTCTCTGGCTCCCTGTCTACCATCGCTGTACTCTATCTCTCCGGCTCTCACTCTCCATCTTTCTCGCCGTCTCCGGCTACCTCTCGCTCTCCGGCTACCTCTCGCTTTAACATAGATCTGGTTTAGAAAGCGTAGAGAAAGCATCACGTCAATGTCGGTGGCCATACTCAGATGAAGTACAGAGAAGGGGAGTCGGCGAGCAAACAGAGGAGAAAAAGAAGGCAGAGCATGAGAGAGAAAAGAGAGACAGAGAGTGTGTGTCAGATGAGCCACGAAAAGGGTGCTGGGAAATACCCTCCTCAACTTCTAGCTTCTTTTTACATAATCAATTCGAGAGTGTGATGCTTTCTCTATGCTCTTTCTCTGTGGCCTGCTTTTGCTCTTCGGCCTAATCTGATGGACTGATCCTCTGCCTCTCTCTCCATTGTTTTGAATTGTTGAATTGTGCCTCAACCTCTCTCTGGACCTTGAGTGCCCCCAATTGTTCCCATGCTGGAACCTTCATTCTCCCTCTCCTCTGTCTTCTCTCCTTTTAGGTTTCTATCTCTCTTTGGATTATGTGGGATTTTACTTTTGTAAATTGTGAGATTATATGGAGTTACAAACAATGAACAATTTAAATTGGGGTAGAGGGGAGATTGAGATAAAGGGCCTGTATGTTGCGAACAGGGCGGTGGAGGAGCCGAGGGCGGGCGAAGGAGCCGGGATTTTCCGGTCAGGAGAGCAAATTAGCTGTGGAAGTGTGGAGCTTTCTCACTGGAGTTCTTCGATGGTACATCTTGAACAAAAATGGAATGGGGGAGAAGACCCAAATGCAAATTTCATAATTAGAGAGATCAGTGAGAGTTATCAGAAGATTGAAGCTTAACGACTCGACGCTATTATAGTTTGTGTTGATTTTTTTAAAATTTGATATTGGAGCTTGGTGGCTGTGCAAATTTGAGTTTGGAGTTTGTGGTTCAATGCAAATTTGATACTGGAGACAAAGAAAGATCAGAGAGGGTAGGGGAGGGGGTTGGGATTGAACGTTTGATTGAAACTTATTCAACTATTTGTATATTTTCTTTGCTCAAATAACACAACAATGAATCGTTTGGAAACCCAAAAGGGCGCCGGTTTGATGATTTTATTAGTGCAAATGAAATTATTTAACTATATCCCGCCCCAAGGCCTTCCAGGTCCCCCAAATAACCCCCAGTCAGGTTTACCCGAGTCTCCGCCATCCACAACAGTATATGTTAATTCACAATTCTGATACTTAAAAAGATCAGAAGGCTTGTTTTCATGAAATCCTTCATCAACCACTGTCATACGACCATAAAACGCTGCAAATATTGTATCATAGTCATCATTAGGTTTATTACCACAGCCCATCCGTGGAGGATCCTTAGTTCCTGCATTTGGTGGATTATACACCTCTCCGCCCCATTCCACTTGCTTGCTGGGTCATACAAGCTTGAAAAGAGCCTCCTTGGCCAATATCCCACTGCGTATCTCTACTCTCCGGCTGATAACCACCAATTTCCATCTTCGTGCTGCAAAACAAGTTGATTGTATCAATATATGTAGGAGCATTGCATTCCAACATATGTAGACTTTTTTATAGTTATGAGTTAACAAGTTAAGAGTTCAGTTAGCGACAAAGATACCATGTGAATAGCCAAACCCTTTTACGTATTAGCTTTACAAATGTTGATAGATGGTTCATAATTTTCTTTTGCTTTATAGCCTAAAGTAGAGTACTGTGAATTTACCCTGGCAATTGATAAGATCCAAGCATATTGTTCAGACTCATAGCCTCTTTGAGAGATTTTGTTGGGAATCATGCCTATTGGTAGATCCTTTGCAACTTGTACAAAGCCTGGACATTGCAAGTTAAGACACTCTATTCCTCCAACCTATTAACACAAAAGGTTTGGCGAGAGAAAATATAATTGTCAACAATGTACAACAAGGAACAAAAATGCTGATATATCTGAGCCATGTAAATCTGGTATGAAAAGCACTTACCACATGGCGTATGTAAATATGTGTATGATCGTCTTTGTAAAGATCCTTGTTTACCTGTCATTATACCGATATCACCCTCAATTTAAGCATCAGCTGCTATAGAGGTTCAACAATCGTGAAATGGATAAGATGACTTGCCATCCATCCAACTTCAATACTATCATGATCGTTCTCAAGTCTCATCCTAGCTGCACTCCACTGGGGACCAAACACTTGAGGATTTTATATGCTTACAAAACCACCTGCTCCTAAGAACCATGTGTTCGGGTTATTTGTTCGAACAATAGCATACTGAAAATGAGCAAAAGGGTCAATTTTTACTTTGCAGCTGTGTTGAAGCATTGGAACATGGGAAAGGATACACGGAAAAAAATTCTCACACAATGGTCAGCTTCTGAGGGATCGCCTTGGGGAATTATAGTCTCTGGGAAGGTCATGTTGGAACGCAAGTGAAGCTGACTTCTGGTCTCATTGTTAGTTCTTAATATGGGAACGGTATCCAGTGGACAACCTCCATCTTTGAGCCCAATGCCCTTCGGTGCTGCCTGCTTTTCAAGTTCTTCTGGCAATGAATTTGATCCCTTAAACTGTATTTACAGAAGCATATATCCATTATCTTAGATCTCCTCTCTGTTGACCAACTTATAAAAACTTCAAGTTAATAATAACAACATTAGCGGTTAATATTTCAAACTTGAAGTACTTGTCTCACTTTTTTGGTTTAATACCTTTGATTTTCCTTTTTCCTCCAATAATAATACCTTGGAATATTTTTGAGAATCTTATAATTAGAATTTGGAAATCAAACGAAAAAAGGAATTTGTCCCAATTCGCTCAAACAAAGACTCAAAAAAGGGAAGCTCGGCTGTATTACCTTGATGGCATTATCTCTGAGTAAATGATTATTGAAAGCAGGTTGTTCATAAAATCTACACAATCATGAACCTCTCCATATACAGTCTGTTAAAAAATCAAATAATACCAAAATGAAAAAGATATAATTAACAACACACCAAGAAAAAAGAGAGACAAAAAAAAAATCAAGAATACTAAAATTGATGGAAAATGTATTTTCTGAATATACTGTGATAGTGAAGGTTGCGTCACTCTGTCCATGCTGTTCATGTGGTGTTCTAATGGCTTCCACGCTCCATTGGCTGAGGAGGAGGAATAATGCCACCAGAGGAATCGTTGACATCTCTAACGTCTAAGCGCAAAGTCTTTTACGCAGAGTAAGTAAGTACCCTATATATGCACATGATTATTTACCAATATACAGAACAAAATTGCAAAATTCTATATAAAAAAAAAGAGAATAAAATTGCAAAAGATACTTTCCGCATAATACAAATGATTAATTAGCAATATATGGAATAAAATTAAAAAAAGATACTTTAGGACTGGTTATTTATGAGCGATGCGTATCATTGTCATTGAAAGTACGCCTGAAATATTACCAAACACTGCAATGGGAAACGATGATGCTCCAAGTGGAATGAAAATCATTTTGCTGTCTTTGTCTAATTTTTCAATGTTTGACCATATTGGCTATATATATGAATAGTTGTTTGCTTGCAACCTATCAGCCATCCAAATTCTATGGGTTGTGTAGCATATAATTATTTAGCTTGTGAATAGTTGTTGGAATTTAACAATTAAAGTATAGCTGTTTAAGGGAAGGGTTGAAGAAATTGTGTTCGATAAATCTATGGGTTGGACTAGCTAATTATTATAAAATAAAATAAAAGTAGTATAAATAATTGGCCAAGTAATATAAATTAATAAAAATATATTTTTGACAAAAATAAAATAAAATGTTGTTTTTTATATATAAAAACTAATATTCTTAATATTTCAATAACGTCATTTAAAATGCTAACCGAAACATTGTCTTTATAAGCATGTATGTTAGTAGTTCTCCGAAATTCTAATTTGATCTCATCTTTTTCAATCAACTCGGATAAAGTGATGTGGAGTAAGATCAATTATTTGTGCCATCCAAATTGTTGTAGGTTCTTTGCTCAGCCATCCAAATTCTGCAAGCTATGTTGTACTATGACCCTGTTCGGCAAAATGAGCTATTTGAGTAGTGGATAGTTGTTTGTGTAATCGATAACTATTTAGGTAGCTGATAGTCTGTTAGATTTTAGTCGTTAGCGGATCTTGTTCAATTGAGCGGTTGAATAACCGTGTTCGGTAAATGTAGCGATTGAGTTAGGTGATTATTGTAAATTGACGTAAAAGGATATAAATAATTTGTCAAATATAAATGAATGAAAGGTTTTTTTGTCAAAAAAATATGAAACGATACTTTGAAATGTGAAAAGTTGATATTCTTAGCTTTTCGAAACACTACTTAAAACGCTAAAAGCTATTGCAAACGCAAATTAAAACACTACCTTACCGAACGCCGATATTTGGTTGATTAGTATTTTGACTTGGTCAAAACGCTAAAAGTTACTTCAAATATTGTTCGCGAACAGAGCATACAGGTGGATGAGTCGGGGTTCAAGATGGGGGCATGGGCTGGTCCAGGTTCATGTCGTTGATTTCCAAACTCAGGTCGGGCGTATAAGTCGTTAGTGTCTTTTGGGTACAATTAGATTATGGATAGAGTCATATCAAGTGTTTATGTCGAAATAGATTAGATCGTGACATAACTTATGTAATTATTTTTCTGTTTAATTTAAAATAGAGGCTATGATTATTCAATTTTATTAGATTTAGGATTTGTCTACCTTGTTTAATATTTTTATTTTAAAAACAGTTGGTGCTTTTATTTTATTTTTTAGTTCAAACAACATGAAGTATAAATTATAGTTGTGAGAATTTGTACTGCTCATATACGTGTATGTATATCAATTTTTTTTTTAATGTCAATTTGCTTCTCATTGTGAGATGATAATGCTGAGATTTGTTATCATTTAGAATGAATATTTCATGAAAAATCGAAGCTCATATTAATTATGTTTATTTGTTTTTGTTCTCATATATATTCTCTTTTTACGAGCTAATTCTATGCATTAATTTTATTATTTTTAAATTGAAGCTAAACAAGGCGAAGGAAAGTCAATTACTCCTTGATACCCTTCCCTTTCTTGTAATGTTTTCTGTGGCCTTTTTTTTTTTTTATGTTAACCTCATATATTCGATAAGTTGAGTAGGAAATTTAAATTTTTTTTTGTTGAATATCAATTTTACTTCCTACTTTCAATGGGTAAAACTTAAAACCTTAATTTTTTTTTTTACCTTCTTCCTTTCTAGAAAATTTTCAGCTTACAAAATTTATAATTTTTTTATGTTATGATTTTTCCAATTAACTTTTTAATTATTTAATACCAAATGTAATTGCGTGTCATGAACAATTTTAAATTTTTATTATTTAACACAACAAAAAAACTGAAATCAAAATCAATCAACTTTTGACTTCTTAGTTACAGAACAGAAATTAATATGAACTCAAATATAATTGAGTTTCATTAACAATTTCGGATGGTAACGGCTATGCCAAATTATGCAAGTTAGCAGTTAAGACTAATAATGAAAACGATTGACAATTATAATTAGTAAATAAATATCTAAAAGATTGATTTTGATTTCAGTAAATAAATACCTTCTTCCTATCTAGAAAACGATTGACAATTGTAATTTGTAAATAAATATCAAAAAGACCATCATATTATTTACTGAAAGAGTATCTTTTATTCAAATTCCAAATCAAAACTTAACTTAAAATCTTAATCAATCAAAATTTTAAATTCATACAACAACAAAGTCATAGAGATTAGGCAACTATAAAATCAAAGTCAAATTAAACCCTAAAATCAAATCCAATGCATTTTACCATCTCGTAGGCAATTCAATCCTAAATTAAACCCTAAATTTGACCATAAAAAAGAAAAAAATTGATGATTTCATTTGTGCTTTTTTGGGTGTTAGGCGGGATTATACTTATTTTGGATTTACAATTACGACTACGTACATTTTGTTTCAGTGAAAGTAACTTCAAGCATACGTGTCATGAATCACCACATTTTATTGTATTCACATTCATATGATCATACCAAAGGAAACAGTCACAACATTTTTATTTTTAATTTTGTTTAGAATTTTAATTTTAAATAATTAAAAAATTAATTATAAAGATCATAACAGAAAAACATTATGACTTTTGTAATTTCAAAATTTTCTAGATAGGAAGAAGGTAAAAAAATAGATGTTGTAAGTTTTAGCCACTGAATACAGGAGGGTAAAGTTGGCATTCAAAAAACATTGAATTTTTTACTCAACTTATAGGATATATGACGTAAACGCCGGAAGTGAGTCGCAGGAAACATTACAGCAACGGAAGGGTACCTATGAGTAGTTTTTTAAAGATGAGAGGCCTACAAATAGTTACATCATATCTTGCAATACCTTTATTTAATTTTTTGTATTTGTTAGTTGTATTTTTATAATACAAGTTTTGCCTTCTATATAAATACAAATAATAATCTGACTAAATTTGGAGTACCCTTTGTCTGAGAGCATCTCAACAAAAGACATTAGCAAATACTCCATTTGTTTCAAAATACTCGTCATTTTAAGGTTATGAGGGAATAACAAGAAAATACTAAATTCATGACAAAATTTATGTTAAAATTGCCCCAAGATTTCATTGAAAATGAAGAAAATCAATAAAAAAATGAATAAAATAAAGTAATTAGTAAGGACAAAATTGGTAAACTAGTCATTAATAAATCATTGGAATTATAAAGTGATAAATATTGTAAAACGAAAAAAGTTATTAAAGTTAAATATATTTTAAAACGAAGGGAATATATAATTATTATATGATCATTCTGGGACTAAACTCTATGTATTCCCAACTGCTACATTAAACTTTTCTATTTATAAAAGTTACGCTTCTCACATTCTCTTTCTCTACTCTTTCTCTACTCTTTCATACCCTCTCTATGCGATTCTTTCTCTCTTTTCCAAAATTTTGAACGATTTCAATTCATAAATTTAAATCAATTTAGATCCAGAAACTTCAATTAATTTCTTTCTCTTTCCACAAAATTTGATCGATTTCAATTCATAATTGCAATCCATAAATTTCAATTGATTTCGATCTAGAATTTTGGATTAAGAAATTAGGGACTAGAGGCAATGCTTATATTGGTTTAAAATTAAGAAATTTCTTTGCAATTTTTATTACAAATCCCTTTCGTTTAAGTTGTGGGGCAGAAATTCATCTTTTAAAAAACTAATTTAGTGTTCAAGCCCTAAAAATATAAAACTCATGTTTATTTGTTCATATTTGAGTAATTACAATTTTGTCTTTTAATAATAAAAAATGAATATTAAGGCAACACTAAATTCATGAAAAAATTTGTATTAAAAGACCAAATTAATAACTAATTTACCAATTTTATCCTTATTAATTGCTTTATTTCTCTCCTTTTTTCATTTATTTTCTTCATTTTCAATAAAATCTTGGGATAATTTGGTCTTTTAATACAAATTTTTTCATGAATTTAGTGTTGCCTTAATATTCCCTCATGACCTTAAAATGACATATATTTTGAAATAGAAGGAGTAGTTATATAATTTCCAATGTATTATTTGATTCTAATCCATTTTGTTGTAATGTTGTTTAAATTTCATTTTTCTTTTTGTGATTCATTTTTCTTGTTTTTGATTAGTCATCATTTGTATGTTGTTTTTAAACATTATTGAATATTTTGTATGTATATCAGATATGTTTTTGTTCACATTAGCACCCTGTATAGTGTATTTTAGTGTATAACTCTGTTGAGAGAACCAGCCCGTGATTGACGAGATCGGCATAGTGGATCAATGGTTCGATTGGTCATACCGTTTAGTTTGGATTAGATCGGTTGGCCCGTTTGATGGTTGAATCGGGTTAGAGCGGTCAAACCCGATATATATTTGAGTAAAAAAATAAAGTTATCTCGACCCATATTTATAAAAAGAATTACGGACCTTGTCTAAAAATCTCATCCAAAACCCTTATATTTTTAGCCCTGTTTCATTTACTCGTAAAGAGTTCTAAAGAAACTATAACGAGTTATATGCAATTGTAAGGAGTCTGTATGAAGGTATAAGGAGTTGCAAGGAGTTGTAAGGAGATGTAAGTAGCTATAAGATAGTTGTAAAAGTTAGTTATAAAAAGTTGTAAGGAGATATAAGGAGTTGTAAAAAACTATAAGATTATAAATTAAAGTTAAATAGAACAAGACCTTTGTCTCTTAAAAAAGAAAAACCGTAGTTATTTTTAACAACCCCTCCCCCATTCCCATTCCTACTAGGGGTGAGCATGATTGATGGGTACCTCGAAACCGGACCGGAACGGGTCAAACGGGGTAAGGTTCCGGAACCGGAATCGGTCGAATGGGTAAGGGTAAGGTTCGTAAAATTTAGGAACCGGTCAAACGGGTAAGGGTAAGGTTGCTAAAATGAAATCATGGAACCGGAACCTGAAATCGTTTAAAGGGAATTTTATTTTATATTTCATAAATCTTGCCGACGGTGATGGATAAATTATTGATGTTGAAGATGCAATGAAAGTTTAAAGGTTGCATTATTTTTATTTAAATTTAGTTAATGAACTGAGACATTTGGTTGTATAAGTTTTTGAAGAGATTTTGTAAGATTTTGATCACATCCCTCTTTAAGAACGTTGTGTCTACTACCAACTTTAATTTTGTAAAAACTCGCTAAAAATTGTGGTATTTAATTGTTTGCTTGTTGAACTTTAGCTAATTAAATGATTAACATGAGTTAATGTTTGTAAGTTTTTAAAGTCTTAAAGTTTTTTTTTTCATAAGAATAATAGTGTGAACAGGGGTAAAGGTCGGGTTCCTAATTTTGGGATAAGATATCCGAAACCTCTCCCCCTAGTTCCTACAACACCTCTCCCTCTCCTCTAAATATCATCGGGCTTCTCTCTCCTCTAACTTAAAGCTCCCATTAAAGAGGCTATAACCTCTCTCTCTCTTATAAATATAATCATATCTCTCTCCTCTCATCCCTCTCTCTCTCCTCTAAATCTACCATTTTTACAACCTCTCTCTCTTCTCTTAAGATCATCATATCTCTCCCGTCTCATGCTTGTCTCTCTCCTCTCCCATTGCTACGTCCTTTTTCTCTCTCTTCTAAATATCTTCATGTCACTCTCCTTTAAAGCTAAGTGACCAAAACCCAACCCATGAGCGGTCGGCCACCTGACCACCAGCCAAAAAGCGTGAGATAGAGAGCTCAAGAGAGGAGAGAGAGAGAGAGAGGTAGACAACACTTATTTATATAAAAGCTGCAAAATCACAATCGAACAGCGGTCAAAGCGGGTTCGACGAGTCGACCAAATCGTCCGATTCAAATCGATTTTTTCCGGTTTAATTATCTAAACGAGCCAAATTATTAAGTCGACCATTAAACTAACTGGTTTTTGATCTGACCGAATCAACCGATCTGTCCAATTCGATTATCTTAACATAAGTGTATAGTAGAGATATGTTTAGTACATATTACATATGTATTTTATTAACAATTCTACTTTTATGTACATTAATTTATGGTTAGTGTACATATGTTTCATTAAGAAGTCTTTAATTTAATTATATTTTCTTTTTAATGTATATCATACTATTATGCACTAATCATTTGACTATTGTTCACTAAAAGTTGGGTTATTATTATTGTTTTTCATAATAAAATTATTTTTTTCTTTTTATATTTTTTTATAGAAAATTATATACCAATATACCATCTTAAATATTATTGTACACTATATTAAAGACCATTATACACTACTTGGTAGGCAAGATGTAGCAGTGAAGAAAATTGTACATCATTCTTATAATTATTGAACACTGTTAAGTAAATAGTACACCATTTATGAGAATGTCGTCCATCAAAATTTTCTTTATATCACAATATTGATTAGGCTATTGGACATTAATGTTAAGCCAAATGTTCACCAAGACAATACTTTCTTGTTTAACAAAAATTTTGCCCACTAAAAATTATTCACTGGAAAGTGTTCTATTGTTTATTAAGGGTCTGTTGAAATGGTGGATAAAATGAACAGAGATAGCAGAAATGAACAAAAATGAGAAAAATAACAAAAACGATAAGTTGTCATAGCAGAAACAAATAAAAACGAACAAAAATGAGTTGTTATAACTGTTACAAATATTATTGAAGTTGTTAAAAGCTCTTACGAAATTTTTATTATACGATTAAAGATATTATTCATTTTATATATTTTACAATATTGAATATCCACAATCTTATGACATAACAATTGACATATTATCATTTTAATGGCCCATTTCATAAAAATAATAATAATCACATTAATAATAATAATAATAATAATAATAATAATAATAATAATAATAATATAATAGTAAAAGTAATAATAATATCAACAGTAACAATAATCATAATATTCAATAGTAGTAATAATTTTAACAACAACAACAACAACAATAATAATAATATAATGGTGAGTTGTAATAATAATAATAATGACCTAAACTAGAAATGAATATACATGAACACAAAATAAAAATAGATATTGGTATATATATGTAACTTCAAACAGACTCTAAATATAATTCTAACAAAAGCTACTAATCTTCAGTGAAGGAAAGTAATTTAAAAATTTTTAAAGATATATGCTAACAATTTTTAGAAGTTATTAGAAATAATAATTTCAAATAAATCAATAACAATCTTTGTATAGTTTAAGGAAATAATTCTTCTTAAATAACTCAAAATAAGGACAATAGAATAGCAATTTTGGTAAATGTGACTTCAACCTAAACCAAGTGTATGGAAATCCTAAGCTTAACCAACCATGCCATTGCTTATTTTTGTAATAAAAATATAACGTTTTTATTTTACTGTTTAGTGGTGATCGACTTAAACTCGCGGAAATTCACCTGGGAGTACATTATGTTATGTCATCTTTATAGGAGCTTACAATTTTTGCAATAAGTATTATCTTATATTGTAAATTATAGCATGAACCCAAATTTATAAACCCAAATTATCATATATGTATTTGGTAATTTTTTAAAGCGTACCCTTATTATGGTTTCTATTTAAAAAAATAAATTCACTTCAATAAATTATAACATATCACCGGATCCATAAATCAGGTCCCACACAATTGATTAATTCTTGAATAGTAGCTAGCATCACATATCAAAAGCAAGTTTTAGATAATAATGGGCAAAAATTTACATATAACACCATTCTTTGCTTTCGTGAGTACATTGGTCTAACCGATGATCCAATACATTCGAAAAAGTTTGGCACATTCACAAAAACGTTCAAAGTTGGATAGCTCCTATTTTGGGTCTAAAAAAGCAGTTCTGTGGTATTTAAAGATCCAAAAACCCAGAAACCCAAAGTAACGGCCCGTTCCTTGGCCCAACCACCCCCAAAAAATAAAAAAATAAAAAACAAAAACCAAATAAAAATACTAGGGAGGGAAAGGTGAAGCTTCTGGAAAAGACGCTTCCGGAGCTTCTCGCACTTTCCGTTTTCCGAGCCGTTCTTCTCTCTCCTCGAGGCCTTTCCCTCTCATAAGTAGACCCCATCCTTTTTATTTTTCCTTTTCTCTTTTTTAAATTATCATTATTTCTTTTTCGGTCTTTCTGGAACACCTCGTCTTTCTCTCTCTCATCATTTAACTCCCCACCACGAACTTTCTAGAAACCAAACAAAAGACCTACCCTTTCTCTCTCTCTCTCTCTCTCTCTCTCTCTCCTCCTTTGCACCATTCCTTCTCCGGCTGAAACATCATTCTCCTCCCATCTCTATCCCAAAAACAAACTTTACGTATTTGATCTAAAGGTACAGATAAGATTGACGGACATGCCACCATTGCCGGTGGAGCAGACCGGCGAATCCACCGCCACAGCCGCCGGAGGCAGCGGCAGCGACTCTCAGCGGACGCTGCCGACGCCATTTCTTACCAAAACCTACCAACTCGTCGACGATCCCGCAGTCGATGATTTGATCTCATGGAACGAGGATGGATCCAGCTTCATTGTTTGGCGTCCCGCTGAGTTCGCTCGTGATTTGCTCCCTAAATACTTCAAGCACAACAACTTCTCCAGCTTTGTCCGACAACTCAACACCTATGTATTTCTCTCTCTCTCTGAATTGATGAATGACTCCCCCATTTTTTGTCTTTGAGATTGGATTGGATCCAATTGAAGATTTCTTTTTTTTTTTTTTATTTGATTTTGATAGGGCTTCCGGAAAGTGGTGCCGGACCGGTGGGAGTTCGCGAACGATTGTTTCCGGCGAGGCGAGAAAGCTCTCCTCCGTGATATTCAGCGCCGGAAGATTTCGCCCGCTGTAGCGAGTCCTCCTTCCGGTGCGACACCGGCTGCGGCAGTCTCGCCGGCGGCGGTGACGGTGGCGGCGGCGCCACCTTCGGTTTTACGGACGGTGTCTCCCTCAAACTCCGGTGACGAGCAGGTACACTCCTCGAACTCCTCTCCCGCCCCCGGCATACCTCTCACCACCGCGACGGTGCAGCGAACAACGAGCAGCGCGAGCACGACGGAGATTCTGGAGGAGAACGAGCGGCTGAGGAGAGAAAATCTCAACTTGTCGCAGGAGTTGAACCAGCTACGAGGCCTGTGCAACAATATACTAGCCTTGATGAGCAACTACGCCTCGGGGCAACAGGACACCGGCGGACTCCCGGAGGGAAAACCATTGGATTTACTGCCGTCGCGGGCGGTGGCGGTGGAGGCGGAACCCGTTGGCACTTCCAGCGGCGGCGCCACCGGAAGCGGCGGAAGTAAAGGCGGAGATAAGATGGAGGAGGAGGGGGAGGACCCGTGTCCGAGGTTGTTCGGCGTGTCGATCGGTGCGAAACGCGCAAGGAGAGATGATGAGGAGGAGAAAGGCGGAGCCGGCGGCGGCGAGAGGCAGTCATCGGATCCGGCAGAACAGCAGGGGTCAGGGGATGAAATCTGGACCGTAGGATGAACGTAGTTTAATTGAGGTGTACGGGTCAGATGGAGGCGCGTGTAGCCAGTGAGCAAAGGGCACGTGTGCATAGTGGGCCCAAATAGGTAGCAAGGAATTTAACCTTTTTGGATAGAGAATTCTTGAAATACATCGCTCCCTCCATCATAATCTGGAAAAAGGATTTGGGATTTCTGTAGTTGGTTTTGGTCCTGAGGTTGCTTCTGGAAACTGGAAAGTCAATATGAGGAGAGAGAAAAAGAGAGAACAGCTGGCTACAGCGTCTGACCCACATGTGATGAGGACAGAAGGAGCGGGAAACTTAGAAAGGAGGACACAGGGAAGCGCAAGAAATCCAAAATTATGTTGTAAATTATTACTTGCTGTAACAAATGATTGTGCCATTTTGGTCACATTTTTGTCACTTGTAGAATGTAGACTAGCAATAGTCCATTCTTGCATTAATGAGCAAGAAGGTTCCATGCAATTCATGACCACATTTTGCTGGTCAAGTCCGATTGGACCCGGGCCAATTCATTCAAGAGATACAGAGTAGATTACAATTGTTGTTGTAGATTGAAACTCGTTCCTATGTTTGATGCATCAATTTTATCATACGATGACAATAATAGTATCATTATCGTGATGCATATCAATATTGTTGTGTTGTAACATTAAATTTGCAAATTTAAAGTCGTTTTACAACCTTTTCATATTAATATGAATTAATATTATAATGGTCGAAAATTTAGGAATTGTTTTTGTTTATGATTTTGTGTGATTCCAGTAAATATTTTGGATTATGCACAGAAAATCTGCATGTACTTATCTAAAGATATTGACTTTGGGGTTTTCATGATCAAATTTTGATTCGTAATATAATTTCTCCCCGATAATGACAGTGTTGTCTGCTCCAACAACTAATATCTAGTAGCTTAGCATAGCATGTTTTCGGTTCTGATGTGGGCAATGTCATTCTTAGCATGCTTTCGGTTGCATTGCTCCAGGTGTCAACGACTGAATAAGCTGATGCATTTTTCGGACTAAACTTTGCTACTTTTTTCAAGTCTAAATAAAAGTTCAACTAATTAATTACATACATTTTAATTTTTAACATACACTATTTATCACTATTTAGACACAGATAATATTATATTAGATCGACCTTTTTAATTATTTAGGATTATATCCCTTGATATATAACAATATTAATTAACTTATTTTAATTATTGATTATGTTTTTTTAATTTTATTATTTTTAATTAATTTATAACAATAAAAACTAATAATAAATTAAAAGAACATAAGTGGATGTATTTTTATTTAAATAGTTATAAAAATATTTCTTTTAATTTTTATAAGTTATTCTAATAATTTTTTATTATTATTTATATATTTAACTCATTATTTGTATTTTCTCCTTTTTGTAACTTTAAACTTTAAAATCTCAATTTATTTTGAGAAAAATTTCCCATAAGGTAAAGACGAACAATATTATACAACATTATTTACAAAATTAAAATAAATTAGTTTTAAAAATATTCACATCGAACATAATAAACATATGATATGTAATTTTATTAAAAAAATAGTCAATTTTTAACTTAATTAAATACATGAATCATCTAAACATCTTAAAAATTAGGTAGAATCAATGTATGATTGATATGTAAGATGCTTATATGACATTAGAATAATTATCTTATATTATTATAATGTTATATGAACATCTTATATGTCAAGTATACATTTATTCTACTCGACTTTATATATATATATATATATATATATATATATATATATATATATATATATATATATATATATATAATCACTATTCGTAAATACTCGTATCAAGAAGATAATGTTTTAATGGATACTTGTGCCATGAATTTTGACATAAGTGCCATTTGGTCAAAAGGCAACAATTATGCAAGGACATCAAGAGCAAGCAAAATTTGTCAAAAGAAAAATAGTAAAAATCCATGTGAATGGATTTTACTATTCATCCACTATTCACTCATGGATTTTTGTCGGAAGAATCTTTGTTCCTGTTCAAACTTTCTACCCGGCAAGAATCTGTTCAAGATAAGATGATTTATCATCTACTATTCATACTTTTGGTCTAATCAAGATCTGTTCCAATAATTCAACATTGTCGGAAGATTTTATCAAGATCAAGATTCCATTTCAATCAAGACTCTCAACCGTCCAAGTGTGTGACGTTTATTCATTTTGTTTCACTATAAATATGTATTCATTTCTCATTAGGAAGGCATCGCAAAATCACCAATATCATTTGCTTACAAACACTTGCCTTCTACCCCTTACCCTTTGTATCCAACCTCTCTCGGAGAGCACTATCCAAATCTTGTATCAATTTTCAAATATCAATCAAAGTAAGTTTTGATTCATAATCTTGTTCTATATTTCAATTGTTTTCGGTTTCTTGATTTCAATCTTTTGTTTTCGAAAGTTCAATTTGTTAAATTAATTTGTCCCCTGTCTCCCCGCTACTCAACCGCAACAGCACTCCCGAGCTTCGTCATGTAATTTTCCCACCAAGACTTTAAAGACCCGGTGAAGCCTCGAAATTAATAAATCAAAGGCTTGAATTTCCGGAGCTCCTTTGGATGTATAGGCCGCATATGCCATCATCATCCTATGGAGTATAATTAATGCCTCATGCTCGCATTTCCCATCTAGATTCCATTCATAGATGGAGCCACCATCGAAGGCTTCAGTAACTATTGTTTTTATTGATTCCAGTTGAAGATCCGGAGGGGTACTTCGGAATAATAAGGAAATTCTTTTTTGTTTGAAATTTTATTAATATCAAATGATTCATAATCTTGTTCTATATTTCAATTGTTTTCGGTTTCTTGATTTCAATCTTTTGTTTTCGAAAGTTCAATTTGTTAAATTAATTTGTCCCTCGTCTCCCCTGCTACTCAACCGCAACAGCACTCCCGAGCTTCGTCCCCAAGCTCTAGTCCGGTCCTCGTCTCCTATTGGTATCGAGCTATTTTACCTATTTTGTTGTTGCACCGTAAGGCCTAGCGTTGGTCAGCCGTTGGTCAGCCCCATGTTATCCGTTGGTCAGCCGTGTGAGGTGGTCCCGGTAGAGGGTGGTCCCGGTGGTCCCGGTAGTGTGTGTGCGTAATTATCGACAAAGTAGTCAAGCTTAAGCTGTGATGGCCTCTTGGTTACGAGATCATCTAGGTTTAGGAACTAGCAAGAGTACTAATGTGGTCAATAGCAGAGAAGTTAGTCTGTCAAGTTGATTTCTCAAATTGGTCTATTCCAAAACAAAAGATAGAAACTATCTATCAAATAGGCAAGTTTGATTTCAATACAGACTTTTTCCATTAAAGACCATGAGGAAACCTTCAACTTAGATGAAGAGTTTCAAACCATCAAGTTATTATCCAATATTTCTATTAATAAATATAAAGAGAAATATAGATATATTCATTTTGGTATGATTCAAATAGCTCTTAAGCCATTAACAAGATTAGGATTAGATTGTCCTATCTTTATGGCACTTAGAGATAATAGATTAATTAGATATCAAGACTCTTTATTAGCTATGATTCAAACTAATACTTGTAATGGTCCAATATATTTCAATGGTTGTCCAAACTTTTCAGTAGATCTAAATGATCCTCGGATCATGGACACCTTAATTTTAGATATTCATATGCAAAGTAATTCAAAGGTATTATTTAGAGAATTATCAAGAAACTTTGCTATTACTTATAGAGTATATTTCAAGTTATTATCTTCTCATTTGAATCCAAAATGCTTATTAAAGCCATCTCTGGATGAAACAATATTATTAAAGATTGAATCGGATAATACTTCAAGTTTTACTCCTAAGTTATTAAAGTGGAATGAAATAACCATTCCCCAAGAGTTTATTATTCAAAACATTAGGCCTCCTAGAAATATTGCTCAAAAGAATATTCAACAGGTCATAGAAGAACCCGATGGTAGAGTATTAATAAGATTCAACTCTATCAATGAAAGATCCTTTTCAAGATCTTCGGAAAAAGAGATCTTCCTAGATCTTCTTTCTCTATGCCTTCAAGAGCTACTAATTATGATTATTTTAGGGATAATCAAGTTGATGATTCAACTCCTTCTTCTTCAAAAATTTATTACAAATCTCCAATAGCAGAGCCAGTTGATGAAAGTAGTTCATCGATAGGTTCCCCTACTCATTCAGTTATGCAACCTCCTTCTTATTCTTCTATTAATGTTATTACGGAACCCTTTACAATAAATAAAAACTTTTTAAGAGAAGACTTCGATTCCATAGAAAATAGAGATAAAAAACAATGGTTTTTATCTCATTTTGATCTTTATGCTCAAGCGTTCATCGGGCAAGAGTGGTATTCACTAATGGAAAGATTAGGATGCAATATCCGATTCTTTACATGGTGGACCATCTTTGCTCAAGAACATAAATTACCAGACCCTCTTGGTATTAAAGAAATCAATACTAACATAGATCTTAGCAAGAAATGGACATTAAAGAATGGAGAAATTGTTGTAGCAATAACTCCTCCTAAGCAAGAGATTTTGATCCCTACGGATCAAGGTCATATTCCAGCCTCTCCCTTTAAAATAGGAAGAAATAATCCAGAAAACTCTCAAGTAGAGTTGGATGACATTAAAAAAATTTATCATCAAAATAATTATACTAATGAGGTATTACATACTTGTCTCTCAACAAGTCAATATGGTTTCAACTCAAATTGAGGCAATATCTAAAAAGAAGATATTGACCAATTATCTAGAAAATTAGAAAATTTAGACTTAAATAGAGATTCAAAGAAGCCAATATTCCTTAATGATATTTCTTCTCCTCTTATCAAGTTTAATAAGAACAAAAATTTAGAAATTCCCAATAATCCATTAATTAAAAGAATCGAAGAAAAACTCAATGAAATTTGTAAAGACAATCAAGAGATTAAAGAAAAAATTATTTCTTTATTCGAACTTAAAGATACTCCAGTCAATTCGGATAATTCCTCCGACTCTGAAGATAATAATCTTTATGAGTTAGAAAGTAATTCAAGTGACTATTCATCAGGAAATGAATCTTCAAGAATTTGTTATAAATGTATTAATATGATTAATACTACTAAAAATGAAAAAGAATTTTTAATTGATTTAATAGAACAAATTCAAGATCCCGAATTAAAAAAGAATATTTAGAAAAACTCAAAGGTATTTTAATAAAAGAAGATTTATTAAAAGCCCCTCCTCCAGGATTAAGCATCAATAAAATATTTGAAAAATATGATACTCCAAATATTTTAAAGGTTGTTAATATTCAAGATTTAAAAATGGAAATAAATAATCTTAAAGAACAGATTAAAGAGATTAATCAAAATTTATGTTCACTTCGGACTAAAGATTTAAAGTTAGAAACTAGATTATCAATAATAGAAAATAAATCAAGTAGTCCTATTACTAATGAAGATACCCCAGGTACTTCTAATCAATTATTTATTTCAACTATCAATCATATAAATTATCAAAAATGGTATATTCATATTACTTTAAAAATCAATGATAATTACGAGTTCAATACTATTGCTTTACTTGATAGTGGAGCAGATCAAAATTGCATTAAAGAAGGTTTAATTCCGTCAATTTATTATGAAAAAACTAAAGAGCGACTCCATAGTGCCAATGGAACGGCATTACAAATAAAATATAAATTATCAAATGCTTATATTTGTAATCAAGGATATTGTTTTAAAAATACTTTTATCCTTGTTAAAGATATAGGTCAAGAAGTTATCTTAGGTACCCCTTTTATTACTCAAATATATCCTTTCAAAGTTGACCAAATGGGTATACATACGTAAATTTTAGGAAAAATTATTTCTTTCAAATTCATCTCTCCTATTCGTGAAAAAGATCTATCCTTACTCCAGGAGTCTACTATAATTAAACAAATAAATTTTATTGAAAGAAAAAAGCAGCAAATTGGTTTCCTTCAAAAAGAAATCACTTATAGACAAATTGAGGAAAGATTACAAAATCCTTCTATCCAAAACAAAATTAAAGAATTACAAAATCTTTTCTATAAGGAAGTATGCTCCGATCTCCCCAATGCTTTTGGGAAAGAAAAAGGCATGTTGTCACGCTTCCTTATGAAAAAGAATTTTCAGAAAATAAAATCCCTACTAAAGCTCGACCTATTCAAATGAATAAAGAACTTTTAGAATTCCGTAAAAAGAAATTCAATCACTTTTAGATAAAAACTTAATAAGGCCTTCTAAGTCTCCTTGGAGCCGTGCGACCTTCTATGTCAATAATCAAGCGAGAAAAGGAACGAGGAGTTCCTCGCCTAGTTATTAATTATAAACCTTTAAATAAAGTCTTACAATGGATTAGGTATCCCATTCCTAATAAACGAGATTTACTCAATAGACTTTACGAAGCAAAAATATTTTCGAAATTCGATATGAAAAGTGGCTTTTGGCAAGTCCAAATAGCTAATCAAGATCGTTATAAAACAGCCTTTACTTGTTCCTTTCGGGCATTATGAATGGAACGTAATGCCTTTTGGCTTAAAAAATGCTCCTTCAGAATTTCAACATATTATGAATGATATTTTTAATCCTTACACTCAATTTACAATAGTTTATATTGATGATGTTCTAGTTTATTCAAATAATATTGAACAACATTTCAAACATCTCGCAAACTTTTTTACATATAATCAAGAAAAATGGTTTAGTTGTTTACGCACCTAAAATCAAACTATTCCAAACTAAAATAAGATTTTTAGGACATGATATTTATCAAGGAACTATTAAACCAATTACTAGGGCCATTGAATTTGCGAGACAAATTTCCGGATAAATTAATTAATAAAACTCAACTACGAGAGGTTTTTAGGATGTCTTAATTATGTGGCCGATTTCTTTCCAAAGTTAAGACAAATCGTCGACCTCTTTATAAAAGATTACGCAAAAACCCACCACCATGGTCGGATGAACATACTCAAATAGTACGCCTTCTCAAACAGAAAGTTAAATCTTTACCATGTCTAGGTATTCCACATCCGGATGCATTTATGATAGTTGAAACAGACGCATCCGAATTAGGATATGGTGGTATATTAAAACAAAAAATGTCTACAACTTCTAAACAGACTCAATTAATTAGATACCATTCGAGAATCTGGAATCTAACACAAAAAAATTATTCAACTATTAAAAAGGAAGTTTTATCAATTGTTTTATGCGTTTCAAAATTTCAGGATGATTTATTTAATAAAAAATTCCTTCTTCGCATTGATTGTAAATCAGCAAAAGAAATTATTACCAAAGATGTTCAAAATCTTGTTTCCAAACAAATATTTGCTCGTTGGCAAGCAATTTTATCCTGTTTTGATTTTGATATAGAATTTATTAAAGGAGAAAATAATTCTCTACCCGATTTTTTAACAAGAGAATTTCTTCAAGGCTCTTCCAGCTCTCAAGAATAATTTAGCCAATTCCATCTTCACACCTTATCCCATACAAAATATGGATTCCCATGGATCCTTTATTGGTCATTTTCAATTACCCAAGCATTACAAACCTCCAAAGCATCCTATTCATTAGTTCGTGAATTCAAGCTCAAATGGTGGGAGAAATTTAATTTCAAAGCTGCTTTAGGAATAAAGACAGCTCCACCTACTCAACCAACGACCATCTACTCCACGTAAGAAAGACACCGCTCCAAAAGGAAAAGAGAAAATTCAAGAAGAAGAGATTCAGCTACTCAAGAAAGAGATTATGCTACTCAAAAACAACATCAGCAATTACTCCTTAAAGAACCAAGTATTGGTTCCGATGAGGAAATTCAATCCGATTATGACCCTTTTGATGGGCCATGCGCTCAAGATCCTTACGATATATGATTCGTAAGGAATGATTCAAAAAAAAAAAAAAAAAAATTTATTTTTACTAACGTTTTTGTGCAGATATTTCGATATTTTGTTTCGGTGAAACTTCCCATTTCACCTCTCAAAATGCCCCGGGAAGGAAGTGGATGGTACTATTCACTTACCGATCGTGGTCACTATTCGTAAATACCGTATCAAGAAGATAATGTTTTAATGGATACTTGTGCCATGAATTTTGACATAAGTGCCATTTGGTCAAAAGGCAACAATTATGCAAGGACATCAAGAGCAGCAAAATTTGTCAAAAGAAAAATAGTAAAAATCCATGTGAATGGATTTTACTATTCATCCACTATTCACTCATGGATTTTTGTCGGAAGAATCTTTGTTCCTGTTCAAACTTTCTACCCGGCAAGAACTGTTCAAGATAAGATGATTTATCATCTACTATTCATACTTTTGGTCTAATCAAGACTGTTCCAATAATTCAACATTGTCGGAAGATTTTATCAAGATCAAGATTCCATTTCAATCAAGACTCTCAACCGTCCAAGTGTGTGACGTTTATTCATTTTGTTTCACTATAAATATGTATTCATTTCTCATTAGGAAGGCATCGCAAAATCACCAATATCATTTGCTTACAAACACTTGCCTTCTACCCCTTACCCTTTGTATCCAACCTCTCTCAGAGAGCACTATCCAAATCTTGTATCAATTTTCAAATATCAATCAAAGTAAGTTTTGATTCATAATCTTGTTCTATATTTCAATTGTTTTCAGTTTCTTGATTTCAATCTTTTGTTTTCGAAAGTTCAATTTGTTAAATTAATTTGTCCCCTGTCTCCCCTGCTACTCAACCGCAACAAGCACTCCCGAGCTTCGTCATGTAATTTTCCCACCAAGACTTTAAAGACCCGGTGAAGCCCGAAATTAATAAATCAAAGGCTTGAATTTCCGGAGCTCCTTTGGATGTATAGGCTGCATATGCCATCATCATCCTATGGAGTATAATTAATGCCTCATGCTCAGATTTCCCATCTAGATTCCATTCATAGATGGAGCCACCATCGAAGGCTTCGTAACTATTGTTTTTATTGATTCCGATTGAAGATCCGGAGGGGTACTTCGGAATAATAAGGAAATTCTTTTTGTTTGAAATTTTATTAATATCAAATGATTCATAATCTTGTTCTATATTTCAATTGTTTTCAGTTTCTTGATTTCAATCTTTTGTTTTCGAAAGTTCAATTTGTTAAATTAATTTGTCCCTCGTCTCCCCGCTACTCAACCGCAACAGCACTCCCGAGCTTCGTCCCCAAGCTCTAGTCCGGTCCTGTCTCCTATTGGTATCGAGCTATTTTACCTATTTTGTTGTTGCACCGTAAGGCCTAGCGTTGGTCGGCCGTTGGTCGCCCCATGTTATCCGTTGGTCAGCCGTGTGAGGTGGTCCCGGTAGAGGGTGGTCCCGGTGGTCCCGGTAGTGTGTGTGCGTAATTATCGACAAAGTAGTCAAGCTTAAGCTGTGATGGCCTCTTGGTTACGAGATCATCTAGGTTTAGGAACTAGCAAGAGTACTAATGTGGTCAATAGCAGAGAAGTTAGTCTGTCAAGTTGATTTCTCAAATTGGTCTATTCCAAAACAAAAGATAGAAACTATCTATCAAATAGGCAAGTTTGATTTCAATACAGCTTTTTCCATTAAAGACCATGAGGAAACCTTCAGCTTAGATGAAGAGTTTCAAACCATCAAGTTATTATCCAATATTTCTATTAATAAATATAAAGAGAAATATAGATATATTCATTTTGGTATGATTCAAATAGCTCTTAAGCCATTAACAAGATTAGGATTAGATTGTCCTATCTTTATGGCACTTAGAGATAATAGATTAATTAGATATCAAGACTCTTTATTAGCTATGATTCAAACTAATACTTGTAATGGTCCAATATATTTCAATGGTTGTCCAAACTTTTCAGTAGATCTAAATGATCCCTGGATCATGGACACCTTAATTTTAGATATTCATATGCAAAGTAATTCAAAGGTATTATTTAGAGAATTATCAAGAAACTTTGCTATTACTTATAGAGTATATTTCAAGTTATTATCTTCTCATTTGAATCCAAAATGCTTATTAAAGCCATCTCTGGATGAAACAATATTATTAAAGATTGAATCGGATAATACTTCAAGTTTTACTCCTAAGTTATTAAAGTGGAATGAAATAACCATTCCCCAAGAGTTTATTATTCAAAACATTAGGCCTCCTAGAAATATTGCTCAAAAGAATATTCAACAGGTCATAGAAGAACCCGATGGTAGAGTATTAATAAGATTCAACTCTATCAATGAAAGATCCTTTTCAAGATCTTCGAAAAAAGAGATCTTCCTAGATCTTCTTTCTCTATGCCTTCAAGAGCTACTAATTATGATTATTTTAGGGATAATCAAGTTGATGATTCAACTCCTTCTTCTTCAAAAATTTATTACAAATCTCCAATAGCAGAGCCAGTTGATGAAAGTAGTTCATCGATAGGTTCCCCTACTCATTCAGTTATGCAACCTCCTTCTTATTCTTCTATTAATGTTATTACGGAACCCTTTACAATAAATAAAAACTTTTTAAGAGAAGACTTCGATTCCATAGAAAATAGAGATAAAAAACAATGGTTTTTATCTCATTTTGATCTTTATGCTCAAGCGTTCATCGAGCAAGAGTGGTATTCACTAATGGAAAGATTAGGATGCAATATCCGATTCTTTACATGGTGGACCATCTTTGCTCAAGAACATAAATTACCAGATCCTCTTGGTATTAAAGAAATCAATACTAACATAGATCTTAGCAAGAAATGGACATTAAAGAATGGAGAAATTGTTGTAGCAATAACTCCTCCTAAGCAAGAGATTTTGATCCCTACGGATCAAGGTCATATTCCAGCCTCTCCCTTTAAAATAGGAAGAAATAATCCAGAAAACTCTCAAGTAGAGTTGGATGACATTAAAAAAATTTATCATCAAAATAATTATACTAATGAGGTATTACATACTTGTCTCTCAACAAGTCAATATGGTTTCAACTCAAATTGAGGCAATATCTAAAAAGAAGATATTGACCAATTATCTAGAAAATTAGAAAATTTAGACTTAAATAGAGATTCAAAGAAGCCAATATTCCTTAATGATATTTCTTCTCCTCTTATCAAGTTTAATAAGAACAAAAATTTAGAAATTCCCAATAATCCATTAATTAAAAGAATCGATGAAAAACTCAATCAAGCTTCCAGTTCAAGTAACACTCTTAATGTTTTAGATAATTCTCAAGAAGATTATGAAACATTTGATATTAATAAAATTTCAAACAAAAAAGAATTTCCTTATTATTCCAGAAGTACCCCTCCGGATCTTCAACTGGAATCAATAAAAACAATAGTTACTGAAGCCTTCGATAGTGGCTCCATCTATGAATGGAATCTAGATGGGAAATCCGAGCATGAGGCATTAATTATACTCCATAGGATGATGATGGCATATGCAGCCTATACATCCAAAGGAGCTCCAGAAATTCAAGCCTTTGATTTATTAATTTCAGGCTTCACCGGGTCTTTAAAGTCTTGGTGGGAAAATTACATGACAGACGAAGAACGTCCGAGTATTAAAAATCATAAAGAAGTCTGTTTATACATTAGTCCATACTATAGTTGTTAATCTTCTAGGGACTCCAAAAGACATGTTAAGTGGTCAAGAAATCCTCTTAACTAATCTTAGATGCTCCAGATTAGAGGATTACAATTGGTATAAAGATACATATTTTTCATATCTATTAAAAAGACAAGACTGTCGTCAACCATATTGGAAAGAGAAATTTATTTCGGGATTACCGAATTTATTTTCTCAAAGAATATTCAATAAATTGAAAGATGTTACTGGACAAGATCCAATTCCATATGATCAAATTACATTTGGTCGGTTATTAGGATTCATTAAAAAGAAGGTATTTCTCTATGCAATGAATTAAAATTACAAGCAAGATATTCAACGAGATAAAGCCGCCACAAGAAAAGAGTTAGGATCCTTTTGTGAAGCTTTTTGTATTCCACAACCCATTGCTCCTTCGTTCAAAAGAGAAAAGCTAATCAAGTTAATAAAAGAAAACAATTCAATCGTAATACTAATAATAAAACAAATACTATTCCTAAGAAAAATATTCCAAATAAAAAAACCACTAATAAATCCACTTGTTTCAAATGTGGAAAACAAGGTCATTATGCAAAAATTGCAAAGTTAAAGAAAAACTCAATGAGATTTGTGAAGACAATCAAGAGATTAAAGAAAAAATTATTTCTTTATTCGAACTTAAAGATACTCCAGTCAATTCGAGATAATTCCTCGACTCTGAAGATAATAATCTTTATGAGTTAGAAAGTAATTCAAGTGACTATTCATCAGGAAATGAATCTTCAAGAATTTGTTATAAATGTATTAATATGATCAATACTACTAAAAATGAAAAAGAATTTTTAATTGATTTAATAGAACAAATTCAAGATCCCGAATTAAAAAAGAATATTTAGAAAAACTCAAAGGTATTTTAATTAAAGAAGATTTATTAAAAGCCCCTCCTCCAGGATTAAGTATCAATAAAATATTTGAAAAATATGATACTCCAAATATTTTAAAGGTTGTTAATATTCAAGATTTAAAAATGGAAATAAATAATCTTAAAGAACAGATTAAAGAGATTAATCAAAATCTATGTTCACTTCAGACTAAAGACTTAGAGTTAGAAACTAGATTATCAATAATAGAAAATAAATCAAGTAGTCCTATTACTAATGAAGATACTCCAGGTACTTCTAATCAATTATTTATTTCAACTATCAATCATATAAATTATCAAAAATGGTATATCCATATTACTTTGAAAATCAATGATAATTACGAGTTCAATACTATTGCTTTACTTGATAGTGGAGCAGATCAAAATTGCATTAAAGAAGGTTTAATTCCATCAATTTATTATGAAAAAACTAAAGAACGACTCCATAGTGCCAATGGAATGGCATTACAAATAAATTACAAATTATCGAATGTTTATGTCTCGTAATCAAGGTTATAATTTCAAAAACACTTTTGTCTTAGTCCGGGACATAGGACAAGAAGTTATATTAGGAACCCCATTCATTACCCAGATTTATCCTTTTCAAGTTGATCAATTCGGTATTCATACCTGATTCATGAAAAATGCATCTCATTCAAATTTATATCTTCTATTCTTTCAAAAAATTTATCTTTAAAAAACATTGTTTTATCAATATGCTAATTAATAAAGATTCTTTCTTTTCAGCTATGAGTCAAGATAAGGAACGAAAGATTCAAACTCCCCTTCATTATGCAATCAAGCCAATCACCCCTTCTCAAATTTCAATACCGACTACTAACACATTTCAAGTCTTACAAAAACATGACTTTCCTCCTCTTTCTTATTCTCAAGTTTCTACAAAATATCAAAAACCGTCAGCTTTGAATTCTTCTTTTGATTCAAAGTATTTTACAAAAACAATTAAAGAACATATTGTCTATACAAAGTATAGGCAGCCTCAAAATCTTTCCACACTCAATGAATTAGTCAAAGCCACATTCTTACCAGAGTGCTTCTTTATTCATGATAATCCTCTCAAAACAAGAACTTTTTATGAGTTTATTCTTGTTGATTCAAAATCCGCCCTTATTGAACACATTCCGGACAAAACAAATACAAACCAGATTGCCTATTCCAAGTTACGAATTCTCAAGATTCTTACCATTAAAGAATTTAGTGACAAGTTTACTATCAAACCATTTTCTCAACCATTCAACCCACCAGGATATAATTATGTTGATTACGAAAAAGCCCGGTATTACACATTTTTCTACGGACCATTCAACCATTCATGGTTCATATGCTTCGATACAAAAACAGACATTCAATTTCCCATTTGGTTTTACGAATGGTGGATAACCATGGGATCACTTCAAGACATTTGGCCGGAAGAAGTGCAAAAACACTTCATCGGTTATTCAAACACTTCAACCGAGCAGTCCCGATCTTAAAGAAATCCTATTCCACAAAAAATATGGATTTCCATGGATCCTTTGTTGGTCATTTTCAATTACCCAAGCATTACAAACCTCCAACATCCTATTCATTAGTTCGTGAATTCAAGCTCAAATGGTGGGAGAAATTTAATTTCAAAGCTGCTTTAGGAATAAAGACAGCTCCACCTACTCAACCAAGCACCATCTACTCCACGAAGAAAGAAACCGCTCCAAAAGGAAAAGAGAAAATTCAAGAAGAAGAGATTCAACTACTCAAGAAAGAGATTATGCTACTCAAAAAACAACATCAGCAATTACTCCTTAAAGAACCAAGTATTGGTTCGATGAAGAAATTCAATCCGATTATGACCCTTTTGATGGGCCATGCGCTCAAGATCCTTACGATATATGATTCGTAAGGAATGATTCAAAAAAAAAAAAAAAATTATTTTTACTAACGTTTTTGTGCAGATATTTCAGTATTTTGTTTCGGTGAAACTTCCCATTTCACCTCTCAAAATGCCCCGGGAAGGAAGTGGATAGTACTATTCACTTACTCGATCAGGGTCACTATTCGAAATACTGTATCAAGAAGATAATGTTTTAATGGATACTTGTGCCATGAATTTTGACATAAGTGCCATTTGGTCAAAAGGCAACAATTATGCAAGGACATCAAGAGCAGCAAAATTTGTCAAAAGAAAAATAGTAAAAATCCATGTGAATGGATTTTACTATTCATCCACTATTCACTCATGGATTTTTGTCGGAAGAATCTTTGTTCCTGTTCAAACTTTCTACCTGGCAAGAAGCTGTTCAAGATAAGATGATTTATCATCTACTATTCATACTTTTGGTCTAATCAAGATCTGTTCCAATAATTCAACATTGTCGGAAGATTTTATCAAGATCAAGATTCCATTTCAATCAAGACTCTCAACCGTCCAAGTGTGCGACGTTTATTCATTTTGTTTCACTATAAATATGTATTCATTTCTCATTAGGAAGGCATCGCAAAATCACCAATATCATTTGCTTACAAACACTTGCCTTCTACCCCTTACCCTTTGTATCCAACCTCTCTCGAGAGAGCACTATCCAAATCTTGTATCAATTTTCAAATATCAATCAAAGTAAGTTTTGATTCATAATCTTGTTCTATATTTCAATTGTTTTCAGTTTCTTGATTTCAATCTTTTGTTTTCGAAAGTTCAATTTGTTAAATTAATTTGTCCCTGTCTCCCCGCTACTCAACCGCAACAGTACTCCGAGCTTCGTCCCCAAGCTCTAGTCCGGTCCTGTCTCCTAATATATATATATATATATATATATATATATGTGGTAATGTATCAATAATATAAGTTCTGCAGTAATTAATCACATAATATTGTGTACTCTATCAGCCTTTTATTTAATGTTTTCAAGTTATTCATAGCACGTGGCGTTGGTTGTATTTGCTTGACCAAATTTTTAGGGATTATACTTTGGCCACCATGATGCTGACGGGTGCTTTTATCCAAAATTATGAACATTATTAGGGGTGAGCAAAAACTCGAACTGAAAAATCGATAAAATTGAACCGATTTTTCGGTTAATTGAACCGGTTAAAATATCCGATTAATTGATTTATCCGGCTATGATTCCGTTTTATATTTTTCCAAACTAAAAAATCTAATTAACCGAACCATAACCCTCCGAACCAAACCAAACCAATCCAATTCATGCTCACACCTAAACATTATTATATCAAGTTTAAAACTTTGGGCACCGTATTCATTTGTAAAAAAAAAAAAAAAAAAAAGGGAAGAGAAAAAAATTACGAAGAAAAGCTCCTCGATGAAGAATACCCTTTAAAAATGCTTATACAATTGTTAGAAAATATTAGAAGACTCATTGGTATTGGCTAGAGAAGTTCTAAATATCGAAGAATTGGTCAGGTTGAAAGTCGTAGGTGATAAAGAAACACCTCTTGATAATATTAGGGAGTTGCTAAAAGGAAATCTACAAAAATTATTAGTTAAGCCCTTGCGTAAGGAAGCTATACAGACCGTAGATCATACGCTCGCTTATTTTCTTTACACCAGAATAAGTTTATATTATATATATTCTTATTCTAGAATAGTTTGCATTCCTATAGTTGGGCTACTCGCAAAAGCTTTGGGTTATAATAAATAGGTTATGGGTTGGAATCCCCCTTTTGAAAATTTGTGAAATAATTTTCTCACTTTGTTTGGAAAATATTTTTCTCACTTTTGAAATTACGATTTTGGAAACATATTATCCACTAAATTAAATTAGTTTGAGTTAAAGTTGATTTATACATTAAAAATATATATATTATTTACTAAATTAAATTAAATTAATTTGAGTTAATGTTGATTTGCACATTAAAGATATATATGTAATTTTCACTAAATTAAATTCAAATGTTTATCAAAAGAATATAATACTTATATCATGAGACCAATTTTATAAGTATACAATTAGAAACATATAATATTAGTGTTGAGGTTTGTATCATCATTACTATCTTATCATATTTTAGTTTTTAGTGTACATTAGAATATTGTTTAGTGTATTTCAAAATAAAATTTAGTGTCGATATCAACAAGATCTTGTAATTTTAATTTTTAATTTTAGTGTATATCAAAGTATTGTTTAGTGTATGATAAATAAATGTTTAGTTTATGACAGTAACAAAGTTTAGTGTTGAGCTTTTGATATGTGATTTTAATTTTTAATTTTTAACGTATAGTACAACATTATTTAGTCTATAATAATACATCAATATTTAGTCTTGAGCTTTATAATAACACTATATTAGTTTCAATTTTAAATTTTTATTTTTTATTGTATATTAGAATGTCATTTAGTATATTATACATCGTTATTCAGTGTTGAATATTAAATCTAGAACATTGTGGCTTTTAATTTTTAGTTTATTATAAAATAAGCAAATATTGTACAAAATTTAAAAATAAACAGATAATTTTTTTAAAAAAATAGGATTGAGATTTATATCAAGCATTACAATTTTTTTTTTGTGTATAATACATTAATTATTAGTGTATAATATATTAGTGCTTAGTACTTAGTATATTTTTATAAATATTAAAATAAATTTAAGTGAATATATTTTTATTGAACACCAAACTAATTTTAGTGTTTGGTTATTATCTTATTGTTTCCTTGTTATAATTTTAGTGTTTCCTATCTATCGGTTTAGTGTTTCCTAGTTATCATATTAGTGTCTTCTAGTTTTACTTTTAGCATTTTATAGAACATTGTGGTCCTAAATTTAAACCCTAATATTTTTAGATATCCTATCACCAAGTTACGGTTAGCGGGAATTAGTGGCGATATGACGTGGCCGTGGCAATTGTACATGTGACTACGGTTGACCCGCATTTTTCACTAATGACACGTTTACACTCTCTTTCTTCCCTTTACCCCCTAACCCCTTTTTATCAACTAACTCCTCTTTATTCCAACCTCGACGTTTCGCTTTTTCCTCTCTCTAACCCCTATTCCGAAACTCATTACTCAAACTCTAGCCTCGACATTTCCGCCTCTCCATCCCCTCTTTTTGAAACAAAGTTGAATTCTTCTGTTCCTAATCTTTGCTCTAAAATAAAATCGACCTAAATCCGTCCCAATCTATTGACTTGTGCAAATCCCCTTAATTACCCTAAAAACATGAGTTGAAAGACGCACACTCGTTGTTGGGTTATCAACTTCTAGAAAGAGAGGAATTTCGAGTCCCCAATCGCGAAGAGAACAAATGTTGCCGGTTAATGCCACCATGATTTACCCGCAGTGCATGAGATCTGCAAGAAGCCCCTCTATAGAGGAAAGAAATTTTTCGGATGCCCGTTATGGAAGGTGAAGTAATTCAGAAATTAGGGTTTGGAAGTGGCTGAAATTATAGTTTTATTTTTGTTGGTAGTTAATTTTTTTTATTATTGAGTTATTGTAGGTAAATCAAGGGTGTGGGATTTTCAAGTGGGATGATGAACAAGATATTGATGTGTTTGAGGAAAACAAGATGCTTTAAGAAGAGAATGAAAGTTTGAGGAAGAAGGTTGCAAAAGAAAAACAGAAAAGATCCGAGAGCGAGAGGAAGAATTTAAGGCATGAATTTGACCTATGAAATTAAAATAGTTGTTTTTTCAGCTAACTTGCAAATTGAAATACTTGCTTTACAGGATGATTGCTTGCAAATTAAAATAGTTGACATTGTAATTAAAATTGCTTGCAAATTAAAATAGTTGACATTGTTTACATAACACTTGGAAACTAAATTTACCAACTCGTCAAATTACAAACTGAATTTCTTGCACAACAGTCAAATACAGCCTGGTAAAATACAAAACTTTAACACTTGAAAAAGGTAGATAGTGGTCTAGTTAGTGGTCTTGATTGAGGTGGGAAGGAATCTTCATTGTGGTAGGGTATTGAGAGGTTGGGAGCTGCTGTTTGCTTGGCTTAACGTAAGGGAGTGTCCAAGCATCCATAATTGACTCTCCATCAACCACATGTGCATCATTCTAAAAAAAAAAACTATGAGTATAATAAAAAAATCCAATAGCTACAAGTGTAATAAAAAAATTGAAAAAGACTAAAACCTTACTATGTTGCCTCCTCTCCCCTAGTTTGTCCTCTCCCTCTGCCTCGCAACCCCTCTTCCTCATCCTCTTCCCCTTCCACTGCCTATTATTCTTCCCGTTGCAAATCTTGTAGGTGGCAAATCTGCACTCGTAGGCTCCGTTGTTATCTTTCTTGGTCTTTTTCAGTGTACTCGGGTTCAACACAGTGGGGGTTTTTGCAGCTCCTTTTATTATGGCCAACAACATGACACTTGCTGCATACAATTAAAGATCCATGTCTTGTAAGCTTGCCCGACCTCTTAGGGTCTTCTTGAGGGTCTCTTCATCTCTTCTACTTTGGTCTTCCCGGGCCTATTTTCACAGCTTGGAGGGTCAAGGGGAGATCTAAAGTTGGCCAATGCCTCTAACCAACACAAGGAGCAATAGAACCAACATATGCTCGGAGGTATTTTTCCTTCTTGAAGTATGAATGAACATAGTCCTTTACATCTTGTTTAAGCCAATAAGCACACGCGATTGCATGACAACATGGGATCCGAGTCAAATCCGATTTCCTACATGTGCATGAAGCAATATTAATATCAACATGTAGGTTGTCAAGCCTCGTGTCTCACCTCAAATATCTTATTAGCCGAAGGGTGAGGCTGGCGAATCCGACTTCTTCCTTCTCTTTCGAAACTTCTCCCTCACCCTTGGATAGATCTCATCTTCACTTTGTTCCATCATTTGTCTCTTTAAAACCATCCTATCCATGAATGAACATCTGATATCCTCTAACATGTGTATGCAATATTTAGCTCTAGCTTGGACTATGTAGGTATTGAATGTCTCTGCCATATTGTTAACCACAACATCACTTTTTAAATCTGTCCTCATGAATGCCTTGCGAAGCTCCTAGGATTCCGATTGACAAAATCTTGGGCTGCTTGTTGTAATGCAAGTTGTAGGGCCTTCAAAGCATCCGAATAATCTGCCTCATTGTAGGCTTTCACAACATTCCGGAATAACATGTTCAATTCCTCTCCTTGGTGATTTTTCTTCCAATTGGCATAAATATGTCTTGCATGGTGTCTATGCTCACTATTTGGGAGTACTATTGACACTCGCATGTAAGATTGTCTCGCACATTTCAACCAACAAAATCGATATGCAAGTTCAATGTAATCAGCAATACAAATCAAATAACAGTCCCGCATGTGAGATTTACCTGATACTCATATGAGATTACTCGTCCACCCATAGCAGCTTGCACATTATGTAAAAACCAAACCCAACTATCATTGTTCTCCCATGTAGCTATTGCCTAAGCTATTGGAAACATCCGGTTATTTCCATCAATGTCAATTGCAGTGAGCAAGCAACCACCCAAAAATGTTGTTAGGAAGCATGCATCTATGCACATAACAGCCCTACAGCCTGTTAATAACCCCTTCTTCATGGCATCAAAAAATACAAACAATCTCTTGATAGTTGGGATTTCTCTCTAAATTAATGTTTCGATCTCAAAATAAATGTGTCTGCTGCTTATTTGACTTTTTCAACTCCTCAATATATCTCCCAACTTTACAGTATTGCTCTTTCATGGACCCATGTAACAGTTTGTGTGCTTGTCTCTCTTTACACAATATGGAAATCATGGATTCAAAATTATGTCAAACTCTCTCTTCACTTGTTCCTTCAATTCTTTGGTTGGCCAATGAGGTCTTTCCTTGTACCTTAGCAGATAGTACTTTGTAATCCATTCAGATTTCAGTTGCCTATTCTTCAACATATTCCTATTGCACTTATGTTGGTTGAATACGATCCGAGGACATATGTGAATTTGTTCTTGTCCCATAAAACATGCAAGTTGAACTTGCAGTTCTCCTTATAACAGACAGCAATCATGTTCCTCTTCTTGTCGGACCTTACAATCTTCGAGTCATACTCAACTTTCAATGCATACCAAGTAATTGCATCTTTGAATCTTTGGAGAGTACCAAATGTCATACCAACCTCCCACTTAAAATTTTTCTAGTCAGTCACTTGTCTAACATTCAGCACTCTCTTCTTCCTTCTCAATAACCTAGGCAATCTATCCTCATCACTTTTAGTTTCACCCCCTGTCTCCATCTCTTCATAATCACTATGCCACTTTCCTTGTCCCGAAGATTCTCCAATCGAACCAAGCATGAATGCATCATTATTGTGCACAACTTCTTCATGAATAGTTGCCTTTTGTCTTTTATGCTCTGCCATTTTCCTTTAACATGTTTTCAATTCTTCATCACTGGTATCAATATCGGAAAGGTCAAGATCATTGGGCTCCTCTTCTTCCGATACATCATGTTTTTCCTCGAACTCATCTCCTTCTTCTCCCTCAAGTTCTTTACTATCTCCCTCAGGTTCATATAAGCTATCATCGGATGAGTCGGCTTTATAGTCTCCCCTACTAACTCATGCATTCGAATTGGTGACTCGAGTCGAGGGTCTTCCCAATCATATGCAACTTCTACATCATCTTCAGTGTCACCATGTGTGGCTGCCATAGGTGTGCACTCTTTAGACTCATGAGTTAGAGGTGACTTAGGGGCAGCTTACGTAGACAGATTAGGGGATCATTTGACCGAGGTGGAGCATTTGAGAAAGGGGAAGTTTTTGTGATTGATCGAGGAGCATTTGAGTTCGGGACAGTTTCTATGGCTGATTGAGGAGGAGCATTTGAGAAAGGGGGAGCTTTTGTAGTTGACTAAGGAGCATTTGAGTTCAACGCAGTTTCGTGGGTCGATCGAGAGGGATAATTTGAGAAAGGGGAGTTTCGTGGCTGACCGAGGAGCATTTGAGTTCAGGGCGGTTTTGTGGTTAACGAGGGGAGCATTTGAACTAGGAGAGGTGCATGTGGTTGATTGAAGGGGATCATTTGACCTAGGGAGGTGCATATGGTTGACTCGAGGGGAATCATTTGAGGTAGGAGTAGATTCCGTTGTTGGCTAATGGGGATATAGGTGACCCTTCTTTCTTCTCTTTGATATAGGGGAATTCTTTGGGGCATGTTTCACTCTACGACCACTAGAATCTGGACTACTAACGAATTGGGCGGACATTCAAGACTCGCATGATTTAGGGACATTTTTGGCAAGGCGGAGGTAGTGGCATTTCGAGCAATAGATCGGCTTCATCCACTTTATAAACAACATACACACTAATGCAACCTCGCTATACTAGCATTGAAAGTTTGCTCTTGGAGAGTCTTAATAACCCTAGAGTGGGATGAATAGGGTGATGAGAGAATTTTAACAAACTTGGAGGATTTAAGCTTGAAAAGAATAATCAAGACAATCCGAGTCTAGATTGGACTCGGAAAAGTGTAAACTCGGATATACGTGGAAACCCTCCCGGGGCGGAAAACCACGGACAATGCTAGTCCAAGCACCAAGTCAAATCCAGTATTTTGAATCCACAAAATACAGTAGACTCGACTCAAGCAAAATTTCTCCCTTAAACAATTCCTTACGAGTTTTCCTAGACTCGAAATTCCCTTATCCGATCTAGTACTTCCTAACTAAGATAATCTTTACGAGTTAGGGACAATTGAGCTGAATTAATCCTTATAGCTCAATCAGCGGACCTTACTCGAAAGTTAGAAAGAGTATGTAACTGATTACAAGACTTTACAATTCGGAGAGTATGAATTCCAAGTTGGGAGTTGTAAGTAGAAGATTGAGTATGAATACAATGACTTTTGATAAAGTAATGTGTTTCAACAAATATTCCAAGCAATCTTTAAGTCTTGAGAGTTGACTTCTATTTATAGATGACCAAGTAGATTAGCTATTATGACTAATTTCCGAACGAAGTCCTTTGTGACCGTTGTAACGGTTCTTCCGAGTCACTCGAAAAGAAGCTGTTGTAATGGCTCTTGACTCCTAAAGGTGCTCCAATCAGCTGGTGGTGTCCGAAAAGTAAGGTGGAAATCACCATTGAACTTAGCGTTGAAGTTTTCCAGTTTTGGAAACAGACAACCCCGACACGGCGTCCGGGCCTTGTTCGAAGTAGAAAAGCCTTGTCTCGCTGGTGATTGACGACTTGAAACCGATTACTTTTGTAATTAAAAAATAAGATAACCTTGTTTGGATAACCTACAAAAGTAAATAATTTTGGTTCTCAAAGTATAAAATACTTTGGTCCAAGATTATGCACAAATAATAATTTAATTAAGATAATTAATGCATAATTATCTCAAGCCCGGAAGAGTGGAATTTTCTGAGTCTAATATTCATTATACTCAAATTCCATCGAGTCGAGTCTTAAGAAAGATCAAGTTATAAGAGTGAAAACATCGGAGTATACGTACTTGATCTAGACAAATAATTCTCAAACTAACATGTCGACTTAGAAAGATGAATTATCGTTGTAATTCACTTTACTTGTAATATACAGTCAGAACTCATATATGCGATAAATATGAGTAGTGTCCGAGTGACTCGAAACATCAATGTGAGAAGATAAACAAGAATGTGTTTTCCGAGTCGATCAGAATCGAATGAAAACATATGCAATAGTTTCTATAATACTCGGAATAACTTGTAATAAAAACTTAGGAGGGATGAGGTTTGTACCTGAATCTTTGGTAGTACTTAGAATGATCTAGGTTCGGATTCCGAGTCTTCAAGCATGTTTAACCATCTCTGTTGAATCATAATTATCCAATAACCTTCTCAAACCAGACTTCAAATCCAACCTAAGTACTCGCATAGTAATACTCAATTGCATTTTCAAAGCCATCTTCCTCAACATAGCCTTTAATCGTAAAAAATCCTAACATATCAACATCAAAATTCAAAATCTCTAACTTATCACCCCCTTCATATTTGAACTCCGCTTCGTCACAAACTTTCCCGCATAATTGATCTCTAAACAAATTAAATCCATTTTCGACAATTACACTATTCAAGCAAAATTGAAATCAAAAATTAGGTTTTCACAACAAGAACCTCATCCTATTGCCTCATATAATTTAATAATAAGCATAATTAAGTCTTACTTTCACCCTTCTACTAACATCGGAGATAATCTTCCTTCTATTACAGTTCAAGCGAATATCAGCCGAAATCCTCTTTAAAGGGAAAGTTGCACTTCGTTTCCACTCTCGATTTTGACAAGAACTTTAGATTTCGCTCGGTGAACGAAAATGGAGTGGCTTCCGAACCTCTTTCAATGATAATCTCATTGCAATTGGTTTTGGAAGTTATTAGTTTTCAGCTTGAGGTGTTCATTTTTTTTTCAAGAAGCGAGCGTGGGGAAAAGATAAGTAATTTTGAATGTACATAATTACACAGATGGGGTTAGGGGGTAGAGGGAAGAGAGAAAGTGTAAATGTGTCATTAGTGAAAGTCAAAATGCGGGTCAACCGTAGCCACGTGTACAATTGCCACCATCACGTTATATCGCCATCGATTCTTATTAACCGTAACTCGGTGGTGGGATACCTTAAAATATTAGGGTTTAAATTCAGGATGCTGCTATGTCAATCGATATTTCAGGATATTTCGATTAAAAGACCCCAAAGTTGGGGATTTTAGAATCCAAAATTCCTTAAAAAAATAGGTACTAAATTTAGCGCTTTTTCGCTCATGAGTTATCGATAATGCCAATTTGGTTCAAAAATTATAGCCTCATATGGCCCATACTTAGCTTTATTTTAGGAATACAAGCAATTTCAATTTGTCTTATGATTTTCTGCGGGTTTCTTATCCCTTCTTGTTATTAAAATTCGGAGAGAGAACTAAGAACTTTTAATCCGGGCCATTATTTTTTAATCCAACGACTTAGATAGTGCCACATCATCGATCTGTCATAAACCCAATCTCCATCCCTACCATCCCTATAATCTAGGCAGTAGCACCTCGCCGACGACCAAGATTAAAGCCCCATGGCCACCACTTCACGGCTCGTTGGAGAGCAATGGACCTAAATTAAAGGTTGTTGACCACCGACGAGGATCGTGGTGACCATTGTTGGTCACTTTGAGTATTCGTTCGCTCCTCACACCTTTCTCTCTTTCTCTCCTCCTCCCCACGTTAGTCACCATTGTTTATGACGTGTGAAATTGGCTTCCCTTTTCTCTCTCCAAACTTCGCTGCGCAGCCATGGATGAACCCGAGTGACTCTCACCGCCATAGTCAAACAACGGCCGGGCAAACAAATTTCCGGTAGCAAGAAAATTAGGGCAAGGGTTAACTCTGTCGAGGAAGCAATTAATCTCCACCCTCTATCCACCACTTTGGTTTTCCTTAATTCCCCGGTGGTCGGCGAATGCTTTCCGGCGAAAATGGCGATGCTCCGGTAGGTCCTGTTTAGAGGAGAAGAGAGAAAAGGGAGGAATGGGGCTGAAACCCTAAATTATTAGGGTAGAAAATATTAGTTAATCTCAGCTATTAAATTATAATTAGATGGTAGAGATTAAAAGTTCCTACTTCTCATGCAAACTTCTAGTTCTTATTGGATATTGTCTATATATATATATTGGTAATTGTAGCCCTTAGGGTGATAGTTAAGAAAAAAATTATGGTAAGTAGGCACCTTCTTATTCAGTACCTCATGAAATCTTTCCATAAAAAACTCTAGTTAAATAACTAATGCAAAATAAGAACATTACTTGATTAATATCTTGAAACGTCGCCCACCTTCTCGTATCCTTAATTAATACCTTCTCACCATTCTGGTGACTGCGAATTGAATCCTAAATTCATTTATTTGGTAATTAACAACCAGTACAGAGTATGGTGTTTGTATCGTGTTTGATCAAGATAAATTCATCTCTCTTTGCTATTCTTCTAAAACAAAACTTCTATCTCCCTACTGTTCTTCCCAAAGCCTTGAAATCGCCCATTAAATACAACAAAGGCCATTGATTCTGGCAAAAGAGAAATTATTTTCATTCCAATTTTATAACTCTTTCCTCTGATTTAGGGTCAACCATACTCCAAATTTAAATACTTTTAAAAACATTTTCAATCTTGTTTAACTTTAACCCCAGTGAAGTTAACAAGTATTAACTATGCAAGATGCAAATGGGCTTGGTGCCCGATGGTGGCAATGGTGTCTTTATCCATAAGAGAGACAAACAATTTGGGTGAGTTTTTTCCTTTTTTTTGGGGGGAGGTGTTGGTTGTAGTTTAGGAAAGTTAATAATGGGGATTTGCCATTTGTGAGATTTAAAAGATTATTACTTTGAATTAATATTCTTTTATAAAAAGATTCCATTAGCTAATTTTTTTTATCAAACATTATCAAATATTATAATTGAAATGTTTTTTGAATTATTACTTATATCACATTAAATCCCGTCCCTAAATAATCCATTTCAAATTATTTCCATCTTTTTCTATCTTTTTTAAAATTTAAATTAAATTATTTTTATTTTATCAAAAATATATGAAACATAATTAATAAAAAGATGACATCTCTCTTTTAATACATATATATATATATATATATATATATATATATATATATATATATATATATATATATATATATTAGGGGTGAGCAAAAATTCCGAGTATCCGGTGCTGGACCCGCGGATCCAGATCCGGACCTGGTTGAACCGGGACTGGGACCGGGTCCAAATTTTAGGACACGGTTATAATCGGGTCCGGGACCGGGTAGTGAAATCATGGACCCGATCCCGGACACTGGTTACCTGGTTTATATTTTATATATATATATATATATATATATATATATTAGTTACAATTACAATGTTGCAAGCCAAAGCAAATAGTTAAAATATAGGATAATTATTAAAACTTTAACAAAAAAAAAATAAAAATTATAAAAACTAAAACGGTATCTAAAAAACTAAAAAATAATAATAAAACGGCAACCGGTACTCGGTTTCGGACCCGGTTGCTCCGGGTCCGGCCAATGATTTAAGTGGAAATTTGTCATGAGCCATTGATTTAAGTGGAAATCTGAACCATTGATTTGATACGACATTACCTGTTATTGTAGGTTATCTCTCTCTCCTCTCTTACCATTGATGGAGATATCCCTGGAAATTTCAATGATTTCCAACTCTCACCATTGATGGAGTTATCTTGAGTTAGATAACGAATTGGGTTATTGGCAACCAAAAAAGAGAAATCCATTTGTGCTGTACAAAGAAGTTGAATTTCAATTGTTGAAGAGAGAAGAAATTCCAGTACCGATATATTTGGATTGGAGACGATAAATTTTATGTTGATATTCCAGTGCATATTCACAAGGTTGAAACAAAGCTAGAACCTTGTTCCCTCCATGGTTGAGAGAGAGACAGAGAGAGGCGTGGATTAGGTGGGTTGGACACAGATGGTAGTGACAACCTAAAATATTTCAAAAAAATAAAAAAAAAAGAGGGAAGTAGTTTGAGAGGGGTTATTTAGGCGGGATTCAATGTAGTGCAAGTAACAATTCAAAAAATATTTCAATTATAGTATTAGATGTTCAGATAAAATATTACACTATTGTTGGGACGAATTCTTTGTGTCAATTGGGCTCAATTTCAGAAGATATTAATGGGCCGCTTCTAATTCCATACTTTTTCGGCCATCAAATGGCTTGGTTGCTTTTTTATTTTAATCTACATGTAATATTTTCCTATTTGAATTTTTGATAAAGTGGTGGCAATATTAATAATACTAATAACAAATTATAATACAAAAAAGAATCAACTATGAGAAATTTTATACCTACTTAAATATTGTCTTATGTGTTTATTGTCATGGCATGATAATGATATGAAATATAAAAAAAAAATCGTAATTCAAGTAGTGTTAAAAGATATAATAGCTTATAATTAAAATAATATGAAATTTGAGCTAAAATAAAGAATTTTTATGCACAAAGAGATTTCATCCCAACAATGGCCTAATTAATATGTAGAGAGTAAGAGATGAATATGTTATGAAAGTAAGAATGCAGCACTTGATATATCAACAAGTTGTGAACGAAATCACTTTCCTTAAGACATATTTGTTGTTCCACAAATGATCTTAGGGATAAAGTGCTGATTAAATAAGTGTAATGTTCAAGATTTCTCAATGTTCATCCATGGGAGTGATGCGATTACTCACAAAGATGATAAGTTTTTGTATATCTATCTTTCTCTCCCTTCATGGTCTATATAAAAGCCCTTTGAAGTAGGCAAACAGGATAGGAAGCAGACCAAATATCACTCCTATCCACTTGAAATGTTATATGAGTCATTTTATTTTAATCGGGACAACAAAATCGCTAATTGCAGTCAACACGGGTTGTATTGGCCGACACGGGCTACCGGTGTTTACTTGCTAGAAGCAACATGCCAGGAAAAGCATAACCAACACAGGTCGTGCCCTCCAACATGGGTTGCCCATATTAGACGAGCATCCCGGGATGCCTACTTGGTTCTCCTAGGATTAGAAACTACTTCTTTCCGGATTGCATTTTTGGAATTCCCCAATAATCCCTGCCATTGCAAGAATGAGAGAAATGAAACTTACACTTCGAGTAATCTTGGAGATTTATACTTTATGAAAGTATTTTTCGATTTGAACGACCACTTAGTGGACATAATTTTAATTAATATGAATGTTATAGTGGACAAGTCTTTGAACTATACATCCTTTCGACTAATTGGATACATCTCACATACAAATCTCAAAATACACTTAAAATTTTGGCAGAATTTAAAAGTCATGTGTCCATATCCTTCATGAATGCATCAAGCCAAGCCCTTGGCTCTTTGAAGCGGCCACACTTCACACTCACATAAGTAGACCTTAGAAATTACTCCTATAATATAAGCACTCATTCGATCAAGGTCTATTAAGAGTAATTAAACTCATCCTCTTAAACATTACAGTAAAAAACACTCTTACCTTAGGATAAACATTAGTGGTGCTAACAATCACTATATAATATTGTCACTCTTTGAACTTAAAACTTGACATCTTATCAAGATTTAAGTTGAGGCTTCATTATTAGTGATTAAAGAACTGGGCTTATGTCCCACCCCCTTAATGTTTTTAACACCAAGTCTCTTGCTAGATCTTTAGTCAAAGGATCAGCAAGATTATCCTTTGATTGCACAAAATCAATAGTAATCACTCCATTCTTTATTAATTGATGAACATAGGCATGTCTAAGTCCAATGTTCCTTGACTTACCATTATAGACATGACTATAAGCCTTGCATAGTGTAGACTTGTTATCACAATGAATGGAGAGTGGTGACATGGGTTTTGGCCAACTTGGAATTTCCAACAAGAAGTTTCTAAGCCATTTTGCTTCTTTACTTGTCGCAGCCAATGCCACAAATTCAACAGCCATGGTGGAATAAGTAATGTAAGTTTGTTTCTTAGAAGCCCAAGAAACAGCCCCTCCACCAAGCAAAAATACCCATTCTGATGTAGATGCATAATCCTCTTTATCGGTTATCCAACTCGACATCTTAATATCCTTCTAAAGCTGGAGGATCGCTCTGAATAGAACATGCCATAATGTTGAGTTTTCTTTAAGTATTTCAAAACTCTCCTTATTGCATGCCAATGAAATTTACTAGGATTATAGTAAATCTACTTAATTTTTCAACTGCAAATGCAATGTCAGGTCTTGTATTTGTCATGACATACATCAATGATCCAATGACCCTTGTATACTCAATTTGTGCAACGAGTCTTCCATCATTGCGAATCAACTTGTAAGTTGGATCAAAAGGTGATGCTTGTAGGAGAGCAATCCTTGTATTTGAATCTCTCAAGCACTTTCTCAATATAATGAGATTGAGTTAGGCGGATACCATCCTTATTTCTAATAATCTTTATGCCACGTATCACATCGGCTTCTCCCATATCCTTCATGGAGAACCTAGCAGATAGAAAACTCTTGGATTTCTCAACTTCTTCCAAGTCGAGTCCCAAAGATCAACATGTCATCAACATATAGACAAATGATTACACCTTTTCCATGCTCAAACTTAGAATAAACACATTTGTCGGATTAATTGATACTAAAGCTAAAACAAAGCACTACTTCATCAAATTTTGAAGCCATTGTTTAGGGGCTTACTTTAAGCCATATAACGATCTAATGGGTTTGCATACTTTTCTTGTCTTAGAATGAAAAAAACCTTCAGGTTGTTGCATATACACCTCCTCTTCTAATTCACCATTCAAGAAAGCAGTCTTGACATCTATTACAAGCTTTTAAATTGCGACAATAGTAATAAGAACTCTTATTGTTGCAATCCTAACTGCCAATGCATAAGTATCAAAGTAATTAATATCATACTTTTAGTTAAACCTTCTTATCACCAACCAGACTTTAAACCTTTCTATGGTACCATCTACTCTCATTTTCCTTTTAAAAATCTACTTTGATGTAATAGGTTTACATCTAGAGGGAAGGTCACTTAAAACCCAAGTATTATTTTCCATGATTGAGTCCATCTCTTCTTGGACTGTTTCTTTCCAAAATAGTGCATCTTGTGACTCCATAGCCTCTTGAAAAGAGTTAGAGTCTAAATTATACTTGGCGATCGGGTCATACGTTTTGGATTCGGTTCGGGTTAGTTCGGTTCGTGTTAACTTCGGGTTAATCTTGTTCGGGTTCGGTTTGGTTTCGGGTTCGGTCAACTTCGGTTCGGGTAAACTTCGGTCGATCTCGTTTGGGTTCGTTCGGTTTCGGTTTAGGTCAACTTCGGTTCGATTCAACTTCGGGTCAATCTCATTCGGGTCGAGTTCAGGTTCGATTCGGGTTAATTTTGGATCGGGTTAACTTCTAGTCATAATCGGGTCACTTTTTGGGTCAAAATCGATTCAAAATTGTACCCACCAAAAACTTATACCACTATAGGCACAAAAGTCCATCCTGAGAGACCCAACAAAAAAATATAGGTTGGGTCACTTTTATTCAGGTTAAATCGATTCGGGTCCGATTCGGTTCGGGTCATTTTGGGTTTGGTCGTTTCGGTTCGGGTCATTTCGGTTCGTGTTGGAATCAGGTTCATTGGATTCCAGGTCGGTTCATTTCGGTTTTCGGGTCAAAATCGGTTCAACTATTTTGGATATCGGTTCGGTTTGAGTTTCGAGTCGTTCGGATTGACCCGTCCATGCTATAAATATAAGGAATTTCATTTTCAATGGAATCCCTTGTTCCTTCTACCAAGTAGATGTAGTCATCCGAACTAAAGGATTTTTCCTTTCCGATCCGCTTGCTCCTTCTTAATTCAACTATGTCTCCTTGTTCTTAATCATTACAAAAATCATAGTATTTGGAATAATACCTTTGGGTTTAGGAATCGATAAGAAACTTGTTTCATCAAAAATTGCGTCAATTGATTCAATTATGGTGTTAACCGTTATGAAATCATTTGGTTCAATTACCACAAGCCTATTATAAAGAGGCACTCAATTCCTCTTTCTTTCTTTTCTTAGGTTTTAGGACTCTTATAATAGCCTTACAACCCGAAACTCGAAATACTTCAGGTTTGGTTTCCTTTTATTCCAAAATTCATATGGAGTAGTAGAACTCCTCTTATTAGGAACTCTATTTAGGATGTAACATGTTGTGAGCATTGTTTCACCCCAAAAACCATCACTTAAACCGGAATTAGAAAGCATAGCAATTACCATTTCGAGTTAAGGTTCTATTTTTCCTTTCAACCATACTATTTTGTTGTGGTGTATAAGGTGCAGTAATTTCATGAATTATACCGGTTGATTGGAAATAACTTGGCTCATAATATTCTCTAATAGAAAAGTCTCACATTGCAACTCACTTTCAGATTTAAAGATCCTAAACTTGTCTAGTGCTTCGTCTTTAGAATACAAAAGATAAACTTAGCAATATCTTGAGTAATCATTCAATAAATGTGACATGGTATTTCTTTCCTCTAATAGAAAGAGTGTTGTAAAAATCACCTAAATCACTCGTGAATTAAATCAAGAAATTTTGTGATTCTTTCAATACTAGGAATAAAACTTCTAGTAATCTTTGTTAACATGCATGTTTTACACTTCTTTACCATTCCATCAAAATTAGGAATTAACTCAAGTCTAGACACCTCTTTTAATCTCTTATAGTTAACATGCCCAAGAGGATTATGCCATAGAGAAGAAGAAGAAATAAGCATGTAAGCGAGAATCATTCATCTTATCATTGCTACTAGAAGCATTAACAACATTAAACTTAAACATGTCTCGTGCACAAATATGCATTCCCCACAAAAACACCACCTTTAGACAGAATAAACTTATCGGCTTCATATACTTGCTTGAAGCCAAACCTATTGAGAATAGTACCCGACATAAGATTCTTTCTTACTTACGGAGCATAGTACACATCATTCAAAGTAAGAATTTTTCGAAGTAAAAATTAAATCTATTTGACCTTGACCTAGGACATTGGCCTTAGAAGTGTTGCCCATGTAGAGAGCAACTCCATCACCCACCAATTCAAAAATCTTAAAGAAGGAGCGGTCCTTGCACACATGCCTTGAAGCACCCGAATCAACTCACCAATCATTGTCACTTTGGACAAGATTGACTTGATCAATGATCATGGCCACAAAGTTGTCCTTTGTCTTTGCCTTTTGGTTGTTCAATCCATGCTTTTTCTTCCAAATGGTGTAGTCTCTCTTCTTGTGGCCCGGTTTGTTGCATTCCCAACAAACCATTTTAGCCTTCTTATTGCCCTTGTTGCCATAGTCCTTGTTAGGCCTTTTCTTGTTTGGTACTTTATGTCTATGGCTTGGCTCACCATCCTCTACCACATGAATCTTAGAGGCATGCTCCCGTGATTCATCCCGCATACGAAGCTCTTCTTCTATACGAAGATGGTTAGCCAAATCCTCAAGAGTCATATCCTCTTTCTTATACTTTAAAGTTCTTTTAGTGTCTTTCCAAGAGGGAGGAAGTTTGTCAACTATGGAAGAAACTACAATAGACGCGTCCACGTGCATCTTATGTTGCTTAAAGTTACTTAAGATACGTTGAATATCATGTATTTGGTTTAAAATAGAATGTTCTTTAACCATCTTATAATTATTAACTTGACTAACAAGGAAATTTTTACTAGATGCATCCTTAGCCATGTATTTACTCTCCAAGGCCTCCCAAAGTTCCTTGGCGAGTTGACATTATGGTAGACATCGAACAAGGCATTGGACATCCTGTTCGAGATGTGTCCCCGACATACGTAGTCATCATTCTCCCACTTCAACCTTCTACGGGATTGCTCCAAAGTCTCATCTTCGGCTCTACCGGGTAGGGAGTATTAAGGACATAAACAACCTTGAGGGTTGTGACGAGGAAGTTCATCTTCTATTGCCAATGCCGAAAGCTCACACCTTCAAACCTTTCCAACTTTTGAAAGTTCGAAGTGATCTCACGAATTGTTGCCATCTTCCACGGAATAGGTCTTGAGATTGTTAGGAAAGTAAGAATGTGGTACTGGATATATCAACAAGTCGTGAACGAAATCACTTTCCTTAAGACGTATTTATTGTACCACAAATGATTTTAGGGATAAAGTGCTCGATTAAACAAGTGTAGTGTTCAAGATTTCTCAATGTTCATCCATGTGAGTGTTGCAATCACTCACAAAGATGATAAGTTTTTGTATATATATCTTTCTCTCCCTTCATGGTCTATATAAAAGGCCTTTGAAGTAGGCAAACAGGATAGGAAACAATCAAATGTCACTCCTATCCACTTGAAACGTTGTATGAGTCATTTTATCTTAATTCGGACAACAAAACCACTAATTGCGAGTCAACACGGGCGTGTCGGCCGACACGAGCTACCCGTGTTTACTACTGGAAGCAACACGCCAGGAAAAGCACAGCCAACACGGGTCGTGCCCTCCAATACGAGGTTGCCGTGTTAGACGGCCATCCCTGGATGCCTTCTTGGTTATCCTAGGATTACAAACTGTTTCTTCCGGGATTGCATTCTTGGAATTCTCCAACATAATATAATTGTACTAATATATTTAAAGGGAGAACTAATTTGAAGTAAAAGAATTAATTTGGAAAGAAAATAAAATTTAAGTGCTAATTAGAGGGAAAATTTATCTATGCTATATATTTGTAAAGAAAGAATTTTTAAATTTTTTCTTTCAAGGACTAATTTTTAAGTTAGATTTAATTTAATTTTAATAATAATTTAAAAATTGGTAACTACATAAATAATGCTAGCCATATAATATTTTTAATAGTTATTTTTTAATGAACACATATTTATAGTAATATTTAGTAAAAGTTATATATATATATATATATATATATATAATGAGATAAGAGGGATAGAGTAAGAGTGAGAGGATTAAATATGGGCCATTGGATTAAAATGAGTGGCTTAGATTAATCTTTTCATGAATTATATTTCATATATTTTTGATAAAATAAAAATAATTTAATTTAAATTTTAAAAAAGATAGAAAAAGGAGGAAAATAATTTGAGAGGGGTTATTTAGGGGGATTAAATATGGTGCAAGTAACAATTCAAAAAAAGATTTCAATTATAGTATTAGATAATCTAATAAAGTATTACACTATGGTTGGGAGGAATTCTCTGGGTCAATTAAGCTCAATTTCATAATAAATTAATGGGTCGCTTCTATTCCATGTCATGTGTCAGCAACAACAGATATAGGGGAAGGGCGCAGGAGCAACATTGAACCTATGAAAAAAATAATTTTTTTAATCTTTTATGGCCAATGTCTATGAATCTGGGATCATAATACAATTTGTAACGAAAATATGCTAGGAAACTCACATAAATTCTAAATTAAAAGTTTGATCATTCTTTATAATCAAAATTTTGAAATTTACAACAAAAGTTTTAAATTTTAAATAAAAATAAAAGCATACATTTGAAAATACTTGCTTCTCGCACATATATTAACGAGATGATAGAACGAATGGAAAAATAGAGAAAATTTTATGTATATAAAATGATAATGTGGTACCTGAGAGAATCAACTTTCAGGTGTATATAAAAATTTGCATCCATAACTCATATGTAAGTTAAGTGCCTTGCTTTTTAAAAAAATGGCAAGTTTTATCACTTACCCTTTTGGATCAAAAGACAAAAGAATTATTATCCCACCTTGAGGAGCAATGTCCAAAGTGCATGGCTCATATTTCATGAATATTGGGCTTTACCCTTTCCTCCTTATCTGCAACAATTGGACTCACACCCACTCTTTCCTTCAGGCCTTCAGCTTGTTGAGCCCAATCAATTTGGTTGCAATGTGCTCCTCAAAATATATATTCTCTGCACATATACATGTGTGTATTTATTTTATCCTAACCGTCACCTTAAGAACGACGGTTAAGAGCTATTTTTATCCTTTTAAAATAAAATTTTATCTTAAAATAATTACTAATATATTTTCTTTCTAAATAAATTTTTTTATCATTCTATTAAATCACATTATCTAATTCTTTTTAAATTATTTATTTATTTTTTAATAAAAATTAATCAATAATTTTTTAATAAAAATCTACCTCACTTGCGCGCACTTGATTCCAAATTATTCAAATTTCCAGCTTGCACTGTGATTCCAAATTATTCAAATTTCCAGCTGTTGTACACAGAATCATTAATTAACAGGCATGATGAACATTGATTGGAATGAACTTTTGAATTTTTGGGTCTCACAAAGGTGGGCGAAGCAGGAGGCTGGGGAGTGTAGGAGGTGAGGAATTGAGGGGAGAGGAGAGCTTTCACAGTGGTAGAAATTTTAGTTGGAGCTGAGAATTGATGGAAGAGGTGAGAGAGTCTGAGTGCTCTCAAAGGTAGGCGAGGAATTGAGGGGAGGCGAGAGGGGTTGAAGCTGAGAATTGATGGGAGAGGTGAGAGAGTCTGAGTGTTTTCACAGCCCACTGAAAATTTGAATAATTTGGAATTACAGTGCAAGCTGAAAATTTGAATCATTTGGAATCACAATGCAAGCTGAAAATTTGAATCATTTGGAATCACACTGCATGCAAGTTAGGTAGATTTTTATTAAAAAATAATTAATTAATTTTTATGAAAAAAAATTTAAAAAGAATTAGATAATGTGATTTAATTGAATGATAAAAACATTTTATTTAGAAAGAAAATATACTAATAATTATATTAAGATAAGATTTTATTTTAAAAAATAAAAATAACTTTTTGTTATTACATATTCATTGATGGCTCTAGAAGTATGTTCCAAAAAGTATGATATAGGAATTGCAACCTAAAAGTTCCCAATTTTCAATTCAGTTGTGTAACTGAATCTCGACTTGGATTAGGTATTTTTTTCGTTTTTAAAAAATTAAAATTACATATTACATTTAAAATAATAAATACTAGATTTGGCCATGAATTCAATAATTAGTGGTTGGAACAAAATGAAACTTTTACGTAAGTGATAACTAATTATTACTCCCAGTGTCCCCCAAATATCTTTCTAAATGAGAATTTCAAAAAATAAGACAATAATGTTTAAATAAATTTAGTATTTTTCGTATTTAAGGTTGTATTAGAAATTTTGTTGGCATTTAAGTTAAGGGTAATTTAGGGACTATATTTAGTATCTGCGTCCATCCCAAAAAAAAAGATTACTTATTTTTTACTTTTAAGGTCAAACTATGTAAAATTTGACCAATATTTAATCAAGATATATATTGATTTACAATTTGAAATAATTATTAATAGATTTTTTTAAAAATACTTTTATTATAATATAATTTTGTAATTTTTTTCTATTACATAATTTTAAACATCAATGGCTAAAGTGACACATTAGAGACTACAAAATGTCGAAGAAGACATTTTTGGGGCGAAAGGAGTATTAAATTAGTTTTAGTAGTATTAATTAGTTTTCTTAAAGAATGCATTTTACTAGTTTATGAAGATTTTTAAAGGATGGAGGGAGTATTTAGTAACACTCCCAAACCCCAATACAAAGCACCAAAGAGAAAAAGTATTTCAAGCCAAGCAAACCAAGGTGTTGAGTTAGAGCTCTACTTAGTAAGATGTTGGGCCTGCTCAAGGTTAGCTTGTGGTCAATTTGATTTAGGCCACAAACGAGTTTTGACCGAGCAGAACTGGAGCTCATCAAACTAGTTCAGCTTAATTAATATTTGTATTGCCAAAAGAAAAGATGGCTCTGTAGCCTGTCAAAATAGCCAACCTGTCTCAAATGTATTCTTTTTATAGCCAAATGCAATACAAATGAAATATCTGTATCTGTGTGAAGTGAAATAAAATCATGGGGATGAGAACAGCTATTGGTTGACTACATTGGCTCCCATTTCCCAATCTCTGGGACCAATTCAGCTCTCGAAAGTTCTACTACAAATCTGCTTTTACTTCTAAACGTTGAGCTCCAAATTATATTTTTGCTGATGTTTACCCCCTTTTTAAGGGACGGTGACTGGAGCTGAGTAATTTATGGGCCATAAAATGCCATTGTTAAATGATAAATATTATAAAATCAAAAAAGTTAAAGTAGCAAATATTATAAAGCCGATAGAGTAACTAGGAACATAATTGAAGTATCATATTTTCTTGTCTCAAATATTTAAGCAGAGTTCTGAGTTCCTGTGGCATCATAATTGGGCCAGGTATGTACCATTTATACGGTTTCGTCTTAGATTCAAGTAGACATAAGTACACAAGGATGCAATCATATGTCACGGGTGCGACTACATTGGGAAATTTTTTGGGGCTCGAATCTGACATCCTAAGTGTCATGACCACCTCTGAGAATTTGATATCGATATTAGGGCTCAGGACAAAAAAAAAGAGATTGCGTGTAAAAAAGTAGGCTGTAACTTTGATATAATCACATGAACATGTACAAAATTTCATCAGCTATCGGAATGAATCTTTATCATAAGGTGAGAATGCCTCTATACTTCTGGGAACTCTCTACACTGGTTCGTCTCGACCATAACGCTTTGATATATCAAACTTGCAAAGTGGGCAGGTAGAGTTGATGTATAGCCATTTGTCGATACAACTGCAGTGAAAATGGTGACCACAAGGGAGCTCCCTAAGCTCGACGCCATCCTCATAGGCGGATAGACAAATGCAGCACTCCTGAAATTGGATGGTCACACACAATTATTCCTAGCTCCTAAGCAATTACCATAAATTTGCCAAAGTGAGGATTTTAATTGAACAGGGAAAAGGAAATTTCAGGAAATAATTTCTAGTCAGAACACTTTCTAATATACACAGTGACAAAGGCTTCAGCAGAAAAAGGTCATTGCCAATGGGTCATTATTTTCGATAATTGCAGACTGCAGTCAATCATTGAAAAGGATGACGCCTTCAGTTAGTGCAAGCTTCCAGCCCTGATAATCACATCAATAAGTCATGACCAAGTTGCCTCCTCTTTATCTTCGTAACCACTCGCTAGTTTCTTCTCTTGTGAAACACTGGCATAAGCTAAAACAATGCTTGACTTAGCTTACCCAAAAAGGGGGAAAAGAAAATTTTTCTAATGCTATTGCCATTGCCATAAATATCAGCCTCTTCCACTTGATAATCTCTACAACTCTTTTGGATTCATTCGCAAGTCCTACATTCTATTTTCTCTAAACCTAGCTAGCTTACAAAACCTTCAGCCAGAGTATTCTAGCATCATTCCATATACTCTATAATCGGGTCAGTGTTTCTTAGCCTCCTATTTCTTCATAATCTCGCCTCCTTACAGTTCACTGCTGCTCTATCTTTAGAAACTTCAATTATCTTCCTGAATCCTGACTACGTGCACAACAACGTTCTATCTTTAGATACTTCAGTCAATACTTTACTCATGGTACAGCCCAGGAATAACATCTCCCGTCCTATGGGTCTATTCAACATGGCGTTTATACCAACATTTATAATAGCTTTAAACTCTTTTCATCTATAATAGCTATAACCGCTAATCATTTCAGCTCATTTCTCCTACAAAAAGCTAACTATTTCAGAGAGTCAGTGGGTCAAGTGACCCCCTATCAAAAAAGAAATAAGTTTTTCTAGAGAAAAGAGTACTGGCAAAACCCTCCCTATCCTAATGGTAAGCAAGCTTTAGAGATGTGAGAGGTTGGCAGTTCAAAATCCAGGCAAACCTGTTTTCTTTTGACCTTCTCACATTCCTTTTATATTTTTCTGCTTTTCATTAAGCCCAACCCCTCCACCCCCCCACCAGCCTTCTCTCTCCCTCACCCTCACGCAATTCTCTCTTTACTCTCTGGCCACTACCACGGCAGTGGGGTGGGGGCAGCACCCACTGCGCTGCCACCCGCCACTGTTGACTCCTCCGTGCTGCCCTCACCCCACCGGCTCTCACCTCAAGTGACAATCTCTTTCTCCTACCACTACCACCAGTTGCCCACTTGCCGCTGCCCCTACTCCTGTGCAGCCAGCACCCACAACGCCAGCCACCCACCACAGCCACTTCCGACACCTTGCTGCCCTCAGCCCAGCCCCTCACTGGTTCTCACATACCTCACGGGCCCTGCACCCTTCCCTCTGTAAGTTTACTAAGCTAGAAATTCTGCAATTTCAGTTCAATTCAAAGATTAATTTCTTTGATTTTAGGATTAATTTATGTGATTTCATTACAATTACTTCATTCCATAAATTAATTTTACCGCTTTAGGCTTGATTTTTTTATTATGGATTAATTTATGGATTATGGATTATGGATTATGGATTATGATATTAGAATATACGAATATGGACTCGTCGACGACAATTAGATTAGATGTAACATAGTCGTTATGTAATAAGTTATTACTATTGTTAATCTTTTGTATTGTGTACACTACTATTCAATCTATTCCGATCCCCCTTTCTTAAAATCTTGCGTTCGCCATTGATTTCAGCTCATCATAACTACTGTAACAGCTTTAATTGCTAACCATTTCAATTCGTTTCTACTTTTAAACAGAGCTTATTTTAGCAGCCATTTCAACCCAACCCTATAATCCACCATGTTCACCAAATCCTAAAACAGGTTAAAGTGTATTTTCTTACAATTATTAGCCATCTCACTAGTAAACAAAACTCTCCATCTGCAGAGTCTTTATAACATAATTTGTTCCTTACCAATCTGTCGTTAAACTCTCCTCCTTACCACTCCAGTCAAGATCTATGCCCTAGATCAATTTGTCCTGTATCAACAACCACAAACTGACTCTTCATCTGCCTCCCTCTGGGAAAAATTACTGGAAGCAAGTTATTTAAATATACCAAAACAAAATCAGATCCAGCATGTCTGAGTGCAGTTGATCGAACTCATATTTTGTGGTTTAGCAAAACATGAAAAAAATCAACAGAGTAAATGACCCCCACAATTTAGACGTATTTATAGAAGTATATAAGTCGACCCCAGAGAGTCAAACAATAGATCAACTACTGATCTAACCAAGGGAGTACCAAAGAACTTAAATAAAAGGACCAAAACCACTCATAAGCACTGTAGGGTCATTGAAATTGTCCAGCATGGACGTTCTTACAACCTTGAAGGAATAGCCTGAAAGGAAAGAGGGTGAAAAGTGAAAACCTCCCTCCCAGTTCCCACCCCTCATTGACGGAAAGGTGGTTAGATCCCACTAAATGGTTCGCTATCTCCTCATTTGACATAAAAGAACACAAGAAGATGGGAAGGAAACAAAGCAAAAAAGCATAGCCGATCACAAACGTTATCCTTGAAATATTTGGCATCACATGATTACCAACTACTAAATGCCCTAAGAGCTTAGGAGTGCAATTAGACATCAGCATGCAGCTCATAGGAGTTCAAAAACAGGTTTTGCTGTATATGATTAATCAGATGAAGGAAAATGACAAATTAGAATAAACAGCACAACTTACAGCATCATCCGCTGCCAATCTACGTACTACAGGGCCATCTGTTTCACATTCTGTCATTATTCCTTCGCACGGTCCTGAGTTCTCATCACTAACTTTCTGCTCACTGCCAATCTGGTGGAACGTATATTTTGGTAAGAGTTCAATGTCTTCTTTGGATGCTCCCCCTGCTTCAACCATTAGTGGTGAATTAGGCATCATAGAAAGATTTGCAACTAGAGCAGCAGCACTAATAAATAACCAAATACAGTAGTTTAAGAAATATGTGTGTCCTAATTATCTCAACAATAGCTTAACAAAGATAAGTGAGGAACACTTTAATAAGTGGTAAGTAATCCAAGGGAGGTTCTTGCCACATGCATGGTTTGCCCCCGTTCCCATTGCAATGCTTATCACTTGCCCCCTCCTTTGAGCACCTTACCCTTCCCGGCCCAGGAGGAGGACAAGTTTGCTTAAAAAGCAAAAAGGAGCCACATGATAATAATCCTTAACAAATGGACCTCTCGCCCAAAAATTTGCCTCAAGGGCAATGAGATAAAGCTTACACGTAGTCACTTAATACTGGAGCTACTTCCCAGTAGATTGCAATCATACAGCATAGGAATTGATTAGGCCGTAGGACTTCAGATTAAATTGCATCAAAGCAAACCCAGAACTACTAGAAAGTCAGAAAACAAAGCTATCAAATTTTAAGACACTCATTGAGCACACTGCCATAGATAAGTAGCTGGGTGGAGTTAGTGAAATGGTTACTATCTATCAAATTTTAAGAAACTCATTGAGCACAATGCCATAGATAAGTAGCTGGTTGGAGTTAGTGAAATGGTGACTATCATATATAAACATGGGTTCCACAGGAGCTTCCGAGAAACAGAAATATGAAGCATATGCTTCGAGTGGAAAAAGTGCAATGTATGCTTTAGGATAAATCAAGCATCAGAAATGTAATTTGCATCTAGTGCCATGTAAAGACGCACACTGTTGGGGTCCACCTCGGCTTTTCCTAATTATGTTGTTGTACACAGCTTGTCCTCTCCCAGCATATAAAGGATCAACATATGAGAATCTCAAGTACAGCCGAACACAGAAGATTCCTGTTTCGGTGTTTCAATCATGGTCACTTTGCTCGCGGTTTTGTACTCATTATCATAAAACCCATACACACACTTCTATGACCCAATGAATGCCTTTCCATCCACAAGGTAGAAGTAGGTAGAAATGCTTATAGAGCACCATAATCCTCTATGAAACTATGGCAGGCAACCCGCCCCTGTTTGCATCAATGCTCTACAACTAATTATACAAGTGGCATTTTTCATATCTGAAAATAGATATTACCCATGTGATGATAACCTGAAGCATCAGTTAGATCGTCAACAGTCAGGACACTTGCTCTGCAATAGCTACTTAAACTACTAAGTACGATTTAGTAGCATGACTCTCACAAATGGTAGCGCCTTGGGAGCAAACAAGCAGTCATGGGGCAAAAGCAACCAGTTAATGTCAACTTGTTATACTCTATTACTAGTAACATGACCTTAGACAACGCATGGTTATACAATCTAGCAGTACAAGCTGATGGCTGCTAAAGGAATACGTAATTTGAAGGATCAGAGTATGAGAGGTCAGATGCAGAAATAAAATAGAACACAGATATTGACGAGGAAGAAGGATGGAGATGTGAGGCCTCAAAAAGCTTGCAAAACATACATGGAGAATGACTCAACAGGATTAGATCCATCAGGATTCTGAATAACCAAGCTCATTGCTAAAAATAGGTGTTAGTAATCATTAATTCCATCTTGGAATGTCCATATTGTGACTTTATAAAAATCAAGAGAAGAACAAATAACCACTAAAATGGGATTTAAATTTGCATCAGATTTACATAAGATGGAGAATGAAGATGAAGAAAGGAGGGGACAGAGAAGAGGAACAGGGAGATGGGGAGGAGAATATCAGAGGAGAGAGAAAGTAGAGGGAGATAGTAGAGTAGTGTACAAAAGACTATGACTATGGATGTAAACCACAAAAACTTCTGGCAGTGTACTATTTGGGTGATTTTGTTGGTGTAGTGTACAAAAGAAACGACAATCAGGCCCTCATAGCATTATTCTGAAGGATTGGGTTGTTTTTCTAGCCGCCCTTTGGAAAAAAAAAAAAAAAACACGCTTGTGCAGCTCTTTTGGGCTTCCTTCTAAGAAAATTTGCGGCATAATTAGCACACTCGTGTACCATCAGTTTCAGTCAGAGGATCACAACCCGCCAAACAGCAATGATGCTCCACTTTCACAAAAGAACATCACATCAGAGAAATTTTTCTTTTTACTCCCATACAAACCAGTCAGATCAGAACAAATCTCTCACAAACACTAGTCAATGTCCTACACATTCCCTAAAAGTAAATGACTCAGAAGGTTCAGGAAACAGGCTAAACACTAAACAGGAACAAGAAATTAATGAGCACAAGAGTTACCCGATCTGTCAAAACATATAAGATAGCAATGATACATGGGAGGCAGCAACAAACAGCAGCAGCAATAACAGATGCCAGTGCCACACAGAACATGACAAAGAACAGATCAAGCACCAGGAAGACTACGCAAAGCCTGCAAAACAAGTCGAATCATAGTAAATCGTATCACATAGTATCTAAGCTGGACACACAGAACAACGATCTAAATCAGGACATACCAGTAAAGAGTAGGGAGTCTTGTTGTAAAGCATGGCCACCAACGCATATCCAGTAAAATCCAATCATCCACCAGACAAATGAAAACATTGAATTTGCAGATTCCAGATGGCGTATCACAGAACTAGAAGGAAAATTAATGCAAGAATTATCAAATGTCAGTTATACCACGTAAATCATGGCTTGGGGTTTTGGGAGGGGGAGGATCAGGGGTTGCTCGTCAAGCCAAATTGGTAGAAATTCTATCCACATATGTGATAGATAGAAATTCAGCTGCATATTTAATAGGATTCATGATAAAATATATAGATACTACTCGCATCATCATAAAGCAGCTCACAATCAACATCCACACCATAAAACATGGAAAATTTGACGTCTCAAAAGCCCAGCATGCAAGTCACTTCACAACACACACTTTCCAGCATTTTCACTTCATCATTAGCAATAATTCTAGAAGATTGAGAACCACAATAATTAGCAAAAACACAAAAAATATAACCTTCATCTAGATGGACAAACTCTGAACTAGCATCTTCTCCCATAATTTCTTCCAATCAATCCATATTACACTACTAGATCATGCCCTAGCTCCCAAGGCAGAAGGAAATCACTTTTGAGATGACTGATAAACTCTTTCACCACCTATGAGAAGCCTCACTAATTCGCTTCTTCAGAAGCTCCCATCATTCGGACAGTTAAATACCACTATATCATAAACTTCATCATGCGCGATACACAAATAAAAGTTATCCACAAATTATTCTGATTTACAATGAAATCAAATGTCATAGATGCAGAAGTGTAATATTCAAAGTTCTCAATCCCTCAGACACCCTTCTATCCGAGTTCCAACACTTAATTAGACCAAAACCATACAAAAATACATCCGATGAGGCCATTTCTATCCAATTTCCAAAATATTAATCTGGGATAAGGCCGTTTCAATCCAAATCCAAGTAACAGCAACTAAACTGGACGACACTATCAATTTCAATCGATAAAGAAACGCAAGGTTTCAAAAATTCAGGTTTCGTCAGCGCAGCTCATTTCAACTCACCCATTAAGTGAGCTAACACACACACACACACACACACAGAGAGAGAGAGAGAGAGAGAGAGAGAGAGAGAGACACCTTGTGTCATCAGAAGCCTGCTCACTGCCACCGTCGACAGCCATACTCCACCGCCTCCGACGGCGGTGAAACTGAACGCAGACGCAAAGCACATGAACCACACACTGCAATGCGTAACCGGCGGCCCAGAGGCGGAGAGGAAGGTGGAGGGAGTCGAAGCGGCTGAAGAAGAGGGCGACAGCGGCGGCGGCGACAAAGGCGGAATTCCAAGCAACGTCGAGAACAACGACGGGGGAGAGTAAGCCCAGTCGACCTGCCTATCCTCAATCTCCTGCGCCGCCGTCTCTCTCACCGCCATGGACGGCTCTCTCATCCCCCGGCGGCCGGTGCTGGCCAGCCGTATCATCCGCGCGGCATGGCGGAGCCCTGGGCGCGCACGGACGAAGGATTGGGGCCGGAGTTCGCCAGAAACGGCGTCGCGTCGATGGCCGCCATGTGGAGTCGGAAATGGGAACTCGTCGTTTACGGTTAGGGTGAAATCAAAAGCTTTTTCTCTCTGTCTCTCTTGCTCCTGGCGTGAGTGTCCTGTTCCGTGAGTGAGAGACTGAGAGTAGTTGTTGACGATGGCGAGGAGGAGAGAGAGAAACGTAGCAGGGAAGGAGCAGAGATGGAAGATTCGAGGTCCAGGTGAGGGTTCACGATTTAGAGAAATTCGGATCAGGACGATGATGAATGATGGTGATGGTGATGGTGATGGTGATGATGATGATGAATTGACGATGATGATGGAGATGGAGGGCTGGGGTTGAGTTTACGTGGCTTTTGCGGAATGGGCTTCTTTCAACTTTCAAATTAGAGAAGTGGGCATGATTTTGGTCGAACTTGGAAATGGAAGTACATGGAAGATCATTTGCAATACATAGATTTAAAATGGGGCCTACATTCTCTGCCTTAACTCATAATTTAACTTTTTAAAACTCTATTTATTACTATTTTTGTATCTCTTGAGTTATCAAATAAAATATTTTTTATAAAATTTATAACTAAATGCTATTTTAGCTTTTGTATTGCATTTATTTTTCAGGTCAAAAATATTCAAATATATTTTCAAACCTAATAAGTACGCAGCTCCATTACCAAAAAATAAAGAGTAAAAGTTAACTATGCTCAAATTGTAAGTGGACCGCCTAGAGTGTTAATTTGCGCGCGAATTGTATAATCCTTACATTGTACATTGCTCCTTGAACCGTTTACCACAAATTTAAATCATGTAATCTGCATTGCAAATGTTGTAATAGATTACAAACTAATTTTTTAAAATCAAATTAATTATGTTTTGTTTTTGGGTATATAATCATCCATTTATTAGAATTGTGTTAGTCTTAGTTTGTAAGAGATAGGCTTTTTTAGTTCAGAAGCAAGCGGTAATTATTTTCTTTTTTGCAATATTATGAGCTGTGTTTGGTTTTAGTGGCCACTTATAATGTGTACTCAGTAAATCTAAACAGTTGCCTTATTAATAATTATCACAAAACAGTTGCACATCACGATTTAATACATCGACAACCCTTAACGTTGTTGATACGGTGTGGTTGGATGAGGTATTGGATAGTATTATTTCTCGATTTTAAAAGATATAATTATTTATATTGGCTTCGATCCGATATAACAGTCTCCTTTTTTTCTTTGATAAAAAAAATTATAAAAAAAGGAAGAATTATTTTTATTAAGATTCTTTTCTTAATTTACAAAATTTGAGTGAAAATAAAACATTAAACATAAGAATAAATGTCCAACTACTTAAGAGTCTTATATTAAAATGTATTGGATTAGCTGAATCATATTCAAAGTAATGAACTAACCATTACCAAATTAGTTGAACGATTATCACAATAAAAAAAAGAGGTAGAATTTCTTTATTAGAGGAGTATTTTTCAATTGACAAAATTCAAATATCAAATATGAAATAAAGAAAATAAATGAAAAAAATACTTGAAATCGAAATCAAAATGTGTTGCATCAGCTAAATAATATTCAAAATAATGAATTAAACATTACTAGATCATTGTATCTCTAACTCATTCCTTCAAAAAAACAAAAACAAAATCTCGTACTCATTGAAATCAATTAAATATAAAAGTGATATTTTTTTAATATTATCAATATAAATATTTTCAAATAAAACACTTTTATTTTTTTCCCCAATTACCACATGTCATTTTACATAATTATTGCATTTTCCAATAAATCAAAAGTTCAATGACGTAAAAGCCCAAAGCGAATTTCTTGTGCCATTGGGCTTGGACTGGAGCAGCACTTGTATGAAGAGTCCAGTGACGCAGAAAATATTTTCAATGATAATTCTTGAATCTTTTTTGTTTCTTTTTGTGCCTTTGGGTTTGGGTGAACTCCAATGTTTCTAAGATTGTATATTTGGTTTACGTCTTTCTTCTTGATCTAGATATTTTTTGGACAGTTCCAACTCATCCGCCACGTCAACAGCCAGTTGGGCCCAATCAGCCGGACAATGGAGGTATCGACCCCAAACCTCCCTTCAACGAGTCGGTAAAGCCCAAAAATTCATTAGGGTTAGGGTTTCCACCTAAATCATGGTAAATTATTACTTGACCCCTATTGAATTCTTCTATAAATACTCACCAACCTCCAACCTCATAACACATGCTCATAAACTCACATCATGAATTCCCAACACTTTCCTCTCTAGGAAAGTCTCCAAAATCCCTAAAAGTCTTACTCCGGTAAGCAAACCCCAAGAAATTTTCCTTCGCACACATTGAGGAAGATTTCCTCGATCCGCTCATTCAGTTCATCACACTAACTTGAGCATCGGAGGGGTGTTCCCGGGATCCATCCTTAGGGCTTCGCCTTTTGCGGGTTCAGCAGCCATCACGTGGAAGCCATCCGATCGAGTCATGCCCTCGCAACCGGAGTTGTAAATTCTCTCTCTCCAAATCATCATCCACATCATCACATCCGTTTTCCTCCGGAAACATTTTGGCGCCATCTATGGGGAGAAAGGTAGCTTATGGTTGCTAGTGGTACTCGATCCCGATCCAGGATGACACGTGACGCAACTAATCCACTTGTATCTCATCCTCATCATTCAATGCCTACGAGGGGCCAATCCCGTAGCGTCCCTCAAGCCGAGGACGGAGAGTCGTTCCAGCGGTCTACCGGTAACCGTCACACTCAGCCAAAGTGTTACGTCACACTAGGGGCTCTTCAAAACTTGATTGAGACCCTTAAGACTACTTGTTGCACAACAAGTGCAAGAGTAGGTGCGAGCCACCATGGAGCAGACTCTTACCCCTCATGCCTTTTCAATACACCTCAACTCCCGGGTATGGTGCAACCCCTGGGAAGGTCAGCTCGTTGGCCACTTCCCGGGAGGGGTGCCCTCACATGAAGCCCCAAGCACAGCCAACCGAAGCACCCACTACGCTTGCTCCCGAGCAGTCAAATGCCCCCGACAAGGGGCCACAAAGAAGGGGATGCTAGGGGATTATCGAGGCCAAGAGAGTTCTTCATAGAGTGGACGAGAAGATCGTCACGTCGCATACAACCTCAACCCCTATGCCACCCACAGCGAGCACTCGCGCCTGGTTTGAGGGTCATGGTGATGCCCTTGCACTAAATGCAGGACCAAGGCCTTAGAGGAGCAAAAGGTCGGCTAGTCCCGGCGCGAGTCAGCCACTCATGAACGCAACTCCTAGCAAGCCGGCAACGCTTCTAGGCGTAAACTGGAATGATTTATCGTTCAAGAGCACGAGCGCTCAAGGGAGAGACGTCACGAGCAATCAACCATTAATGGGCTTGAGAAGTCGGAAAGGACCAGGAGGACTCCTCTTCGATCTAAGAGGAGCAGGAGCCCCTCCTTGGTAGAAGTCCCGCGACACTAGTCCCGTGCCATTCCCATCTCTCGGCTTTGACTCACGGCCAACTCAACCTACTTTCAACACTCTATTCTCAAAGAAGATTATGAATGCTACCCAAATGAAGAAGATAAAGGTCCCAAACATTGACCCATACAATGGCACAATTGATCCTAAAGATCACCTAGTGCACTACAAGTCCTACATCTACATTCGGGATAGAGACGATGCAACCTACTGCCGATTCTCGCCCTCCACACTAAAGGGGGTCGCGTAGAAATGGTTCAACGGTCTTCCTCAAGGGAGCATCTCTTCCTTTGAAGAACCGTGCGAGAAGTTCATTGCGCAATTCATCGCAAGTTGCAAGAAAAAGAAGACTAGCATCCACCTCTCTAAGATCAAACAGGGGAGGAACGAGACTCTCAAGGATTATGTCCGGAGGTTCCACGGGGAGGCTATCCTCATATCTCGATCTTCAAGATGCAACTGCCTACACCTTCTTCCTAAACGGACTTAGAAGAAAAAGATTCAAATTTTCCCTCGCTGAACAAAAGGTGTCCACTTTGGCATAAGCACTCCGAAAGGCGGCCGACTTTATTCGGACCACAAATCAGTGCGGAAGAAGGAGATGAGGCCAGGAGGAAAGGAAGAGACGAAAAATTTAATCCTCGAGGAAATCCCAAGAAATTCCCTTTCGTCCACATCGAGGAAGATTTCCTCGATCCACTCATTCAGTTCATCACACTAACTTAAGCATCAAACGGGCGCTCCCGAGATCGGGTTCGAGCATCAAATGGGCCTTTTTGCGGGTTTAGCAGCCACCACGTGGAAGCCATTTGATCGAGTCATGGCCTCACAATCGGAGCAGATAAATCCTCTGTCTTTGAATCATCATCCACATTGTCACACTCATTTTCCTCTCGGAAACACTTCTCATTGGAAAATCTAGAATACTTTCCGCTTTAGTTCAAATTTTTACATATATTAATCCTTTTACGTGAGCTCGTGAATTGAACTGTGATGAACGAGAAGATGAGAGTGGGTGAGTAAGTAATCTATAAGTTGACCTTAAAAAGTTAATAAGTTAATATTGATAATGAAGTATTGACTTGAAAATTTATTAATTTGGGTATGATATTATGTGCACTCTTCATATGTAGATGGGATCCCATGGATTGTCATTTTAATTCTTAATATTGTAAAAGATACTTCCACAATTGTCCCAGGCATTCAAAGCTCCGTTTTGATGTTGCATATTGCTAAATATTATAAACTAGACAAGAATTGATGATTGATCATTTAGTTAACCCCCACACCACCATTACCAAAATTTATAAATCATTAAGTTATCGTCATATAGATTGAAAAATTGATGATTGATCATTCCATTATAATTCTTATTAGAAGGCTTGTGTTGATGACTATCGTGGTTTTTTTTTTGGCATATGTTTATGAAATATTCTACAAAACTATTAACAAAAGAGCTATATATATGATCACTGTAAAGTCAATTTTTAGGTTAATTATCAACTTTCCGCCTTCCACTTTATAGTGTATTTAGAGTATGTTTAAATTAGCGTTTATAAAAGTATTTGTAACCATTAACAGTTCTTAACAATTCATAACAACTCTTAATAGTTCATAATTGCTCGTAATAACTTTTAAAAGCTCATATAAGCTCCTAACATCTAATAATAATAATAATAATAATAATAATAATAATAATAATAATAATAATAATAATATTATTATTATTATTATTATTATTATTATTATTATTATTATTATTATTATTATTATTATTATTATTATTATTATTATTATTATTATTACAGTTCATAACCGCTATAAATGCTATAACAACCGTAATGAGTTGAAACTGTTGGGTGATGGAGCCTAATGGTTGGGTTGGACTCGGGTTTTACAAGTAAAGGAGTTGGCATAGTCACGGGAAAGATGGCACGAGCATGACAGCTTTGGCATGGACAGGCTTGGCAAGAAGAAGCTGCAGGAAATGGGGGCCAAAAGGTGGCACGATCGAAACCGTGCCAAGTGCATGGCATGACCGTGCCATGTGGTGTAGTTCATCGAATGCGGTTTTCGGCCGTTTTCGTCGCTTTTGGTGTTTAATGTCTTATGTAACTACTTGTAAATGTTGTATTGAGTGGTTAGGCTATTTAATAAGTGCTAAAAACCTCCACTTGTGAAGCAAGTGAGTAGTGTATTACAAAGTGAAGCAAGTGAGTGCTTGACGGAAATTCTTTGTAAATTACTCAAAATCTAGTGCATCGATTTCATGGTTTTTTTTTTTTCTGGGTTTGGGTTTTCCACGTTAAATCTTGTGTCTCACATTCTTGTTTTATTTTATTTTGTCCAAAGATTCATTGTTTGTGAATCCCGATCCTAACAACTACTATCGAGTGTAGGTGAGATTGAGAGTTTACAAAAATGGAGAGCGGTAAGGTAAAGATTAAGAGGTTCAATGGAAAGGACTTTGCATTCTGAAAAATTCAAGTGGTGGACTTGCTGCACCAGAAGGAGTTACATCAACCACTCGGAGAGAAGCCCACGGATATGGAAAAAAAGGAATGGAAGTTGCTTCGGCAAGTGATTGGGACGGTTAGATTGACGTGGTCGCGAAATGTGGTGTTCAATGTAATGGGTCAAACAACAAAAAGGGACTGTTGGAAGCATTGTCCAACCTCTATGAGAAACCTTTAACGGTAAATAAGGTACATCTCATGCGTAGATTGTTTAATTTAAAAATGGGTGATAGCACTAGTGTAGCGGATCATATTAATGAGTTTAATATGATTATCTCTAACCTTGCTTAAGTGAAAATCAATTTTCAGGATGAGGTTAACGCCCTTATTTCGTTGTCTTCGCTACCCGAGTTATGGGATATCATAGTGTCTCGTAGTTAGTAGTGCTCGGGGATCCACTGCATTAAAATATGATGAGGTCCGGGATGTGATCTTGAGCGAAAGCATTCGCAAGAAATATACTCTAGAGTCATCGGGAATGCATTTCATGTAAGGGGTAGGGAGAAACATTTGAAAAATGCCCGAGGAAAATCCAAAGCAAGGGGTAAGTCCCAAAACCCGGGGACGTTATATGTTAGGGCTATGGGGATAAGGGACATTTTAAGAAAAATTGTCCTAAAAAGTTTGATGACTGGAGTTTTGTAAATTCCATGGATTACGTAGGTGATGCACTTGTGGTTAGTGCTGAAAATCTTATTGAGTCTTGGGTGGTTGATTCCGGGCATCGTTTCATTCCGGTCTAACTTATTTCACAATTTTGTTACTGAAAAAATTGGGAAAGTTTTTGTAGCAAATAGGAAAAGCTTGAACTTTCTAGGCAAGGGAGATGCAAGGATCAACACCTCAAGTAGGGGTTTTGGACATTGCAAGGTGTTAGATATATCCCGGGGTTGGTTAGAAATTTAATTTCGGTAAGTTAGTTGGATGAGTCGGGATATCTAATGAAGTTTGACAATGGTGGCTAGAAAATCATTAAGGAGGCATTGGTAGTGGCTAAGGGTATAAAATCTTGCTCTTTATACTATAATGGGGATGGTATTGGCTTAGCTTTAGATGTCGGGATTAGCAATTCTAGTGGGAGTCTTCGGGATGAAGGACTTGGAGTGGGTTCCGCTATAGTCGGAGTTAGAAAGGATGACAGGGTGCTTGTTGGGTTTACAAACGGGTCATCGGGTACTCCAAAAGGAAAAGTGCAAGAACCCGGTCAATGAAGAAATCAGCGTGGTTAGCGGAAGGTAAAGCCCGATATAAAATTTTTCTTCATTATGTTTTATTGACTAACACCGGTGATCCAGTTGTGCATGGTGAAAGTGTGCAAGATGTAGATCGATCCAAGTGTGAGTTCATGTCGGGTGATGGTAATGGGCTTGATGGCTTGGAAAGTGGGAATCCGGTCAAGGAGCTATTCCAAAGTAAAGGTACCAAGACATTAAGGCGGTGCAAGGCCTCGGTGGGTCTCTTTTGTTGAAAGGGTTGGGGTGTTTCGACGAACTAGATGGGTGCAACAAGGAGGTGATCCATTAGTCTCCAAGCGAGAGATTGTTGGGTGACGGAGGCTAATGGTCGGGTTGGGCTCGAATTTTAGAAGCAATGAAGATGGCATGGTCACGGGAAAGGTGACACGAGCATGACGTTGATGGGCACGATTAAGATGAACGCGAAGGAAGCTGCAGGAAATTTGGGGTCGAGAGATGGCACGGTCAAAACCATGCCACCAGGCATTCCCGTGCCAACATGGCAAGATCGTGCCAAGTTCATGGCATGACCATGCCATGTGGTGCTTGCTTCGGATGCTCGTTTTTCTTGCCATTTTTCGTCGGCTTTTGGCATTTAAAGCCTTGTGTAATTTCTTGTAAATGCTGTATTGACTAGTTAGCCTATTTAATCGGTGCTAGAAACCCCTATTGCGAAGCAAGTGAGTAGTGTATTAAAAAGTGAAGCAAGTGAATGCTTGAGGGAAATTCTTTGTAAATTACTCAAAATCTAGTGCTCGATACCGGTTGTTAGGATCGGGGCTTATAAATAATGGAACTTGGACAGAAGATAATAACAAAGAATTAGGGACACAAGATTTTAACGTGGACAAACCCAAAATCGGGAAAAACTACGAAACCGATCCACTAGACTTTGAGTAATTTACAAAGAATTTTCCTCAAGCTCTCACTAGCTTCACTTTGTAATACACTACTCACTTGCATAACAATGGAGGTTTAAACATTGATTCAACATGCATAATCGAGTCAATACATCATTTACAAGTATTAACCGAGGCAATAAAACAAGAAACCGACGAAAACGGCAAAGAAAAGCAGCATCCGAGGCAAGCACCATATGGCACCGGTGTGCTCGGTGGCACGGTTTTGACCATGCCATCTCCCGGCCCCAAATTTCAGGCAGCTTTCTTTGCGTTCGTCTTGACCGTGTGCCCGAGCAACATCATGCTTGTGCCAACTTTCCCGTAACCATACCATCTTCATTGCTTGTAAAATCCAAGCCCAACCCGACCATTATGCTCCATTACCTAATATGAGTAGTAAAAAATGTCACCAATGATTTTTTTATCATTGGGTTTTTAACTGTTAAAGTTGTTTACTTTGATCGAATCTCCTCACAATATTAAGAAGTCTAATTAGCATGTTTAGTTTTTGGGATATTGTAGAGTAGAGAATTAAATCAATAAAATTTAAAGGGATATCAAGAAGAGCAAGGATAAAAAGAAGGCAAAGAAAAAGAAAAAGTTATGTAAAACGCAGAGAACCCAGGGCAAGGGCGTTAGGAACTTTCTAGAGAAATTAATTAACACGGGTTTCTTTTGTATCTTTGCTATGTTACTTTTTCTTTTGTCACTGACTGTAAGTGCTTGTACTTTACGCTCAGTTTATAGTGAACAACGTTTTCAATCATAGGTTTTGGCATGAATGTTAAGGCACTTGTTGTGTAACTATTGTTTTCTCACAAAGAAAATAAAAATAAGCTTGTTAATACGTCAAATTTGGAAAGTTCTTTTCCACTAGTAAAGATCATAATTCTGCTAGATATAATTACAAAACCCATTAACATAATAGGAATCAGACTCAAAAACAAAGTAGATAATATAGTCAGATTCTTCAAGCTCCCTCTTCATCTAATCTGACCTCAATAATATGTGCATTTTAATACACTATCACACCTTGGGTGGCGCGCTAATAAACCCATGGATGGCCTCGACTGCGGCCAAAGAAGCCAACGTCAGCAATAAGCAGCTTCCTTGGTGTTAGCTAGCTTTAAACCCTAGGTAAATGTGGAAGAGGATTCTCCACAAGTTAAACAAGGATAGTAATCTTGCGATCTGCCCACCAACGATTGAGATTTTATAGCAGTTAAAGAATGTATTGGTGGTAAAATTTATTTACTGAGTGCCACAATAGAAGAAAATTCTCAATCCAACTGATGTCAGTAGGATCCTCCTAATTTTAAGCTCCAACAACAATGTGTCTTGTCTGCTTATCGATCATTTATTTTAAGTGTTTTTTACTTAAAAATCATGGAAACAGAGCATATGACAACAAAATCTATATAGATGGTTGCTTTCACCCAGGGGGTTTCTTAGGTTTGAACATGGCAATTCATATACTTTCTATGCATATGGTTAGTATGACAATAGTCGTAATAAGATTGCCAACTCAGCTTGGTTAACGTTAGATTAGAAAATTAAATTGAGATTTTAAAAATCTAAATATAAAAAATGTATTATCTATAGACAAATCTAGACATCGTCATTACTTCTTTTCAAAGAAATATAAGTTTACAGACCATGTGGGCCTTCTACCGCCATCTTGCATTGCTCTGTTAGCCTTCCGCCCATTGTGGAAAATTTCCCACTCCCATAAAAGTTGCATCCTCGGATGGATCTTTTGAATAGGAAAGAATTAAAATAAATCTATATTATATATAATAGCAATCTTTTTAAAAAGATGAAATGGCAGGTTAGGAGTGAATTTAGAAATTTCGTCCAATAAGAAAATAATAATTTATCATTAAAAAAATAGGTTTCCACTCATATATGGACTCTTTTTTACTCCATAATAATAATAATAATAATAATAATAATAATAATAATAATAATAATATAGAAAAATTAAACAAATAATAAAATAAAAACATAATCTTAAACAAAAAGTTAAACAAATAATAAAATGCACTAAATAAATACGAAAATAAATAATTAAATTACCAAAATATCAAAACTATTTTCTAGACCTAATAGCCTAAAACCTAAAATAAAAATGAAAAAACTAAATTTATAAATTTATTAAATTAAAAAATATGCCTTAACCTAAATTAATAAATAAGTCTGAAAAATTATCAAATTAGTTATATATTATAAAATTATCTAATCATAATATGAAAATTAAATAATAATTAATTATCCTAATTAATTCATAAAAATATAAAATAGAAAATAAAAACAAAACTAAGTAGAAAATTAATAAATAATAAATAGAACAACTTATATAACAAATTAAATCAAAAATATGAAAAAATATAAAAGTAACCTAAAATCCAAAAATATTTTTTATAGTTTTCCAGAAAAATCAAAATGATTTAAAAATAATAAAATAAAAGATAATCTTAAATATAAAGTAAAACAAAATAATAAACCGCACTAAGTAAATGAGAAAATAAATAATTAAATTACCAGAATATTAAAATTATTTTTTATAGAGACGTCATGGGCAATAAGCCATTAATGGGCTTGAGAAGTCGGAAAGGACCAGGAGGACTCCCCTTCGATCTAAGAGGAGGAGGAGCCCCTCCTTGGTAGAAGTCCCGCGACACTAGTCCCGTGCCATTCCCATCTCCGGCTCGACTCATGGCCAACTCAACCTACTTTCAACACTCTATTCTCAAAGAAGATTATGAATGCTACCCAAATGAAGAAGATAAAGGTCCCAAACATTGACCCATACAATGGCACAATTGATCCCGAAGATCACCTAATGCACTACAAGTCCTACATCTACATTCGGGATGGAGACGATGCAACCTACTGCCGATTCTGCCCCTCCACACTAAAGGGGGTCACTTTAGATCCATAGAAGGCGGTTTTTAATTTATTTAAAGTAACTCTAATAAAAGTTACATCTTGATGATTTATTAGTTACTCCCTAATTAAAAAATTACTCTATTGTAAGTTATTAATCAAATTAAAACGTCTAAATCACATCTTACGTGACACGAGTCTTATATAAGAATTTGTGATGAAAGATAATAACTTTTCATTACTCAATTATATCGCTTTTTTAAATTTAATATATATAATAATCTAAATTTTAAGTTAAAAGACAAGAAATTCAAAACGATTTATACCAAGACCTTTTCCATTTTTCATCAGGTAAAAATGTATATATGATTTGTTAATAAAAAAATTGGTAAGTGAATCTGTTAATAAAAATTTGGCTTTCAATTACTACATACACCTATTTTTTCACATATATATTAATAAAAATTCGTATAATATTTATATTGATAATTTCTTGATGAAAATAAATTCCATTCCTTTTATATCCCTTAATAAAAATCTTTATTTTCTGCAATTCATTGATGTTATTTTAATGAGGTCATGGCATATTGGTTAATACTGAGGTGCTTGAGTACATTAGGTCTCGGGTTCGATTCCCCTTCCCCGTTGTATTGTATTGCCCTTTGTGGCTCATCCGCACCAAAAAAAAAAAAAAAAAGAGTCATTATTAGTCAAGCATGTACTTAGGTCCTAACAAGTTAAGAGCACAAGTTTTTAAATAGTTTTAACTAATTATCAATTTTTGTATTTGTCTGCTACAGTGACGAGAACAAATTAACACCCTAATCGGATCACTTCTTTTCCATGAAAATGTATTATACATATATTTTTATAATTGTAAAAAATTATATATAAAAAGATGATGAATGACTCCTTTTTCATAAAAGTGTATTATACGTATATTTTTATAATTGTAAAAAATTGTATATAAAAAGATGTAATAAGTTGTATCATTGTTATATTATTCAATCAAACTACGTTTTTAATTTAATATATGATAACAAAAACTTTAAGTGAGACAAGATGTCGGAAATGAAATGGAGCAGGAGCACCATCAATCGATCCAATTGCTTCCGTATTACTAAGGTTAGTCCTAATTTTTCCTACAGCTCCAATACCATTCAACTTTGTCCAGTCCATGCCCACAAATAACAGAGTTGACACTGGATATGCTCCTTATGTATATGAATATTATTCAAATTTGGGACCTAATAGTACCAAGTTTTCCCTTCACTTGCGCTCCTAAAGCCTTTGCAAAGGGCCTCGCAAAAGACGCCCAAGGTGTCTTGAGCCTTGCCCCAGGTCCGAGTGCCCTACCCTCTCACCTCTCCAAAACCTTCAAGATACCCCATAAATTTGCTCTTTGCTTACCCAGCAACCGAAATAACATGATGGGGTATTATGGAGGCTTGATCTTGGGTGGTGGACCTTACTATCTCTACAGAGAAGACCCACAAGATTACTCCAAATCTCTAATAACCACTCCATTATGGGTTTATTCAGGAGGCCGGACATCTGCGAGTACTACATCAACGTGAGATCAATAAAAATTGACGGTAAGTATATGACTAACATATGTCTATATACTCTCTGTTTTATAATACATGTTATTTTAGTTAAATTTTACAATATATGTTATTTTATAATTTCAGTGTTCATATTAATGATTAACTTACCAATTTTATTTTTATTAATTATTTTTTTCCTTTTCCTATTTTTCATTGACTTTTATCATCTTCAGTAAAAACATTAAAAACAACTTAGTTTTTAACCTAAAATTTGTCTTAAATTTTACGTTTTTTTAATATTCTTTCGCAAAGCCCAAAACACAACAATGAAACGAGGGAGTAACTATTGGTTTTGTAATTATTCTTATTTGACTTTTTAAAAAATTAAAGAAGAAATTCCTTTCTTGTTTATATGAGAGTATTGAGGACCATGAGTTAAGAAATATGGAACCCAAATCTCAATGTCTTATTTAATATTGGTTTGTTGGCAAGTGGGAAAATGTCAAGTCTACTTTCTGCCAGACTTACTATGACTGACTCCACAAAACGAACCAAGCTATGCATGTTGGGGATGGGGGAGGGGAGCTTTGCTCTTTATATATTTTGCTCAGGCCAGAAAAAACCAAAGTAGGGTTGAGCTTTGCTCAATTTAGAGCTGGTCTAATATTCACTAGTCTACTAGTTGAGGAATGTATATAGGCTAATTTGTGGATGAAATCGAATTATTGAGTTAAATTTAAGTAGATCCTTAAATTAATTGGATTTAATTGATTGATAATAACATGCATATCGTCAATACACATGACCTCGTTGATGGAATCGACCAGAGTGTGCACCAAGGAGGACTCTACTTCATCCGGGACCATTTTTTGACATTTTTTAATTACTTTGTCCACTATTAATATGCCCATATAATTGTGATTGCTATATAATACAATGTTTCACCCTTTACTCGTGCTAATTGTGTGTGTCCCCTACTTGGGCAGAGGGGGCTTTACCCAGGTAGAAAAAGGGAAGGCTGACATTTCTCTCATGGAAACCAGTGTATATATGCTATACGCGCAGGTACTCCGGCAAGATTCAACAACTCCTCGCTGGACTTGGATAAGGATCAGGGGGTAGGAGGCACCACGCTAACGTCAATTCCATGTTGGGTTTTTTTTTTTTTAAATGAAAAAGAAAATGTCGTGATTCATATATTGTGAATCCATAAGTACAAAAATAGTAACAGGCATAGGACACATCCCCAGCTAAATTTACTTTATTTTTTGAGGAATTATCCTTGTAAGATAATGGGGCGCTGAATTTATATATCTCTTGATATGAATTCAATTATAGAAGGAAAGTTTAGTAACAAGAAATAACAATTCCTCCAAAATTAAATCAAACTCACTTATATAAGATAACCATCTAATAACTCGTGGAACGAGTGAGAGGCAATATGTCTCACTAATTATTTTCTGAGCAGTGAATTAGTTTATTAGTTGGAGACCATTGAGGATAACTTTTTCGCCTTCATAACTTGTGCTGACCACAATGTTCGAGTACGTTTAACACCTGCCATGACTACTTCTCCCTCTCATCCGTTGCCACAACCCCAAGGCCTAGCCATCCTTCCTTGGACACTATAGCATTAACATTAATTTTTATAATACTTGCAGGTGGCGCATGCCATGTTGTATTATGCTGCATCATCTCACTAGTCCTTCCAAGATTGCTTTGCTCACTCAGCCTATGGATTTCATTCATCATTCTTCTATCCCTTTGTTGTATGATCCCTACTGGCAGGCCAATATCGTTGAAGATTTGATTATTGCGACTGCTCCACGCCTGCTGTCCAAGCGTAAGACAAAGTGAGAAGGTTTCATGATCAAGGTCACTGTGCCATTCATATAGTAATTCTTTGCACGAGCTGATTTTATTTCAGATTCGATCGACATTTTCATCAAGATGAGCCCATATTATCCTCTTGTTGGGGTTATCTTCAAATCCAATAAATTTTGGGTTCAACCGGAATGTATATTAGATAATTTTCGACTAAGTAATTTTAGTGAAACAAATTTATCTTGTAAAAAAAAATAATTGAATCATTTCAATTTAGCTCAATTTAAATTTCGACTCAAGTTAACCTAAATTACTTTTCATTCGATTTCAAAATCTACATATAGTGAAGACTCATTAATTTATTTATTGAGGCAGAAGTATCAATTCTTTCACTTACTCTTATTTACTCTTAATTTTTCAAAAGGGAGAAGATTTTACTATTATTAAACTCCCTAAATAATTTATGCTTATTTAATCTTCCTTACTCTCGCCTCTAATGAACCCCAAGTTTCTATTTGGAGTGAAGGATCATCTAACACTAGTTAGGAAACCACACTAAAAATATCAAACATAAATTTAGAAGGTTGATTACAACCTTTACCTAAAATCTATTTTTAATTGTTAATAAAATATTAGCTTTTTTAATAATTTTTTTTATAAAAGGTACATGTAGGTTGTCCAACTAGGCATCTATATCAAGAATATTAAGCCAAAACTTATAGTGCAGGTATACGACCTACCCAACTTCTTTGTAAAACTTACAAAAACTATCTCCCGAATGATCGAACCCTAGTGAAGATGGTGGAAATGTGAAGTTTTTGCCAATAGACAACACTCTTTTAGTTTTTTTTTTGATAATTAGTTTGATAAGAAATAACAAATAAAAAGATGAATACCTAGCTATTATATGTAAAAAGCTATAATGGTTATGGTTATAAGATCACCATGACAACCATCTTAATTTGAATGTATGTGCAAAGTACATGTCTTTTGACTAGATGGTCACTCGTCAACTTTTTCTCTTTGTTTTCTATTGAAAATAAGTTTCAAATATAAAACAAATAATTATAAAATATATTTTATAAAAATTAAACAAGGATGTGTTTGATACTGATTACCTAATTTAATTACTCACCCAAAGTAAAATTAAGTTAAAAAAGTCAAGACCAAGTGACCAACCGAACACCCCTTAACAAGCACTGCTGGATCATCGACCAACAACCTTGCTCATTCTCTATTAATGTCGACCAATAGTTCAACTTTCTGGCCACTATCTAGCGACCATTATCGTCGATCATGACCGCCGTCTTCATCCAGCTCCACCGTTCCTTCTTTCTCCTGTGCTTGCTGTAATGGGAAAATCAAGAGTCTTCGGCCCCCTTGTCAGCATTCCATTGAGGCATCCTTTTCATGACAACCTTCGGTGGCAAATCCTTTATTTTCCGATAATAATAACATAATTTTTTTTCTCTGAATGAACTTTGGGGATTTCACCTAATTGGAGGGAGGGAGGTTGGCCGGATTTGATGGAGAGCCAGGGATTTGACAAGAATTAATGGAGGGTAGGGGATTTGGCCGGACGATGGGAAAGAAGGAAGGAGTTAAATCTTCAATTTATTTTTCGTTTTTAAAAGATTTTAAGTGGTTTGATGAATTGAGCACAACCAAACAGGTATAAAAATTCTTTTTTATTAGCTATGCATAATCATTTTCCTAATTTTTTAAATTAATTTTTAATATTCATTAAAAAAGATAATAAACAGGTAAGATTTATATATGACAATTGTACAGTTCACATTACTCTATTTATGATGATTATGTTACAATGACAACCAATATAATTGCATTCTCATAACATGGGATTCTAATTATCTAGTAGCTACCGTCTTTCTTTCAAGTACAAATCTTTTTCATCGAGTCATAACCAGTAAAGTGCTTTATAAGAAAGACACAATCAAACTTCTGCTTCATGTGGCCATTTCCAAATCTCCTTATCATTGTTAAGTCAATTACAATTATCTTCTACCATAAAGACTATTAGCTTCACAAATGATATGTCCTCTACTTTTATTACCGTGTAAAATTCTTTGAAGAATTTTATATAGTTATACCCCCTTTTAGCACCCTTTAAAAATAGAGAGAGAGAATTTAGCAATCCTCACAAAATTATATGAAATTGTCATATAATGAGTTATTTAAGGCCTCTTTTTTAATCGTATACATTTATATACAAGCAGTAGAGAATATAACTCAAATTATTAAATTGTCCATACAAAATATCTTTGCATTTTTCTTGTTCACCAAACCTCAGAAATAAAAAACCTCAAAAAAATAAAAATAGAAATAAAGAAAGGAGGTTATGACTCAATAGAAACCATAAAGCCACCTAAAACTGATCAAATCGCTAATCCCTAAATACCAAGATGATTGTGAAATGGAGATCAGAATTTGCATAATGCCAACAAATTCCAACGAGTTCTAAAACCCCTTTTGACCTCCTGACTTAAAAGTAGTGTCACTTAATTAGTAGCACCAGAAGTAGTCTGCTCATCATCTTGCTTAGAAGATTGCCTCATTTTCTGTGATTTAGCCACCATTTGCCTCATAAATAATGTCTGATAACCAACCCATTTTGGACCTTCAGCAGCTGCAGTCTCGCATGTCACAGTTGCATTGGCATCAGAAGCGTCTGTGGGAGAGTAACCAGGGGAGCTCATCATAAGGAGGGGTATTCTGACAATAGTTAGGGCTATTTGGAGAATAATCAGGGCTAGTCAGAGAACAGCTAGGGCTGCTCGATGAGTAACCAGGGCTCTTAGGAGAATAACCAGGGCTACTCGGAGAATAACAAGGGCTCTTAGGAGAATAACAAGGGCTAGCAGTGAGTAAGACGGGCTCCCTCGAGAATAGTTAGCACTAGTTGGAGAATAACCAGGGCTACCGGTGAATGATTAGCATGGAGAGTTGGACGATAACTAGGGCTCCTAGGAATTGTTGAAAAGATATCGTTGGTTGGAGAATAATTAGGGCTACTGGGTGAATAGATACTAGGGATATAACTATCTGCAGAATAGCCAACACTAGCATAAAAAAAATGGCTTATTCTCAAGTGGGGAGCTTACATAGAAGCTCTTTGTAACAAGTGTGAGCTTGTTCCAGACAGAATATAAGCCCGCCCTCCGAATTCATACTCTGCCCTACTCACCATCATCTCCTGCATCTCTCTCAACTCTCCATCCAGCCAATTATAGAATGGATCCCGTACTTTAGCAGAGGCAGAAGTTGAGAGTCGTGCCCTCATTTCCCTCAGCAATGACCTCGCCTGGTCTAACTCCCCCTCTCAGCCATGCCTTGAGCTCGGGTTGTCCCCTTTTACCAACATTCTGTTCCTCTCCTGGTCCACCTCTAAGCACACTTGGCTATCTTCTTCTGTCAATGCCTCGGCATGAGGCTTCTGAATCTCAACTCTTAGCGTTTCACACTCCACAAGAAAGAGAATGAAGCTGCGTGGACTTTGTTACAAGATGAGCCCAAAGAACATTGGTGCATGTATTTATTCGATGAAGACTCAAAAGTTGAGGAAAATTCCACAAACTTTGTGGAATCTTTCAATAAAGTTCACCATCTGAATGCCGAGCTTTATCATCTCCTCCTTCAACTCCTTTATTTCAATGACATGTTCACAATCTCCTTGATTAGTTATCCTTTCCCTTACTTTATAAGTTGATTGAGAGCCCATATTTTCTTGCCTAGCAGCCTCAGCTTCCACCCATAAAAGGAAGGTACCACATTTCAAGCAATCATAATAAGTCATAATAAGGCCTCAGATAATTCTTTTGTGACCTTGACACAAGGTATTCTAATTTAGTGATCACCCTACACCTTGGACAAGTATACCTTCGTGGTGTCAACACCAAATCCATAATTTGTTGAAGCTTGCATGCTACAACCGGCGAAAATAAAAAAAAAATCAAACATTAACAATTTCAAATACCCATACTACATTATCTTAGAGGTATAAATAAATTGAATTTCGAAAAATCAATTCCTCAACATACCTCATGAGAAAGCTTTAATCTCCGATGTTCGATGCTCATCCAGTGAGATAAAGACAGAGCTAGTGACAGAGAGAGAGAGAGAGAGAGAGAGAGAGAGAGAGAGAGCAAGCAACAAGGGAGGGAGGGAGAGAGAGGGGGATAGTAAGAGGATGAGAAAGAGCGAGGGAGCAAGAGAGAGAGAGAGGAACTCGAGATATGGTGGTGAAGAAAGAAAGAAAGTTTTTAGGGTTAAATAAAATAAATAAAATAATCTGATCATTTCTTTTGGACAAAATTGTCATTTAATGTTCACCAACCACCATTATATTAGCACAAATATCGAAAAAGACAGATTAATTATTAACACCACTCGGTCGGGGGTTGAAAATAATTTTCAATTGAACATGGGAAGAAAAATGATTGTAGCATAAGTACGAGGGTACGGATGTTAATAATCCATAAATTAATTATACGAAATTATTAATCTTTTCTGAAATAACAATTTTAATAAACCTACACACTTTGGAATAAAATTTTAGTTGTAAATATTTTATTAATTAGAACAAAACTAATTGATTTATTTAAACGATAAGTGATTAATATGTTCCGAGTTATGCTTAAGAATTTACAAAATATAGTCATGTGTCATCGTCGTCATCATTTGTATCCTGAATTTGAAACAATATTGACATATGTATAGGCACATATATAATATGATATGAAAATTTAAAATTGAAATGCACGTGCTCGTTATAATTTAGTGTGTTTAACGTAAATATGTTTTATTAAGGTCGGATTGTTACAATCCTCCTCGATGAACATTTAGGTGATCGAATGCAAAACAAACCAATCAAATCAATCAAGAAGAAGAAAAGAAGATTCTGGAATTCCACCAAGCTATTGTACGTTCACAAATTATACTCCTTGGAATCAAAATCAGCGTATGACAATGGAGACCCTTATGACATTTAGGTGATAGAAACATCAAACATGTCCTAATCTCTGACAAAGTGATGGAATTAGGATCTGAACCAAGTAGGGTCGGACTAAGAATTCAACCCAAAAACCATCTGTTCCACCCATCAAAACCTAGCTTAGTATTCAACCCAACAAAACCTATAAAATAATTCAAAATGAGTACAGAATCAACATGATTAAAGAGTAATATCAAACCCGCTTCTGGAAAAAAAAAAAAAAGAAATATCAAACCCATCTTACAACCAAACAGAAAATCAAGCTCATATTAGTAACTATCACACCTATCTCAGTGAACATCCATTCAAGTTACCAGATTCGTTCCTTACTCCCGTGTACTACGAACCCCCAAAACGCGATACGTAATAGAACCAATTCGTGGCATAGAAAGTTCCGGCGTATGGTTGATTGTAGAAGAAATAGGAAATAGAAGAGGAAGGAGAAGTGCAAGGCATATAAAATCAACAAATCTACCTGAGATTAATGTGTTTGATGAGCCTGATCTGTTGGAGGAAGAGGAAGAGAATAGAAGATTAAGGAGAAGGAGAGGGTTTGCCCACAACTCCCTGTGTTTTGACCTCAAGTTTGGATGGGCTTTTACACAAGGCCCATAATTTTTTTGGGTTTATCTTCTAAACTAGAATAAGTATCAAGATCGTAAGAAAATATATTTTAGTCACTCATATTTTTACTTCTCTAGTAATCACATAATTTTATTATATCTTTAGCACCCCTAAAAAGGTACCAAAATTGAATTCTATTATGGGTAACGAATTATGTACCCAAAATATTCCCACATATAGCGATCCAGGTAACTATGCATCCATTCAACCCAACAAAACCCATCAAAATCCATCTTAGTAAAATCACTAAGTCAACCAAACTCAATAAAAATCCATCCCACAAAATATCAAAATCCGTCAAGAAAAAGGATTAAGAAACCATTTTTGTACAACTCATAAACCAGTCTAATATCACCTTACAAAAGGAAAAAAATTCAAAAATCACTTATGAGCAAGGCTTACAATCTCTCGAAAACCCCCTCATTGTTACATATATTGTCTATTTTTTAGTACATTATTAAGATTTCTTCCAAAAGTTGTGGAATCGGATGTCCCCCTTTCTCCCCATGAACTCGTTCTGACCCTAACCTGAGATAAGTCAGGCAAAGTTGTTAACCCCTCCTAGAAAGTGTCACAATTTTACATAAAACCCTGAGTGTTCATATCCAACACCATCTCAAATTATAGGATCAATGTCAAGTTTTAGTGATTGGAGGATTGATCCTGCTACTCACATTACAATTTCAAAAGCCATGATTCCTAATCTTCGAACACATAAAGAGTTGATCGTGGAGCGAATAGTGAGATACTCTCGTGAGTTAATGAAGATAAACAGATAATCAGAGTTATAAACAGAGAATCAGGGTTAAGTAAATATGACTCTCAAAGAGCCCAAGACGGCATCTCATACTTCAACAACCTAATCAATACCTGGCTAGAAGTGGCAGAGTTATGAATTTCATCTATGGGCATCCCTTTACAAATGACGCTAAAACATACCTTATAAATTGAAAATCATACGATAACATCAAATGTTAGAATAATTCATGATTTCAATTGTCCTTTACGAGGTTTATGCTTTGAAATCGATGCATGATAGAGTCACTAGAAATTGGGTCAAATTAATATTATTCCAACCCCTTCAAGTAGCATCAACAATCAACTAATATCAAATTATCAACTAACTTTGAGTAATTCATAACTTTAAGTAATTCACAATTTACGAATCATAATCACTATTCACCAAATAACATAGTCTAACTTGCTCAAATCACAATGATTAACGATGGAATAATTAATTTTATATAATAAATGACGTCAAATTAGTAAATATAAACTCATTAATGTCATCTTAATAATATCATATCTATTAATATATCATTGTCATCTTATTAAACTTTCTCAAACCTTTTATCTCAAAATAAGTAATACGCTTTTTATAACAAAATAATATACGTAATGGAAGTGGTTCAACACATTTTTTTTATAAATTTGATACTCATCTATTTTTTTTTAAAAAATCTCTAAGTTGGATAATAAAATAGAGTTTGGAAAATAAAAGCTTGAGAAACATATCTAAACCAGAATTAAAATTTGTAAATAGAAGACGTAGATTAAATTTTTTCAATGATGTATAGTTTTTATTTTTGTATGATAATGAATGGTTAATTGCAAAAATTTTTTCAACAACTTTAATTTTAATTTATCATATAGTATATATTAGATGAATGTTAAAAAGGAAAAAGGAAAAAATTAATCTTATAAACAAAACGTAGTTTTTAAAAATTACTTTTAGACTTTTCATATAATACATTGATTGAAATTTAAATTTTAAAATTAAAAATAAATTATTTTCGATTGTGGATATTATTTTGGAGGATTCAACTGCAAATGCTTTGAATGCAAAGTAAGTTTTAACACATGACTAAAGCTAATGAATAAATACTAGAAGATTAAAATACATAAATAATTATGTCAACTAGATAATTAAATTTTTCAACTCAATTTTAAAACCCACCTATTTAATGCAACTTCTAAGCCAACCGACATAAATTGCATTCTTCGACTTAAATTTGTCTTTTCCGAGCGTTGATGAGTTATAACTCCTTAGAATAAATCTTTGTGTGATATAATCGATTCAACTTGAAGAATACATTTCCTTGATCGACTAATATGAAATTATATTATTAAATTATTTCCAATTAAAATTAATGAAACCAACTGATAAAAATATTATGAACACACACTCCAGTCAAACCAATAATACTAATAAAATTTGCACGCATAGGTGCGAAAAATAACTTACACAACACGAGCAACAAAGCTCTCGCATAAAGGAGAGAAAGTCTAACTCTCACAATAAAAAAGAAAATTTATTTAAAAGAATATAACAATACCTGTAAATGTCGATTCAATTAAAAAATTAAAGTAAAAAGGCCTTGCCACCTAACCCAGCAACAATCTCAATTATCTAAACAAGAGAAAAAAGAAAGTAGGGGACATGAAATTAGGATTTAGAGAGGAGACGAAAGGAATGAGAATCAAACGTTAAAACAAATATTTTTTATAAAACAAAATAAATAAAATTTTGCATTTATTTATAATTTTATCAAAAAATATTTTATTTTCTTGATTAAACTAAATATCAAAAAGTACTTACTTTATCAAAAAAAATATTTACGATAATAACTAAATAAATAGAACGTTACAATTGAAATAGTCAATTATAATTAAGAAAACACAAACAAGTTATTAAAGTTAGTAAAAAATCTATTATAAGTTAAGTACATTAACAATGCGTTAACTTTCAAATAAAAGAATGGAGTTTTTCACGTCACATTTTCTGTTATTCAATATGTGTACAGAAAAGACTACATATAGCTCACAAAATGAATAATATAGCCTAATATCTTTCTAAAATTTATAAATATAAGAATCATCAAAGTAATAAGAGGGTTAACAATATTACCAAAATACATTATCTAGAGCATGCCATGCATGGAGTATATTACTACTTCAACATACATTTATGAATTTATGCGTAACTAGTGACTTTTTTCATTTACAAAAATATAATTTTTTTTATCCAACAAATATAGCCTTTTTTGGAAAACCGTAAACAATTAAATACACTGGGCTAATGAAAAATAATATATATATATATATATATATATATATATATATATATATATATATATATATATATATATATATATATATATATATATATATATATATATATATATTATTTTGTTTAAATCCAAGTAGGCAAAAAAGTTGACATAGAAAAAGTGACTTATTTTTCTTCTCCTTTTATTGTGTAAGAAAAAGTAACTTGTAAGTGTCTAGTTCTTATTTCAAAAATTGTATCGGTTTAATTAGTTGATACCCACATCAACTTGCAACCTTAATTGATGTATATATAATTTGACATGTACATTCATTCTTGTTTTGTTATTCCATAATTATTTCTGTAAAAAAAAAAAAATCTATAACCGGCATGATTATAATAACAACAACAATAATTTTCATTGTGGGTTCCACATGCGAGAGGTTTGGGAACATCTAAATATATACAATCTTACCTCTGACCGCATCTTTACTAACAGTAAAATTTAGCCTATTAAAGAGGGGGAAGGAGGGTGTTACTCTTAGTCAATGAGTCTATTGGGTGACAAAACAAAGGTGAGAAAAAAAAATATTCTTAATAGCTACATAAATCATATTACCTTAAAAAAGTTTATTTTATAGGTCTAACACTTGTAACATGTTTATTTAATTATTTCAAAGACCTATATTTAGTATCACATTCAAACTGACACAAAAATATTTCAAATATCTTTATCTTATCTTATCTTTTAAAAAAGACTAATCCGACAATAAAATAAACTAAAAAAATTAAACGGATGTGGACGAAATTATTTTTTATTAAAAAACCTTAGTGGATGTTTGATAAAAACTAAAAAGTAATATCATAATATAATTAAAACTTTGATAGTGATGCATGATATGAAACAAAGCAAAATAGTACCAAAGAGAGGCTTTAATAAGTTGAGGCTTTCGTAATATAAATTCCTTGGCATATTTAAAGTCGACCACATCCTTGCCACAGCTCAAGACAAATTATAAAGAATCCCACAAAGCAGTACTTAATAACTGTAAATAATTATACAACTTAATAAATAAGCACATAAATAAATAAATAAATAAATAAAATATCACTTCAAAATAAAATAAAATAAATAAAGGCATCAAAAGCATGGAATTCGCTGCAAATTAGAAAACAACTGAACAAGAATATATGTGTAAAAGATTCTGATACCATTCACTATATATGGTCAATGTCCTAGGTTACAAAAAAAAAAAAAAAAAAAAAAAACCTACTACTCTATACTAATATTCTCTTTAGTATTTTTCTTTTTGGGAAGTATTAAGTCATAAAAAAGTAGTGCAATAATTTTTCTTTTTATCACTAATAATTTCTTGGCTTGAGTTGTTTTTGATTTATAATATTCAAACCTTATATAAGAGTTAGGAAAATCTGCCTACATTACTTAAACTTATCAAATATACTTATGTTGAAAATATGTATAAAATCCAGTGTAATATAATTGTTCACTTGAATTTTAGAGTAGATGATCAAATGAATATACCTATCGGTGTAGGTATAGTCATTTCTACAAAACGATAATGACAAGTAAGTATGGTAATTCCCGCAATCTTAACCGACCATGTTGCAATGTTTAATCTACATCATTGATTATTTTTTCTAATACAATTAAAATTACACATTGATAAATTACTTAAAAATTATTTTTTAAGGCCATGTTTGAATTGTCAAAGTTATTTTCTTAACTCAATAGAAATGTAAAAAGCTTTTAAAAAAAGTTTGAAAAAATAATCAACTTACATATTTTCCGCCCACAAGCTCCATATTTTCCGACCACAAGCTTTGTGTTTAAAAAAGTTTGAAAAATAATCAACTTATATATTTTCCGGTCATAAGCTCCATATTTTTTGGCCACAAGCTCCATACTTTTCGACAAGTTCATACCGACTCAATTGACACTCCAACTCAAATGTTCAATTCTGTCCACCATCTTTTACAAGGGGATGGCGGTTACCGGCAAAAACGAGTAGGAGAAGCACATTACATGATTTTCAGTGGATAAAAATTTACATAAGCACAGTTTTATGTAATTTTCCGGCCACAAGCACAAGTAAGTTGCTCTAATGGAGAGATACAATTCGGGTAGGCGCGGAGTGCGTGAGGGAAGGTTGGTTAGTTTAGGAAAGTTAATATTGGAGATTTTTCGTTTATGAGATGTCAAAAGATATCTTTAATTTATTTTTTTAGAAAGATTTCATTAGACACTAAATAAGAAGGTGTATAATTATTATAATTATTTTTATAATTATTGTTCTTGGCAAAATTATTTATAAAATAAGTAAACTTTAAACCCTCTCACGTATATGACTATTGAAGATACACTAAATACTTTTTATCACAAGATCAGAAACTAAATGTCCTTTTGTAAGTAACAATATAGATACTTTTAAGTTGCCAACATAGATTAGTAAACATTTCCCTCTTTTATTCATTTCTATTTTACATTTGTTAACTTCAATGTATTTTCATGGCTTGATGTGCAACAACTACATGAACTTCAGCTTATTCGATTTAGTCTATTTGTGTTTTAATGTTAAGATTATGTAACAATGAATAGCAAGCATTTTTTCAAACTTTTTTTGGTGTTAAGATTATGTAACAATGAAACTTGTGGTTGGAAAACATGAAGCTTGTGGCCGGAAAATATATACTTTGATTTTTTTTCAAACTTTTTTAAAAAGCTTTTTACATTTCTATTGGGTTAAGGAAAGAACTTTGACAATCCAAACATGGCATTAAAAAATAATTTTGTAAGTAATTTATTAATGTGTAATTTTAATTATATTTAAAAAATAATCAATGATGTAGATTAAACATTGCCACATAGATGACTAAAATTGCGAGAATTACCGTACTCTTATTACCGATTTGTGAAAATGACCTTATCCGTTGGGATATACCCATAACCTAATTCTTTTATTTAAAAAAAAAGATTATAGGGAGTCAATCTTAATCATTAGATTGAGATAAGACATGATAGGTTTCAATGCTTTATTTACATATTAGTGAATCTGGTAGGAATATATTGGTGGATCAAGAAATGCTGGAGTGACTAGGAATTCTGTCCCCTAATTGTGAGATTTGAGGTTATTTTTCATCAAAAAACATGTACATACTTTTTGAGTTCTTTATAATTTAATTTGATGACCCTTTATCCTAACAATTGAGATTTTAGCTAAATAACAACTTTAAACAATTTTATTATTAGTGGTGAATATTTTTTCAAAAGAGTTTTAATTTTTAAATGAATAAGAGGACTATAAATTGCTACGTCCTCTAATTATAAATGATCTATAAATATGTATATGTAATGAGTAATTGATTGATAAAATTTAACTTTTTGTAAATTGATTAAGAAAATCTTTCTAGGATTTTAGTTATAGGAATTTCAGTTTGTTTTACATTTTTTTCCTCCTTTTTTTTATTAAAAAAATAGTTGACATAGTAGAGATGTTGTACTGATGAAAGGTGTAGGTCCCGTATGACTTATTAGGAGAGATTAAAAGAGTACTAGACTAAAGGCATATCTAGCCTACAGTATGGACAAGAATATCAACTTCATTCCTCTCACTGAACCAATGTCAATCTTTGCTTATAAAATTTCAAATCATCCGAAAACGACAAAAAAAAAAAAAAATATCAAGCCTGATAACTATTCAATAATTGACAAAACAAAGACGAGAAAAGTATTTATTAAAAAGTTGTACAAGAGATCATTTACAAGTGGTAAGTCACAGTAAACAATATGTTGATACTTAAATGAATAAGCTTTGAAATCAACCACATGTAATAAAACATAACTAGCTTGTTGGAGAAGGCATTAACCTTTTTCAGGTTGTGACTTTTGCTAGCTTGCTAGAATATACGGTAATATTTATCAATAGTTAATGTTTCTTAAGATGCTGAATAATTTTTTGTCCTCAGGTACTGTCTCGAATAAAAGTTCTATTATCCGGAAAAATCTATCCTATCACAAAATTTTCATTGTTGTATAGACTTACCGATAAATCCACTCCAATTATTGGAAAATCAAATTGAAGATAGAAAAAAATTATGAAGAAACTACAACATCTTCAGGCATCACTGGACCAAAACCTCACACCATGAAAAATGTTGGGAAATTATGCATGTGTGCATATAAAGACAAGTAAGAGCCACCAATAAAGCTATCACATAATGATTCTACCAACGTTTCAGAAAAAAAGAATAACACAAAAGAAAAAACAAAAACCAAGCAAACAAATATACCCAATAGAACGGAGGAAAATATTCAGTATCTTTGAATTCTAAAGTTCCTCTTCCGTAGACTCACCCCGTATATAGTCTCCCTAATTAAAAAGGGCGGCGGGGGAAGGTTCTAATCTTTCCATGTATAAATTCAAGTACCTTTTTGTTGTCAGTTGCCTGTTTGCTTGTTGGTATAGCTTGCTGTGTCTCTATTGATTTTGTGCTGATATCATAGATTCTCTCTCATATTTGCCTCCCTAGCTACCAAGATCTTGATGTTTAGCATGGTTAACCATTGATTGCCAATGCAGCATCATCAAGATTCGCATATCCGGAAGTGTGTGAGAAGACAAAACATGCTAACTCACTTGGATTGTGAATCTCGATAGTGCTGCATCAGCAAATAACAGTTGTGTTTTCTCCTCTATTTCTTGACTCTACAGAGAGGAAAAATGAATGGGGATATATATACCGAGATGAAAGGTTAGGTTATATTATGAGAGGAAAATAAAGAGATAAGGATATAGTACCAACTCAGAATGAAGTCCCAAATTAGAACCACAAACATATTTTTTCTAGAATTTCATACCGATAAAATTTGAAATTTAAGGAACCAACAACAACGTCACCTTGAAATTGACTTTGTGAAGATTGTTATTATAATAATACAAATTAACTATTGGTAAATAAAGTAAGTAAAACATCCTGTAAAGGGTTGTGGGGCATCTAGTTGCAAAAATACTGCTCAAGACAAGAAGAGGAAACCCTAGCTAATTACAGGAGGAATGAATGCGAAGAGCTAGCATTAAGCATCTAAATTTCTGATTTGAGGAAATGTTTTGACTACAAAATAAGTTGGGTCATTTAACTTTTTTCAACCCAAAAATAATGTTCTGTAAAAACAAGAATGTATGTAAATTAAGTAGGTGAAGAAGTAAACAAAAATGGAACAGGGAAGAATAAACCAAGTATAAGGCAGCTCATCCACTCTGACAAACCAACATTCAGAACCGAAGTGCAGAGCTTGCAGGAACCAAGGAGGGGGTGGAGATAGAGAGAGAGAGAGAGAGAGAGAGCGAGAGATTAGGGATGAAGAGAATTAGAATGAGGGTTAGTTGGGTATTTGTTTACCCCAAAAGTAATTAAGGTGGAGAAAATGTCTTTGTTTATACCTCCAAACCTACTAAGGTCGTGTAGCTTATCAACTTAGCAGAGGCAGAAATTTATCTTAGGCATCCATTTTGTTTTAGGCTTCTCCACTAATATAATTTCATAAAGCTGGTAGAGTAATATAATAGGATAAGGGACTAGTTTTGTTGTCTTTTATATAAGATGTTTGTAATTACCTGTACTGTTGGAATTTTGTATTTGAATTTATCTACCTTTTGACAAATAATTATCGGGGAAAACATTATGTAAATATTTTTAAAAATTATTTGAATGTATAGTTTTTCTTTTATTTGAAGTACCTTTTTAGAAAGGGGTTGGGGAGGGGGAATATATAGTTAGGTTATTGATATGTAAGATAAAAGAAAGACATGGATAAAAAAATTTAAGGTTAATATTATACAATGCAAAGAGTGCGAGACCTTTTTGTACGAAGGAAGGTAATGAAGTTGCAACCACAAACATTGCCTACAGTATTCATAGTTAATAGAGATGATATATAGAGTATAATTGTAAACTTTATTTGTCAGTATCTTATTATATATACAAGGTGAGACTCTCTCAGATTTACTTGAGCCATTATCTCAGTAAATCTCACATGGTATTAGAGTTAGAAAGCAGTTTAAAATTTTTATTATTAAAAAAGGGGAAAAAATTCCCTTTTCCCTCACGATATTTACTTTCCCGTTGCCTACTAGGGTTTCGCTATGGTTTCTAGTTCGCTTAGCCTCTCTCACCCGTACACTACATTGCACAGAGAACTATACAAGGCTCTCATCGACGTTTTCCTTACCAAATGTTACGGGACGATAATTCACTCGAACCTAATACTCGGCACTAGCAAACTAGACCCAAGAACCTTCTTAGAGTTTGTTAGTAAGCCTTCAGGATGCTTAACTTAAGCTAGAGAGAGTTAAGTAAGCAAGGACACTCGAGAGAGAGAGAGTTTGGGAGAATGCTTTATGTGTTGAACTCTTGGAATGGATGGATACAAATAAGGACCCCATAGGGGTATATATACATGGCCACCTCCTCAATGAACGGTGGAGATCTATTTGATCCAACGGTTAAGATCGCCGATCTAGAATTCTCTATACAAGTATCTATATATTTACATAAGTGTAGAATATTCCGGAACTTAGGAGGCCTTGGTGGAACCAAGAAGAGAATTCTAGAAGATTCCGAGAGCTTCCGAAGCGTTCCGTGACATTTTCCCCCACCTAATCGGGTGACGTCCTCGTAGCCTTTGCACCCTTGAATGCATGTATTTGTTCCTTAAATTGCCACAAGTTCTAGATGGGCCCCCGGCTTGCCTCGCTATCTAGTAATCCCTTCCACTTGACGAGAAACTCATGTGTTGGAGGTTTGTTCCGTGATCGGCCACTCGTCGGCGAGTACCTCCTCCACTTGCTTGTCGTGTTTCACTGTTATGCCCATCGGTGCTCGTTGAGAGATGCCCCTACTTGGATCCACTTGGTCTCCATGGTAAGGCTTGAGTAGACTTACATGGAAGACAGGATGATATTTAATCTTCGGAGGCAACTCCACCTTGTAGGCTTGAGCCCCAACCTTTTTAAGGATGGAGAAGGGTCATTCAAACCTTCGAATAAATCCTCGATGACGACCACTTGACCTCGTGTGGTTGTACATCTTAACGAGGACAAGGTCCCCAACCTGGAACTCTCGTGGGCGATGTTTCTTGTCCGCCCATTTCCTCATCTTCTTGGAGGCCTTCTCCAAGTAAGCCCGCGCCATGTCAGCCTGGTCGTTCGAATCCTTGGCGAACTTGAAAGCTAGCGGTCTAGGACCCTTATAACCTGTGGTGATCATGCTCGGAGTCGAGGTTGTTGCCTCAGTAACAATCTCAAACGGACTCCGGCCTGTGGACTCGCTCCTCTATAGGTTGTACGAGAACCGAGCTACATCAAGTAGCTTCACCCAATCTTGCTGGTTGGCACTCACGTAGTGCCTCAAGTAAAGCTCCAAAGTGCATTCACTCGCTCCGTTTGCCCATCACTCGGAGGGCAAAAGCTGGTGGAGAAGTTAAGTTCGGAACCCATGAGCTTGAATAGCTCGTCCGTAAACGACCCGCAAAGCGAGTGTCCCGATCACTCACTATCGAATGCGGAAGGCCTCAATACTTCACAACGTGCTTAAAGAATCGTTGGGCAGCTCGCTCACTGAACACTCCTTAGGTGCCGAAATGAAGGTTGCATACTTGGAGTACCGATCTACCACTACAATGACCTAATTGCACCCATCACTAGTGGGTAAGCCCATGATGAAGTCCATGGAGACACTTTCCCATGTCTCTTGGGAATGGGAAGTGGTCATGAAGAGTCCCGCGGAGCTCCTTGCTCAATCTTGTCTTGTCGGCATACAAGACAAGTCCGTACATATGCATCAACATCGTCCTTTAAGTAAGGCCAATAGTAAGAGTCGCTCACAAGTGCGAGCGTGTGGTGTTACCCGGATGTCCCGCCCACTTGCTATCATGACACTCTTTTACGAATTCCCTCCACAAAGTTGACGTAGGCGAGCACGTAAAGGCGTTTACTTTTTGTTAGCACTAGACCATCTTAAACCCAAAATCTCCTTGTCTTGTCTTTTTGCACGAGGTTGACGATGGTTTGGGCCAAGCGATCGTGCTTAAGCCCCTCGCGGATCCAGTCCCTTAAGTTACTTTCAGGCCGGCTTATGTCGGCAAACTCTCGCTATCGCTTATGGCGTCGGCCACCACATTAACCCCGCTCGGCTTGTACTCAAGCTCGTAATCAAACTCCGCCAGGAAATCTTACCACCTCGCTTGCTTGGGAGTGAGCTTCTTCGTGTCTAGAAGTAGCTCATGGCAACATTGTCCGTCTTGATGACAAACTTACTCCCTAGCAAGTAATGCCTCCAAGCCCGGAGACAATGTACCACCGCGGTCATCTCTTTTTCCCGCACCGTATATTGTCTCTCCGTATCATTGAGCTTCGACTCTCAAATGCGACAGGATGACCTTCCTACATTAAGACTCCTCCGATGGCGAAGTCGGAAGCATTGGTGTGTAGCTCATACGACTTGTGGAGGCCGGGAAGAACTAGTACTGGCTCCTCTATGATAGCCTTTTCCAAGGCTTTGAACGCTTGTTGGCACTCCGGCCTCCAAGTCCATCCTCTTCCCTTCTTCAATAAGTCGGTGAGGGGAGCGACAATAACGGAATAACCTTGAATAAATCGTTAGTAGTAGTTCACTAAGCCGAGGAAAGATCTTAGCTCGGTGACCTTGGTGGGTGGCTCCCACTCCTGTATAGCCTTGTCATTTGAAGGATCCATGCGAATCCTCCCTTGCCGATAATATGACCCTAGAAGGGCTCTTCTTCTTGGGCGAAGGAGCACTTCTCCTCATTGACATAAAGCTGGTTGTCCCTCAAGGTCGAGAACACTTTCCACAAGTGTCTCGCATGCTCCTCCGTATTTTTACTATAGATGACAATATCATCTAAGTAGACAACTACAAAGCGATCGAGGTAAGGAACAAGTACCTTGTTTATGAGGGTGCAAAATGTGACTGGTGTATTCGTGAGGCCAAAGGGCATGACCAGGAACTTGTACGCCCCATAACGTGTAATGCATGCCATCTTTGCCTCGTCCCCTTCGGCTAGGCGGATTTGGTAGTAGCCATTCCTCAAGTCTAACTTGGTGAAGTACCTCGCATCCCCTAGTTGATCGAATAGATTGTTGATGCGAGAAATCGAGTACTTATTCTTGATGGTGGCTTTATTGAGCGCTTGGTAGTCAATGCACGGACGAAGAGACCCATAGTGTTTCTTTTGGAAGAGAACAAGCGCACCATAGGGCGATTTTGAGGGACGAATGTATCCAAGTGTCTAGAAATTCCTTCAATTGTTTCCATAGCTCCTCGAGCTCCGAGAGGTGCCATGCGGTAAAGGTGCAAATGTCGGTGGTTTTGCCCCATGTTCTAACTCGATGGTATGATCAATTTCTTGCTCGGGAAGAAGTTTCTTCGGCGACGGGCATTACATCCTCGAAACTCGTCCAAGCACCTCTTGGACGGCTTTGGGTGCTTGGATATCGTTGGCCCCTCATCCTCTTTGAGGGTGGCGATGAAGGTTGGTTCCCTCTTCTTGATACCCTTAGAGAATTGAAGAGCGGAGAGCATCTTTCCCTCATCAATCTCCCTTTTCACTGGAACAACACAAGGTTGCCCCTTCTCCATGATACACATTGTGTTGGTGTAGGGCACCAAGAATGCCTTCACCGTATCAAGGAAATCTATGCCAATATAAAATTTCTTATCGTCTAGAGGGGCAACGGTGATGTCGGCCTTACCTTTCCACCGGTCGATTTGGATTTCGTGTCACGCGCAACACCTTCGATTGGGAGACTCCTTGCGTTGACCCCCTTGACAAAGCCTCTATCCTTAGTGTAGGGAGGCCAATCTCCTCGGCAAGCTCCTTGGTCATGTAGACTGTGTTGACTCCCATATCCAGCTTGTAATGGCTTGCCATTGATGTGGGTTTCCGCATACAAACGTCTACGAGGTTGTCCCTCCACTTTGGCTTGGATGGCATTAAGAAGCCTCATAGAAGTGAGCTTCTTTTCCTCTTGTCGCTCTTCCTCCATGACTAGAGCGGCAAGCTTACCCTTTTCGGACACTCAAAGACTCGATGAGGCCCGTTACAAAGGAAGCAAGAGATCTCCTTCTTAGGGTGGCCCTCCTTTGACTTCCTCTTGTCTTTGTAGGAAGACGACTTCCCTTTCTTGGGGGACTTGTCACGGTCTCCCTCACTTTTGCTGTGTTCCCCCTTCTTGCCTTGTCCCTTTGAGGACTTGAATTCGTAGAGTGACTCGGCGGCAAGCAATCGTGGAGACAAGGTCTTACACTCCTTGCCTTTCTAATTCCATTCTAGCCCATCCACGTAGGCTATTGAGTAAGAAACATAAGGCGTCTTGGTCTCCTATGGAGGGAATTTCCTAGCGTAGCTCTTGGAATTCCTTCACATATTCCCGAATGTGACCCTCCTTATATTGGAGGTGTCGAAGCTTGACCCAAGCTTCTCGTTGGGCATCCGTAGGGTAAAACCGCTTCTTGAGTTCTTCCTTGAATGCCTCCCATGTGATAACGGGATCGGACCCTCTATTGACGTTGTCACACCGACGTCGCCACCAAATAAGAGTCTTATCTTTAAGGAATAGGGAAACGTTACTCACCTTGAGGTCGTCTCCCTCAATGCATGAGGCTTTGAAGTAAACCTCAAGTCCCCGTAGAAAGTTGTCAATTTCCTAGGCGCTCCTGGCTCCCTTGTAGTCTAGAGGCTTGGATGCACTCATCCTACTGTTGGCCACCGCGGCCGTGCACAATTTCATTTGTGCCTTCAATTCCTCCATTTGCTCCCGTTGATTATTGAGAGCTGCCTTGAGTTCACCATCTTTGGCCTCCACCGTGGCTTTAAGGGCGGCCACCTCTTTGGTGAAGTCCGAGACTACCGCATTCAAGGCCAACTACATCTCTTCCTTAAGCTCCGAGTCATCCTCCTTAGACTCGAGCTCCTCGACACTCGAGTCGGGGTGTCGACTTCTTCCCTTAAGCCATCAAGGATGTTCCGTAGTTGGGCAACCCTTTCCTCGAGAGCAAGCAACCGCCTCTCGGGACTTCTCCGGCAATTCTTGCCCCCTTGTGGTTGTTGGCCTCCTTCGGTGATGCTCGACATTCTTGCCCAAACTTTGGCTCGATACCAACCGTCACGAACGATAATTCACTCGAACTTAGTACCCGTGCGGCGCTGGCAAACTAGACCCGAGAACCTTCTTAGAGCTTGCTAGTAAGCCTTAAGGATGCTTAATTTAAGTTAGAGAAAGCTAAGTAAGCAAGGACACTTAGAGAGAGAGAGAGAGAGTTTGGGAGAATGCTTTATGTATTGAACTCTTGGAATGGATGGATATAAATGAGAACCCCATGGGGGTATATATAGATGGCCACCTCCTCAATGGACGATGGAGATCTATTTGATCCAACGGTCAAGATCGCTTATCTAGAATTCTCTATACAAATATCTACATATCTACATAAGTGTAGAATATTCCGGAACTTAGGAGGCCTTGGTGGAACCAAGGAGAGAATTCTAGAAGATTCCGGGAGTTTTCGGAGCATTCATGACACAAAGTAGCTACTATGAAGATGAAGAAGGTGTCTCCAAGTAGCACCATTTGGGGAATGCTTTAGGTCGGACTCAATCATTAGGACACTTGACAGATGGAGGAAGCCTGGGGCTAAAGGTGCCTCTCATCGATTTCGTATTGGATGGGAAGAGCCCAGTCGTTGAAGAACAAGAACGTACATTGGAGGGTTTATGGGTCGAACTCAATGGTGGAAGTGTCTAATAAGGTGACATGCATAGGGTTTATGGATGGAGGGAGAAGACACATGCCTCAATTATCATAGGAAGGAAACAAATGGAAGATACTTTTGTTGAGTTTGATCTTGAGTCAATGATGTTGGGAATCAATTATGATCCAGCTCGTCAAAACCAAGGTTGCATCCAATTTTCCCTAAATGTACCTAATTGACAATTTTTTTATTTATTTATTTGGTCTTGATTCTATAGCTAGAGTTAAAATCTCCATTTTTTGGTAATTATAATTAATTATTAATTATTAGAGCTACAATAATGAATAAAAAGACAAGTTAATTGATTAGTGTAGGAACCATGGCTCAGGCGGACTCGGGATCGAGCTTCCCTACTATTACCTTGGCATAAAGATTTTAGAAAGATGGAAAATGATTTAGGGTTTTGAAGATGGATTTTAGAAAGTGGGGATGAACCTTTTATTAAGATTTCCAAGTTTTATTAAATCTGATTTTAGCAAAGTTGAATGGCGCTTTTATTAATTATTTTATTTTAAAAATTATTTTCGAAGTCCCGAAATATTGTTTACTAATTAAAGGATAAATAAGATTAGGCTTAGGGTTTTGCCGAGAGGCTTTAGGGCCGATTGGTGCGAAAACATCAATATGGACTAAAGTCTTGCCTGTCGACCACTTGTACCCGTTGGTGGTGGGCGCCGGCCGAGGCCGTGGCCGACAGAGTCAGCCTCGTTCTCTGCCCAATTGGCAGATCCAAAACATTAATTTTTTTTTATCCCGCAAATAAGAAAACAACCAAGTATGCGGATTAATAAGAATAAAATATAAAATTAGGAAGTCGCCTATCAATTTTTAGGATGAAAACTAACAAAAATAAAAGTTTGCTCTTCCAATCTTAGTATGCGAAAACTAAGACTAGAAGAGGTTAAAAATAGACTCCATCAATTTTTGAACCGAGAATCGGATCCGGGGGCGAATGTATGAAAATGAAGGGAAAAACCTTGCATTCCACCCGTCCGAAGACGGCCATTACTAATTCAAGTAGTGTATTAGAATGATGTGGAAAAACACAAGCAAGCAATAACATACTAAGCGAAATTAAAGTAACCAAACATAATAAAGGAAAGCGGTAAAGAAAGCGGTAAAGAAAGTGATAAAGAAAAGAAAAGCGAGAAAATGAAAGGATTACATCGTGCGGGGAGGAATTAAAAGCGATACATCTTGAATCCATAATACGGAAGGCATAAAAATAATTAACCGTTATGAAAATTAGATCCGTGCCCTCGGATTGTCCCAGCTTGCTGATCTCGATCTCGGATTTGGATCTCTTGATGCGACGGTGGTGAATCAAGGAAGCCTTTTTGTGAGTATTTGGTGTAGGTAGGTGAATGATGAAGTTTAGGGATTGGATGTAGGAAGTATGATGGAAGTAGGATAAAAAGGGACCAAGAGACTAGATTACAAATATGAGTATTCATTAGCTCTTAGGAAAATTTCAATAGGGTAACATTGAGGGATGAGCCATATGCTACATGAGAGCCAAGACTCTCCCTTTATAGAGAGAGGTTAGTTCAAGGAAGTAACATAGGGTTAGCTCGGTCAGCCGTCCAAGGCTAGTAGTAAAAACCGGGCCAAGATCAAAGTGATAAGACCGAGATAAAGAAAAGGATAGAACCGGATAAATAAGGGGAGGCAGGCGCCGACCGACTGAGTGCACACCTAGGGTTTCGTGCCCTAGCATGCTTCTAAGGGAGTATCCGGGGCAAAACGCAGTGTTTCTTTTATGGTTTTTAGAAGGCAGGATCCGGCCATAGCACCTTTCCAAAAAATGGAAAGTTTCCATTTTGGCGAGTTCCAATTTTGATGCGGGATGCGTGCTCTCGTAATGTCCCAACCCTAATCTAATACATCAACAAAGATTAATAAATTTTAATGAGTGCATGCACTTCAATTCACATTTTCATTTCTCATTAATATACACGCATATATATATATATATATATATATATATATATATATATATATATATATATATATATATATATATATATATATATATATATTGCGTACTTGTTGAAGGTTTGCTCGAGGAGAGTATGAGTCACCCTAGAGAGGGGTGAATAGGGTGAAGGAGGACTTTCGTAGAAATTCAAACTCTTTTGCCAAATAAGATACAAAGATGGATTCTCGAGTCAAAAACAGAGTCATAAAAGTATGGACTCGTAAATACCGCTTAGAGTAAAGTGGCAAATTGAACAAAGGCTTTGAGATAGTCCGAGTCTAGAATGAACTCGGAAAGTAAACACTTAGAGATTACGTGGAAACCCTCCCGGGGCAGAAAACCACGGACCGTGCTAATCCAAGCACGAAGTCAAATTCACTATTTTGAGTCCACAAAATACCGTGAACTGACCGAACCCGAGTTGCTCCCTTAGACAACTCTTTACAAGTTTTCCTAGACTCGAAATTCCCTTATCCGATCTAGTACTTCCTAGCTGAGATAACCCTTACAGCTAGGGACAACTAAGCTCGAGTTAACCCGTACAGCTTAGTCAAGGGACCTTACAGAGAAAGTAAGAAAGTGTTTGTAATCGAGTACAAGACCTTACAACTCGGAAAGTATTGAATTACGAGTGGGAGTTGTAAGTAGAAGATTGAGAGTAAGACGTACAATGACTTTGCTCAAGTACGTGTATTAACAATAATTTCGGCTTACTTCAAGTCTTGTTAGTTAGCTTCTATTTAGAGATAACCAGGCGAGTAGCCGTTATCTCTATCTGCTGACCGAGAGTCCTTGGTGACCATTGACGAAGCTTTCCGAGTCGCTCGAAAGTATCCGTTGTGATATGAATGTTGGACAACGGTTTTACTCTCTTGGAAGTCCCAAAACCATTGGCGGTGTCTTGAAGGATAAGGTGGAAACCACCGTTAAGCTTAGCGTTTCGGTTTCCGGATTTGGAAACGACGGCCACGGCACAATTTTCTCGGAACCGAGACAGAGAAGAGGAAAAGCCATGTCTCGCTGGTGATTTGACGTTTTGAAGCCGGTTACTTTTGTAACTTGAAAAGCGTATCCTCGTTTGAATAACCTACAAAAGTAAATCAATTTTGGTTCTCAAAGTATAAAATACTTTGGTCCAAGATTAGACACGAGATAATAAAATAATTACGATGATTAACCAACTAATTATCCGAGTCGGAAAAAGAATGGAATTTTCCGAGGCTAATATCTATAAAACTCAAAATTCCATCGACTTAGTCTAAGCGAAGAATCAAGTTACATAAAGAATAGCATAGTGAAATAACTTGATATAGACTAAACATGAATCGGACTAGAAGCACCGACTTCAACAAGATAAAACAAACAAAAGAAAGTCGGATCCGAGCGGAAAACTAGTCTAATCATCGAGTGATAAATCTAAGCAATGAGGGACTCGAACCGAGTAAAACACTTATATCTCGTTTTCCGAGTCACAAAGAAACAAGCAAGAAATACATATCACTTAGATAAGATACCATATCACTTAGAAAAGTTTCTAAGGTACAAAGAATACCTTGGAATCAAAACTCTATAAGTAAGAAATTGTTATACCTAATTCCTTTCATACAACTCAAAAAGTGTTGTGCGGTGTCCGAGTCTTCACTTGTGCAAGTAACCATATTACGTGTTGTAGGATTCGGATGATGATAACGACGCATGGCCAAAAATAAATAAATAAATAAATGAGCAAATAAATTATGTTTGGTGATAATTCAAGGAATAATAACAATAATAATAATAATAATAATAATAATAATAATAATAATAATAATAATAATAATAATATGAAGACGTTATTGTAATTATTATAATTATAATTAATACGTCTAAAGTTTGTAAATAATTATTTAAGTTAGGAATTTCTAAAACCGACATTTTTAAGTTTGGGCAAGGATATTAGGATATTTGGGCTTGGGAAAGAATACGAAGCCCAATATGTAGAAAAATAAAAGAGAAGGGGAGTCCGATTTTTCAGATTTGAGGAGAGAGAAAATCTAAGTTTGGATTTGCCTATTTAAACTTCAAATTTGCCTTAAAACCTTCACCCTATCATTCATTTGCCTTTCCAAAAATTTTCATTCCACACCCCACTTCTCTCACTGCCGCCACCGCCGCCGGTCGCCGGAGCTGCCGCTCTGTTGCTGCTGTCCGCACACTGCTCTGCTGTGTTTTGCGCTCGGCTGCCGCCGTCGACTCCCGTCCGACGCCGCATCCGACGCCGATCCACTGGAGCTCCGTTCAGCCCATTCCTTCCACTACAAAAACCTCATTTTCTTGTGGGTTGTTGGGTAAAAACCTCAACCTTCAACTAATCAATTCCTTTAATTTTTTAAAAATAATTGGTTAGATGTTGCATATAAGGAATCATCATGTAAAAATCAGATTTTGTGGGGTTGTGTTAGTGAAAAAAAAAATGAAATGGCCTTGAATTATGTGGTTGGATGTTTATGGAAATGAAAATTGGACTTGTGAGAGTTATTTGAATTTCAAGAAAATGTGGTATGCTTGGATTATTGGTTAGATGATTGTGGATTATAAATTTGGGAAACAAATTTGGTTATTATGATGATTAAAAGTTTGATAAAAAAATTTGGAAGTAGAGATAGAGAAAATTGGACATGCATGTCAAGTTAAAATGGAATCTTGTTAAAAAAATGATATTATGTGAGGAGTTTAAGAAAATGAGTATGCATGTGGTTTTCTATGGAATATATGTATAAAAATGTAAATTAAAGAAAATAAGTAACTTTAATGATCAAAAGAAAATAAGTGATGTTGATAATAAAAGAAAATAAGTGATTTTGTTAGCTTAAAGAGAATAAATGATTTTGATGATTTAAAGAATTAAAGGAAATAAACGAATTTGGTGATTTGAAGAAATTAAAGGAAATAGGTGAACTTAGGCGATTTATAAGAATAGGGTAAGGTATTCAAGTGAAGAATTAAGCAATGTTAGGGAATAAAACAATTAGGTGAGCAAGAGGCCTAAATTAAAAAGGGACCGATTAAAGCGATGAATGCTTATGGAGAAATGCTTAATTGGACCTTATGATCAGATTACGAGATAAGGGGGTTGATGCATTATTTAAAACTTCAACTTATTGAGATTAAACCATCGATTTAACAAACTACGAAATGATTTTCTTACATAAGCTCATCTAGCCATAGGAGATCACAAAAATAATAATAACAAAATGATAATAACAATGATAATAATAACAACCATAATAATAACGATAGTAAATTTAGTCACTAAAAGTATTGAATCTATTAATGAAACACTTTATTTTTATTAAGGCCATCAACTTCATTCATCTGAATCAGCAACTCAAAAGGAATTAAAGGAAGGATAACACAGAGACCTAAGTACGTTTATTATTTGTACCTTACGAAAATCCATATGTTTATACATAATAATATCAAATGGTTTGCTCAATGAAATGAACCGTTTCAAATAGTATTTGTCACCTAATTATGTGGCATGTCCATATCAATCATACCAGCGTGATCAGATTTGTGATCACACCATTTATATATATTTGGCCATTATCAACCGGACTTCCCGATCGGTTTGGGTATGAGCATATTTAGGAAAACCGACGATCATAAGGAGTCACCCGGATAATAAACGAATAAGTGTTTTACTATATTCTTCCTACCTGATTTATAAATGAATTGAAATGCATGCTCTCAAATCATATATCTTCACATAAATTATTTACAGTATATAGATAGACGTGCTTGAGTTTCGGCTCATTATTTCAAAATATTTTATTTATTATGTTTTAGGTTAGCTAATGCAGAGGAAATCGAATGTGTTCATTTTGGTCAATGAGACTTAGAGGCTCACAAAGTGATAATCAAGAATTTGATATATATACGAGTCATGTATGTTATGTCTAAATAAGTTGTTCTCATGGTGCTCGATAGCATGTTTCCCGTTTATGTTGTTATAAGTTGGGCGTCTTACGTATTGTGAACTTTAACTTAATAAGTTATGTTTGTATTTTAATTCGGAAGTTGTCTTCCTCTTTGTTAAAGAGTGGCGGTAACACTTCTAGTACTCTTTTCCACTGCGCTAATTACTAGTTAGTCAACTGTTATGACTAAACTAATAATTATAGGTTTTGGGGGCGTTATCGTTATGGTATCAAAGCCTAGGTTTGGAGTCCTTGTGAGCTATAGGAACCTATGAGTGTAAGCCAATGTCATTAAGTGTTGGAGGGAATAGGAAATTAAGTTCGTTAGTTACATATTGTTTCATTAGTTACGCCTGTGCATATTAGGCGACGTATCCTAGTAATTTATAGGATGTATATTCATGTTTTGGTGAATATATAAGAGATGATGTGTAGAGAAACGAAAGTTAATCATTATATTGGTAATTGTGTGAATAAAGATGACTTGGATTATGCTGGAGAGCAATGAAAGTTATTGAACATCAAACATATTAAAATTACTTATATAAGTAGATTAACTCTTCTTGTAGTCTATTTGAGGAATATTTTGATCTTATATGGTGTCGTAATGTCATAATTCTTATTTATTAAGTGGAGTTATTATAAGGTTACTTGTTCTTTGAAGTTATTGAAATAAATGAAGGATTCTAAAAGATTAAGAGAATTGTTTGGTTAAGGTATAAACAATTATGTTAGAGCATATTATTATGTCCGAGTAATTTATGAAATAAGTTGATTCAGTTAAGTATATTTGGAAATTGTCGTAAGAGAAAAAGTGTTTAGGTTATAATATAAAACAATGAGATTGTACGGACAAATTTTATGAGAATTAATAATTAAACTTGAAATGGGAAAACGAAATTATAATTTTGAGATATGGAAAACACGTCCAATGATTAAAAAAATACTAAATTATCATAAAAGTTATATGTCGAGTATTATGCTTGGAGACGATGATTGATACCCGGTGGATTAGAGTACTAAAATAATAGTAAGGCATTTAAAGAGGAAAGAAAAGTAATTCGGTACATATAATATATATATATATATATATATATATATATATATATATATATATATATATATATATATAATTAGGTTAAAATCATTGAGAAACCATGAAGCGTAATTTGAGTAGATACATATCCACTTTTTCAAAGGGTATAAGTCGAACGCGAATAGTCTATGTGAGAAATACTCGAGGTTAAAGGAAATGTGTGATAACTATAAAATTAAAAGAAGGAAATGGTGTTCTATATTTAATTGGATTAAAATCATTGAGAAAGCATGAACGTAATATGTTGATCTATTATCAAAGTTATCTAAATTTCTAACTTAACTTCTCCAATTATTAAAATTTTACTTATACTTGCTCATTGATCAATCAATATATATAGAACACTTTAATCACAAATTAAGAAAGTAAATGAAATCAAACAAGAGTTTAGGTGAGAAAGCCTTTAAAGGGTTAAAATTAGCCAATAAAAGAACATAAAACCCCATAAAATTACGGGTTTATCAATTAGACAAGCTTTTAAGTTCCTGGATGTTGCTTATAACTTCTGGATTAAGAACAAAGAGTTGTTTGCTGAGTTCTTTGTTATTGCTTGGGCTGTATGGAATGTACTGAACAACATACTATTACATAAACTCATTCTTCGGCTATCTCCAATGGTTGAAACTCCAAGGGAGTTGCTCCTAGGTGGAGGAGAGAGAAATGAAAAAAAGGGGGTGAAGTGGTGAGGTGGAACAACTCACTTGGAGTTGCTCCATGGAGCAACTCCAAGGAGCACCGTTGGAAGGGCCAAAAAGAGGAGAAAGAGGGGGAAAAGAGGAGAGAGAAGGAAAAGGGGGAGAGAGAGGGAAGAAAGGGAATCCGCGAAGCGTGAGGCACAGCCCAACCGGGCCGTGTCCGGCGCGTGTCCCTCACGTGCGCGGAAGGCGGTGGGTGCCCAGAGCAGCGGGCCCCACACGTTGCAAGTGGATGGTTTTGGGTTTTTTTTAATTTTCGTTTGTTTTTTTAATTTTCGGAGGTTTTTTTTGTTTGTGTGTAATCGGTTATAAACGACTATATTTTGATGAAATTTAACCCATTTGTAACTGGCTATATTTTTTAATAATTATGTAACAACGGTCATATTTTTTTCACCCAAAAACACTATAAATAAGGTGTATGGTGGAATGTTAGATTTACAATTTTTCACCTCACAAATCTCTCCATACTCTCAAAATCCCAAATTATGGATACAAATTCGAAAGTAGCCAACCAAATTCTCCAAATTCTCAACACCCTAATTTTTAAAATTATTACCCTCAATATGACTCCTATTCTCAAAATAATTCAAACCCTCAATACTATCATAGTCAAACACCCGAATTTTACCATAACCCAAACTCCCAAAATTATAATGCCCCCAATTCTAAAAATTATTATTCTGTCCCTCCTACGCATTTATCTTCGCCGGGATCATTCACTAGGTGGATGGGTAATATGGGGATTCATGATAGCCCACAAAATGTGGGCTCTCGGAGAAGTCGTTCTTATGTTTCTATAGAGGAAACTCATTTAGGTGAAGACGATCAAGTTAAAGCAAATAATGAAGTAGCAAATATTGTTTCAAAGCAACAAAGGCAAAAAGGAGTATTATGTCACGAGTTAGAAGATAAGCTTTTAATCGGTGCATGATTAAATGTGAGCAAGGATCCTATAACTGGAACTGGCCAAAGAGCGACGACATTTAGGGACAGAATTTGGGAGTACTTTTATGAAGCTCAAAAACAAGTACCCAAGTTATAAGTGGCCAGCCAAAAGATCAACCGAAAAGTGCAAGGCTCTATGGACCAGATTATGTGCAATTGTCACACATTTCTCGGGGTACTATGATGTCTGCAGCTCGACGGCCGCTGAGTGGGCAAAGTGAGTGTGATTATCTCAAAGCTGCACATATCCAATACAAAAAGATGCATGGCCAAAATTTTGGTTATGAGCATGCTTGGCGTCATTTGCGCTATGAACCGAAATGGTTGAATCATGATAATAACTCGGATAGAGGAACTGGAGATATGTCGGCAAAGAGAACAAAGAATACAAGAGCAGGAGATTACAACTCTTCTTCAAACCCCGATATGGGATAAGAGGTTGAGGCACCTGTCGAAGATTTACCCCCACCAATTATCAATAGACCTATTGGAAGGGATGCTGCCAAAAGTCTTAGAAAGGGTCGGGGAAAGCCAAAGCAGCTTCATCTAAAATTAATTTCTCCAATTCTAAAGTTATGGAGGAGTTGGCAAGGGTCAGAGATATAGAATTAAAAAAAAAAAAAAAGAGACCCTAAATAGACTTGCAGATTTGAAGGCAAAGGAATTGGAAAAAAGGATGTGGAACTAGAAATTATGCAAAGGGAAGTTGAAAGAGCGGCTAGAGACACGAGAATTAAAGGAGAGAGAATATGAAAGGGCGATCATGTCAATGGATCCATCAAATATGGATGATGAAGAGAAGGAATGGTATTATGCTCAGCGGAGAGAGATCATTAAGAAGTGGAAGAACCGTAGGCAATAAAGTGTTTAGTTTAATATTGTTATCAATGTATGTTTCTTTTTAAATTATTTGTACTTGTTTTTTCCGTATTAACTTTGTTATCAATGTAATATGAGTTATGAGCATGCTGTCGGTTATTGTTAAATCGGTTGCTTTTGAAGCATGCTTGTATTGTCAATTCATTCAAGTAGTACGTACGAGTACAATAATGCAAAGTATTATCACATTTTTCATATTTTCCTTCGCATGCAAGATCTGAAAAATACAATAATGCACATAATGTAAAGTGTTGTCAATCCTTCCAATATCGGTTGCTTTTGAAGCATGCTTGCATTGTCAATTCATTCTCGTAGTACGTACAGTACAATAATGCAAAGTATTGTCACATTTTTCATATTTTTCTTCTGCATGCAGTACAAAAATACAATAATGCACATAATGCAAAGTGTTGTCAATCCTTCCAATATCGGTTGCTTTTGAAGCATGTTTGCATTGTCAATTCATTCAAGTACTATACAAAGTACAATAATGTAAAGTATTGTCAAATTTATCATGTTTTTCTTGTGTATTCAGTAGGCAAAGTACAATAATGCAAATATTAATAATAACAAGACTACTATATGAAGGCTTACTCAATTCGGAAGAATTACACATCTCTACACCTAAACAACATCTCAAACACAAACATCTAAACAACAATGTCAAAATGATCTCATGAAAATGAAGATTTTGATCTTAATGCTCGCTATCAATAAAGCAATTGAGGAAGAAGCTGCCTCAAGCTCTGCATTTCGAAGGTGTGAAATGCTAGTACACATGTACCTATCTAACTCGGAAGGTAATACGAGTTCCACACCTAGTAGACGACGAAGAAGGCACATAAACCGTGATCACGTAGAAGGTCATAATCGCTTATATGCAGATTAATTCTCCGAAAATCCTGTGTATACTCGACGAACAGTTTCGACGAAGGTTCGGAATGCGTAGACACTTATTCCTTCTCATAGTGAACACATTAAAAGACCATTATGAGTTTTTCACTCAGCGGAGAGATGCTACTGGTAAGCTCGGAGCATCACCACTTCAAAAGTGTAATGCTGCTATGCGTGCATTGGCTTATGGGGTTCGCTGCAAATGCGTTAGATGAGTATTGTCGCATGGGGAGTCAACCATCAGCTCATACGTAGAGCATTTTGTTGACGGAGTGTTTGAATGTTTTGGTCACTCTTACTTGCGAAAACCAACCCAAGAAGAACTACACCGACTACTATACGTTGCAAAACAACGAGGCTTCCCTGGAATGCTGGCGAGTGTTGATTGTATGCATCGGCAATGGGACAAATGTCCCGTAGCTTGGAAAGGTATGTATCAAGGAGGACATCACGGGACGGCAAGCTGTGGTGCTCGAAGTCGTTGCTTCATTTGATACATGGATATGGCATGCATTCTTTGGCACAGCGAGGTCAAACAATGACATAACCGTTCTTCATAAATCACCATTATTTGATGATTTACTAGAAGGACGAGCCCTCGAAGTACATTTCAATGTTGATGGGAAGCAGTTTGATATGGGTTATTATCTCACGGATGGGATATATCCACAATGACCTACGCTTGTTAAATCCATCTCTCATCCATAACTACCAAAACATAAGTTGTTCGCAGCTCATCAAGAATCGGCTAGGAAGGATGTTGAACGAGCATTCGGAGTGTTGTAAGCACGATTTGCTATTGTTCGCAGCCCAGCTCGTTTTGGGAGTTTGCAACACCGAGAAAAGTTATGAGAGCATGTATCATTCTTCACAATATGATCGTTGAAGACGAACGTGACACGTACGGTTATAACTTCGGCCAACTCCAATATGATCAACTTGCAAACACAACCATCACACCGCCCAACCCCGGACGAATTGTTGTTTTTGAGGATTGGTTACGAAGAAATATCAAGGTTCGTAACAAAAAATCTAGTAAAGTACTCCAAGACGCACTAATTGAACATATTTGGAATCATTATGGAGCCAACTATAATGGCAATTAATTCGTCATAAAATGCGGTCATAAATAAATTTATGTTTTAAAAGTAGTTTTTTTCGTACGTTTAAATGTATTATTTTTATTAGTTATGGTTTGTATTATTTTATTTCGCACGTTTAAATGTATTATTTTTATTAGTTTTGGTTTGTATTATTTTATTTCGTATGTTTAAATGTATTATTTTTATTATTTTTGGTTTGTATTATTTTATTTCGTACGTTTAAATGTATTATTTTTATTAGTTATGGTTTGTATTATTTTATTTCGTACGTTTTATAGTTGTATATGTATTATGTTGTATTTTTTTATATATATTATCAATTTATTGTTGTGCGAACTTCTTAATAAATAATAACAAATTAAAATTAATATTATTATTAAACACACCTAAAATAATATAATACATTAATCATTTTATTATTTCCATCATATTATTTCATTACTAATGTAATCTAAAATTAATTTATTAATACAACAATTATATTCATAAAATATTTCATGTGGGACCCATTTATAATATAAATTATTATGGAGCAACTCCGATGATTTGCTACCATTGACAATAGACAACAAAAGGGAGCAACTCCCTTACCTATGTGGCACTTGGAGCAACTCTCCATGAGATACAACCACTCGTGGATAGCCTTAGGCCTATAGATGAAGTCAGCAACGTGTTAGAGCTGCTGGAGGAGTACAGAGATGCTCAATTGAAGGTGAATGCTGAGTGTGTGGGGATTGATACGGGGAGATGGAAAGCGACTAGTCCGGGTTGGGTGACTCAAGTATTATTTGCTATAAGATCCGCTCAGGAGCATGGATCTAAGTAAGTAATTGTGGAAGGTGATTCGCTTAGTATTATTTTCAAGCTTCAAAAATAGATTTGCCCAAATACTATTTTTGGGCTCTTGTTAGCTAGTATTACTAGTATTTTAATTGTTTTAATTTTTATTCGTTTAGACATGTTAAGAGATATGGGAATCGGGTGGCTCACACCCTTGCACACCTTCAATCTTATGTTCACTCTGTTAGAACATGGGTTGAGGATGCACCAGAAAAGGTGGTGGAGTTAGCTTTGCTAGACTCTTGTAATCATTTCATTTCTGAGTAATATTATCCCCCTTTTGCTATATAAAAAAAGTCTCCTCTTAAATGTTTTCTCTTAATTTAAAAGTTATATTATCATAAATTAAATTGAAAAAAAAGGGTATGAGTAAAGATTATAATGGTGACACAACTTATAATTTATGTAAAATGATTTGTTTACACATAATTTTTCTTAAGTATAAAATCACTTGTATGATACGTAGTCGTGGATAGGGTTGATCCGATTAGGGTATTATTTTATTCTTGTTACGTAATTGACATATACTAAAATTTTATAGTTTGTAATTAAATGTAATTATTAAAAATTTGACAATTTAAAGCCTTATAAAATATTAATTTGGGTTGAAACAAAATATTTAAATTGTGTCTTGATACCAGACATATATCATGATGCAAAAATATATAATATATATAGAAGAAAACTAGAGAATGAATATTAATTAATTTAACTCATATAAAATCTTTAAAAATTATTGTAAGAAATTTGAGTTTAAATTCTAATTGCATAGCATATCATTAAAAAAGAGACAGAGAGAAGGAAATCAAATAATTTCTAGTGTTTAATTTGGGTTTGATACCAAGTATGGCTTTCTATTCCTAGTGCTTAACTCTATTGCACTACTATATTTTTGGAGGACCATCGTCAAATTTAAAGGATCTGTTCTAATTATTTATATGCTATTTACCTTTTAATTTCCATATAAAAGGTGTTGCTCTCGATCAAACTCTAAATTTATCCTACGAGTTCTGTGGATAAGTACTGTATTTTAGATAGTAATTGTGGCTTTTCACTTCAAAAGTTCTAGAAGGCATGCATGGGGACTTGAAAAGAAAATTGGGTTATATGACTATTAATTTTAATTGTTAACAGCTATCCTACTTATTACTTTAAAATTATGATGAAATATTAACTAAACATAAAATTTATCATACTCCTTCCATTTCTAAAAAGTTGTTAAACTTTAAAAATATGAAAATTTAAGGAAACATCATTTATCATTAACATTCAAATGAAGGGTCGCTTTAATTTCACAATATTTTTGAGGCATCCAAAATAGCAATTTTTAACAATTTTTATGAAATGCAATGAGTATTAAAAGACCAAATTGTCTTAGGATTTCATTGATAATAAAAAAAAAAAAGAGGAAATAGAAAACAATTACTAAGAACAAAATTGGTAAAATAGTCGTTAATATATCATTGAAATTGTAAACTAACCGATATTATGAAACGAAAAAGTTAGTTAAAGTAATATCTATTGTTAAATAACTTGGATTTATAAATTGAATCCATGATATTGTGTAATAGACAAATATATAGTATGAAAATAAAGGATTACCTCATGAAACTAATTCAAAAGATCATATTATATAATCATAAGTCAAACAGTGCTTTTTAATACCTCAAATTTCTGGTCTATAATCATAAGTAAATCCATGCTTTTAATCCCTGCATAATGGCTTTAAAGTAAAATGTGATATCAAAAAATTTGGTCACAGTTTATCCGAGTTTCTAGTGTATTGCGAGATCAAATGGGATTGTTGGATTCAAATTTTAGATTTAGGATGAATTTGATCAGATCGATCTATCCATTAGGCAATCCTTAAATGGGGAAATAGCACTAATCTCAAGGGTTTTGGGTTGCTGTTTTTTGTCAATTAGCACTTTATTGTGTGTGAAGTTCAAAGTTAGATCCAAATTATTCTCTATCATTGAATAACTGTACCTCTTTTTTGAGTGATTCTTGGATTCAACATTACAAAATTAACAATTATATTTATATATTAAAATTTGTGTAGAGCTTATGTAGAATTGCTTTATAAATATAGTGTTTATATAAGATATGCATTTAATTATGTTTTAGGAAATTAATTTGTATGAAATTGTGCACCATAAATTAAACAATTATATTGATCCAAAAATTATTTTGTTCACTTTCAAACATTACCGTTATATATATGCATAAGTATACTTTTTCATAATTTATAAAAGTTAGAGAGAATCAATGTATAAGTATTGATTCAAAATGAATATCATATGATTATATGTGTAAATCATGTGTAATAACCATATAAAATTACTTGACTACATAAATATCTGTCTTAGGTTAAATTAATACAATATTATAGTTAATAAAATAAATAACTTGTTATTTACATATGTATAAAGTAATTAGTAAGAATTTAATATAATTATTGTTAAATTAATTAATACTTAAAAGATATTTCATGTGCCTATCAAAAATAAAAAGAAAAAGTCTCACATATTAGAGAATTTTAAAAAGTAGTAAATGATATAAAAGTAAAAAAAATAAAAATTATGTAAAGAATAATAATTACATTCTTATAAAATTATCATCTATTTTAAAACTATATAGTTTATTATTTATTTATATTAATAAAATTAAAATTAAAAATAATTAAAATCATTACATCCCAAAGGTATAACACTAATTAAAATAAAAATTGAAACTATTGTTCAAAGTGCAAATACTCCCATGTGCTTACAAACATCATAGGAGCGTATACTCCTATGTGTATGATTGACGTTGTGTATTCAAAGTGTCTTATGATGACTTCTAAGATTGTAGTAATTTTTCCCCCTCTTATTGGAATTCCACTTATCATAAACTTCTTTTTATTAAAAAAACATAATATATTTATGTGTACTTTACATATATAAAAATTTCAGATGTAACAATAGTATGGACAGAATATCTTAAAATCGAACTGGACAATATAATTTAGAATTAAGTTCCTGAAATTTAAAAAAGGTCAAACAAATTTTAATAAGGTTATCGGTCAAATAAGTTTAAATTTAAATTTTTAATTTTGGTATTTAGAGCCGCTCATCCGTACCCCGTACCCCACCGGCCACCAGAAGAAACTTAGGAAAAAAAAATGGCAGACAGTGCTTTTTACTCTGCTAATTGTATACTGTGTACTGCGACTCTAATAAGTGCTCTTCTTTTCATTATAATTATGCATTAAATTAATAGACATTTTCAGGTGTATCATATTTTAAGGTTATCACAAATCTCGATGACCACGATTTTTTCAATTTAAACAAATACACGATATAACAGAGGTGGGAGAAATCGACTGACTTAAAATGGTCCAGTCTACCTTTGTTTAATTTGCATTCTCCAGCAGAGATTAACTAAACAGACTGGCTTTGAAATGGCCCATTAAATTTACTTCTGAGTTTGCAGACCTTCTTCCACTACTAGCAAACGTCTGATTTTTTATTGTCTTCAGGTGATAAATATGTGCCCATTTAACCTAAAAATTATCTTCTTACATGAAATTACCCAAATTTCATTGGCTATTAGTGCCTGATTTAGAATTTTAAGTTCTAGTTTCTAAGCCTCCATGCTTTTTCAAGTTATCCCTAAGCCGCCAAGATATATACTCTATTTGATTATAGTGTTAGACATAAATTTTAGTGTTTTAACGAAGTCAAAACTCTAACCAATTAAATATTACGCCATATTCGCTAAGATAGTGTTTCATTTAACTTTTGCAGTAGTTTATAACGTTTCAAGTAATATTTTTAAAAATGTAAGAATATTAGTTTTTCACATTTAAAGGTAGTGTTTCACATTTTTTTGACAAAATATTCTTTTATTAATTTATATTTAGCAAATTATTTATATCATTTTATGTCAATTTACAATAATCAACTAACCAACCACTAAATTTACCGAAGCCATTTAAGTTTTGTTCGATAAAATGAGCTATTTGAATAGCAGATAATTGTTTGTGTACTAGATAGTCTGTTTAGGTAGTTGATATCTCGTTAGATTAACTGTTAGCGGATAGTCTGTTCAATTAAGCGGTTCAATAATAAATAAGGTTTAATGAATATTAAAAATAAAAGTATATTAATCAAAATAAAAAAAGAGACAGATTTATTTACTGTTTATAATAAATTATATAATATAATATATTAATTTAATATTATTATTTAAAAAAATAACTATTTTTTAAACTTATAATTAATTTTTATTGTTATAAATTAATTAAAACTAATAAAATAATAAAATTATTATATTATTAAAAATTTAATTAATGCACTTACATAGGAAGGAGTATAACCCTAGTATTTTATATAAGACAATTTTATTTTTAAAAAATTATACAAAACAAGAAATTTACCAAGTAATTTAACCGTCTTAAAAAATACATATAGAAAAGCGTGACATAAAAGATAAAGTGATGCGCATATTTTGAAGACTTCAAAAGCAATATAATATTATGTGATGTGAGGTCATATACCACCATGACCACTTATTATATTCATTCTAGATTTTCACTTCCCACACAAGCACAAGGCTTTCATACTCTGTGACACCCCAATAATCAAATGGGAATGGCTCCCCGTTCCAAACATGTCTTCTTGACAATCTTTACCACCACAATATGCCTCCTTGTGAGTGAATTAGGCAATGTTGGGGCCTCACCTAGCCAAAGACTCCTGATGCCACTCATCAAGAACGATAATGCAATATCCCAATACCAAACCCACTTTTTCTTGGGCAATCCCATTACCAGAGTCGATCTAGCTGTTGACCTGGGCACCCCGTTCACCTGGTTCGCCTGCAATGCTGTTGGCTACCGAGCACGATCCTCCAAGACCTACCGCTCCATCCCTTGCGGATTCCCCAAATGTCGGGTCTATACCAATACCGCAAAATATTGCTCCAATAACAAACAACTCTGTTTGGCCCATGCCTACAACCCATGGACCCATACCCGACAACTCGGAGGTCTTATAGAAGACCAAATGAGTGATCTAAACATTGGAAATAATACTTCCAGGTACGGTAGTTATTCAAGTGACGTATTAATCCCAAATTTTCCCTTTACTTGCGGCCCTAAAGCCCTAGTAAGGAGTTTGCCGAAGGACACCCAAGGTGTCCTGAGCCTTGCCCCGGGTCCGAGTGCCCTCCCTCCCACCTATCCAAAACCTTTAGGTTGCCCCATAAATTTGCTTTTTGCATAAACTCCGGGAACGATTTTGGATACAATGGAGCCTTGATCTTTGGTGGTGGGCCTTACTACCTCGAGAGTGATAATCCCCGAGACTACTCCAAATCTCTAATTACAACTCCATTATTGGTTAATCCAAAAAGACATCTATGGATGACCAATACTACATCAATGTGAGATCAATCAAAGTAGGTGGCAAGTATCAGAGTTTATCACTTTCGTGATTTGATTTATTTTATACATTGACCATGGAAATGATAAGTTAACCTTGTAATATATGAGCAGGAACTCCGGCACGATTCAACCACTCCTTGTTGGCGTTGGACAAGCACCGTGGAGTAGGTGGCACGACACTTAGCCTCTCTCACCCATACACTACATTGCACAAGGCGATATACAAGGCTGTACTTGATGTTTTCTTAAGCAAAGCGGCTACTTTGAAAATGGCTAAGGTGGCTCCGGTGGCACCCTTTGGAGCATGCTTTAGGTCCGACACCATAACTTACAACAAACTGTGGCAAGCCAAGGTACCCATCATTGACTTCATATTAGAAGGGAAGAGCCCCGTGTTGAACAACAAGAATGCACGTTGGAGGGTTTATGGGCCGAACTCGATGGTACGAGTATCAGACGAAGTCTCATGCTTTGGATTCGTCGATGGAGGTGACAAGCTTAAAGCTTCAATCATCATAGGTGGGAAGCAAATGGAAGAGAATTTTGTTGAGTTTGATCTCGAGTCCTCAAGGTTTGGGATCAACTACGATCCTGTTCGTTTAGGTCAAAGTTGCATCCCATTCTACTTGAGTGTACCTCGTTAGTCATAGATTGATAATTCACGAGAAATACGTTTAGATTTTATACGACACACACTTTAAGGTTACCTTTGAATGAGTTGAAACAGAGAATGAATAGTGTGTCCATCTTATGCTTTATCTATCACCACCTTTTCCTGTCTTCTATGCATTGGTTTCCCTGATTTACTCCAATTCTTGCCACCTTTCTATCTTCTTCTATGCATTGGTTTCCCTGATTTACTCCAATTCTTGCCACCTTTCTATCTTCTTCTATGCATTGGCTTCCCTGATTTCTCCCTTCTTTCACTGACAGGGGTTTGCCATGTGGGTTACATTATGGGAAGAAGGGTTTTGAATTTGAGTGATAATCTTGGGTGTCTTAAATTTAACAGTCTATTCGGACATAAGCAAGGGAACAAGATCGAAGCGAGATTAATATAGGGGAAGGAAAGTAGGCGGGTAACCTTCGCCTTATTTGGATTTATTAGGAACGTTAGTGGAAGGAAAGAGCAGTGAATTCGTTAAAAATATATAAAAGAAAAAAAAAGCAAATCAATAGGAGACTAGAATTAGCTATTTAGCTGATTAATACAAAAGTATATACGGCTTTCTATTCCTTGTGTAGATTAGTTTGGTTCTGTTTTGCATCAGCACATTCTAAACAGAACTTTTGAAAGTGTGTATGCCTAGATGTTTAAGTTATACTTTCAAGGTAATATCTTGAAAAGAGCCGGGTCTTGATTTCCTCGGCCTTCTTGGTATATATTTTGCACGATCAAGCATGAAGCATGCATTCTTAGTTATATTCTAAGCCCTTCTGGATAAGGGGTGCAGCTCCTACTGAAACACTCTGAATGATTCCCGTCATTCTCTGGATGATTTCTTCAAACGCAGGCCGGAGTTCTGGCTCGCTGCTCATTCCATGTTTGCACAGGAGCATATCGATAAATGAGCATCGTCTTTGCCATTTTGATCATGCAAGATCTTCAAAAATAACCAAAAAAAGAGAAATAAAAGAAAAGTGATGACCTTTGCCAACAATCGGATATGACAGTTGAAATGCGAGGATCAAGGCCATCCGGTATGTCCAGTCTTCTTTCCATAAACCCTACCACTCCCACCACCTTTTAAAATGAATCAAACAAGAAATGAGAAAAGTGAGCTTGGGTCATCATATTTTTCCTTCATTTGAATAAAATTTCCAGTCAAGAGGGAAGGAATAAGAAGAGAGGACTGACCTGGAGAGCATTTAGATTAGCCCAGGGGATTGACACTGTCATCAGTTCCCACAGAATCACACCGAAACTGAAGACATCAGACCTGCCCGGGTTGACAGCAAGAAAATTCAGAAGCAAAAATCAGGCGATTTTTTTAACATTAATACGCAGGCTGTGCCACCTATAAGACGAATAATCTAGATTCATTCATTTTAATCTTAATGTAGACAACATTGGTCTGATGGAACTATAATTAAGGTTTCCAAAGTCCCATGTATAGAATTACAGAGCTAGTGAGCCAGGTGTTTGTACCAGTAGCTGGAAGTTATTTGTGAACTGAACTTGAAAACATAAACGTATCGATCCAATATGTTGAACATTAGACAAGCACCCCCTCCTTTCCCCGAAAGAGCGCTACTCTAGGGAAAGACTCTTGGGTAATGGTTTGACAAAGAAAAAGCATCAAACATAGGACATAAGACACTTGGATTTTCAACAAGCGAGCTCTACGTTGATGTTTATGAACTACGATAGGTTTTATCTTCAAGCAGTAGAAAGTGCAGGAAACTTAATTATTAGGTTGTTACAGAAAAGATGCGAAAGCTGGCTAAATAAATTACTTTTCATTAGAATGTTCATTCCGAAGGACTTCCGGTGCCATCCACTGAGGCTGCACAACAAAAGGGGGAATATAAGTGGGGAAACATACAATGACAAAGTGAACTGAACGTACAGAAACGAGTAATTTAGAGAATAAAACCACTCTGTCTTAATAAAGTTTGCAATCCTCATTGCTAATATGAACTTCACTTGGAATTTAGGCATGACTAATATCTTACAGTTCCTCCTCCTGATTTTGCAGTCAAGAAAGTTGCATGCTTCAATTTTGACAGCCCAAAGTCGCCAACCTAATCAACAAAAATAGGCATCGGCGTCAGTTCCTTATCAAACATATGAATGCTACTCTCTTAGAAGAAACTGAGAAAAACATCTTGCTCATGCTCCTTTTAGCCAGAGACAATAATTACCTTAACGTTCCAGTTCTTGTCAACTAGCAAGTTAGATGATTTCAGGTCCCGATGTACTATTGGTGGATTTCTTCGATGCAAATAATTCATACCCCTAGCCTACAATGAAATAAAAATGTGGGACATATTAGTCAAGGAAACAAGCAAAGACTTGAAGTCTTGAACTGATGTAGGAGCAATGAAGATTTAATGTGGGCAAACCATACAACGTCAAGGGCCATCTTCAAACGCCGTCTTATATCCAATTGCTGATTACTCTTGTGAAGTATTTTAAAGAGGCTTCCCCTACAGAATTAGAAAAACAAAGGAAAATCACGAAAGCACAATATCAAGTGAGGGAAGCATTATTTAGCAGAAGAAATAAAGGCAGCTAACTGGTACCCCTCCTATAAAAAATTTAAAAAAGAAGAGCTTCATCCCAGTTTAATTATCTGTCCCACATTACATCGCCAATTCCCTTTGTAACAAAACATGTTAAGGGTCATTTAATCAGGAGGAAAGGAGGGGTTATATATTTTAGCTTCTTCAGTTCGTAGTCCTTACGTACCTGGGTAAGAACTCAGTGACAATTGCTAGGCGTTCCTGTGAATAACAGGCTCCCATGAACAGTAAGACATTGGGATGTCTCAGTTTCCTCATAATACCAATCTGCAACGTCATATTCAATCAAGATTTACCATCTCTGCTACTGATTCCAGAGAGTTCTAAATAAAATAAAGGCTTACCTCCTTTTTGTAATCTAAGAGAGTAGCCTCGTCATAGTCCTTCCCAGAATACACTTTGATAGCAACATCCTGCACGACAACAATAAGAAATCAGTATTCACGTCCACAAAGATGGTCTTATTTTATTTTGACAGGGCCAATCTATGTCACATAGACTCGATTACAAGTTGTTGAATGTGAATATTCATTCCGAGCGTCACCTCAAGCATATGCAGGATTTTTGTCTGATTTTTAACACTGTTGAGATGGCCAAGCATTTATACATTTAAAAGTTTAACAGACGTGTTTTCAAGAGGATCACAATGGACAATCAAGGTTTGAATTAGAAAATACCGATCCATTCCAAAGTCCATGATACACAACAGCAAATGAACCTACAAATTGAAACAGAATTTGTAAGCACAGGACCCGGCAGCGGTAAGCATAATTGTGGTGATGCATAAACAATTAAGGTCAAATTATCCAGTTACCTTGACCTATTGCCTCACCAAGTTGTAGGTCTTCCCAGTGGATAGCGGAATCAGCCATTGATTTCGATTCATTACCACCTCTAAATGAACTGATAGAACGACTGTCCCCTGAGCTTAGAAAATTTCTAACTCTTACTTGGTGATTAGCTGCATCTTCTATTTCCCCGCTTTTCTGTTTTCAAACTCAAAGGCTATGCCCTTATTATCCAAAAGCACACCTAATGTTGTCAAAGAACTTTGCAGTTTAGGCTCCTTAAACAGTCAAAAATTCCTTAAATTTGCATTTGCAGGCATCCCTTTTACCTTGAAATGGAGAACTCATGATATCAACCTTAGAATGGTTATATATAGCTTGTCTTGAAACTCTAGGAGAACGTGGCTCGATCACCTCACTGTCGTTGCTTGTTCTCTTAATTTGAAATTTTGCAAAGAACTTTGCCGCCTTCATCCCACATAAGCCAGTTATCACTGATGTCAGAATCCAATCTGCAGTAGTCGAAGTATTGAACTATATATTGCAGAACATTAAAATGTTGAAATGCACCGAAACACCAACAGCAGTCCTTGCAACAAATTAGACATTTACCCTCAATGCAAGGGCAAAAACAGGAATGGATAGACATATGACATTTGGTTACTAGTATTCTCCTCAAGAAGTTCTTGTACTAAAAGACAACTCCATTTAAGACAAAGAGGTTGGATTTAGACATGGAGAGGAAATGAATATCTTGCATATCCAGCTAGGACAGCTACAAGCAGTTTCCGGTTGAAAGCAAAAGTGCAAGAGATGATCATAAATGCACTTCAATTACATACTTCCAAGTTGTAACTATGTACAAGTAGCGCAGCTTTTAAAGCAAATTTTTGACAGTAAATGAGTCCATTTTGTGTCCGTGTAAGAGTAGGAGGGCAGAGAACTACAATTTTTCTAGGTCGAGAAATAGCTGATTCCTCCTTCTGGCAGTTATTTCCTTCAACTTTGCCATCAGCTATCTGCAAATCAGAAAAGGATTTTGAAAGCTTAATACATCCTCCTCAGTAATTGTGCAAAAGAAAGTTGCTGCCTAGACCAACAACAAAAAATCTTACAACCCTTCCATGTGTATATGAAGTTGCATCTACAACATTCGGAAAAGACTCTGCTACATCTTTGGGAATGTCATCTTCACGTTGCCGTGATAGGACTCTTAAGGCCTAACCAATCAGAGCAACATTCTTTAACCTTCTCCAACAACAACCAAAAAAAAAAAAAAACAAAAGAAGAAATAAAGGAAGCAAAAAACATATTGGCAATAAGCACCATATCTGAGAGAGATGAAGCTATCTGTGGCACGTATGCAATCTGTGGTCTTGATTGCCACTGAATCCTTCTCCTGTTAAACCGAGACACCCCAGATTGGTTTGCTTTAATGCTATTAAATACCGCCGCGTCACTTGAAACAGTGATAACACCGACAAGCTCACCACCCTCGTACAATGGAGTCTTTGTCACTATGGCCATAAACATCTCACCAGACCTCTTCTTAAAAGGGAACTGGCCTGACCATGATCGACCAGAGCACAACTTTTCCACAATGTCACTCATGGGTGAAACATATTCTTCTTCAATAAGAAGATCCCAGAGAGTTTTCCCTATTACCTCATAGTCCTTCCATCCATACAGCTTCTCTGCAGCATGGTTCCTGTGATAGAATTTTGCAGGATTTGATTGCACAACCTCGACACAGAAATACTAACAGAAATACTAAAGACATTGCGATTAACTAATATGATACATTTGCTAATCTACAAAGCTTTTGGTCAATTACTCGTACAGACAAAACTAACAAAATGTGGAGATCTTCAAGCAGTAACTAATACTCATATCTAACTATCAATCAAGGGGTGTCCTGGACTTCAAGTGCTAGGCAGTTCCCGTCCTCTAGCCTTGAAGTAAGAGGTCGATTCTCATGTAGCATATCCTTTCATATGTGTGAGTCCCCCTTCCTCTTGGCCTTAACTCTTACATTGGACATGTTCCTTGTAGGTCAAGAGGATCCACATCACTACATTAACCTCCACCCCGAAACAAGAAATTGATATCTATTACCTAGTGACTAGAGCTTCTTTGCTCGCTTAGGCCATGTTCAAGATAATGAACTATTGAATTATGGATAGTTATCTGTGTAGTGGATAGTTATTTAGATAGCCATTAGATTTTATCTCGTTAGCGAGATAGGTTTTCTAGTAGGTGGTTGAAGAATATGTGTTTGATAAACTTAGTGGTTGAACTATCTCGATTTGTTATAAATTGACATAAAAGGACATCCATAATTTTTCAAATATAAATTAATAAAGTGATATTTTTGACAGAAAGTAAATAATTATGAAACGCTATTTTTAAATGTGAAAAACTAATATTTTCAACATTTCAGAAACGTTATTTGAAACATTGTAGTTATTATAAATGTTAGTTAAAATACTATCTTACAAAACACTAATATTTGATTGATTAAAGTTTTGAATTGGTTAAAATAGTAAACATTACTCAAAACACTGTTATCTCACCTCTAGATCTCCCAAGACCGACTTCAACATAAACCGCATTGTGCTTGTTTTTTGTATTTTTATGTTTTTGATAGACAGATTGGGCTTGTTTAGATTGTTGTGACTTAAGGCATGCTAACGAGCTTTCTTGATCCGATGCCCCTAGCAATTAGTAAACTCTTTTCTTCGTCCAAGAGAAATATGCAATAACTTTATATTTAATTTACTTTATAAGTATATTTTGAAATCGTATTAAAGCCATGGGCTACTTTCTTTAGGGATTTTGTTTTTTCCATTTGGGGGGAGATGGGAAAAAAGTGTGATTTGATTTTTATTGTTAGAGTTTACAGAATTGGTCTAGTTTATCATTTGACTTTAAAGCAAAGGATACTCCGTGCTAAAAATAGGGGTACGCAATGATAAGTTGGGTCAATAACAGGTTATCCAGTTAACACATAAATGAATCTGACATGTCTGTCAATTAACTGCCCGTTTAACGACCCAATATTTTGTCAACTAATTTACATGTTACCCATTCACATGACACTTACTTGCCTCCCTCCCCAACCATGTTGGAATCATTTGCTAATTTCCTTAGGAAGTGGAGGGTTAGGGCATGGCCTTGACAGTAATTTCCCCTCCTGCTGAACCTTATAAATTTCGAAAAAACAAAATGTATTGTTCGTTTTTTAAAATTGAAATTTATATAAAAATTTAACACATATAAACAAATACACAATCACCGTAACAAAATTCAGTCCCTTGGCAACAGCAATCCATGCAATTATTAGACAATCTATACAAATTATTCAAGAAATTACTCGACTAAGTACAAAACATATAATTATAAAGTAAATTAATTACGTAATAATCTAGTTAGAAAATCCTAGATCCAATATTGTTATTACATGCTCTTTTTTGAGTTTTATGGTAGTATTTGTTTTTTTTAATCACTAATGAAGACTAAAATTAGCCACGTATATGCACGCTTGAAGGCCTTATTAAATCGGCCACTGGTAAAAACCCAATTTAATACAATAAACAACAACCAGATATATTGTTATATTTGGTAGAAAATAATTAGAGCACAGCTCCGATTTATTTAAGTAATAAATAATTATTTATATAACTGATAGTAATTAGTAAATAATTATTTAATTAAATAATTAAAGAAAATATATTTGGTAAATTTAGTAGTTATACTAGTTTATTATTATAAATTGGTATAAAAAAAAGTACATAAGTTTTTAAATATAAATAAATAAATAATATTTTTTTAAAAAATAAAATAATACTTTTAAATATAAAAAAATTAATATTCTTATTGATAAAAAAACTAATATTCTTATAAGTTACTACAAACGCCGATTGGAATACTACTTTATCAAAATTCAATATATGATAAATTATAGTTTTAATTTAGTTAAAACATAAATATTACTTCAAATATTATTACCAAACAGGTCTCAGTATGATTTTAATGTAACATTCTAATATATATATATATATATATATATATATATATATATATATTTTAATGCACAAGTTTAAATTAGTATTTAAAAACAGTGAGGAGAGGAGTGAGAGTAGCTAACCAGAAGAAAATACGGGCAGTGGAAGGATGAGAAACAAAAAGAGCATGGCCAAGCGAGTGCAGCAACGTGCAGTTGGGACTCTTGAAATTACCCGGCGGCGGAGCCCCCACCCCGTTGCCGACGCATAATAACTGTACTTGTCTTTCTCTCTCCACCGCCGCTGCCTCCGCATCTCCTCCTCCATCTCCTCCAGCTGGGCCCTCAGACTCGCCTGATTCGCCTCCAACTCGGAACACCGACTCGCCAGAACGCGGCACAGACCCATCTTTGCCTCCTCCATCTCCGATCCCATTTTGATTACACTAATTGCTAATTTCCTTCTCTCCAGGAATTAAACAGGCAATATGTACATAAATATATAAGTACGTATAGCTGTCGCCTGAATTCTTTTAAAATTATAATTATTATAGTTTAAAGCAGATTTTTTGTTATTTTAATGGTAAAATTGTTAAGGTGAATAGAATAGCGGCGAAGGGGGATATTTGCGAATTGCCACGTATCACGTGCAAGGCATGCAGAGCAAATGAGAGGAGGACGCGTGGTATATAAATGGGTCTGAATTTGGAGGGAAAGCCTGAATTTTGGCGGAAACGGATTTCGGTGGCTTCTCATAGGTTGATGTTGGTACGTGTTTCGTACCTTCGTTCTCTCTTTTTTTTTAATGGAATTTTTTTATTTAAAAAATCAAATTGGTGGGTTTTTGGTGTAGGGTCTCTGGGATTCATAAACAGCGGATGTTTTGGCATAATTTTGTGACATACCCTCCTACGTCATTATTTTGAGCTTGAGATAAGTTGTTGCACGTTTGATATGATAAATTGGATTTATCTGATTTATATATTGAAGAGATTTTTATTTGATTGATATTTGGGTTATGTTGTTTTTAATTTGCATTGATTTGAGTTTTTTTTTTTTTTTGCCTTGAAAGGAAAAGCTCTAAACAAAAATATTGAAGTTAATTTTCTATAAATTTAATCATTTTTTAATTGGCATTTAATGAAAATTTTGATATAATTCAATTAGAACTGTAAATTTTGTGTCAACTTTTTTATGGTAAGTCCTGATCTGACTAATTTATGTGACAATTGTTAGTTTAATATTAATTCTTAGTTGAATGAAGTTTGCTTTTTCAGTTGTAAGAATTTTAGTTTACTCTTTCATGAGAATTGTTTAGTATTTTTTTTATTACGAGAATGTTGCTTAATTTGTATGGCCGAAAATATATCAACTTTTAAATAATTATAGTATGAATTACAAACTCTTTCATCAATATTAAAGATATAGAGTCATACAAGATTATTCAGTATAAAATTGTCATAATCTCAGAGTTAATTGTTGTTAAAATTTATATTAGTTAGTTTAAAGTTGAATTTCATAGATGTGTATTATTGTAAATTTTTATTGTAAATTTCATTTGTTGTTTTACTAACAAAATCCTTATATTTTCCTTTCAAAAAAAAAAAGAAATTGATTAGATTTTTTTTGTGGAAGGGAAGAAATCGATTAGATCATCAACAATAGAAAAAAAGCTAATTATTGAGTATAAGAAAAAAAGAAAATGAATAGAAAGCAAAAAAGAAATTTGGCATGGGTCGTGAGCGGTGGGTTAGATTGCTTGAGAAGAAAATTCGAGAAGCCAATTATTTGTAGTTTTTAAGTTACAATTTGGTGATCCAAAGACAAGCTGGTAACGTGGCTTTGATGAGAGAAACGAGTCCTCTACGAGTTGACATTCCCAATGGGAGATGACGTTTGAGGAAGTTTACTCACACAATCATTCTGTGGTCTCCGCCTACCTTGAAACTAGACTTCCTTCCGTATACTGATATGGTAGTACAGATATGCTTCCCTACGTAATTAAGAGGGAGTTTGGTTTACAGTTTTTGAGAAGAAAAAGAACTCTTTGAAGAAATTTACTGTTTTATCAAGTTGAATAGTTAAATTGCTTGTTAGTTTTTCACCAGATATTCAAGCTCGTATCAGGAAACTTTGGAAGAATTGCTTGCTAGTTAAAGTTGTGGGTCAAAGTTTTCCCTTACATGTGCTTCATAAGAGATTAAGAAATATGGAGACCCCAAGGTCAGATTAAATTAATTGAGTTAGGTCATGGATTCTTCCTCCTCATTGTTACTCTTATGAGAATTATTCTAAATCTCTATTCCAAGGTCCTTTGTTTGTTGAGAACAACTACCTCCATGTTCAACGATGGGTTCCTAATTTTAGGCCTTCTCAAGCCCGGATTAATCGTATTGCAATTTGGATTTGCCTCTATGATTTACCTATAGAATACTTCGATAGTAATACTTTGAATTCTATCGCTTAGAAAATTGGCACTCCCCTTAGAATCGATAAGATTACTACTAATGTCGAAAGGGGCCGTTATGCTCGAATTTGTCTTTCTGTTGATTTTGATAAATCTTTGCCTCAATCAATTTGGATTGACTCTTTTAATCAAGAGGTGATGTATGAAAATCCCCTTGCCTCTGTCTTAATTGTGGACACTTGGGCTATCTTCAATCTACATGCTCCTATTTGAAGTCACCTACTTCATCCCGAGTTAATGATGTTTCACCTAATCTTAAGGATACACCTCCGTAACCTTTACATGGAACTCATTCTACTCATCGTCGAGACACCCCTAGTGGTTTCCCTTGGAAAGTGGTGCATCGTTGACGCAGCTATCGTAGAAGAATGCAGAAACCTTCTTCTAGCACCATTGGTGAGATTGGTAATCAAGTTGTGGGTACACATGATCAGCTGAGTTCATCTTCTTTGGTTCAAGACGAATTCTTGGCTTTGGCCATCGTCCAATACTCCCCTCCCAAGTCCCTATTAAGTCTCCATCCCCTCCTGCCTCCACCGATGTGCCATCTATGACTGGAGATGTTTAACCTGGTTACTAATGTATCTAACTCTCCTATTGAGTTAGAGGTGGATGTACCCCTCCTTTGTTTACACTTCCCACACATATCCCCCCTGTTTACCCTTCTTTTTCAGCTCTTTTCAATACCACAAATGTGATGGATAATGAGCCGCTTGTGGTGGATAAGATTGATGTCAAACATCTTTTTGAGTTCCCTAGTGACCGAGGAAATACTTCGGTTATAGACCAACCCGCCACCGCAAGAAACGATTCGACTCCGAAGATGTCTTCCATCATTTCCTTGTTGATCCTAAATGGTACTTAAGATATCGACATATCCTGTTTCATGTCCGTCAAGTGTAGGATTCTCCAAGTTCATCCTCTACAGCTTGCACAAGGGTGGAAGTTGGTGTCTCTTGCGAAGTCATAATGATCCTCAAACATCTTTCTCATGTCTCCGTCTTCATGATTTGCAGCCTAGTTTAACCTTCTTTTGTTTCCAAGTGACGTAATGTTACTAGCTTTGTCGTTTTACTGTTTCCACTCACGATTTGTATCGTCTTGACTTTGTATTCAGGATACTAGTCCTGATTTTATTATTTATATGATATCCTTGTTTTCCTAACAAAAAAAAAAAAAGAATAGTTAAATAAATATTTGGTAAATAGTTCTTTTATTAGCTTTTTGAGAAGATTTGTGTGTGAAAACTCAATATGTAAGGTCATTTTTACAAAATAACAATGAAGGTAAGTATGATAATTCCTTTAATTTTAGTCGTTTATATGACATGATATAATCTCATACATCAATTTTTATAAATTTTATTAGAATTTATATTCTATTATTTAAAATATAAATAATTTTAATGAATATGTAGAAAAACAATTTAACTATTTGCTATTTGGACAAAAAAACAAACATAAGGTGAAAAGAAAAAACAAACAATTTAAGTATTTGCTATTTTAATGAATATACAGCAAGCAACCATGAAAAGAAATTAAGAAAAAAGAGTTATTGGTCAGACATTGAAACCCCGCCCCCCGCCCCCCCAACAAGGCCCCCACGTCATTGGTGTTGCTTCTTCCTCCCCTCCTCCGTCGAGCATGCTACCGGTCAACGACCTCCATTGATTGCATCCCAGTGTCACGGGCCTCCGACGAAATACAGTCGTACCCATTTCGACCTCCATTGTTTTCCGGTGGTTGTCCTCTTTTTCCCGGCGGAATAAACGTCGGCCACCAATTCCTGCAATCTTAATTCTTAACTCAAATCAAATGTTGCAACCGTTATCGCCTCTGTCACCGGCTACCGGTCTCCGTTATTATGATCGAAGGCCACTGCAACAACTGCCGACTCTCGACGTCCCACTCATTAGCTTGTCACCTCCGGCTCTGATGACAGAATCGCTTCTCCAGCATTGGTTCCAAAAATAGAGTTTCCTTGTTTTGAATACAAAAAGTTCAGTTTCCATTTGTATGATATTTCTTTCCTTGTTTTCAAAGTTGGCATCTTTCTTAGTACTCCATCTTTTGGCGTTGATTACAAAAAGTTAAAATATATGTTATTTTTTAATGAAACTTAAAGTAACTTGTGGTCGGCAGACAGGGATGATGGTGGGGAAGTTGGAACATGGTGGTCGGCGTTAGCCGTTAGGGATGACGGTGGGAGAGGATGCGAACCATGGTGGTCGGTGACATATTTGATAATTGGGGGAAGGTGCACAAAACATTTAACCATCAAATTTGGTAAATGAGAGGACAAAGTGTCATTTAAGGTCAGTGTAGATTCGTCGTAAAGTATGGAGTTTGTGGCCGGAAAACATGGAGGTTGTGATCGGGAAACATAATTGATTATTTTAAAAATTTTTGTTTTAAACCCCAAGCTTGTAACCGAAAAATATGGAGCTTGTGGTAGGAAAATATATAAGTAAATTAATATTATTATTAGTATTATTATTTCATCATCATCATCATTATTACTAGTAATACAACTACCCGATGTTATTTTTTTGTTTAAATTGAATATATTAAAGATTATATTAGGTAGATAATGAATATAAATTTTATAAAAATAGTAAGAAAATAAGTTTTATAAATGAAGTTGGTTTGTATACATAACAAATATAATTATAATTGAAATGAAAATAAAATGATTAATATAAAAATATACATATTCAATTAAAAGACAATTCAAAGATAAATGCATAAATGAAATTTTATCAAATATATTTTCCTAAAATAGCTAACTTTACCAAACATATTTTCAAAAAATTGCTATTTCAAACAGTTGACAATTGATAAACAGGGCCTAAGATCTCTTTGATGATTGAAATGAATTCATCTTGAGTTATGGATTCAAATGGAAAGAGTACAATAGGAAATAAAAAGAAATAGGTGGTGTGTCGTGGATTTAGTGATTGTAATTAGGGGTGAGCAGTTTCCAGGTACTCTATTATAAAACCGGGAACCCGAACCTAACCTTGTTTCACCGGTTCTCGAATTTTAGAAACTCGAATCGGAACCTGTTTTATTAATTTCTAAATTTTAGGAACTTGAATCGGAACCTCGGGGTCCGGTTCGATTCCAAGGTACCTTGTTCATACCGTTATTTTTATGAAAAACAAATTTAAGGTCCAAAAAATTATATATTCTTGGATTAATTACATTTCAAACATTAATAAATAACAAATCAATTTTCCACATGAAGAGTTAGAAGAGAACTTAAACATCATAGACAAAAAGAAACAAGAAGCAAAACATCAATTTATGCTTCTCTTTGCCTTTAAAGAGTAAATATCACGAACCACAAACTAAAAACATTTGAATTTACACGGGTCTCATATTCACAATTGAAAACTGAAAATTCTGAAAAAATTACATGTCTTAACGGTTCTAGGTTTCGGTTTTAGGGTTTGATTTTGGAACCGGAAATAGAACTCGTTTGACAAGTTCCTAAATTTTAGGAACCTTACCCGGAACCGTTTGACTGGTTTCGGTTCCAAAACCTTATTCGGAACCGTTTGACTGGTTTCGGTTCCGAAACCTTATCCATTTGGCCGGTTCCAGTTCGATTTTAGGGTATCCATAAGTTTTGCTCACCCATAACTGTATTTTTGTAAATCAATTCGGATTCTCATAAATTTGGACAATTAGGCAACTAAACTCAAACTCTTGACAATCAGATCCAACTATAATTTCATCTCCAAAGTTGGGATGAAAAGAGCAGGACGAGGTATTTCAAGATTTAAGTAATTAATTTACCGGGTTGATTTAAGCCTACTCATCTTAGTGAAAGTAGGGAGATCTATTGGGTTTTATAGTACCCATCTTTGTCAATTAAGTATCCCTTGTTAACTGAGCTCAGTTTGCCTTGTTGGACCTATAAAGCCCATAAATTAGCTCCTAAACTCTTCTTTGCAAATGGCAAAGAAAAAAGAACTGAAGAAAAACACTTTAATAAACATACACTGCACTTTCACAAGTACAACCAGAATACTAAAGTTGCTCGATCTCACTTGAAATACCATATTGTTTGAGTTAAGTTTGGTTTGCTATATTCAAAGAATTTACAGAGATTTAGACAGAATCAAATGTTGAGAATGTTAACTCAGTTGTGGTTTCCTCTTTACACTTGCTAGAAAATGAAAGATTACATACATTTCAAAAGAATGAAGCTTGTGCGGTAAAACATCGTAACCCCTGCCTCCGATCATATGTGTGTTTCATAACATAAGAGCAGATGAAGGGTGAAAAAAATAATAAACATTTACAAGAAAGCTATTCACAGTAGCCATTGTGAACAAATGCGAATGAAGATTGAGTTGAAAGGTTGCATCACGCCTCAAAAACCCTTGCTTCCTCTTTTATTTATCATTATATATATATACAATCCTAAAGACTCATTGGCTTATGCAGCAAGGATGAGAAGGATAATATTCTAAATACGAAGATAATATTCTAAATATCTACAAGTATATCTCATAATATCATATTATCACAACATTATCATATTATCATAATATGCTATAATACTCCCCTCAAGTGAGAGCATGCGGGTCGATCATGCCCAACTCGCCTCTCAAATGAACAAATTGTTTCTTTCTGAGATGCTTGGTGAAAATATCAGCAGGTTGGTGTTTAAATGGAATATAAGCAAAGACAAAATTACCTGACTCCAAGTTTTCTTGAACAAAATGACACTCTATCTCAATATGTTTCGTTCTATCATGAAACACTGAATTCTTTGCTATATGAAGAGCGGCCTGACTATCACAAAAACTAGCATTGCATATCATCATGGAACACACCAAGACTCGCAAGTAAAGACTTGAGCCATACAAGCTCACTAGTTGTGGCCGCTATGGACCTATATTCTGCTTCTGCAAATGATCTAGACGCCATCATCTGCTTCTTAGTCCTCCAAGATACTAGGGACCCTCCAATCGTAACAATATACCCAGTAAGGCAACGTCGAGTTAGAGGACAAGCACCCCAATCTGCATCAGAATATGCATAGACTCGAAGATTACACTCTGAGCGTAGAAGAATTCCATAACCAGGCGTAGCTTTAGCGCGCAACACACGCCTTGCCGCCTCAAGATGCTCCTCTTTGGGTTCCTGCATAAATTGGGATAAAGTATGGACTGCATAACTAATGTCAGGTCTGGTGATTGTGAGGTAAAGAAGACACCCTATAAGACGGTGAAATTGTCCTGGGTCCTTCAAAGCAACCCCTTGGGCTACTGCAAGCTTATGGTTCTCCACCATAGGAAAATCAGATGGTTTGCAACCCAATAACCCATATTCCTCTACTATCTCAAGAGCATATTTCCGCTAACATAGGAAGAGTCCACGTGGTCCTCGAGCCACTTCAATATCGAGGAAGTATTTAAGAGGCCTGAGATCTTTGATGCGGAAACAAGTATTCAAAAAAGACTTGAACGTAGCACATGCTTCGAGATCATTTCCCACAAGAATGATATCGTCAACATAGACTAAGAGAGCCAAAAAATATCACCCTTTTTATATGTGAACAAGGAGCAGTCAGCATGTGATCTAGTAAAGCCATAAGCAATTAAGGTGGAAGAGAGCTTGGTAAACCATTGCCGAGGAGCTTGTCGCAACCCATACAAGGATTTTTGCAGTTTTACAAACCTTATGAGGAGAGCTACACGAGAAACCCTGTGGGAGGCACATATACACTTCAAGGTCCCCATGTAGGAAGGCATTATTGACATCCATCTGATGGAGCTCCCATCCTTTGGCAACGACAAATGACAAAAAAATCCTCACACTGCTCATTTTCACAACTACGGCAAAGGTCTCATTAAAATCAAAACCTTCTAATTGAAGATCTCTGCGAACTATCAACCGTGCCTTAAACCGTTCAATAGTTCCATCTGCTCTATATTTCACCTTATATACCCATTTACAATTTATGGGTTTCTTCCCAGGTGGCAGCTCGTCAATTGTCCTAGTCTGATTCTCTTCCAAAGCTTGAATCTCTTCCTTCATTGCATTTCGCCAACGTGGATCTTTAACAGCCTCATGATAATATCTGGGCTCAACAATTTTTATAATAGCAGCAAGAAAAACCTTATGGGTATTAGAGAAATTATCACATGAGATATAATTAACTAAAGGATATGGCGTACCTGAAGAACCATCTTTTGATGAGGAGTTGAGACAGGGGTCTTGAATATGAGCAAAATAACACAAGTAATCCTCCAAATGGGATGGTGATCGTTTCTGCCTGATGGGACGCTCTTGTTGTTCTCAAATTTGCTCAGTAGCTTGCTGCCCTTCATCATCATTATTGATGATCATCCCATTATCTTGTGACCCAATAGCATTTTCCATTACGCAGTCTTGACTTTGGCCCATGTCGTCCAACTCATGCTCATCAAAGTAGGCCCCTTTAACAAGATTTCCTTCCCTCTTTTCTTCAATCCTCCCGTCATCGTCAAATTTAAAGAAAGGAAATATAGTCTCATGAAAAACTACATCCCTACTAACAAAAATTTCATGTGTCTCTAAATCAAAAAACTTCCAACCTTTCTTGCCAAAAGGATAGCCCATAAAAATACATTTCCAGACTTTGAGGTGCAAAGTTGTCTTGAGGTTTTGATTTAAAATGAGCAAAACATAAACACCCAAACACCTTTAATCAATCATAAGAAGGTTTTACTCCGAAAAGAACCTCATAAGGGGTTTTTTCATTGAGTACTTGACTTGGTGACCTATTTATTATATGAACTGCAGCAAGAGCACACTCACCCCAGAATCTTAAGGGAAGATGTGTCTAAAAACGAAGAGCTCGGGCAACATTCAAAATAGGTCTATGTTTTCTCTCTACTGTCATTTTGTTGAGGGTGTTAGGAGTGAAGATCAATCAATGTTAAGGCTCGGAATCACCTATCGCAAGCGTTTGCAAGCAACACGAGCTGGTTTCAATGAGCACGGGCCGTGCTCACTGCGAGAACCGAAGCTAGGACTTCCAGCAGCATGCACGGCCTGCCCGTGTCCAAGGACACGGGCCGTGCCGGGTGTCAACCTTTGAGATTCGTTGTTTTCGGGCCGTTTTGCGTTAGTTAATGCTCGGTTAATGCTGTATTAATGTATTGTACGTGAGCTATGGCTATATAATGGAGGTTGCAGACCTCCATGGATGTTATCCCACAAAACACAAAAGCTTCTTTGTAATCCAAATCATCTAGTGGATTGTTCATGGTTTTTCCCGGTTTTGGGTTTTTCCACGTTAAAACTTGTGTCTCGCTTTTCTCTCTTTCTCTTTACCTTTATTTCTATTGGTTGTTGTGACTCCAATTTCTAACAACCGGTATCGAGCTAAGGTTAGTAGTCACAACAAAATGGAGGATGGAACGGCAAAGATCGGGAGGTTTGATGGAAAAGACTTTGCATTTTGGAAAATGCAAATTGAGGATTTGTCTGTACCAAAAGGATCTCTACAAGCCTCTTGAGAGAAGCCGGCAGAGATGGCACAAAAGGACCGGGACGTGCTCGATCGTCAAGCACTTGGGACCATCCGGTTGACGTTGGCAAAGAACGTTGCTTTCAACGTCATGGAGAAAAAGACGACAAAGTCATTGTTGGAAGCGCTGTCCAACATGTATGAGAAACCATCGGCAATGAACAAGGTATACATTATGCGCCATTTGTTTGATTTAAAGATGCATGATTCCACTAGTGTAGTCGACCACATAAACGACTTCAATATGTGCATTTCTAAGCTTGCTTCGGTTAATATCAATTTTGAGGATGAAGTGAAAGCTTTGATTTTATTGTCTTCACGTACCTGAATCTTGGGACACTATTGTTTCTGCTGTGAGTAGTGCTTGAGGTTCAAATGCTTTGAAATTTGATGAAATCCGTGATGTCATTTTAAGTGAAAGTATTCGCAAAAAGGACTCGGGTGAATCTGAAAATGCTTTGCATGTTAGAGGTAGAGGGAAACAAAAAGAACAGAACAAGTCTAGGGGTCGGTCTAAATCAAATGCTAGGGGTAAATCTCAAAACCCCAAGGAAACCGTGTGTTGGGGCTGTGGTGGAAAGGGTCATTTCAAAAAGAAGCTGTCCTAAACCTAAGAATAAGGGGAGGGGCATAACTATGATGACCGAGATTCTGTTAATTCTACCGAGGACATTGGTGATGCCCTTATTTTGAGCGTAGATAGTCCAATTGAGTCTTGGATAGTAGACTCGAGTGCCTCGTTTCACTCTACTTCATGTAGAGAATTTTTCCATAACTTTGAGAGTGGACACTTTGGTAAAGTTTATCTTCGCTGATGATGAGTATTTAGAAATCTTGGGGAGAGGTGATGTAAACATCAAGCTCTTTAATTGGGGTTGTTGGAAATTAGAGGTATGTACGGTACATACCGGGATTGGCTAAGAATTTAATTTCGTAAGTCAATTGGATGAAATGGGCTATTTCACTCATTTTGGGAACAGGCGTTGGAAAATTGTGAAAGGGGCATTGGTAATTGCAAAAGGGGTTAAATCCGGGTCATTGTATTCTACTTCGGTTGTACAAACTTGCTTGCTACTTGTCGATAACAAGTCCTCTAGTTCAATTCTATGGCATAATAGACTTGGACACATGAGTGAAAAGGGAATGAAAGTTATGGTTGCTAAGGGTGTTTCGTCGGGATTGGTTGATGTTAAGCTGGAACTTTGTGAGAGTTGTGTTCTTGGGAAACAAAAGAGAGTTAGTTTCTCCAAAGTTGGTAGAGAACCAAAGGCAAACAAGCTAGAGTTATCACACCGATATGTGGGGTCCTTCTCCTATTCGTTCTTTAGGAGGTGCTTTCTACTATGTCACCTTTATCGACGATCACAGTAGGAAAGTATGGGTTTATTTTCTGAAAAATAAATCTGATGTGTTTGATACTTTTTGAGATGGTAAGCAGAGATTGAAAACCAAACAGGGCTGAAGATCAAATGCTTGAGATCCGATAATGGTGGGGAGTATGAGAAGGACGAGTTCAAAGTTTATTATGCCAAAGAAGGGATTCGATTGACAAGAACGATTCCGAAAAAGGCAAGGCAAAATGGTATAGCCGAGAGGATGAACCGTACCCTCAACGAAAGAGCAAGGAGCATGCACATTCATGTCGGGCTGCCCAAATACCTATGGGCAGATGCAATCAACACAGCCGCCTATTTAATCAATAGGGGACCATCCGTACTTTTGGGAAACAAAATTCCGGAAGAGGTTTGGAGTGGTAAGGATATAATTTTATCCCATCTACGAGTTTTTGGTTGTGTTGCATATCTTATGATTGAGCCTAACATGAGGGACAAGCTTGATGCTAAGTCCAAGAAATGTTATTTTTGGGTTATGGAGATAACTTGTTTGGGTATCGGGTTTGGGATGGACAAAAGGTGTTTAGATATGTTGATATTGTCTTTGATGAGACTGTTTTGTACAAAGACGAGGTTGAATGAGAGTGTGGAAAAAGATAAAGTTGTTAAAGTCTCTTTGGAGGGGAAAGCTTCACAAGTTAATGTACCGGTTGATGAACCATCACTTGAACCAGAAAAATCTCATGAAGTTGAGCCCCAAACTCCTCCCACCTTAAGAAGGTCGGCACGGTCAACTAAAGGTATACCGGCTAACGATTTTCTCCCTCTTTGCATTACCTTTTGTTGACCGATGCTCGGTGAGCCAGAATCCTACACCGAGGCTATGCAAGTTAGTGATTGGTCCAAGTGGTAGCAAGCCATGGATGAGGAAATGGCTTCATTAGACAAGAATCAAACTTGGGAATTGACCGAGTTACCGGTTGGTAAGAAAGCTCTCTTGAACAAATGGGTGTATAGGATTAAGAGTGAGCCTAGTGGTCATACCGCATTTAAGGCTCGATTAGTGGTTAAGGGTTTTTCACAAAATAAAGGGATTGACTATTCTGAAATTTTTCTCTCCGTTGTGAAACTAACCACTATTAGGATCATTTTGAGTATGGTTGCAGCTGATGATCTTCACTTGGAACAAATGGATGTGAAAACGACATTTTTACATGGGGATTTGGAGGAAGATCTCTACATGCTACAACCGGAGGGATATGAGGTTCCAGGCAAGGAACATTTGGTTTGTAGGCTCACAAAGAGCCTATATGGTTTGAAGCAAGCATCGAGACAAGTGGTATCTCAAGTTTGACACCTTCATGTGCAACAACAGGTTCCTAAGAAGTGATAAGGATCAGTCTTTGTTATTTCAAGAACTTCATTGATTCTTATGTAATTTTACTTCTCTATGTGGATGATATGTTGATTGCGAGGTTCTAACTTAAATGAGATCAACAAGTTAAAAGAGAAGATGTCTAGAGAGTTTGAGATGAAAGATTTGGGCTCAAGAAAGCAAATTCTCGGAATGAGAATAACAAGAGATAGGCCCAAAGGGATCTTGAAACCTGTCTCAAGAGGAGTATGTGCTGAAAGCCTTGGAGCGGTTCAATGTTTGTGATGCCAAACCAAGGAGCACCCAGCTTCCAAATCATGTAAAGTTGACCAAGGAGCAATGTTCAAAGACAAGAGAGGAGAAAAAGCATATGCTCAAGATTCCTTACGCCTTCGCCATTGGGAGCCTCATGTATGCAATGGTTTGCACAAGACCGGACATAGCTTTTGCAGTGGGAGCAAGTGGCAAGATTTATGTCCAATCCTCGGAGAAGAGCATTGGGAAGCCGTGAAATGGCTTCTAAGATACTTGAAGGGAACATCTAACACCTCGTTAGTGTTCCAAGAAAGTAGTCTTAATCTTGAAGGTTTTGTAGATGCCGACTTGAGCGGAGATTTTGACACAAGCAAAAGTACTACGGGCTATGTCACTACTACAAAACCGTAAAATAGCGACGGAAAATAGCGACGGAAACCAATCTGTCGCCGAGTAGCGACGGAATCGGCGACGGACACCGACAAAAAATGACAATCGGATCATACAACGACGGAATTAGCGACGGAACATAACTTCCGTCGCTACTCCGTCTGGTGATAATTCGTACATCAAAAATCCCCGAAAGAAAAAAAAAAATTAATCAGTAGTAATTAGCGACGGAATATTCCGTCGCCAATCCGTCGCTATCGACAATTTTGTAATTAGCGACGAACAGACGACTGACTCGTTCCGTCGCTAATTACGAATAAATCCAGAACCGGCGTCGGCCGCTTCGGATTTCGCAAAGCAACAGAGAGAGCGAGAGTGAGACCGAGACCGAGACCGAGAGCACCGCCATCGGCCGCGACACCACCGCCATCAGCCGCTACCGCCGGCGACTACGCACGCCGCCGTCGCTTATTGCCGCCGCCTCCCTTCCGCCACCGGTTCAGGACCCCAAGGCCGAAAAACCACCGGTCTCGGCTTCGTTTCGCCCGACCCCCGCACCGCGCCGCTGCCGCTCGGGTGGAGGACGCCGCCGACCAACCGCCGCCGCTGCCGCCTCACGCTTGAGCTTCGCCGTCGCCGCTCGTGCCGCCGCCGGTGCCGCCCATAAATTTGAGGTATTTTTGTGTTGATTTTTTGTAGATTTATGGTTTTACAAAATTGATATTGAAATTGATGAATATATGTAATTTATGGGAAATTAATGTTGTTTGTGAATGAATTTGAGAAGAAAAATGTGAAATTGTGTTGTTTAAGGAGTAAATGTTATTGAAATTTAATTTAGGGTTTTAAAAATATAACTTGAAATTGACGAATATACGTACTTTGGTGGGAATTAATGTTGTTTGTGAATGAATTTGAGAAGAAAAATGTGCAATTGTGTTGTTTGTGGAGTAAATGTTATGGAAGTTAAATTTAGGGTTTTGAACATTGTAACTTGAAAGTAACGTATATATGTAATTTAGTGGAAATTAATGTTGTTTGTGGATGAATTTGAATAGCAAAATGTGCAATTGGGTTCTTTATGGAGTAAATGTTATTAAAGTTAAATTTAGGGTTTAAAAAATGTAAGTTGAAATTGACGAATATATGTAATTTGGTGGAAATTAATGTTGATTGTGGATGAATTTGAATAGACAAATGTGCAATTGTGTAGGATTTGTGGGACATTATTGTTGAAGTTGAGGGAAATGGTGTTTTTGATTTATATATGTGTAATTGTTTGTTGTTTATTTGTGTGAGGTTCTTGACGCTAATTAGGTATGCTTATAGGTATGATTGCTTTACTATATGATTAGTGTAATTATATGTATATGAGTTTATTTATGCTTATTAGGTATGATTACTTTAATTATGAAATAAATATTTAAGAGTAAAATATAAAAATTATAGAAATCTATGTATATTAAAAAAATTTATAGATGCATAATGGTTACATATAGATTATGTTCGTTATAGAAAATATGTAATCATATACCATCTCCATGTGTTGGTATTTTTAACTAATAATGTAATAAATTGTTAAATTTCAATCGGAATATATATGGACGGGCCTACGCATCGTAGATGGATGTATCGTAGGTTATTACCCGGTAGAGTTGGGTATAGACAAGAGTTTTTAGACGGGGTTGAGGAGTTTGATGCACATGCTATTCCCTAGAGAAAACCGAATTGGTTCGTCGTTGTGGCATCAAAACCAAGGGCCGAGTTGATGACTAATATACTATTCCCCGTGCATTCCAAGAGGATAGTATGGGTATAGTCGATCCAATAATAGAAACTTTGCCGAAACTTTGGTTGATAACTCAAGCTCAGCAGAAGAATTAGTTGATGATTTTATTTTAAACCGAGAAGATGAGATTGAGGATGTTGGTGAAGAAGAGGAAGGTGAAGAAGATGAAGAAGGGGAATGGGATGATGACAATATCACCGATGATGAAGAAGAACATACCCTATTCAATGACGCTGAAGAGGATAGTGAAGAAGATGATGATAAGACTGATGATGAGGATGATGAGTAGTTGATAATGTGCTTTTGTTGGGTTTGTTTTTTATTGTACAACTTTCATTTATGTTGTCATCGAATGAATTCTTATTAATGTAATGAAGGTGAAACCATTGAAGCGTACTTTATTCACATGCTTCGATTTATATCTAACACTTACATGTGCATATGTTTACTATTGTTTGTATGTTGTTCTATATGAAATCACTTGAACCGTTGGATGTTTACTAATAGTGTGAATTACTTGTTTATGTACAGAAAAATGGAGAGAGGTAGAGGCGGAACCAAAAGATCGGCTACTCGGGGAAGGGCTAGAAACACCTCTACCGATGGGGAAGGTAATGATGTCGGCACTTCTACCCCCTCTCAAAACCCTCGGAACCTTCAAACTCCTGCCGGTGGAACACTATCTCCACACTCCCCTCACAACCAAACTCAATTGGGGGTCATTTATTCCCAACCCTCCTTTTTCCAACTCTCAAATTTCCCACACATGCAAAACCCACTTGGGTGGGCCTTTCTTTCTAAACCCTCCATATTCTCAGCAACCCCATATGTACTCAAACCCGTTGAGTACATATACATATCAACAATATGGTACAAATAATGTACCACGCATCCACGTTGGTTTCGAACAACGGCCACCACAAATGCCTACAAATGAAGGACCAACTGATACGAGGAACGAGGATCCTTGTCTTCAATCAAGTAGCGCTAGCAGCTGAGAAAAATCCGAATTGAGCCGGATGGTGAAGGGTGAGTGTGATAATAAATAATAAAATAAAATAAGCATATTAGTTATTAGTTGAACTAACTATTTTATATGTTAAATTGATTAGGTTCTACCCCATTGACAAAGTTGTGGGTACGATTTCCCACATCTTCCAAAGCAAATACGATGGAGCTTGGCCTACATGGGGTAAAGTCCCTCGATCACAACGTGATCAATGGTTTTCTCGAGTTTAAGGTAATGACACATCATTAGTTTTCTCCAGTTCGAGATAACATAATCACTTATTGTGCATGTTCGAACATTATATTTTAATTTCATAACGTATAAACGACGTTTTTATTTATATAGAAATTTTTCACGTGGTCCCCAACCGATGAAGTCCAAATCGGAAGAAATTTTGAAAAGAAAGGCAGTGATCCCTTGAAGGACTTCATGCTCAAGGCGAGGAAAACTAAGAAGAAGCCGAAATGGTTGGGTGACAACTACTGGCGCGAGTTGCTCGAATATTGTGAAACTGCTGAGTACAAGAAGTTCCGCGAGCAAGCTCGGAAAAACCGTCATGCTGATCAGGGGGACTTGGTTCATCACTCCATACGTGTGGCTCAATCCCTATGACGGAGCATAAGCGGCGATTTGTACGTACCCCTTTCTTATTGATTACGCATGCAACTGTTAACATGTTCATATTGGTGAATTGATTCTCTACTAACTTGTTTTCAATTTTAGATAAAGGAGCTTAAAGGAGTTCAGCCTCTACCGACCCAACTATTTGCACGCACGCACAAAACAAAAGAGGACGAATGGGTGGACAAAAAATCCAAGGCCATTTACGTGAGTAACCGTATATATGAATTCCGCATATTTTTCTATCTATTATTTTCGTTAACAACCGGTGATATTTACATGCCTAAAATATTTATATTATATTTAGGAGAAGTTTCAAAAAGAGTGGGAAGAGTTGCAAAACACTCAACCCACTCAAACTTCCAGATGATGACCCCAACTCTTCCGAGGATCATGTATCCACCCCTTCACAACAAGAGTTGTGGGTCAAGGCAAATGCGAACAAGAAAGGTCGCATTTATGGATTTGGATCCGAGGCTAGAAACTTGAAACCAACAATGTCCTTCAAATCACCGAAACCTTCTACTACGAGATGACTCGTAATGGAGAGTAACAAGTGCATAATTTAAATTATGAGGTACATCAATGGATTGAGCATTGCCGGCTGCTTGAGTTACAAAATCGGCATCCGAAGGCACGAGTCGACGGTTTCGCTGAGCCGATAGCACATATGAATGAATTTCTGCAGTCTCAGCAAGCATCCGGATCGCACCGTCGACCACCACAACCACAGGAGGAAGAGGAAGAGGAAGAGGAAGAGGATGAGGATGAGGAAGATGATGAGTGAATTCAAATGTGAACTTTTGTATATATTGGTGATCATCACTTTGCGAACTATTTACAAATTTGTTTTAACTATGTTATGGTTGTTGATGATGTTGAATATGTAAGTTGGATTTGTATATCCAACTTTGATGAATGATTTGTGGCCGGCATATGTAAATGTCAAATGTAAGTGTCACATATGTGAATGGTGGATTTGTATATCCATTCACAATGTTCCGTACTAGGATAACGAATAATTAGCAAATAATATATAAAATTTTTCACGTAACGACGACGGATCAGCGACGGTCTCTTCCACTTAGCGACGGAACGTAGCGATGGAATTTGGGGACATTCCGTCGCTAATACGGCTCTCGCCGACGGAAATGGGGTGATTTCCGTCGCCGATTTAGCGACTGAAATTTGGGATTTCCGTCGCCTATTTCCGTCGCTAAATCAACGACGGAAATGTTTTCCGTCGCTTATTTCTATCGGCTACGTGAACGAGATTCCATCGCTAATCTGTCGCTAATTGGCGACGGACTTGAAAATTTCCGTCGCCGATATTTAGCGACCGCTTTTCAGCCGACGGAACAGCTTCGTCGCTAATTCCGTCGCTAATTGCGAAATTCGTCGCTAATAACTAACATTCCGTCGCTATTTCCGTCGCTAATCTGCTGTTTTGTAGTAGTGTGTTTTCACACTTGGAGGCACAACTCGTGAGTTGGATGTCAAAGCTTCATAAATGCATTGCTTTGTCCACAACCGAGTCCGAGTATGTGGCCATGTCGAAGCCGGTAAGGAGATGGCGTGGTTGCAAGACTTCTTGGAAGTTTTGGGCCAAAGACAAGGGAACGGAGTGCTCTACGGTGATAGTCAAAGTGCAATCCAATTGAGCAAGAATCCTGTCTTGCATTCAAAACCAAGCACATCCGGCGCAAGTTCCACTTTGTTAGAAGTTTGGTAGAAAGTGGAGAATTGAAACTTGAGAAAATCATGGGTAGCAAAACTCCGGCAGATATGCTAACCAAGGGAGTGGATGCTCGGAAATTGAGGTTGTGCAAAACCTCAATTGACCTTTCTTGCTAAAACAAAGGAGGGTGGTTGATCTACTAGATGTGTACAAGGTGAAGTGGTTGATTAATCTTCAAGTGGGAGATTGTTAGGAGTGAAGATCAATCAATGTCAAGGCTCGTAATCACCTATCGCAAGCGTTTGCAAGCAACACGGGCTGGTTTCAATGAGCACGGGCCGTGCTCACGGCGAGAACCGAAGCCGGAACTTCCAGCAGCCTGCACGGCATGCCCGTGCTGCCTTGGCACGGGCCGTGCCGGTGTCAACCTTTGAGATTCGCTGTTTTCGGGCCGTTTTGCGTTAGTTAATGCTCGGTTAATGTTGTATTAATATATTGTACGTGAGCTATGGCTATATAATGGAGGTTGCAGACCTCCATGGATGTTATCCCACAAAAGCTTCTTTGTAATCCAAATCATCTAGTGGATTGTTCATGGTTTTTCCCGTTTTGGGTTTTCCACGTTAAAACTTGTGTCTCGCTTTTCTCTCTTTCTCTTTACCTTTATTTCTATTGGTTGTTGTGACTCTAATTCCTAACAGAGGGGTGTCCACACAACTAGTCTGCTGAATAATTCCTTTGTCAAATAAAATTGTTTCATAGGCCTTGAATCAAATTCACTACCGTTGTCACTACGAATCAATTTTACATCTTTGCCAAATTGAGTTTTAACCATAATAATGACAAATTTTTGCAAAAAATTAGAGGGCTCTCCTTTGTCCCTCATCAAGTATACCCAAACACGTGTACTAGCATCATCCACAATTGTTAAAAAATAATAGGCACCACACAGTGAAGGAGTTTTGTAAGATCCCCAAATATCACAGTGAATAATCTCAAACAAATCATTTGCTTTATTGTCTCTAACAAAAAACTGATTATGAGTCTGCTTTGCACGAAAACAAACATCACAGAGTTCTTGCACTTTATTTTGAAAACTACTCTTAACACCTTACTCCTTAGAAAGTAGAGATAATACTTGGCTTGATGGGTGTCCGAGAGACCATGCCACAGGTCTTGAGAGCTCACTGCAAATATTTGAATTTTGGACGTTGCAAACTCCTTGATGCAGTAGACCCCTCCTCTCAATTCACCCACATCAATCAGGCTCTTCGAGGTGCGGTCCTGTATCACACACATATCCTTGTCAAAAGTCACAATCCAATTTAATTCTTTAATTAGTTGAGCCACAGAAATTAAATTACAAGAAAATTTTGGAATATATAAAACTTTGTCCTAACTTGACCTTTTGATTTAGTTGCACACTGCCTTGGATATCAGCCACGGTAGTTTCACCATTTGGTAAATCAACATGAATAGAAGCTATTCCCCCCCTTAGTAATACATTCCAGATTTCCCATGAAGCCCCTGAGTCAATAATCCAGGAGGAATTACCTGAGAGCTTCTCAAACCCTGATTTGGTCGGTTCTATGAGGCTGAGAAGCCTCTGTACCTGGTCATTAGTCAGCCCAGAAAGTGTCAACGTTGACACCAAATGGGTTCCTTCTGTGTTCTGGAGAGTATGCCGTTTCACGACTAGCACCTCTACCCTTGTTTCCATCATCTCTCCCACCTCGCATAACTCTGCCACGACCTCGTCCTTTGCCCCGGGATCCCCAGTTGAGTGGATACCCAATTATCTCGAAGCAATTGTTTTCTTCATGCCCAAAACGACCACAATGTTTACAACTAATCTTCTCGGTTGTTGCCATATTCTGGGTTACATGGTTAACAACAAGGGCGGTTTGCGGTCTCGGAACTATCATCTCTACTAACCATCACCTTTTTGTGTTGCTCCTCTTGCATCCCAATGTTACATATTTTGTCAAGGGAAAGTAATGGTTCTTGTGCAAGGATTTGGCTTCGTATAGTCAAATACGAGTCATCGTTTAATCCCATCAACAGTTAATGAGATTTGTCTTCTTCATACATCTTAAAAATATTTCCAGCAGCCCCACACTTACATCCACCACATGTGCAAACTGGTATTTTGACGTAGCTATTGAGTTCATTCCATAAATTCATTAACTTAGAATAGAACTCCCCACGTCTAGATCTGCTTACTTGCAAATTGCAATTCGATATTCCCACCTTCAACCGATGAATCTTAGGGGTATTTCCGAGAGCATAACGCGTCCTGAGGTCATCCCACATTGCTTTGGCAGAATCAGAATAAGCTATGCTCATTCTCAACCTCAACTTTGCGTCAATCACGTTAAGAATCCAAAAACTCAACATCGAAATGACCATATCCCGTGCATGAAGCTCCGAAAAATCTTGGTCCACGACTGCTTCTGGTTTAATTAGGATTCCATCTATAAATCCCAACTTATTTTTCGCTTTCATAGTCGTTCGAACGGCTCTTTCCTATAAATTATAGTTCTTCCCATCAAAGACAACTGCTGTTATCATAACACCGGGGCCTTCGGGGGATGAAGATAATATGGTGAGTGTGATTCAATCACGAATCTGTTCTTCTTCTCTCCACCTCCTGTCATTGATTTTAATTTTGATTAATGACAGTGGTTAAACGTTTGCTCTGATACCATGAACAAATAAGAATGAAGATTGAGTTGAAAGGCCGTATCACGCCTCAAAAACCCTTGCTTCCTCTTTTATTTATCATTTATACATATACAACTCTAAAGACTCCTTGGCTTGTGCAGCAAGGATGAGAAGGATAATATTCTAAATACAAAAAGATAATATTCTAAATATCTACAAGTATATCTCATAATATCATATTATCACAATATTATCATATTATCATAATATGCTATAATACATTGTTGTGTGGAGAAACTATAAAATTTGTTCTCTTTTCTTGTTTTACTTGTATGAAGGCTTTGCACTCTTACTTATTTTAGCCCCAAATATTGGACTGCAAAAATGATGTGTAAATTTTGATTTAGAACTCTTTTTTTCAACACCTGATTCACAGCACTATGTGAAGCATGGTGATGGGAATGATTCTGCTTCTGATGATGTCCTCTCAGTTACTTGGACATGGAAGCCATCAGGAAACTGTAAGCCAGGGGTTCGGAGTATGTTCCCTCCTTTTATCGCCTTCCACCTGGTTTTCATTCGTGAAAGCACATTAGACAATTCTCTAGAATATCATTGTGGCAGATGTGTCTTGAGTAGAATTATTGGCTCAGATCAGAATAGATTATACTGATGGGATGTTTAGGCACATTATTCTAGATTCGCCCAATGTTCAAGTCAGATAAGTTTATGCAATGCATCAGTGAAGCAAATACATTATATTGGTTGAACAAGTTTTGGATCAGTTTTACCTGGCTTACTTTTGTATCAGTGAAAGAAAGAAAAGTGATTTAGTGTATCCTTTACCTGTATTCTGTCACTAGGCAGTGGAGAAATACAGCCATTTGCACCTTGGCGAAATCTGCCCCAACGCAGAATCTCATGCCTCCACCAAAAGCCATGAAATGCTTGGATGCACCATTAATTTCTCCTCCCTATGACCAAATAAATTTATGATTTATAAACACATGAATAAAATGAAAATTTAATCATGCCTACCTCCCATCGCCATGGGTTAAATTCAAGGGGATTCTCATATTTGGCAGGGTTTAAATGTACTGCTGGAGGACACACCATCACTCCCCAACCAGCCGGAATTGTATAACCTGCAAATAAATCATGATATCTGAGTATATATGAAAGGTAAAAAAGGTATTTAAATTCTTTATTGAAAATCAATTGACATATGAAGTTTTTATTCGTACCCTTGAAATTGATCTCTGTCAATGCTTTTCTGAAAATCCCAGGAACAATATTTGCTAGTCGAACTGTCTCATTTATGAACTGCAGAAAATTTAGATTATGTCAGTTTAAACTTGTTTAGATTGTAAATCAACTCTACTTCTTATTTATAATAGAACTCTCAAAATAAGTACCTGAAAAGTGAATGTCATTGATTTATATTCTTTCCACGTAAAGCCAGAATCTATCTGTTCCCGCCTTCTTAGGATCTCTTCGTGCTCTTCCTGTCAATATATTCGGAAGTATGTTACCGGGAGAAATCTGGATTTAGTACATGCAAGAACAAAGAATTATGGATGAAAAGAAAGAAAGAAAGAAAGAAATGATCACCGTCAATTTTTGCAGCACTAAAGGGTAGTCGGTGAGATACTTGACAGCTAAAGTCAGGGCAAGAGAGGTCGTCTCAAAGCTAGCAAAGAGAAGCACAAACATCAAATCTAATGCAATTCCTTCTGTAAGGATTGTTCCTTCCTTTGACAGTTCCTCAAGGACAAAATCAAAGAAGTCCTGATTTTTCTTCCTAGGCTTCATTTTTCTCTCTTGTAGCATGTTTTTAAGCACCTTCATCGCCCTTTTTCTTCCCTGAAGTCACAATTGCATGGATATCAGTTATTTCTCTTTCCTCTTTTTTTGTTTGGGGTGGGGGGAGATGGGATAATGCACCTGTAAGCACTCATGGTAAGCAGTACCAGGAATGTCCAACGGAAAGGATATCAGTCCCTTTATAAAAGCAACAAAATTCTCCCTCAGATTCTCTGAAGAGTTTTCAGCATCATAACTTATGAGTTTTTTGGCAGTCAGATTGAAGATCATCTGAAACACACAATAAAATTGTAAATAAAAGTAGTGCATATATAGTGTAGAGAATAAGGAGCTAAACCTTAGACACTTACACTGGCTGTTGAATCTTTCAACTCCACCATGTCTCGACCTGACCATTGGTGCAGTTGTTTACGCACTGTTCCTTCAACCTCAGGAAGCATATTCTTTAGGCTTTCCGGACCAAAGAGACTCAACACCATGTTCTTAAGGTACTTGTACACAAAGCCATGTAGGGAGCCAACATTTTGTCTCCCAAAAATTTCTGTGAATGTGTCTGGGTACCAACTCTGAAACATTTGACCCTCTTGTTGGAAAATATAGTAGTTCAGCTCCGAGTCTGCTGAGACTATAATTGGTCCTCCAACCAAACTAGTTCTGAATATGGACCCATACCTGAAATGAAAAAAGGAGCAGTCTAGTTAGCTAAGATGATCATTCATAACCCGCATTTAGAGTTTAAACTTTAAACCAGAAAAATTAATAGTGGGTCCAATATAGCAATGCATTAAATAATTGACTTCAAACTGTTTTTAACAAAAACTCAAGTCAATCTGGAACTTATGGGATCAACTAGCGATATCATAGACCTAAAAATGGCATACTAAGCCAATCCAACTTACGATTCCGACTAAATAAACGTGACCCATTAAAAACTTAACACGACCCATAACCAAACAGAAACACGTCTACTATTTCCACTCGTTACTTTACCTTTCCATCCTCTTTCTGACAAAGGAGGAGACATCAAAAGTAGTGGTTGGAGCAAAGAACTCAAGAGTTTCACCAATGAATGGCCAACCCATTGAACCAGGTGGGAGATTCCCATTGCATCTTGGATTCCACCATCTGTACAACCAGCATGAGATGCTAACTGTAATCCCAACTATTGTGAGACTCAGAGCAAATGGGGTCATTTTATGTTTAATAGGATCTCTTTCTACAAATCAACTGGACTTTTTATTGTGGATTGAGATTAGAATTGCAAATTTGAAGCTGCTTTAAATAGGTCCTGACAGGACACAATTTACATTTAATTTTGAAGAATAATTTTGTTTTTAAAGAAAATAAAAGGGGATTTGTTTCACACTCTTCATTTGCAGTTGTCAACGGGCTGACAAAATAGTGAGTTTAAAGGCTATGTTAAGAGAATTGATCTGGTCATCGACCCGATCAGAAGAGTGGGTCAATGGTTCAACCGGTCGGACCGGTTGGACCGGGTTAGACCGATTGACTCGGTTGATGGTTGAACCGGGTTAAACCGGCATGACCCGGTTGATCCTAAATTTTTTCTCTATATGTATTCAATTATTTTTTTCCTTTTTTTGCCTAACATAAATGTAAAAGATCATATGACATAAATTTGAGTCTTCAAATTCTACATTTTCTAATCATAAAACACAATGATTTGAGTAATAAAAAAACACCTACGTCAACATCATCGACAAGTCACAAACCAACGTAGACAACAAAAACTAACATACACAACAAAAGCAATGTATATTGTGCATGTGTCACAAACTAAATAGATAAACAAGTCTTATAAATTTTAAATAAATAACAAATATTACAAGAACTCCTAAATTTAATCATCCATCACAGGAATCAAATCCTTCACAATAGCCACCAAGTGAAGACACAATCCTTGTGGGTACATAAGTAAATCATCATCATCATCACCATTGCCTTCATCTCCATCATCATCTCCATCAAGATCAACTTGCAAAGTAAAAAATAATAAAGATTAATATTATATGAGATTATAAATTATGTAGTTTGTAATGAAGTATATATGTTACATACCAATCTTGGCCTTTGGGTTGTTAGGTGTTTGGTTTGCTTGGTTGTTATGGAGCATTTCTTCCAACTCCTCATAATCCAACTCGTTCTCGGGGTCATCCTCAACAACCCAAAAATCAATTTTTTCCACACAATTAATATCTATCGGATCATATAGCCTTTTCTTGTTATAAAGTCTAGGTTCATATAAATAAAACATTAAAAACTTTGTTATGCACATAAACACTCATTTCAAAAGCAAAAATAAAAATTTACTTATCTATTCTTCAATTGACGCACATAAACAAGATCATTCAACTTATCATGCTCCCACCGATTTCTCTTCTTTGAATGTATGAGCTCAAAAACACTCCAATTCCTTTCACAACCCGAAGAAGATGCGGTTTGACTAAGAAGTTTTATGGCCAATTTCTTAAGATTTGGACAATCATGTCCAAATAATCTCCACCATTCATCTAACAAAAAAACAATGCAAGGACATAAACATGTTGATAGTTGTAATTAGGTTCTATTATCTCAAATTTTTAAAAATAATAACAATAAAGGATAACTTAATTAGATGAATACCTATATGAGTACTCTTCCTATTGGTCAAAGCTAACTCTGTCCCAAATCCTTTATCATGTTCACGAAAGATCCTATTCTCCTCAAGAAACTTAGTCTTGCTTCCCACCATGGTCTTCGACTCAACAACCTCAAGTAAACCTTCATTACCTCGGGCTTTTGGCAAAAATTACTTTGATCATATTGAAATGTCGGGTTCAACCAATAAGTCGTTGCATAAATGTTCTTGTGTAATTGTTTATCCCATCTCTCCTTCACAATTTTAGTGTAAGGCTTATACAACCTTTTCTTATTCTTAAAGATCTCCTTGATTACCTTTTTTTCCCTATACATCCCTTCATAAACATAGCCTAAAGCCGACTTCTCATTGGAGTCAACAATATGAAGCAATCTCAAGAGAAGACCAACAATTTTCACAATTACCAAGCAATCGTTCCAAAACCTACTATCTAGAATGATTTCCTTCACTGCTTTTCCCTTTGATGTCTTAGAAGGTCTCCATCCATTAAATTCAGGACTAGTAACCATAGCTTGTAAATCTAGCTTATGGTCATAATGACTTTTCAAAGCAATAAAAGTGGTGGCAAACCTTATTTCCCTAGGACGTAAGTAGTTTTTTCCCATCACTTGATTGAGCCATTGTAACATAAGACCATGTCGGATATGATTTTTGACGAATTGATTAATCATTTACATTTGATGAACCCGGACTTGAAATAGAAGGTGTGGAACTAGAATCCATTTTTTACCTATTCCAATTTAACAATACATTTACACGAGCAATTAAATTTATGACTTAAATTAACAAAAGTGAAACTTTCAGCATGGTCTAGCCATTAAATTAGCAAGAAAATTAACACAAATAAGGAGTAAGGATATGGACATTAGCAAGCAAATTGGGGGTAAGCAAATTAACACAATTCGAGCCGAAATCATGTTTCGAAATACCCCAATCATATTGATATTGGTCGCTAACTTCATCGCCTAAAAAAAAAGGAATGAAATCCATTTGGTTTCCTCAAAATTAAAATAGGAAAGACATGGACATTACTACGAGTGATAGGTGAATAGAACCACTAAAGCATAGACAGGACCGGAGCAGTGCAACGAGCTCAAGCAGCGAGAGGAGCGAACCACCGGAGCAGAGAGAGGATCGGAGCGGGCAATGAGCTCAAGCAGCCGGAGGAGGAGTAGCTGCAGCAGGAAACAACGAGAGGAGCAAGCAACAGCAGGCAACAAGAGGAGAGGGGAGAAGAAAGACGAACAACACCACTAGAGAAAGGACTCGGAGCGGCGGAGCACCACCGCACGTTCCACCGCGCCGAGAGCAATAGAAGAGAGTCAAGAGGAGGAGATGAATAACGGTGAGCGTGAGAAAGTGTAAACCAAATAAAATAAAAAGGTCGACACCCGACGATCACCACCGGCACCACCGATGCAAGCGAGGAGGAGAGGAGACAGCGAGCCAATGCGAGAGGGAAAGAGGAAGGAGGAACCTCAACAGAGAATACCGAGTGAGTGAGTGAAGGGATTAGGGTTTTTTTATCACGAGGCTTTTATATTTGACTTAAATCTCGGTCCAACCCCGGTTTTGAAGGTTTTGACGGTTTTAACCGGGTCGACCAGGTCAACTTGGTTATCTCCGATCCGAAGCTCCAAATGAGCCAATGCCATTGACCGCCTGGGTAAAATCACCGGTTCCGGTCCGACCGGTCCAACCGGCCGGTTTGGGCTGGTTTTTGTAACATAGTTTAATGGCTAGCATGACGATGAAGCCTCACTGGATGCTTCCTCTTAAAATATAGTATATTTGGGAAGAAGAATTTATTTATCTGTTTCATTCCATTACCCGGAACCACTTGCCTAAAAAAAAAAAAGGCCCCGTATGGTAAGAGTAGTTGGAGTAGCATTTAGTATTTTAACCAAGTCAAAAGTCTAACAAACTAAATATTAGTGTTCGATAAGGTAGTATTTCAATTAGCGGTTTATAGTATCTTATAACATTTCAAGTAGTGTTTGGTAGTGTTTCATATTTTTTAACAAAAATATCCCTTCATTAATTTATATTTGACAAATAATTTATATCTTTTTATGTCAATTTATAAAAATCAGCTAGTCGAACTACTAAATTTACCAAACACATTTATTCAACCGCTCAAATAAACAGACTATTTAATAACAACTAAAATCTAACTATTATCTCGCTACCTAAACAGACTATTTGCTACTCAAACACCTCATTTTTCCAAACAGGGCCTAAGTATAGGCCTACTAGAAAACTAACTCTTGCCTAACCGAACTACTAAGAAGCTAGAATTAGACACGGAAGATAAGCCTAATTCTAATAAATAAGCGGTCTTTTATTATCGTAGTAATAGGTCAATATGTCCACGTTTTGCTACGGTTCGGTGAAAGAACCGTAGTTATAGGTGCTCTATTATTACGGTTCTTTCATAGAACCGTAGTAAAAATTATGTCGAAAAAAAAACCACGAGTAGTCCGCTTTCCACTTTCACTCTATGCTTTATACTCTCACTTTTACTCTCGCTCTTCACTCTTATTTTCGTCTCTCTGCTCTCTGCTTTCTCCCCGCCATTGTCACCGTTGCCGCCGTCTTTGCTCTATCTTCACCATCGTCCCCGCTCTCGCTCTCTACTCTCGCTCACCTGCTCTACTCCCGTCTCTCGCTCTCGCCTCTCATTTACTCGGTTGCTACTCCTCTCATTCACTTTCGCCGTCGTCGCTTCCGCCTGTATGCAACTTCTTTCTCCCTCTCTTATTTTTTACTTTAATTTATTCACAAATTGGTTGGTTGAATGTTGACAAATGGAATGATACATGATTTAGGGTTTATTAACTTGCTAATTGTTCATGCTAGCTACTTTTGTAATATACTCGCTATTATGTATTGGGGGTTGAATCGAGTTGGGGATACACCCCAAGTGTTTGTGGAAATTCCTATGAGAGATGGTTATAGAAAATCCATTTACTTTAATTCTTCTCATATAAAGTCGATGATGTCAAATTGCTAGTAGAGAATGTTGGTGGGTATCGATTGAACTTGCATCTTGTTTTGATTCTCATTTGTGTATGCCCTGGTTGCTTGATGGGGGATTGTATTGGTGTTTCCTCCGCCTCTTGAATAACTCATTCTTTGTCTTGTGTATGAATAACTGGGTTCCTATTCTTTATAAGCTGCAATTTAGTTTCTATTAACTATTCTCTCCATTTCTATGTTCATTATCACCTCTAAATGAATGTTGTTGGCCTTTTTTCACATTGGATCAACCAAATTTTGCTACTTACTTGCAATTCTAGGCTTGAAATTGACTGTTGGAGTAGTGGGGTTAGTTGTTAGTACCTCAACTTTGTGAGATATCAATTGGCCAAGGCTTGAAGGATTTACATCAAACATGTTGTGTAGTAGTATTACCCTTCTCAAGTGTACTCGTGGAAGCCTTGTGTGTCATGTCACCTGCTTTGCTTTCTCTTGTTTTCTCGGTGGCTTTAGGATGTTTTCTTGAAATTAACTTGGAAGGACACATACAGATAGCTAATCATTTTCTAGGACTGTGTACTCGAATTTTTAATCAACTATTTTCTTGATGTTTACATAATGCATATTTGATTACTCGTATAGTTTGTGCTTTCCCAAATCAATGATAGGTAATTGTTTGCTTCTATTTTGTTGAGCTAAATATTTATTATTATTTTTTGAGCTGAATTGGCTTTCTACATGTATATTATTACAGTAATTGTAAAATGGATCATTCCAAAGTTACAAAGACAACGAGGAGATGAACAATGATGAAGAAGGAGAAGTTGGCACGTAGCGGCGATGATCCAGCTTCTCCTTACCCGAGTCCAATTCGACAGGCACTATAACCCAAGTAGGTGACGTGCAACTCACTTTATGAGCTACGTTGGTCCGACAACCCACTCACATGTGAACATCAACTACAAAAATTGGAGTACAGTCCCACCCATATTCGTTTAAGAAAAATCTTTGGAATGATATATAGGTAAATGCACTACATCTCAACTTAGAATTGCAACTTATTGTAAAATGGTTAATACTAATGCATTTCATTCTTGTGTTTCGAAAACGTTCAACTTGCACGTTGAGGAATCATATATCCCATTGGTGAAACACGAGACCCTCATGTCGGCGGCGGAGAATTTAGAAACTTCAAGTCTCACATTACGCTGTTTGGGTTTACAAGACAAGGAATATCAAGGCAAAAGGTAGACCGTGGGAGGTTTACAACTTCATAACCAATAAGGACTGGAAGACTTTTAAAGCATATGTCTTCTCTCCGAATACAAGGTAATTTAACATTTGTTCTCTTTTTTTTATAAGTCTTATTTACTCGATATTTTTAGAGTTAATTTCTTTAGAATTTCTTTATAATTTAACATTTCTATTCTTATTTACGGAAATTTTGTTGTCTTATTTACTTGCACAGGCAAGAGGTGAAGCCAACCGAAAGAGGATTAAGAGTAATGCGTATCCCTATACGATGTCCCGTGGGGGAGAAGCGAAGTTGGAGGAGAAGTTTTACAAGAAGAAGCTTCAATAACTTCAAAGAGGATCCGATGAAGGTGCCATCACAGATCCTTTGCAACTCACTATCAAGAGGGACGAGTTGTGGGTCGAAGGAAGAAAGAAGAAAGATGGCACTTTCATTACAACAGGAGTATAATCTATTGTGGAGTGATTCGTGAGTTTTTGACTATTTTTGTATTTATTTTGAGAATTTATTGGTTTTAATTATATGAATTGCACAATGATAATTTATTTCCTTCTTACAGGAGTCTTTGTCACAGGCCTCGACTTCATAAGTCACCGACACCACCAGGAGGAGGGATAAGTTAGCCTTGGCCCTAGAAAGAGATGAGCATCCCTGGCCGTGTTCGAGACATCGGTGGGAGGATACGGATACTTGAGCACTTCGGGGTTGGAAAGAAGTGCCCCGTCTTTTCCAACCAAATGAATATTGAGGCAATCATTTCTCAAGTGGAGTCTCGATTGTTCGCCCAAATGGAGTCCCAAATGGTTGCACGGATGGAAGAGATTTATGCCCGGATGATAGCCCGCTTCACGGTGTACTTGACCGAGATGGGTATCCCAACACCCGACCTGGAAAAGTTACATGAGGATCATTTCTCACCCCGGACATTGACAAGCACGAATGCGAGCTCACCCGTTGATCGATTCAAAGTTATGGTTGAGGTAATTAAGATTTTGCTACCTAATGAGAATGCATGTTTTTATTTTGACTAATTATTGGTGTATACTTGTTGAATGAATGGTGTAAATACTTTGATTGTTGTGGAACTCGGCGTCCGGCCATTGACTAATTAGTTGTTGTTTGTTTTTATTGCTTTGAATGAGGGTCGTTATCTCGGTAAAATGTCTACTTTTAAGGGGAAACTTTGTCCTTTTTGTCTAGTATTCTTGATAGTTTAAGTTATCTCTCAAAGGTTATCCTGTGATTCTAATTCTTATGCAGCCTGCACACTAGCTTCTCGTCACCCTCCCCTAGATCACATTGTGGCAACATGTGTTGTTTACCCCGTGCAGCCGGATGTCGTCGTTCATAGGGCATCGCTCTTAGCCGATCAGGTGAAGGTGAGTGTGAGAGAAGTTGTGCAAGAGAAAGACACCTGTGAGTTCCCGATCTAAACAACGACACCTACACATTGTTTGACGAAGCGAGTCAACAGCTTTTGTTGCTTGGCTCAAAAGTTTGGTCATCCTCTCTACGATATTTTATTTGAAAATATTAGATAATTTGTTGTTAATATCACGTATTTTATATATGTTAATTTGTGTATTATGGTCCTCCCCGAACTAAGATGTCGTGGCTAGAGCCGAGAGTGGAAGGAAGGGCACTCCCATGTCCTCGGTTGGCACCAACAAGCATTCAGCGGTGTCCGATCGTCTAGAGCAGTCCCTTCTCCAACACGTTCACAAGTCAACTCAGGATTGGTGCTTTCTTCGCAAAGTTTTGTGAAGACTTTGCCGGAAGACAAAAATATTCGAAATCAAAGCTCCAAATCACGTGTTTGGGGTATTAGACGGGGATAATGATGAGATGACCATACAAATTTTCTTGGATGACATAATGTAAATTCTGCAGATGCAAGAGATCGGTGCAACCACTATTACACTTGGCATGATGTGAGTTACTATATATATAAGTTCATTTAACTCGTTAATTTTCATTTATAACTATATATGTACAATCAATATGTAATACGTGTCTTCACAAGATATGAATCGAGTCTGGTCACTTTCTCAATCCTAATGTCATTCAAGCATTTGGACACATAACCGAGAACCGATCCAAATTTATCTCGGACCTCATGAAAGTGATGCAGAAAACATGTTATTTTGCGCCATTCATTGAGGGGTAAGTGTATAAATAACTTAAATGGAATTCTAATAGTTTAATAATTACATTTTTATATATGTTATTTGTGTCGGTGTAGGTCATAATGGATGCTTGCTGCCATATATCCGAGGAGTAACGTCTCGTATCGGCTCGATCCTCCGGGTCATCCCGTGAGGAAAGATATCAAAATAGTACTCCACCGGTGAGTTCATTACTTACTCATTTTGTTCTTTTGTTAAGTATTCTTTTCAATTGTATGTTGTATGCATGCCTTTATGATACAACAATACATGATCTTTATTTGGATTTTATTTTTATCCAATTGAAAAAGAGTGCTCTCATAATATATGGCTATTTGGGAGGCTCGAAAGGCCTACATAAAGCAAAACCAACAGCAACTATTGTCCCTATAAAAGTAAGGTTCTCTTATTTAGCGTTAAATTAGTTTACATTTTTCAGCGAAATTACTTGCTACATAACTACTAATTAATTCTCCATGTATTGGGAATCTATTTCGATTATTGTAATGCCACAAACAATCGGGGAACGTGCAAGTGTGACTTTTAAATTCTACAATACATGAAAGAGATTGTGACCCAGTTGAATTTTAATGATCACAAATCTAATCCTAAAGAGGTACCTCCACTAGCACTTGTTACATTTATTTATGAAAATTTAATTTATTTTGTCCATGTTCTTTTCAACTTAATTAGTACTTCCATTTGACGTAATTATATGTAAAATTACTTTTACAACATTGGTCACAGTATTTTCTCGGGAAAGAAGCCCATTCCCTATACACAAATTGTGCTAAATGAGCTTAGATAGGGTTGGGCGCAGCTTTGTGTATAATCATATAATTACACTTACGTATGTATATATTTACACATGGTTGTTTCTTCATTATTTGATTGGTAAATTTTGCGATTTTTTAATTGTATAGAGCATAAATTATATTAATTGTGTGAAACATGTGAGGTTGTTGGTTGTATATATTTTAGAATAGATTTTGGTTGCATATATATTCGAAATAGTTTGTGTATATTGTGTAAATGGTTGTATATATTTTGGTTAATTGCATAATTGTACAGGGGTACAAAAACAAAAAAGAATTATAAAAAATTTTCAGACCTTTTACTAACCATAGTATTAGGTCTAAAAATAACCTATTACTACGGTTCTTAAGTAAGAACCGTAGTAAAAAGTGGTCCCCCAAAATTTTGGCCAAAAAGGGGATTTCCCCAAATATATTTTACTATGATTCCTCAAATGAGCCGTAGTAATAGGTTCTCTTTTACTACAGTTATGAACCTAGTAAAAATGTCAATCTATTATTACGTTCGCATACACGATGCTCAATAACCATAGTAAAAGGTCTTTTTCAACCGTAGTAAAAGATAGTTATTATAGTAATGGCGACCAAATAAGCACGTTGGATTGCTTGGTTTGATCAAATTTTAAGTGGTTAAATCGATTCAGCATAGCTAACCACACGTAATTGATACTATACAATTTGAAAGAGGGTATCTTATCTTTTTTGAAAATGGGAATTATGGAAATAAAGGGTGGGTTTTAAAAAACTAAAACAAAAATACCATATATGCTAACTTGAGTCTATAAATCCATATTCATAATATAATTGGTAACACTAACATCACTTTGGGTTAATAAAACCAAAGAACTATCATAAAAATAAGAGGGATTTTAAGTATAAATGTATAAACTCATCAAAATTAATTGGTTCACTTTTTGTGTAATTGTTTTAGGTTAAATATAATTTCTCTTTACCCATTAACTACCACTCTAGTTTATTATTTTTCTTTATCCAAATAAATCACAAAGAGCATTGTAATATAATAGGAGAGGGACAGTCAAATCTAAAATCTAATAAATTGAGGATCTCGGTCTTGATCATTAGGCTAAGACGTGACTAATCTGTGTATAGTTTATTACTGTAATTGCGTTGTTTTTTTTTTTTTTTTGGTCTCATATCGTGAACTCACGAAATGTAAATATTGTGATATAATATGATTATAGGAATACGTTTCCAAGATTTGGAAGCAACTACCATATATCCGGCAGTGTTTCGGCAACCAAAAATAAAAAAAAAAGGGTAGTGGCTCCGTATAATTTTAAATGTCCTTACTAATTTTGTTTACTAGTTCTTTAGCCCGTGCTATGCATGGGTTATTTTAATATTTTAATTTAAATAATTTGTGAAATTTTGAACCAATAATCAGGTTATATTACTTTAGGAATTTATATGTGTAATGAAAGAATTATATGTTTAAAGTAATAATATTTACTTGTTATAAATGTTTTAGAAAGTACATATTTGAATTTTTTTTAAAGAGACTTCACCTTGAAAAATGAAGGAAAATAGGTTAAGAATTAATTTTTATACTAAAACTTTAAAATTAATCAATAAAAATTAGAAAATAATCCCATTTATTGTATGAAAATCAAATTTTCTATAGAAAAATTACTCATAATTTTTTGAAAATATTAAATTATTTTGTAAGAGGAAGCTTTTAAGACATTTAACTATTAAAGTAACGCCCCCAATACGTAACCACATAAATAAGTAATTAACAGCAGAATACTTGTAAATTGGGAGACGTTACCGCCGTTTTCGAATGAAAACAAGGCAAATTCGTTTGAGCAAATTAATTTTTCAAACAATTTATGTAACAATCCAACCCAAATTTTTCTTTACGTAAAATGAAATTTTTAAAATGCCGAGGATCAGCTGGAGAGGAATCATGAGCCAAGAGACCGAGGAAGGGACTAACATGTATGAGGGTCAAGACGAACGATCGAACATTACTTCTCCCGACCAGCTTTATCTTTTCTTCCTCTTTAAACTTTGGATGTGATTGCGAATAGTCCGTCATGCGCTCAAGTCCCTAAAAATTTAAAAACATAAAACAATAGACGTGTGAGCTAGAAGCTCGAGACGTTATCGTTATAAAATAAAAGTATAATTTAAATGCTCTTAAGTCAAGCATATCTTAAATCATTTCTCTTGAATATACAGTTTGCAAACTTGTCAATTGCCGATTTGCTTTGCTCGATTTAGCTAAACTTAGGACCCATACTCGTGAAACAATCAATCATGGGCTCGACTCCTAGGTTCATCGAACCCCGAAGCCGTGAACAATTGAACGATTAACGATTCTCGCGAAGTCATCATATATGTAACTATGACTATAAATTGTACTCGTGAACAGTAATTGTGTTCGTAAACCGTAAACCGTAAACCGTATCGTGAATCATGAATCGTGTTCGTAAACTGCATCGTGAATAGTAATCGTGTTCGTAAACCGTAAACTCGTACTATGAATCAGTAATCGTGTTCGTAAACCGTAAACCGTATCGTGAATCGTAACTATGTCTCGCAAACTGTATCGTAAATCGTAATCGTGTTCGTAAATCGTAAACTCGTATTGTGAATCGTAACTATGAATCGTAAATCGTGTTCGTAAATCGTAAACTGTGTTTGTAAACCGTAATCGTGAATCGTAAACTATAATCGTGAATCGTAAATCGTAAATCAGTAATCGTAATAAATCTGCTGTAAACTATGAACTGTGGTCGTGAAGCGAGTCCAAATTATTTTTATTATTAAAACAAGTAAACTCCATAATAAAGATGAACACTTTGGAAAAGGTACAAGCGATAACGTACCTCAGTATGCCGAACACTTCAATTGTTGATTATTTCTACAACATAGTTTCAATTCGATTTCTGTTTCCAAAACGGATCTACTTTTGTAGATTGCTAGTCTTTTAACAATATTTATATGCATTTACGATCACCAAACTTTTACTTTTCGCATATCTATTCATATTGTTTCCTTTTGCTCTCGATATTTATACATTTTCCCGAAATAAGCTATTGATGATATAGTTTGAATTTGTATACAACAATTGATGAGTTTAATTCCCCATTCTTTTAATATAACTCAAGTTTGACCTTTTGCTTCTATCACCTCTAGTTTGTGCTTATGTAGCTTAACCTTAATTGTACCAATCGTTTCATCTAGTATGCCTACATATCCACTTATATGTAACCGAATATACTTCTTACTTAAGATGTCGATTTGGTTTTCCAATTTTCTAAAAATTTTGGCAAAGTTTCGTTCGAAACATGGCCTAACCATTAGGCTAAAGGCCTTAAAAACCTGCATAAAGTCCACAATAAAACTCAACGAGCCACATGCTCGAAGTATACAACTCAACGGCCACACGCCGGAGTATATTTACAACCACAAAAACTAAGTTTCAAACCAGTATATAAACCAAGTTACGGTCTCGTCAATATTCTCATTTTCTTGTGCTCATGAACTTTTCAATTTCTGATTACGGCATATATATATTTATAGCTAAGGCTCCGGTTAAGCAATTTAATCGTAGAAATCCCGATTATCGGGAGATGGCTCCGTACGATTAATTCCTTTATTAGTATTACCAATAATCAATTAATGATTTAGCGTATCGTAGATAAAATAGTGAAACTCATTAATATTTTGACAAGTTAACATTTAAATATTTGAAAAGTTCGAGACAAGCAACGCACTGAGGTACTTGTTCGTTTTCCTTTAAATATCGTTGTTCGTTATTTTCTCCGAACATGTCGTTCCCATCGATTTTCTGTTTTCGGGAAGAAATTTGATTTATGCATTAATAAGCTTAATAGCTACTCTCTATTTGTGATAAACTTTTCACATTTGACTTCCTCTAATTTCCCACTTATTATTCAAATTCATTTGAATTTCTAACTTCCTTTAATTCTGTAAATTTCTTTTCCCCCTCGATAAACCAGAATTTTACGTGCTTTTCCATTCTCTTATTGGCTAATTTCGACACTTCAAAGGCCTTCTCACCTAAATTCTTATTTGATTTCACTTACTTTCTTCATTTATGATTAAAATGTGCGAATTTCTATGTTTTGAGGTAATCTCGCCTTTTATGATGAAGAATACATCTTTCAAAGTGCTAAGGAAAAGATCGGGAGGCCATAGAAGGTCGGAGAACGAAGAAAGAGGTCAAGCCAAGTTAGCACGAGGTTGTAGCACTGGCTGTGCTGAAGATGTATTCTTCAAAGCCCTGCTAGCGCGAGACCCAAGAAAGGGAAAAAAACCCGGTGGGGCGGGCGGGTGGCAGCCGGTGGTGCCGGTGGTAGCTTGTTGGCGGCGAAAAGGGCCGCGGCGGAAGTCAGGCGGCGAGAGGGAGTAGAGGGGAGGTGAGAGAGGGAGATATGAGGGATGGATGGTATTTCCTAGCTTTTCAAAACTCCTTCCCCTCTTCACTCGATTTATCCCGTTGCTTCTACCATCTTTTTTCCTCTTCTCTTTTTTTTTTTTCTTCTATTTGTGTTATAATAATTTGTATATATATGTATACTGTTTTATTTTATTTCTTCTTACCTATTAATTTAAGTTATTCGATTCGGAATGGAATTATTCGAACATATACACACTTCGTAGTACAAACGTAAATTTGTACGAATTACCCATTATTATTTACGATTACGACTATCAAATTTATTCGCATCTTTTATTTCGATTTCGTATTGTGCGCGATTCACTCGCTCTTAAACAATATTAAGATGATAAAATGCAAATTTAAAATAATTAATTACGATTAAGTTTCGGGGTGTTACAATTAATAACTAATTTTTAAATGTATGCATGCTTGAAAGTTTTTTTTTTTTTTGCGATTGTATCTATTTCCGGAGGAAAACTGGTGTGATTATATGAATGATGATTAGGAGGGAGAAACAATTTACTACTCCAGTTGCGGGGCCATGGCGTGATCGGATGGATTTCACGTGGAAGTTACGAAACCTACATAAAGGCGAAGCCCGGGGATGGATCCCGAGGAACACCCCTCCGACGCTCAAGTTAGTGTTTGAACTGAATGAGCGAACCGTGGAAAATCTTCCTTGATGTGCGCAAAGAGGAATTTCTAGGATTTTGGGATTTTCTTACTAGAGTAACTTTTTGGGGATTTTGTGAGACTTTCCAAGATAGGAAAGTGTTGGGATTGATGATGTTCAACTAATGGGGGGGTAGGTGAGTATTTATAAAGAAGTTTAAGGGGAGTAAAGTAGTAATTTACCGTAATGATGATGAAAACCCTAGCCCTAGTGGGCTTTTGGGCCTTACCAGGCTTGCCAAGAGTAGGTTTGGGCTTGTACCTCCATTGTCCGACTAATTAGACACGGCTAGCTAATGACGCGGTAGATGAGTTGGAACTTACGGAAAATATCCGGATTATTTAACCCCTCACGTTCTACTTGTACGCTTCCCGAGATGGGCGGGTGGAATGTGGAGCATTTACTTGTTACGCCTTTGTGGCCCCGAGTCTTTATAAATAGGAGGTGAACTTTGAGGGAGTTGGTAAGAATTCTTCGACTTAGCTCTCCCTTCGATTATAGTAAAAATGAGTTATATAGCACTTCTTGCTATTTACGAGAAGTTGTGCCCATGCTTTAATAGGGATGAGGCCGAGCAAGCGGCCATTGAGCATCGCTAACCGTCCATTGTTGCGAAGTCTGTTCTACGGGTTTCTTGCTCGAAGACGCTAGGAGGCTAGGGATGATAAATGACAAGGAGCATTGGAGGCGTTTTCAAGCTGCAGTACGCCCGAGTAGGATGTCCTTGAGGCTTGGGTGGAGCGTAATCACAATCGCCTTGTCAAGCTTCAAGCGAGGAACTCGAGTTCTTCAACAAGCGACGCAGCGGGAAGAAGCGCCACTTTGAGTGTTGGCTCATCGTCTCATCCTCCCTTGGAGAGTGGCAAGTCGGTGGATGGCCTTCATCCCACTATTCTCCCGCCGAAGGAACTTGCCCAAAGAGAAGAAGAGGAACCTTCCTAAGGAGAAGAAGGGTAGCCTCTCTAAGAAGAAGTGAGATCCTTATCATGATCCCTATCCTGGCCTTAAGACAATGTAGTAGCGTCTTGTTCCGTAGATGCTTCGAGTGTTGTTGCAACGTCATGTTTTTGGCCTTTATCTTTGTAGTATCGTGGTAGCGTTTCACCTTGTTAGCCTGATCTTTTAGCACTTCAATCGTATTGTAATGGCATGCTTTAGGTCTTTGTTTTAGTGAATGAATGAAGTTTATTTTGCTAGCTTTGTCTCTCTTTGCTTTTCCGACATATTGTTGAGGCTCCATTGCGATGAGCGATTTTTACTTAGCCCCTCGGGGCTAAAAAGTTGTCTTGCAAGGAGGATGAGTTCTCCCATGGTCCTTCTAGGACCCTCGAGGCGTTCAAGACCCTATATGTCTCGGATTTAGAAACATGAGTTTGCCCACGGTAACATTGTTGTGGGTGCAGTACGCAGCAATGAGGATTGTGAGTGCTCATGACGAAATGAGTCTTTACGCGACCTTTCAGCTCCCAAAGGCTTGAAAGTGCATGAGTGTATGGTCTCGCTAGGGAACACCCCATGGAGACGCGACCCCTAGCCTTAAGTTAGGAGTGCAAGTGCCCATGCGGACATGGGTCTTTATGCCACCTTTCAGCTCCCGGAGGCTTAAAAGTGGATGAGTGTATGGCCTCATTAGGGAACATCCCATAGAGAGCGCGACCCCTAACCTTAAGTTAGGAGTGCAAGTGCCAATGCGGACATGGGTCTTTATGCGACCTTTCAGCTCCCGGAGGCTTAAAAGTGCATGAGTGTATGGTCTCGCTAGGGAACATCTCACGGAGAGCGCGACCCCTAACCGTAAGTTAGGAGTGCAAGTGCCCATGCGGACATGGGTCTTTACGTGACCTTTCAGCTCCGGAGGCTTGAAAGTGCATGAGTCTCGCTATGGAACATCCCACGGAGAGCGCGAGCCCCAACCTTCGTTAGGAGTGCGAGTGCCTATGCGGACATAGGTCTTTGTGTGACCTTTCAGCTCCTGGAGACTTAAAAGTGCATGAGTCTCACTATGGAGCATCCCGCATGAGTCTCACTAGGGAACATCCCACGAGAGCGCGACCCCCTAACTTTCTGTTAGGAGTGCGAGTGTCTATGACGGGATGGGTCTTTACGCGACCTTTCAGCTCCCGGAGGCTTGAAAGTGCATGAGAATAGTGACCTCTGGTATTCCTTTATGAAGTTGAGAATGCAATTTTTAGCTCCCGGAGGCTAAGTTATTACCAAGTGCGAATTAACGCTAAACTCCAAAGGATATCCCCTTATGCAGGTGGAAACGCGACTTGTTAGCTCCCAAAGGCTAAGTTGTTACTCAACGTCGATAAACGCTTAGGCTCCGTTGCGGCGATTTTTGCATAGTTAGATGATTTTTAAATTTAATTTTTACAAGTTTTCATGACCCTCGACGACTCTCGACTCCTATTAACTATACTAAAAACGCGCTCAAAAACTCGCTCAAAAAATACCATCGCGTGGACTCGGGTCCGCCCTCAGCTGCCACTCATACACGGGTACTCACCCGGCCCTTCTCCCTCTCTCTCGGCTAGCTCTCTCTCTCGCCCAAGCCTAACCCCGACCACTACCCGAAAAACCCCTTAACCTAACCCCTACCTCGAGTCCTCACCTACTGCCGCCCGTGAAAACTCCATCCCCAACCCAGCCTCCACCCCGAGTCCCCACTACCCTTCCCCCTCATCTCTCTCTCCAATTCGGGTTTGCACCCGACTCCCCCACACCCTCCCTTCCTCAACCTCGCACACTACTGCCTCCTTTCCTCCCGACCCGGTGCTATAGTCGCCTCCCGGGTTCCCTCGCACACTCGGATCTTCAACCGACTCCCGTACCCACCCTCTCTCCCAACTCGGTTGAACTCTATCTCTCTCGCTCACACCGTCGTCTTGTACCTTGCTCCCGGGTCATCCTCCCTTCTCCCCCACGCTCCCTCACTTCTCCCGGACTCGGTTCCGGCCCCGACCCCTCTTGTTCTCGCCGGCCGCCCAACACCCAGCCTACCCCGACTCCCCAACCACACTCATGTTCTTTCCCGTCGCAGGCTCTCTCACTATCGCTGCCCCCTACCCGGACCGGGACCCGATAACCCTCCCCAGCCCCGAATCCCTAACCACCGCCCAACTCCCCAAGAACCCACCTGGACCCGCCGTTCGGCCAATTCGCGAAACACCCCTTCGCAAACCCTAAACTCCTTTCACTCAAACCTTAATCTTCAATTTTTAATTTTTAATTTTTATTTCATAATTTAATTATATAATTATATATATATTATTTAATTTTTTTGGCATATTTTTGGGGAAACATTCCCAACCAATTTTATGCACAAAGAGAAAATATTGAAGGGGACAGGAAAATATCGACCTTCATTTTAGGCGAAGAAATTATAGACTCCTTTGTGAAGACTCGGACTTTAAACTTATACTTTTCTGAGTTCCATCGAGGGTAGGGATAAAACTTCTTCTCTTATAGAGTTTTGATTCCAAGTCATTCCATGTGTCTTAGAAACTTTTCCGAGTGATATAGCATTCTCTCCGATTGTTTTTGACTTATTGATCGACTCGGAAAGCTTACGTCTACATACCTCTTCACACTCGGTTCCGAGTCACTCAACACTTAGGTATATCACATGTACAAACACTTTTGTTCACACACATAAACTCAGGTCCGACTTCATGTTATAGGAATTACACTGTTAATTCTCTATTCCAAGTCGACTTATTTAGTTTGAACCTTGTTTAGTCTAGATCAAGTTTGTTTACTCGATATTCTTTATCTAACTTGATTCTCTTTTAGACTCGACTTGGATGGAATTTGAGCCTCATGGATATTAGATTTAGAAAATTCCATTCCTTTTTGACTCGGATAATTAGTCACTTAATTATATTAATTACGTTATTATCTCGTGTCTAATCTTGGACCAAAGTATTTTATACTTTGAGAACCAAATTGATTTACTTTTGTAGGTTATTCAAACAAGGCTATCCTAATTTTGAACTGCAAAAGTAACCGGCTTCAAAACTTCAAATCACCAGCAGACAAGACTTTTTCCCCCTCGACCTAGCCCCGGACAATCGTGTCGGGATTGTCTGTTTCCAAAATTGGAAATGTGCAACACCAAGCTCAACGGTGGTTTCCACCTTACTTTTTAAAGACACTACCAGTAGTTTTGGGACTTCCAAAGGAGTCAAGAGCCATTGCCCAACGTTCATATCTCAACGGATATTTTTGAGTGACTCGGAAAATCCTTTACAACGGTCATAAGGAACTTCTAGTCGGAAGATGGACACAACAGACTAAGCTACTTGTCACCTTTAAATCGAAGCCAACTTTCAAGACTTAAAGATTTGCCGAATCTATTGTTAATACACATACTTGAGCAAAAGTCATTGTATACATTCTCAATCTTCTACTTACAACTCCAATTCGAGTTGTAAGGTCTTGTACTCGATTACAAACACTCTCTTTCTTACTCTCTAAGTAAGGTCCCTTGACTCGAGCTGTAAGGGTTAACTCAGCTCATCTGTCCCTAACTGTAAGGGTGATCTCAGTTAGGAAGTACTAGATCGGATAAGGTAATTTCTGAGTCTAGGAAAAACTTGTAAGGAGTTGTTTAAGGGAGCAACTCAGGTCAAGTCGACCTATCGTATTTTGTGGACTCAAAATAGTGGATTTGACTTTGTGCTTGGATTAGCACGGTCCGTGGTTTTCTACCCCAGGAGGGTTTCCACGTACTTTCGAGTTATACTTTTCTAAGTGCATTCTAGACTCGGACAGTCTTAAAGTGCCGTTTAATTTGCTTCTTCACTTTGCACTCGTATTATGAGTTAATGCTTTTCCGAGTTTATCCTTGCCTCTCACTCACCTCGCATTCATATCTGTTTTAATTTTCAAGCAAGTTTCCTCATCACCCTATTCACCCCTCCTCTAGGGTGATTTATACTCTCCAAGAGCAAACCTTCACTTTGGATAAAAATATGAATCCATTTTGGAGCGAAAATATGATGGCCCTAATTCCTTTAGTTGAAACATATTGGTCATTCTTTGATCGAGAAAAATCGAATCCCTCTTGGGTGAGCATGTATAGACTCTACATGAGGCTGAAACACGTTAACTCCTTGGTACAAGCTACCATAGGGTGCTGTTAAACCTCTTTTTTATTGGTTTTTAAGGCATTATCTAATCCAATTCCGTGATGATTTCAATGATTTCTATTTAGTTTTGGGTTAGATGTTGCTTATTTTCTCTTTATCGTCACCTAAGCTCGTAAATCTCTTTTATTACAGGTTTTTGGGCTTAAATTAGAGATATTCGTGGCAAATTTGATGAAAAGCAATGAAGAGGAGAATTCGGGCCCAAGAGGAGGCAAGAAAGAAGCCTAAAACACATCAAGAGAAGTTGCACGGCCTACTTGCTCGAAGCCGCACGATCGTGCAAATCATCGAGCGAAGGGCTCGAAGTCAAGGAAGGTCGCACGGCCTCCCGTGCGCATTTTGCACTGGCCGTGCGAGAAGTTACAAAAGTTAAAGTCGCGAACAGCCTACCATGCGAAGTTGCACGGCCGTGCGAAATAGGCAGAGACTTCGGGGTTTTTGCAAAACTTGCTGTGCGAAACCTCGCACGGCCGTGCGAAATTGCAACAAAACACCGCACTGCAGTAGCCGGTGCGACCATTGTTTCCGCGATATATAAGTTTCCTAATTATAATTTTAGGGGATCTTTTTCCATATTTATAAGATTTAGCTAGGGTTTTCGGTAGGAGAGCTCGAGAAGAGACTCAAGAATACTCATTATTGATTATCTACTTCAAGTTTTTGTATGATTGAATCGCATCAAGTTTTCATTCTGGTAATTGTAATTTTTTCCCTTTGTCTTTTCTTCGCGATTTCTCTTTGTTTCTCCTTGGCTATGCTCTCTAAATCTTGTCAATTGTTTAGTATCATGTTTAGGGGCTAATTTCTCTACTTAGGTTGGGATTAATCCCTATTATGCTTTGATAATCATTGAATTGCTCTATGCTTATTAGGTTAGAATTCACTTTGTTCATCACTTTTTCATTGATTGCCTCGACGGAGGACTCATATGCTTTTATTCGGGTTTTGTGAACATCGAAAGATGAAAACTCACCTAGAATGATATTGTGAACGATTAGAACTTCAATATGAAAATAATGAAGGTTCCAATCGGGGGTTGTGAGATGCATTTTTGTGATTTTGCTCTTTATTAATCCCATGAAAATAGGTGATTAGATTGTGCAAAATTAGTCTTTGACCTTCAAAAGCAGGCGAAGATAGGTTAAATTTGGTGTCTCCCCTTCTAAACCGCTAGCATATGCAAATCTCAACGGTATTCGAAGTTGATTTCGGGCATAGTAGTGTGATTAATCCCAATCTAAGGCTTGTTATTCATTGATCTCTCTTAGTTATTTTGTTATCGGTTGAATCCGAAAACCAAATCACTATGGAATTGAGTTTTACCTAGATTAGAGTTTTTAAGTGGATTTAGTATTTGAAAGCGAGCTCCTCATGGACACAACCGTACTCGCTGGTTCCTAGTTACAGCTACACCGTGCGCTTGCGGTAATTATCCCTAACAGGTGCCTTTGATCATGCCCAAGTCGCAATTTTACGTTGGAGGTCTTTGCTAGTTTCACATTTGTCCCCAAGCTTGATGCCAAAAAGCAACGTTTAGCGTTGGGCTATAATAACGACTGCGCATCTCGATGGCCAAAACATTCTCTTCGTCTTCAATTTGCCAACCATCACTCCTTTTTTTGAGAAGAATGTGGGCACCCAATTGACCTTCGCTGGAATCCGAGGATAAGCAATCGTAGATTGAACCTTATAGCATTGGGTCGGTTTCTTGCAGTAACAAAGGTGTTTTTCAAGGGCACTCGACCTTATGTTTTTTGTAACAATCCGACCTTAAATCATATTATTTATCTTATTAATTACAAGATTTATATCGTTGAGCGCGTGCACTTCAATTCGGTATTTTATATTTAAATTATTTTTATATGTGTGTTATCCAGCTAAGGCGACAAAGTGGCCTCCAATAACATTTCATATTAATAATTATAAATTTACAAATATGTATAAAAAGAAGATTTAGAAATTCGTATAAATATATATCGAAAATAAATGTGAAGATACCTGGTTATAAAGTTACTAAAGGTTATATTTAAAAGAAGCGTTACATTTAAAACAAATCGTATAACCTATTTACAACATTATTAGAATAAAATAATAATAATAATAGTAACAATGTAAGTAAGTTACGTAAAACCGACATGTATAATAAAATAATAAATAAATGAAAACAAAATAAAAATAATGACACCGATATTTAGAAAGAAAAATCCGTAAGGGATTTCTCTAGAATGTATATACAGACTTCAAAAATTCATTTCATTCCTCATACACGCTCATCCTCTCTCCCGTGCTCCCTCTCTCGTCTCCCCGCCTCGTCGCCTCTTTGCTACCGTCTCACAGTCCGGCCACCGGACGCCACCAACGCCAGCCGAAGCCGGTGTTAAGCGCGCCGGCAGGTGCCCCTCTCACTCTCTCACGCTATCGCTCTCTCTCCCTCGCGTGCCTCTCGCTTCCCTCCTCTCGCCTCCACCTGCTACTCTAGTTGCGGCCACGAAGCTCCACCAACGCCGGAGCCAGCAGCCGGCGTCGTGAGGGAGACACCCGGAGTCTCTCTTCCGCGCCTCTCTCTCTTGCTCCCTCTCTCGCGCGGGTGCACGCCCTGCCTCACCTCTGCCGCGACCCACCTATCAACCACCCACCAACCGCAGCGGCCGCCGGACCTAGTCGTCGTCCCCGCCCGGTGGTCGCCGGTGCAGCTGCCACGCACCACCATCTCTCGCCTCTCCTCCCCGACTTCCTCTCTGTGTACTTGAAGGTAAAACCTCAAACCCTAGATTATTACACTTTGTTATTTACTCGGTTATTGTAGTTGTGAAATTGAATCATCCGATTTATAAATATGTTTGTGGAGTGAATTTAAAGATTGATTGGGAAAATTCGAATGGTGAGGATGATTGAGGTTTGGTACTTTGATGGATTGATTGTTAATGAATATAAATGAATGTGATTTTTGGGGAAATTATGAATTAGTGAACGAGATTGAGGATATTTTATTATAGAATTGAGTGAGTTGATGGATGTGCTATATTTTGCAAACGGATATATTGAGCAAACGAAGGGGAATGTGTATGAAGAGTTGAAATTAGGTAATGTGTAAGTGTAGGAATGTGAGAAAAATTTGAGCTTTAGGCATATCTAATTGTGGTTGTGAATGTGAATTTTATTGAGGGAATAATGCCCGTCAATTTAAAATGGTGTATATATGAATTTTGAGCAATTCGGTGAATTGTGAAAGCTTCATATGGAAAGGCATGTGGTGGATTAATTAATTACTTAACTAGGGGTTTTGAATGCAATGAAGGGAGAAAGAATAAACTAGGAATAAGTGTTCAATTATGTATATATATATATACACACCATTTTCAATCCAAGTCAACTAACGAATTGAATTACATCAAAATCATTAATTATCTAATTAGCCTAATCACCTTCTTTAATTAGTATGCATTGAATTCAATATTCGAAACGGAATTAACGCAGTGAAATTATGTAAGAAAACGTAGTTTAATTGATTACGTAATAAATATAGAAAATGAAATAAATTGTCAACGCTTATACAAATTCAATTATTGAAACTCAAGAGAAACATTATTAACCACAAAAATCTATCGAAACAGAATTGAGGCCACTTCCGTTGGTGAATAGCTAATGACTCAAATTTCTATAAAAGGGGAGAAACAAATGTTCTCGGCTCAGTGTACGTTCATTGCCTCGTACCCTTCGAAAATTCACATATTTCAAAGAAATCTCAACATTTCTTATATAAATAACTAATAATGAATCATTTGCAAATCAAGTTTTGTCACCTAATTAAGTGGTCCCCGCTCAATTATCAATTATCAATTATCGGGGCTTATGCCCATCAATTCCACCCACGCGGTTTCAACTCGGGTTCTCGGTCGGCTGGGAAGTGTGCACCTTACTAAGATCGCATTAATTATCAAGGGGTTCCACTTTCGGATAATAACCAGCAAGCAAGTTTTACTCATATTCTCTCCCCGATTTCAAACTAAAATGAATTGAAATGCGCGCGCTCAATCATTGTGTTTCAAAATTATTTGATCGTGCAAGAATGTTCATACCGAGTTTCGACTCGGTCTTCGAATTATTTTAATGTTTTTGTTTTTAGAAAAAGCATATGTCAACGAGTCCTTCGCCTAAGAAGCCCGACAGGAGCAAGACTTAGCGGGATACTTCATTATCATTGCTCTATGATGGGTTAGATGCTCACAAGTGACTCTCCTCCTCGTTAAGTTGGGTTGACCTTGGATTGTAATTAAATATTGCGTATTGTTTTGGCCATTAATATCTCGTAAATATGTAGTAGGACTGTACTTTGGGATTGATTTGTTTAAGTTGTCGCCATGACACCCCGCGACATAGCATTTAATGTTTCCCGACTTACGGAGGCACAACTAATAGACACATGTTGTCATGGTATTTTATTTTAGCCTTGTCCTTTGTTAAGGCGGCGGTAACGTCTTCGATCGTTAACTTCCGGTGCAAACATACCTAATATTATCGAATTACGTAATTATTAAGTAACGGTAACTCGGGGCGTTACATTTTTCCTAGTGACTTAGAGCTTGAGTGATGTCTCTTAGGGATATTCTATGATCCTATGGGATCTTCGCTTAACGAGTCGCGTACGCTCAATATTTTTTGTCCAAGAGGCCTTCTTTTGATGGGTGTATGCGTCTGCAGATAGCCGATCTCTTTATGCTTGGAATTTACTTGTCTCATGATTGGATCTCGCTTGCTTTGATTCGCCATATACTTCTTGCCTTAGCTTGATTCATGCATCATTCTTGGTCTGTAACATACTTGTTTTACGTACTCTCCTCAAGGTTGCTCAAGCCGTAGAGTCTCAATCTTCTTCTTTTGATCTTACTTCGCGAGGTGGTAAGCCAGCCGAGGGCTTACCCAAAAGCTGCCCGAAGGAGGGAGTGGGATCTAGAGTCTCACCTTGAGCTCGCCCAAGAGGAAGGCGCAACCATCGGGGACAGCCATTAGGAAACTTTTCATGGAGGTTTCCGCCGCGTGGGGTGATGATAAGGAGATGCTTGAGAGGTGGGTTACCTATGCTTCCGACCTTCACTCGAAGCTCTCGCTCCGGAGTCAAGCTCTCTAGTCGAGTCCACCCCCGAGGAGGAGGCATCAAAGGAGGGGGAAATCCTTGAGGATGATGGAGGTGACGAGGATGCTAAAGATAGCTCGGAGGATTAGCCCCTTTTTCATGACTCTTCGTAGACTATGAGTGATTTTTTGATGGCTTGTGTGCCGTATGACTTGATACTCTGCTACTTTAGATTTGTTTTGCTTGAACTTTTATCTTCGCATAAACCTTTCTTGATGCTTGTTGGATGCTTACTCGATGTTTACTTTCCTCATTGTTTCTTTTTTACCGTCGTCGATTTTTGCTTTCTTGTCACTTGGGGTACATTATCACCTTTCATTATGATTGGGCCTTCTTTGAGTTTTGCAATTTAGCTATCTTAGGGGTCGTATTAGCCCCTAGTCTTACCCCCAAAATTGGCACAAGTAAAAATACACAACAAAAGAAAAGCGAGGGCTTAGTTTCCTTAAGGGATCACTACTACAAAACGCTACATAGCGACTGAAACTAGCGACGGAATCGAGTCCGTCGCTAAATAGCGACGTAAACAACGACGTGAATCCGACATGTGTCGATAAAATTTAATTAGCAACGAAATTAAATTCCGTCGCTATTTTAGTCATTAGCGACGGACATAACGACGGAAATGGAAAAATTAGCGACGGATTTATCAAAAAAAAAGATAAAATTAATTTTTTTTTATAATTAGCGACGGAATCAGTCCGTCGCTGATTCCGTCGCTATATCTATTTTTTAAAATTTTTTAACTTCGTTAAATGTAATTTTTAATTTTTTTAATTAGCTACTGAATAGTTCTGTCGCTAATTCCGTCGCTAATTTAAAAATTTTTAAATCTTAAATTTGCCGCCTACTTTAATTTGAAAAATATAAAATTTTCAAATTTGGATTAGCGACGGAAAATTCCGTCGCTAATCCAAATTTTCAAATTTAAATTTGCCGCCTATTTCATTTTTCAAATTTAAAAAATCTTCAAATTTTTAGTTGGCGACGGACAGTTCCGTCGCTAAATTAAAATTTGAAAAATTTTATGTTGGCGGGCCATTAAATTTTCAAATGTGTTGAAAATTTAAAATTTTTTAATTAGCGACAGCACAATTTCCGTCGCTAATTTCGTCGCTAATTAAATTTTTAAGTAGCGACGGATAAAATCCGTCGCTAATCCGTCGCTATTTTCGATATAAAATCCGAAGTTCAACGAGATTTGGGAAACATAAGGAGAGATAGAAGTGAGAGTTTGACAGAGCGAGAGATAGAAGTTCAACGAGACTCCGCCACCCGCCCGCCTCCACCACCGTCGTCCGCCACCGCCACCGCCGTTGTCACCAACTAACCGCCTTTAACCTCTTGTATTTATGCTTTCTCCATCCTCCCTCATTGTTGGTTGTATTTATAATTTACTTTGTTTACTATAAAATTTCAAATTTTAGAGGATTTGATATAACTTATTTTGATAGGCATGGTAAAAGATGAAGATAATGAGAAAGAGGAAAAAGAAGAGGAAAAAGAAGATGAAGAACATAACTTGTGTTTGTATAATTTACTTTGTTTACTCTTGTTTTTATTTTCAATTAGTTTTTATGGATGTTTGAAGTTAGATTATTTATGACTTTTGTGTTTGTAGATGATTTTTGTATTTGAATTAAAGTTGAATTTGATGTTGTTATGCTACTGGATTATTTGGATTTGTATTTCATTGTAAATTTTTTGTATTCGCACTCAAAACTATACAAAATTGTTAATTTTTTAAAAAATTCACTAAAAATCAGCGACGGAAAATTTCCGTCGCTAATTCCGTCGCTAAAAGTGATATTCCATCGCTAAATAACGTCTTTCCGTCGCTATTTCCGTCGCTATATGACGATTTTCTAGTAGTGGATCATATTAGCCCCTACTCTTGCCCTCAACTTCGATAAAGGTAAAAATATGCAACGAAAGAGATCGAGAGTTTGGTTACTCTAGAGGATCGTATTAGCCCCTATTCTTGCCCCTAACTCGGTGAAGGTAAAGTGCGAGATACAAATATCTAAAATGCTTGCTCGTTGTATTAAGAGAAAAGATCAAAGTCCATACAAAGGAGGAATGTGTGCCCCCATTGAGCTCTTTTGGAAAAGTTGCTTCAAATGTGCATGATTCCTTCAGCATGCTTTGGGAGTTAGTTTGGGTGGGTCTTTAAAGAAAGGCCCCCACGCTAGGCAATAAGCTCGAACTATTTACATAAGCACCATCATCTCATGAGTTCGATGTCTTTAGGCGGCGTAAGCCGGACCTTGCCATGATCTTCTATGGTGGTGAAGCACACCATCATAGTCTCGGAGACTTTGGTTGGGGCTCCACCTTTGGCCTCTTACCCTTGGGATCATCATGGGCCTTCCCCTCCTCTTTATCTTCTCCATCAAAGGTGGAAGGCTTACGATATAGCATTCACGTATGGTCTTTTGGTCTCTATAGATCTCGCATACGGATCCATCATCAAGCTCATACTTCATGAGGAGAAGGTATGGAGCAATGACCGCTTTGATCCGGTTGAGGGTGGGACGTCCAATGATGACATTGTAGGCGGAGGGTATATCGACCACCAAAAAGTTGACTTCGACATTTCAGCCCTCGGCCTTCTCTCCGACCCCGACTAGTAGGCGGATCATGCCTATGGGGTGTATCGTCCGCCCCCGAATCCAATGATAGGATTGACGAAGGGAATAAGATTTTGAGGGGTATACTTCAGCTGACTTAGGCATTCTATGGTGATGATGTCTACCGAGCTCCTTGTGTCAATAAGGATCCTCGCGGACTATGGCGTCCGAAATCTTCAATGTGATGACCAAAGTCACCGTGGAGGCCTTTAAATCTTTTTCTCTCGAAGCTCACTGTGGGCACCTTCATAGATGGAGGCTGGCCACCGATCAAGACCTATTGAACACTTCGAGGTGAGCCTTTTAAGAAGAAAGAGTCATGCCCCTGCGAAGCCCCCAACGACCATGGTCATCGTCATCATAATGCTCATATTCCCGCCTTGAAGAACCTTCTTGTGTTCCACGAGTATCTTTTTTGAGAAAGCGATCAATTTTCCCATTATCTCGCCAACTCCCTAAGCGCCCTCTTTAACGCGCGACACTCTGCTATGTTGTGTCCGGTTTGTTCATGAAATTCGCAATACTTGTTAGAAGCTTGCGCTTTGGCAGGAGTGGACATGGGAGGTGGTTTCTTGAGCATGGGATGCCCTTATCTCCATCGGAATACTTTGGGGCTTGGTGTTGAAGCCGTGGTCCACTTTATTTCCCCTAGACTTCTCTTTCTTTCGGATTAACTTTTCTATCTCCTCCTTTCCTCTTAGCCTCCTCTCCTTCCTCTACACGGATCTCCGTGGCCTCGAATAAAGTCGGTCGCCTTCCGGAGTGCTTTTGCCAAGGTGGACACTTTTTGTTCAACGAGGGAAAACTTGAATCTTCCTCCTCTCGAATCCATTTAGGAAGAAGGTGTAGGCAACTCCTTCTTGAAGATCGGGGATGAGGATAGCTTCTTCATGGAATCTCCGAATGTAGTCCTTGAAGCTCCCGTTCCTCCCTTGTTTAATCTTCGAGATGTGGATGCTAGTCTTCTTTTGTTTACAACTCGCGAGGAATTGCACAAAAATTTCTCGCATAGTTCTTCAAAGGAAGAGATGCTTCCTTAAGGAAGGCCGTTGAACCATTTCTGCGTCATATGGGACTTGTAGTATGTTAGGTGGTCCTCGGGGTCGGTGGTGCCATCGTACGAGTCGATGTTAGCGACCCTTAACTTCTTCATCCTTGGAGCTTTCGTGATCTTTTTTGAGAATGGGGTGTTGAAAGCAGGTTGGGTCGGACGTGAGTCGAAGTCAAAGCTAGGGACAGCGCGGGGATGGTGTCGTGGGATTTCTACCAGGGAAAGACTTTTCCTCCTCTCAAATCGAGGGAAGTGCGCTTGGCCCTCTCCGACTTCTCGGGGATGGCTGATTGTCCGCAATGCCTCTCCCTTGATCGCTTGGGCTCCCGAACGACGGATCGCTCCTGGTCATGCTCGGGAGTATTGTAGGCCTGCTAAGAATCGTGGTCTTGCGTAACCGATCGTGCAGGACTAGCTAACCTTATGCTCCCCGAGGCCTTTGCCTTGCATTCGGTGCAAGGGCATCGCCATGACTCTTGAACCAAGAAGAGTGCCTATTATGGGTGGCATAGGGGTCAAGGCTGTGTGTGATGTGGCAATCTTCTCTTTGGTTCTATGAAGAGCTTTCTTTGATCCCCATGGCATCGCCTTCTTCGTAACGCCTTGTTGGGGAGGCATTTGGTCGCTCGGGAGCAAACGCAGTTGGTGCCTCGAGCTATGTTGGGGCTGCATGCGAGGGCATCCCTCTTGGGAAGTGGCCAACAGTCGACCTCCCCAAGGGGTTGCACCATACCCGGGAGTTGGGGTATATTGAAAAGACATGAGGGGCAGAGTGCTGTTCCATGGTGGCTCACACTTGCTCATGCACTTGTTGTGCAACAAGTAGTCTTAAGGATCTCAATCAAGTTTTGAAAAGCCCCTAGAGTGACTTAACCCTCCAACCGAGTTTGGCAGTTGCCAATAGAGCACTCGGGACAAATCCACTTCCTCGGCTTGAGGGATGCCACGGGATTGGCCCCCGTAGGTATAAAATGATGAGGATGACTGGACAGATTGATAAGTTACATCACGTGTCATCCTTGATCGTGATCGGGTACCGCTAGCAACCATAAGCTACCTCTCTCCCCACGGACGGCACCGAAATATTTCCGGAGGAAAAATTGTGTGATTATGTGAATGATGATTAGGAGGGAGAAAAGATTTACTCGCTCCAATTGTGGGGGCGTGGCGTCATCGGATGGATTCCATGTGGCGATTACTGAAACTCGCAAAAAGGAGAAACCCCGGGGATGGATCCCGAGAACGCCCTCCGACGCTCAAGTTAGTGTTTGAAATGAATGAGCGAATCGAAGAAAATCTTCCTCGATATACGCGAAGAGGAATTTCTGGGATTTTAGAATTTACTTACCGGAGTAAGGCTTTTTGGGAATTTTGTGAGACTTTCCAAGAGATTGATGATGTTCAACTTATGAGCCCCCATTTGATGGGAGGTAAGTGAGTATTTATAGAGAAGTTTAAGGGGGATAAAATAGTAATTTATTGTAATGATGACGGAAACCCTAACCTTAGTGGACTTTTAGGCCTTACCGAGCTTGCCGAGAGTGGTGTTGGGCTTGTACTTCCATTATCCGATTGATTTGGCACATTTGGCTAATGACGTGGCAGGTGAGTTAAAAATGACTGGAAAATATCCGGATCGATATCCGACTTTCACAAAAAAAAAAAACTTATATGAAAGGGGTATTTAAAATAAGTATTAGTGAAATTAAAATAATAAAAATAATTATTATAAAATTTAAATTTTGAATATACATTTATAAAATTCTTAATTCATTATTTAACTTTACATACTATTATTTCTAAAAGTACACAATTTATATCAACAAAAGTTATTAATTTTCTGAAAAAGATATAGAAATAATAATAATAATAATAATAATAATAATAATAATAATAATAATAATATACACAAATAATTACATCTTAACAATAAATACATCACTTTAATACCATAAAAAAATTAAGTCATGAATTAATGACTTACCTTACCACGTATTGTGACTATAGCAATTGCACTCACTTATATATATATATATATATATATATATATATATATATATATATATATATATATAAGTTTAAATCACGTGTTTCGCACGGATATGTGCTATTATTTGAGTAATTGATATACCATTATAAATATTAAATATATGTTTCTTGTAAAATTATAAATATTAACCTTAGAATACATATGAATATTTTATAATCTAAAGGTAATTATTAGGAGGAGGAATGTAAATTTTGAGTTATGTAATGAAAGAAAATAATTTTTCATCATGTGAACCTGTAAAATAATTTAAACTTGAGATGTATTTATCTCACTTTATTAGCACCAAACTTCTTTAAATATATGTGTATGTGTTTATTGTTATATCTTTTTGGTATAAGTATTTCACATGATAATACTCGATTATATCTAGAATTTGAACATATTATAATAATATCATTACTCACTATATATAAAATAAATACATATGATTATATATATAATAAGAAAATTAAACATCAAAATAATGAAATACATAACAATTAATTTCTTCTCAAAATAGTGTCTTACATTTGCCAACCTTACTTGCCTTCTCATCCCTATACTGCTACAAAACCCCTAGGTTGACAATGGAGATAAAGAGCATCATTCAAGATTAATCATCAATTGAGTAGTAGTTTATTGTTTCTTGAAAAGGAAATTTTTTGATGAAAAAAAAAAAGTAATAGCATATGGTGTTGTGTAAGCCACTTATCTCATATCTTATAATTTTTACCCTTTTATAATACAAAAATAAAGTTTTGAATAAATATATTTCATAAACATGAGTTACATATACGGATAAACAAATAATAACTTGGACCAAAATTCTTTATCATAGTAAGAAAAAATGTTGAATATAATCAATATAATTTCTCCTACTAATTGCTAACTTAATAAACATTCATATTCTTATAACTTAATATATGCAATAAAATAAAAATAAATGAATGGTTAAAGAAATTTTGAACAAATTAAATTATAATTATTATAATACTATATTAGAATTATCATAATTTATTTAATCTATTTAAGTTTCAATACTGGAATTAATAGATATATTATATTATTGCTTTTTACAATAGTTAGATTAATTATATATAATAAATATTATTTTTATTAAGAAGTTTTTAAAAAATTTTAATTTTACAATTGTTGAAGTAATGGACTAATCCTTTAAAAAATATAGGTAATAAAATATAATATTGGTTATGATTATAATTAAAATTTATAAGTAATAAACTGTAATTATTTGTTTAGTAAAATTAAGTGTGATTGATGATCATAGTTATTCAAGAGTAGTAAATGGACTTCATTTCACTTATAATTAAAATTTATAGGTAATAAAGTGGGTTACAAAAGGCTTTAATAATATATAAAAAAGGAAAATGGTAAAACAAAAAGAACCGATGGTGATGTACCAAATGTTTAGCCCACAGACAAATCATTCGGTTATATATATATATATATATGATAGTTTCGTACTAGTAATTTATAGTTGGTAGGTCAGATTCAGCCATTTTCAAAACACATAAAAGGAGCATCGATCCTTGCCCGATCCCTACTTCGAGTCTTGATATCAAAATCAATGCGAATAATCAACTATTAAATCACTTGTGCACTTCTTTTTAAGAGAAATATATTCACACCAAGCCAATAATCTCGTGTTTTAGAGTTCTTAAAGGAAAATAAAGTTACCGGTTTTGAATTTGAATCTAATATGCCAAATCTGGGAATACTTCTTTTTGAAAGATTTAGATATCAATAATTCCACCTTCAAAGATATTAGACAGGAATAATCTCAGTTACCACCGATGATAGTTTATAGGACTCTTAAATATATAAAAACAAAAAAACAAAATAGAAATTGACTAAACGATGGGGTTTTAGTGGTGATGAAATGAATGTAGACTTTGTCCGATAATGGGGAAGGTTTTAGTGGGCCGATTTTCATATGAAAAATGGCCATTTTAACCCATCATTGTTGCTTCAATTGGAAATTGACTAAAAGATGGAGTTTTAGTGGTGATGAAATGAACATAGGCTTTGTCTGAGAATGGGGAAGGTTTTAGTGGGCCAATTTTCATATCAAAAATGGTCATTTTAACCCATCATTGTTGCTTCAATTGGAAATTGACTAAAAGATGGGGTTTTAATGGTGATGAAATGAATGTAGGCTTTGTTTGATAATGGGGAAGGTTTTAATGGGCTGATTTTCATATGAAAAATGGTCATTTTAACCCATCATTGTTGCTTCAATTGGAAATTGACTAAAAGATGGGGTTTTAATGGTGATGAAATGAATGTAGGCTTTGTTTGATAATGGGGAAGGTTTTAATGGGCTGATTTTCATATGAAAAATGGTCATTTTAACCCATCATTGTTGCTTCAATTGGGTCTATGAGTGCTCAGGTGAAGTTTGATTAAAAGCTGGGGGAGAGAGACAACACAGGTAGATGGTCGGATACACTACAAGAAATCATCACTTGCGCCACGAATTATGCCACAAGAATCATAAAATCGTGGCAATTTTTTGTCTTGCCATGGAAATTTTTTTGTCAGTACAAGTGTATATATATGAAATAATAAATATGCCACGATCTAAAATTTTCGTGGCAAAAAGATACTTGTGCCACAAAAAATACTACTCGTGGTAATAATAGGTCACGGGAATAAATTATTGTGGCAAAACATTACTTGTGCCACGAGTAGATACTACCGTGACAATATTATGCCAAGAGCATAAATTACTATGCCAAAAATTACTTGTGCCAAAAGTGTATAATACTTATGGGAATAATATAACATGATCGGAAATTCTTGTGACAAACGATTATATGTATCAAATTTAAAAAGGACGGAAACTTTAGATGGTGTTTGATGTAGTTGTTTAGCAACTAACAATTGTAATTTAGTTATTAGCATATAGTTGACAAGAAGAGGATTTGGAGAAAATGTGTTCGTTAATTTAATTGTTAGGTTAACTCATTTAAATTGACATAGATGCATCAATAATTTTCTAAAAAAACGTACAAGAGTATTTTTTAACCAAAAAATATGGAATGTACTTCTAAAAGGACAAAAAAAAATACTATTATTCATTTTTTTTAAAATACTGCTTAAAATCCTCCAATTTTATTTGTGAGAGATGGGGCAATGGAGGAAGAAGGATTTAATTTTCTATCACTATAAAAAATCCTAAAATTTGTCACAGTAATTTTCCACCGTAATAACCCCATCCCCATTAACTTTCTCATTCATTAACTCTCACTACTATAAATTTAATTTTTAACGACAACACTTTAACAACCAATCATAAAATTAGTCGTTAAAAGCTACCAATGTAAGTAATTTTTGGTCATTTAATTTCAATAAATAACTATCATTAGAGAATGATAAAAAAAAGTCGTTATTACTTTAATATTTGTCATTAATATTATTAATAGAACAGAGTATACTAACTTGGATAGGGAAAATTAAAATTAAGGGTGTGTTTCGTTGGGGGAAAATATTTTCTCAAAAAATTACTTTCCATGGGAAAATAAATTTACAAGGAAAATCATTTTCCACCCACATTTTTCTTTATTTGGTAGAAGGAAAATAATTTTCTAAAATAGTTACTTAAATGCAAAAACCAACCATAAAAACTTCATAAATACGAATAGAAAAGGTAAATAACTAATTCAACTTCAAAACTCAAATATATATATATATATGTTGAGCACCTGAATTTGATAAATTTGTACATCTCCCTATGGTCAAACCTGTTCCATATATAAAATAATAGAAATTAAAAAAAGAAACAAATATTGTAAAAAAACTTTTCAATTATAAATTTTATAACAAAAAAGGAAAAAAATAAGGACAAAACTTGGAAAAAGAAATTGAAGGTGGCACAGCAAAATAAGCTTAGAACTTTAATTCCCAATGATAGGACTTTATTTTCCGTTGGTGAGAAAGAGGAAAATTAACTTCCTTCCTCATAAAAGAAAATTTATTTTCCTTGATTGAGGAAATTATTTTCCAGATAGAAAATATTTATTTACCATGCTACCAAACGTCTGGAAAATAGAATGATAATTTTCCAAAAAATATTTTCCATTTAAACATGCGCACCCTAAAATAGAAAAATTAATTGTTAATATTTCTCCTCCTTAATTACAATTAATAGTAGAAAAAAATCCAGCGCACATAGATTGGAGCAGAGGTGGCCGACAGCTCCAACGGCGGGCAAGTTTGTTTTCAGTCTCTCTTTCCCCTCGCCCCTCCTTCCCCCTTTCCCTCTCGATCTGAATTAAATTTTTTAGGTTTTCGCAGATCGATTGCCACGACTCTCTATCTCTCTCTCTCTTAAACTCACTCTGAGTAGCGGTAGGTGACAACACCAGCGGCATGCATCAATTCAAGCCCTTCGAGGTTGTTTCTGGTAAGTTTTCCCCTTCCCCCTTCCTCTCGATCTGAAATTGTTCAAGGTCTTCCCCTCCCCTTCCTCCTCGATCGGAAATTATTCGAAGTCTCCCCTCCCTCTTCCTTTCAATCTGGAATTGTTCGAGATTTCAAGTATGATTTTGCTTCTAGGGCCGTATAATTAATTGCAAATTTGCATCTATTGATGATTTGGTGCTCACTCTCTCATGCTAAGTTTGGGTTTTTTCACGATTCTGCTTCCTGGCTGATAACTCTAAAGTTTGCTTTCTATTGCAATGTATTATTTGTTTTTCCAAACTCCTGTGTCGAAAGTGGTTGTGTTTGTTTTGTAAAAATCTTGGTAGGTGGCTAATATCAACTAATTGGCAGCAGCAGAGATGCTCTTAGTTATCTGATTTTGGAATAGTCTCTGTCAACTCGTGATGGGGTAAGTTAGAAGTGAAGCTTAGTTGTTCTTGGATTGGAATCTCTGTTTCATTTGTAAATTGTGATCAATCAGGTTAGAATCTAAAGCTTACTCATGTTTGCTCCTAGGTTCTAATGTAATGTGCTTATTGAAGTGTACATAGAATAAGATTCTTGTTAAATGCAATGTGCTTTATGGATACAATAGTAGCCATCTTACATGATTCTTGTCAAGTATGATTAGAAGGAAGATGCATAAAGATCTAAGAGGGTGAGATCTTCTGCTACTTTCTTTTAAAATTAATAAAAGATGATATCCCAAAATGTCCCATTTTATGTAGTTCTGTAATTATAGTATATGCCGATGTTATTAGCCTTTTCTTTGTGTGTATTTGGGGGGGGCAGGGTGACATATTTTAAAATTTTGGATTAGGTTCTTCACCTAACAAACAATTAAAGGTCAGGACTGCTGTGTATATAATATATCCCCCTTTCTTAATTAGTTGTGTTGAATTGAGAGACACGATGAGGTTAATTAGGTTGTTATTGGTTGGTTTCTTAACTCCCAACCAAGGTGCATCTCTCAGATGATTCTTTCTTGGGATTATTATGTGCTTATACGAGGGATGTAGCCTATCTAGTGGGTTATTTCATTTTCCTGTATTCTATTATTTTGTTCGCTCTATATTTTCTATTGCTTTAGTGGAATACATAGCACTCATTGTTCAGCGAGTCACTTTGCAATGGTTTGAATCACCGTGATCTTTTAAAATCAAGTAGTAGGATGTTTATTTGATGTCTTGTTGTCTCCATATGTCTTTGGTTTAGCATTGGTAGAATCTCATTTCCGAGCTTCGTATTCTCTACTTCCTTTTTGTGGAGTGATAGACAGTCATTTTTGGTCTAGGATAAAATGCGACCCTCTTTAGGACCCAAGTCAACAACACTATTGTTTGTTTGAAGGACCCATGAGAACAGAATTATTGGTTCTTGGTGATATATAAGTATACATTCGGTGTTATACCTAATTGTTAATACGAGATAGTAAGAGTAACAATGCCCGTAAATCATCATATTCATAAAGTAGAAATATAAACGAACTCCTTATGAATTCATCATAGAAATTTGAGGAATTAAGATTTTGGAATTTTCACGGCTTTGTTGCTGGGAAGGACAGCTTTCCACTTTCCAAGTGGTCGAGTGGTTTGATTATTTGAGTCACTTTTCTTATTTACCTTTTGCCTTCGTAGAAGACTAGCATTTGTGGATCATTAATTGATTTAGATTGGGCATATATGTGCTTTATATGTTGCGTAGACCTTAATTGTGGAACAAATTAAAGTATGATTATAAGGATGATAGTTTAGTGTACTTGATTGCCAAATCAATTCTCATAAATTGATCATCCCGTGAAGCTGGACTTGCTCGGAATGGTTGTACTATGAGATGTTATGCTTGTTGGTGGTGCCGAGGGGGAAACTAATAACTAGGTATTGTTGTACGATTATGTTATGCTTGTTTGGTACTCTCTACTGTCTACTCTTTATTGTCTCACATTCTCTGTTTGCTCTACTCTCTCTCTCGCTAATTTGTTTGTGTCTTCTCTCTCACCGCTTTGTTTGTGCAAATTCTTGAGCTTGAAAGCTTTTATTCATAAGAAATTTTTTTTTTTCCAGATTCGAGTGTATGCATTTAGTTAGGGTGTTGGAAGGAAAATGTGTCTAGGCTTCATTAAATCAACTTGTTTACGAGATCTAAATTGAACTTATTCCTCTCGGAGGCATTCCTTCCCCTTTGAGAGATTTACAACTTTATGTTCGAGTGTTTTTGATACATTTGTCTCTCTTTACTTGTTTGTGTTATGGATAAATATATCTTGATACCATTTTATCTTCCGATTATCTAATACGATGATTCCAACCCTTAGTTTTTAATTTCCTTGAAGCTCGTAGAAATTGAAATGTACTCTTAATAACTGGAAGTTTTAGGTGCATTTCTCTTGAGAGAGAGAAAAAAATCGCTTTGTTGGTTGTATGAGCATATGATGATTGTCAAAAATTTTACCTAGATGTTTTGGTAACCAAGGAGGGGGTAATGCTAATGGTCCGAGAATATTTCATGAGGAACTTGTCCGGTCTTTACTCGATGGATTTTTGAAATCTATGGCTGAAAAAGATCTTCCCGGAGGTCCTACAAATAGTTGTTGGAAACACCGAAATAAGTCTACATGATCATTTTGAACTTGGTTTCTGTTGGTAGATATACATAACCTTTAAAGAAAACAATGTCATCATCTACTTACATGATTGTGCGGGAATTCAATGGGGAAGATATTAATGATTAATTTGAAGAAAGTAAACTAATTAATCAACTAATAATCGTATTCTCAGTTCCCAACTATGTTAATTGCATAACGTAGCCACTTCAAAACATTGCAATTCTTACCTCCATCAAATATGCTACCCAAATCATCCTAACAATATAAAATTAAAGCATTAGTGAAATTAACTCATATATATATATATATATATATATATATATATATATATATATATATATATATATATATATATCCAGCAATAAAGAAATTGGAAAACCAAAATCAAGCTAAAGCTAATTAACACATAAGAGTATATATATATATATATATTATTGACTTTAGTGATTTTACTTTGTTAGTTCCTATTTTTAGAAGGTCGATGAGGTGGAATATGATGAATATTGTAATTATGTTGGCATTGGTGTATATTTACCTTTAGTTTCATAGTTGCAAGTTGGATCTCTATGTTTTTGCATATAGAAGTTTCATCTCGCAAAATTTTAACATTCGATTGTGTTTGGTTTCCTTTATGAGAACCTTATGTGCCGCCTTTGCGCTACATATACCTTGTGTTTTATTAGTTATGTTCCTCGATTGAGTTGGACTTGACCTATTAGTTGGTCATATGAATTTCGTAGTATTTGCAATCTAAGCAGAAATTCTCCAACCTAGAAACATGATGTAGTGACTTATATTCGCATGTAATCGTATACTTTCTTGGACATGTTACTTGGCTTGTTTTTAAATTCTTTCATTGATACTATGTTTACTTCCATGGTTATATTTGTTTATCAATGACTTGTCCCACCATTCATGTTTTATTGGATTTGAAGAAGAAAAAGAAATATAAGTATAATTATTACTTTAGTGATTTGCCATTAAAATATTTTAGCCATAGTGTTGGATTGGGAGGTGATCGAATTCCTCTTTAAGGGGTTAACCTATTATTGATAAAAGTGGTCATGTCAATATTCTAGATAAATAAGAACATTATGATGGAATGAGGACAAAAGGAGGGGAGGGGGAAATGGAGGTTTGACTCACAAGCCTTTGATGTTGATAAGAATCTCACATTGCGTTGATGATTTATTAAATCGCATTAAATTTCGTTTTTTAAAAGATACTAATTTTGCTATTTTTATGTATATGTTTTGCGGGATATTAGTGACCAATGTCAAGCATCTTGTGAAGTTGAAATCGGATATCTTCTTGTATATATATTTTTCTAACGTTTTTATGCGAGTTTTGTCTCGGTGAAATTTTCTATTTCACCTCTCAAAATCCCTGGAAGGAATTGGACGTTACTCGTTCACTTATTGTTCATAGGGGACAAGTATTCATGAAGATCAATTATTGATTAAGAAGACATTGCCATGTGATAAATTATCCAAAGAAGATGATCATCAATGTCATGGCCACTACTTTCCACTCAAGATTTGTCGACAAATAATTCAAGTTACTCGTTCAAGATAAGATGACTCATCAAACAAGTGTTAATTGGACAAAAGCTTGAATAATGGTTGATGAGTCATCTTATCTTGAACGAGTAACATGAATTATTTGCCGAGAAATCTTGAGTGGAAAGTAGTGGTCATGACATTGATGATCATCTTCTTTAGATAATTCATCACATGGCAATGTATTCTTAATCAATAATTGATCTTCATGAATACTTGTCCCATGTGAATAGTAAGTGAACAATAATGTCCATTTCCTTCCCGGGATTTTGAGAGGTGAAATAGAAAATTTCACCGAGACAAAACCCGCATAAAAACGTTAGAAAAAAATTTTTTTTTTTGAATACCCTTTACGGGTTAGATACTATATGGATCCTGGGCGCAAGGCCCATCAAAAGGATCATAGTCCGATTGAATTGATGAATCGGACGAATTAGTGCTTCCTTTGAGGAGTAATTCCTGCTGTTGTTTCTTGAGGAGCTTGATTTCTTGCTTGAGCATTTGAATTTCTTCATCTTGAACCTTCTCCTTTCCTTGGGAATTTTTTTCTTGCTTACGTGGAGTAGGGGGTGCTTGTTGAGTGATAGAGTCGTCTTAATTCCTAAGGCAGCTTGAATATTGAACTTGTCCCACCATTTGATCTTGAATTTTCTTACCAATGAATACGATGCTCGGAAGCTTATAATATTGAGTAATGGAAAATGACCAAGCATAAGATCCAAGGAAATCCATATTTCTTATGGAATGTTATCTCCTTGAGGTTCGGACTGATAATTGAAGTGTTTGAATAACTATTGTAATATTTTTTACTTCTTCCAGCCATATGTCTTGAGTAGATCTCATAGTTAACCACTATTCGTAGAACCATATGGGAAATTGAAATTTCGTTCTTGTATCAAAACCGATAAATCAAGAATAATTGAATGGTCCGTATAGAAATGTATAATATCGAGCGTTTTCATAATCAATATAATTGTAATCTGGTAGATTGAATGGTTGAGAAAAAGGTTTAATTGTATATCCGTTGGAAAAGTCTTTGCTAGTGAGTACTTTGAGGATTCTCGCTTTTGAATAAGTTATTTGATTGGGGTCCGTGTGGTCCGGAACATGCTAAATTTCAGTAGATTTTGAATCAACCGGAATAAATTTATAAAAGGTTCTGGTTTCGTGAGGGTTGTCATTAATAAAGTAGCATTCTGGAGTGAATATGGTCTTGACAAATTCATTGAGTTGTCGGAGGTTTGAGGTGTTCTATATTTGGTATAGACAATGTGTTCTTTAGTAGGTTTTGTAAAATACTTTGAATCGAAAGAAGAATTTAATACCGTAAGTTTTTGAAATTTTGAAAAGACTTGAGCATAAGTTAAAGGAGGAAAATCTTGACCGTGTAGAGCTTGAAATGAGTTTGTCATAGGGATTGAAAATTGAGGAGTAATTGGCTTGACAAAGCATAGTGTTGAGAAATTTGAATATTTCTTTCTTTCTTTTCTTCTTGATTTATATTGAAAGATAAAAAGAAAGAATTGTTATTAAAAAATAATATTGATAAAAGGATGTTTTTTAAAAGATAAATCTTTTGAAAGCATTGAAGATATAAATTTAAAGGAAATGCATTTTTCATGAATTTGAGTATGAACACCAGATTGATCAACTTTGAAAGAATAAATTTGAGTGATAAAAGGAGTACCTAAAATGACTTCCCGACCTATATCCCCGACAAGGACAAAGGTGTTCTTGAAACAATAACCTTGATTACAAATATAAGCATTTGATAATTTGCGAGTGTCATTCCATTAGCACTATGGAGACGTTCTTTAGTTTTTTCATAATACTTAGATGGAATTAATCCTTCTTTAATACGGTTTTGGTCTGCGCCACTATCAACTAGAGCAATAGCATTGAATTCAAAGTCATCATTAATCTTTAGAGTAATATGAATATACTATTTTTGATAATTAATATGATTAATTGTAGAAATAAATTGTTGATTAGAAGAACTTGGAATGTCTTCATCAACTTTCGAAGAACTTGATTTATTTTCAATTTATGATAATCTTGTTTGTAGTTCTAAATTTTTAGTTTGGAGAGAACATAAATTTTGATTAATCTCTTTAATCTGTTCTTTAAAATTATTAACTTACATTTTTAAATCTTGAATATTAACTACTTTTAATATATTTGGAGTTTCATATTTTTCAAATATTTTATTAATACTCGAAGATAAGAGGAGTAGTTTTTAATAAATCTTCTTTTATTAAAATACTTTTGAGTTTTTCTAAATATTCCTTTCTTAATTCAGGATCTTGAATTTGTTCAATTAGGTCTAATAAAAATTCTTTTTCATTTTTAGTAGTATTAATCATATTGATACATTTGTAATGCATTCTTGATGATTCATTACCCGATGAATAATCGCTTGAATTACTTTCTAATTCATAAAGACCATTGTCTTCAGAATCGAAGATGAATTATTAGAATTAATTGGAGTATCTTTGAGTTCAAATAAAGAAATAATCTTTTCTTGAATTTCATGGTTATCACCACAAATTTCATTTAACTTTTCTTTAACTTTGCAATTCTTTGCATAATGTCATGGTTTTCCACATTTGAAACAAGTAATTTTATGAGTAGTTTTCTTTTTTGAAGTATTTTTCTTAGGAGTTGTATTAGGAGTATTTGCTTTATTATTATTAGTATGATTAAATTGTTTCTTTTTATTAATTTGATTTGTTCTTCTTTTTTAACGAAGGGGCTTCAACTTTCGGAAGACAAAAGGCTTCACAAAAAGAACCTAATTCTTTTCGAGTAGCAGTTTTGTCTCGTTGAATATCTTATTTGTAACTTTAATTCATTACATAAGGAAATACCCTCTTTTTAATAAATCCTAATAATTGACCAAATGTAATTTGATCATATGGAATTGGATCTTGACTCGTAACTTCTTTTAATTTATTAAATATCCTTTGAGAAAATAAATTTGGTAATCCCGATATAAATTTTTCTTTCCAATAGGGTTGGCGACAATCTTGTCTTTTTAGTAGATATGTAAAATAAGTATCTTTATACCAATTGTAATCTTGTAGGGTAGGACATCTTAAATTAGTTAGTAAAATTTCTTGACCACTTAACATGTCTTTTGGAGTACCAAGAATATTGACAACTATTGTATGTACTAAGGTGTAAACCGCTTCTTTATGATTTTTAATACTCGGACTTTCTTCGTCTGTCATGTAATTTTCCCACCAAGACTTTAAAGATCCGGTAAAACCTGAAATTAGTAAATCAAAAGTTTGAGTTTCTAGAGCACCTTTGGATGTATAGGCAGCATAAGCCATCATCATCCTATGGAGAATAATTAATGCTTCATGTTTGGATTTTCCATCTAAATTCCATTCATAGATGGATCCACCATCAAAAGCTTCTATAACTATTGACTTTATTGATTCAAGTTGAAGAAATTCAAACTCTCAAGCAAGAAATCAAGCTCCTCAAGAAACAACAACAACAATTACTCCTCAAAGCAAGCACTAATTCATCTAATTCATCAATTCAATCGGACTATGATCCTTTTGATGGGCCTTGCGCCAGGATCCATATTGATGAAGAAGATATTCATTTACAACTCCTAAGAATATATATATTAATTCTTTTAGGATGATTTATTAATGTTTAGATTACAAAGATCTTCTATTATTTGAATTTAGATTGAACATGAGCTATATATTATGTCCATATTTGGGGATTGTTTTGAATATTTAAACATATTAATGGATATCTTTTGTTATAATATAATGCACGGATCACATCTTTAAATTTATTAAGACGTCGATCCGATGACTTGTTGCACGTAGTTTCGTGCTTTGAGTGGTTTTGCTATTAGTATCTTTATTTATGAATTACAAGGTTGTCATAGACATGATGTCATGTGTCCCTTTGTGTTTGAACTAAATACCATTCCACTGGCGCTCTCATGGTTACAAATAAATTTGCCATAATTGCTCTCGTGGGTATAACATATAGTATGTCACGGGTCGCTAGCGTGTTTAGAAGTAGACTTGCCACGGGATAACGTATATCACGTCACGGGTCGCTACCGTGTCTAAAAGAAAATTTGTCACGGAATAACGTATAGTATGCCACGGGTTGCTATAGTAGATTTGTCATGGGATAATGTACAGTATGCCACGGGTCGCTTCCATGCCTAGAATTAGATTTGCCACGGTATTTCGTGGCTAAAGTAAGTACCTTGCCATGGGTATTTTCGCAGCCACCAGTTTTCCTGTAGCTATAGTAGTCATTTTTCTATAGTAACAACCTTGCCACAATCACTTGTGCCACGGGGCTCATTAAAGAAATTTCTATGGCAAGATGGTATAGCCACAAGAATTTGAAACTTGCGGCATGAAATCTTCTATGGTTGTGTTGTAGTGATATGAGAGATAACATGGGAACTTGTGGCATGAAATCTTCTATGGTTGTGTTGTAGTGATAGGAGATATAACACGGGTAGAGGGCGAGATAGGAGAGATAACACGGATAGAGGGCGAGATAGGAGAGAGAAGGGAGAGAAAGATGGAGGAAGAGATAGATATGGGGGATTGGAACTTGGTTATTTAAAAGAGATAGGCAAATCATTGTTGAGAAGGAGTAAGAATATGGGAAAACAGCAAGTACTTGATAGTAAAAACAAAAAATTAACTCATTATTTAGACTATTTTATGGCTCACACAAATTAACACTTACTTGTCTAAGAGATGCTTCAAGTCCAACACAAATTAAAGCAACATCTTTCGGTCAATTTTCTTTATGATGTGATGATCTCACATCTCCTCTCAAAAGAAGGCACGTTCTACTGTAAAAGTATAGTTTCAATAAATAAATATGATAAATCGAAGAGGTGTTACCTTATTGATAACACCCATCCTCATCATCCATGTTAAATTTTCGGTGAGTGTCAAATTTTTACTTGTGGAATTGGCAAAACAAACTTATGATTCTATTGGACTTTGACATATCTCTTCTCCTCGTTTGTAAGTCTCGTTGGACTTACATCCCGTAAAAGGAGCCTAGTGTGTGTGTTTACTTGCCTGTTTAAAAATAAATAAATAAATATGATACACTATCTTTTTAGATTATATGAAAAAAATAATAATATTGAATGAAGACCCTATAATTTTCGTTGTTTAAACTAACCATTTAAGATTTTAAGCAAATGATTATTTCCGAGCACAGTGACAAGGCAGAATATGTGAGTAGCAAAGTGCTCCAATTAATTAGTTAAGCCTAAACCACAGTGCCCATGTGCAAAACACCTTGTTATTAATTAAGACACCCTGGTTAATTAGCTGCTAATACAAGAAGTTGAAGTAATTATTTTAGGCTCGTGGTTTGGAGTTAACAAAAGGGACTTGCTTAAGTTTCTAACTATAGGAATTAGACCTGGCAACGGGCCGGGCCGACCCATTACGAGGGCGAATCCTTCTAAAGAATTAAGTCATGCATGACCTAAGCTAATATGTGGATTTGGGTGCCTTAAGAAACATGCATATATTCGCACTCCAATCATATTATAAGGTGTTCCAAATCTACAGATTCTGAGCTATAAAAATATATCTTTTTAACCTTAATGCCCCTGCTATCTCTCCTTCCCCTTCCATTTAAGTGCTAATTATTAAAAGGTGATCCGAGTCTATAGACCTGAGTCACAAAAATATTTCTGTTTTTTTGCTTAACCTTAATACCCCCATTATTTCTCCTCCCCTTCCATTTAGCTATAGGTGGCTCGGGACTACAGGTCGTGGTCCACAATATACCCTTAGGCAACTATACATGTAATAGTTGCATAAATTATTGTAAAATGTAACAGAAATTAGCATTTGTTGCTTGTATATACAATTTTGGTCAAATTTCCGACTGTTTAATTTCTGTACTAATTTATTCAACTTGGATTATAATAAATGTGTATTTGGATTTGATCATAATAAATAGTGATACATAAAAGCAAAAGTTTTAGTACCACATAACATAATACAAAATGACCCAACACAGAACCTGAAATGCTTAATACACTAACTAAAAAAATCATTTGTCACCAACACGAAACACCAAAGAAGGCCGTACAACACTTCCAATTTTACTTCCTCAACACTTTCAAGTAAGAAACTAAAGACCAAAAGCCTGCTTGATTCAGTTAGAATGAAACAAGTCGGAAAACAAAAGGAAAAGAAGTCCACATTTCGGAAATGAATCAACAGTGCATTACAGCGTCGATTACAAGACGTCGTCCTTGTGCTATTATCTTTCCCATTGCCTCACGAGTAAACGTTCGATATCATTCAACAAGTTCAAAAACTATGAGATTTTCCTTTAAAAGATCTAAACCTCATCCAAAACCAATTAACATTAACAAATCAAGAAACTGAACCTATGGGGCCCCTTTGTACACATCATTACTAAGAAGGAGAGACAGTTTTAATCCACACAAAATGTTACAACACAGACCCCTCAAAAAGGGATGGCTTGTTCAAGTATCAAGTGGGTTGGGTTTTTCATATTCAGCCGAGGGCACCATCTTGCTTTGGCATCTACTGCGCTTGATGATCGAAGAGAATGCCAGTAACTTGCCATGCACAGCAGCACACCTTTTGAAACACACCAGAAATTGAACCATGTCGAGATCACCCATGTTTTGTCAGTTGAGAAGTCGGAGAGTAAACAAACAGAATAAGATGTCAAAGCTCTCACGCCTTTTTAGTACACAACTTTCTCAACCATCTGTCATGATTAAGCATTGTGCCTACACTGTGCACCACCAAAATGATCTGTACAAGAAATAAAGAGATTTGCAAATGGTGCATTTGATCAATGAAGAATACATGCAAATCAGTCATCAAAACATAAGATTTGGTCCCTGACAAGTTAAAGACAAATATGCGCAATAGAGGGGAAGAAAACATTGGCCAACTGATGCAAGATAAGAATAAAGGAGAGATAAAATATATATATATCTCTACTTAAGCAGATGTGAATTATATTTTGTTATTTTTATTATTTTGTAGGTTTATTATTGACATATTTTAAGATAAATGAGATAAAGATATTTATTGGTATTTTATCGAGATTTAGTTTCCTAGTACATTAGGATAATATTACCTTATATATTTTTACCTTTTTATATTTTATATCTTATGTTTAAGTTTCCTAATATTAGCTAATCTCTTAATTATATGAACCCCTTTATGTAATTGGAGAAGGTATACCATGAATGAAAATTGATATTGAGTTTTGAGTTTATCTGTGTGAGGTTATTTGGTTCTATGTGAGTCACCCTTCTCTTTGTAGAAATTGCTTTCAGAGCATCCTACATCTATTCCTTACCATAGGAATTGCTCTCATAGCGTCCTAAATCATCAACTTTTACCTCCATTAAGCTTCAAGGAGTAATCTTTACATATGGAATCAAATTATTCTTACCTTCCTTGATGTTTTCTCTTTATTATTATTATTATTTTCCGCGCGGGGCAGGGGGGTTATGGTATGCATTAAAACCTCCCTTTCCCTTTCGGATTTGGTCACTGATTCCAATAACGATAGTACCATGAGCGTCCAAAATCAAAGAAAGGTGAAGCCTTTCATTTGAATTCAAAAGAATCGTATGTTTTGTTCTCTATTTAGCTTCATGCACCGAAGAAGGGGTAATCTTTACCAATGGAAGTTAACTATTCCTACCTTTCCTTTTGGGTTGCTTTTCTTTCCCCTTTTCGATTTTTTTTTGGGGTGGGGGGAGACGATGCATGTCAACATCCCTGTTCCTCGAGTCCATTGGATTTGCTCCACTTGTTCCTTCTATAACCATGTACCAACCATGAACATCCAAAACCAAATGAAGGTAAAGCCTTTCACTTGAATATGGTCATGGAGTAAACCAGTCGAGGCTAGAGGTTAATTATGTTCTTGTCTAGTGCCGTCGGTGTCGTTCGTGATGGAAATAAGTGAGTTGATTGAGGAAGCAAGGCATATTAGGTGCTATGTAGCTCAGTCTTTTAATTTTGCTCAAAATACCCATAGTTAAGCACCCGATACATTGACGTGAATGTGACAATAGTTGAGACTTCAAAATTGGCTTATTCTCTTTTATTGTCAAAACTGCACTATTCAAGACTTTTATTTGAAAAAAATAAATAAGAGTCACTAATGTCATTAACCTATAAATATCACTTTTGCTCTCAAGGGGGTTTCTTAAGACTCAACAGTGCTAAAAACTAGGAATTTAGTTGTATTCAATATTCAATGTTTATTTTCACCACTTCCCTATATTTGACAATAGAGTAATATATATATATATATATATATATATATATATATATATATATATATATATATATATATATATATATATACAACAATCTCAAAGTCCCAAGAATGATCGAAAATCTGGACATAGAATCCCATTCAAAACACAGTTAGTGAGCATAAATATGGGTAAGGAGTGGATAAGAAAGCCCTTCATAACAAGATGATACAATTTTAGGACTGGACTCCAACTTCTCATGTTTGCCATGCTTCAAAGAATGGCGATCCACATATAATAGTGGAGTGTCTTGTGACTCCTATAGTCCTATGATGACTCCTAGTTGTAGTGAAGATCTGTTCAGCATTGGAGTTCTTACTAATCTTTACGTGAGTAGAGCTTGAACTTCTTAGTTCTCCATCTTAGTAGTTCTGAATTCAGGACAATTAGAACTGAACTATTGGGTATCCCATGATCTGGATTCTTAGGTGACTAGCGCTTTAGCTCTTTAGGTGTATAGATCCTTGGTTTTCCGAGGTACTGAGCAACAGTAGGTAACAAACTAATAGAAGGAATTCGTTACTCCTACAAGTGTGGGCAGAAATCTAATTCCTAGCTTAAACTGTTAAAAGCATGTCTCTTCTTGTTATCCCACAGAACTTGATAGTCAAACTGTTGTCTTCTCTCCCCACCCCCCGCCCATCAAGCAGTCGTTTCAACTCAGATGCTTTAGCCATCCCATTGCTATCTTATCAACTTTGAATTATAGACAACTAAAGCCAAGTGTTTCACAATACAGTCCTTTAAGTTTCTTCTTGCAGAGTAGCTGACAGTCAAAGCATATATGAGACAGAAGATGCAACAGAAATACACTTTTTGCAGTTCAATTTTAAGATTGGTTATGATCAAATCCATCTAACCTAGGTGGGAACCTGAGGTATTGGCTTCCTCCTAGTTTATATTTCAGGTTTTAGAAACATAATACTTCTGTTTTAGTTTGCATCAACTACCTGTCGCAGTTTGACTTGCCAAATAATACCCAAGAGTGCAACTCTTCTGTTCTCTGCAATTGAGTTATCTAAATGACAAAAGCACCAGCAAGTAGGGAAGCTTATATTTCAGGTTTTAGAAACAAGGTAAATCCAAGTTCCAACCAAAGCCAATCAACTAAACTAGCAAGCTCAGTAGCAAAATTAACCTTGGCACTTAGGCTTAAGGCCAGAAGCAACATAAAATTGATCAACATAGGTTTCAACGGAGGATAAACAAACCTGGAGGGCAGCATATGCAATAGCAGTTGCGTAGTAGAAGTTTGCATTGCCAGTACCCTGTCACAACAAATTCAGCAGGAATTTGGTCAGCTTCAGTAGCCTACACACTATCACTAGCGTGGCCAGCTACATTAGCAGGAGAACAGCTTACCCTCCATATCCATAGATTGTGCATAACAGGACTGAGGAGATTAATACCAACATATCCACAAAAGAGAATGAAAGAAAAATTCATATCTGCAAGAATCAAGACGCCAAAATTTAGATGCCTGCCCATCATAGCACCTGTGAACAAGATAAATAAGAGTTGAATGGACTTGCCTGCTAATTGATTGATAAACAAACCTAGCAAACCTAAGTACAGAGCTGAATCAGCAACCTAATAAGGAAAGAAACAGAGAATACATTAGTTTCAGAGCTTAATGTACAGCATCCTGCTCTTTTGACTTATTTTAGTAACAAGCTGCAGCATCAATGGTTGTTAATAGCTAAGAACCAGAAACACCAATGAGTTTTCCACACAGTTGATGAAGAAAAGCACAAAAAGGGAAACAATAAAAGAGAATCGTAAAGCACAGCAAAGAGTTGAGAGATGAAAGCAACAATGAAAAGGCAGTATAATATTTAGCAGCAGCAAAGCTTAAGGCCCTATTCCATTTAACTTTAGCTTACAGCCTTATAACTTCTTACAATTCCTTACAGCTTTTTATAACTAACTTTACAACTATCTTACACCTACTTAGAGCTCCTTACAGTTAAATAGAATAGGGCCTAACTCGTACTCTTGTAAATAACACGTCGAAAACAAGGAATTTACCAATTTTGCGACAGTAAGAAGAAACTTATACAAAGTTACTAACAGTGGATGGGTTTACAATGTTTTCTTTTTATATTTTATACATCTCTAACATGACAGAAAATATCAAGGCATATATCACAGTTATTTGGGGGCAGACACCACATTCATAGTCTCACATTCAAGCTAGGGACGCATCACAAACTGCAAATCAGAAACTCTATTCTCCCAGTACTATCATATTATGATCACAGGTTTAATTGACTTGTTATGTTGTCTATCATGGTCCAACATAAACAAAATCAGCAGGCGAAAGTCCAATAAATCAATCATATCCAAAAGAATAAAGCAAAGGATAGAACAATGGAAGCTATAAACACAAAACATACTCGAAGGAAAGGGCGAAGAAGGGTGAGCGAGAGCAACAAAATAGGGAGGGGAGAATGAAGAGGCAGAAACAGAGACGGAGCGAGCGAGAGCAGCAACGGAAACAGAGAGAGGAAGAGGGAGAACGGGGAACGCAAGGACAGAGAGAGAAGAGTGAACAGGGAGACTGAATGAGACAGAGGTTGAGAGAGCGAGAGAAACAGAGAGCATGGGACGAGAGAGGGAAGAAGAAGCAGAGAAGATGAATCGAGATAGCGAGAGGCCATCAAAGAACAGAGAAAGAGCGAGCGAGCGCGAGAGAGAGAGAGAGAGAGAGAGAGAGAGAGAGAGAGAGAGAGGGAGAGGGGGAAGAAGGAGAGACAGAGAAAAGAGCCAGCCATCAGGGAGAGAAACAGAGAAATGATGGGTATTATAGACATTTTATATCTCCGTTTATCCTCCGGGTCGGAATTGGGCCTTAAATATAGTTTACACCATAATTTAAGGTACTTCAAAATCATTTTTGAGAACATTGGGTCTAAAAATAATTACCCAAGAACTTGAGGTACCTCAGCGTAGTTTTTTGCACATTCAAGCTGTATTTGATGCTGTCTTTGCAAGTACTTGGCAATGAATAGTACTACCATTCACAAAATTTGGAAAACAAAGCAAAAAAAACCCCCCGAAAAAAAAAACAAGAAGAAGAAGAAGAAACCGAAGTAAAAGAAAACATATAGTACTCTGGAGCATTGGTTTGGTTCAACCAATTGCGGTGAAGAAAGTATGTGATATCAATATATAAGTCACAACAAAAATGGGAGACTCAGAACATTTCATTATTCAGAAGTCATATAACTTAAATACCTTGAAGAAATCCAAAGTTGGTTTTAAAAAACAAAAAAATGAAAAAAAAAAAAGACACTTACTGAAGGATATGACTTGAGCATTGAACATATTGCAATGTACACAAAAGCCAGAAAACAAGGTCGATGCTTCAACCGTATGGCTAATGGCAGTATCATGAATAGAATATTGATGTGGATTACTATCAAGAAGAAATCTCTGAAAAATCAAAGACTTCTGCAAAGAAGTACCTGCAATTAGCACACCCGATTGATCACCAAAAATTATAACCAACAATAAATAAAAACGAAATAAAAGAAACCTCACTAGTGAGATCATATCGAAAACTAAATGCAGAACTGAATACTTTACTACTGTTCCACACAGCATAGACTAGCCACTCACCATAAAACACCTATGTTTGGAGATAAATCCTCCACTGTCAGAATAAAACCATATGTCCTGGAAAAGAAAATCATACAGCCATTTAAAACAATATCCAGTTACCTTATGACAAGTACACAGAAACACAGCAGAAGTAATACCACTATTAAATTATTACCTTTTTAATGTTCCCACCCAAGAACTGATGAGGAGCAGAGCAATAGAATTGCCACTATTGAACTCAAGCAAATAACCCAACGCATGATTGAACACATGGGATAGTGCCTCATGTCAAAAGCAGGCATAGCACTTTAAATTGCATTATTTGGATTAGTTAACATTTCTTAACTCTCAGGACAAGGAAATGTACTGTTTTCTTGTCCACCTATGTTTGACCATCATCACATCAGACATCAATTACTGAAACAAACCATGTCCCTGTAAACTCAATTCTCAACTTTTGACCTGTACTTTTTTCCCCCATTCCACGACTTTCAGATGATATTTCTAAATTGATGAAGACTACTAAAGCAAAACAATCTAGTCCCAATTTTGGATCATGCTTTCTGAGGAAAAGGCTTTGTGCTATCAGTATGGCTGTGAAGCAGCCTTAGTCCCAGCAAATGAGGCTTTCACAATGGGTTTAAATAAAAAGCAAAAAAAAAAAATGAAACAAAAGATCATTTAACATCACAAAAGCTATTTATGGATCGAGAACAAAGAAAAACTATCTAAACACAGCATGCTTACACATCTAATTAAAACAGTATGCACCATAGTCTCACAACTTTGGCGCCATTCTGAGACTGGTAACCGGAAAAAGAATACTCCTACTGTCACAAAGATAATTTTCAAGGTATCCAGATCACAACTTTAGATAAAGAAAACAATTTATCCCACTCAAATAGTATTTAAAGGATAGTTCAACAAAAGAAATACTTATGGCAGCTAGATACCTTTTAAACATCTCTCTTAAACCACCAGTCTGTCTGACAGAAATTCCACACAAAAGCAGAACATAGAATGACCAAGCAGATGCCCACAAGACAAACTGCATCACAGGACCCCATGAAAAAGAAGGCAATGCTGACCCCGTGTTTGGCTTCACATGAGGAGAGCTGCCACCAATAGACTGCTTCTCAGTCTTAGCAGAACTCTTTTGTAGGAACAATTTCTTTGGGGGCATCTGGACCATAGCCGGTAAGAAGGATCAACTGGAACACAAAAATGTTTCCTTTTTATTTTGAGGAAATAAACGCAAGAAAAGGACACAAAAATTCATTTACATGAAAAGATTATTCTAGTAATCAAAATCAAAGAGAGAGAAAATACCGGAATGAACAGAACTACTGGATAAAGTGATAAATGAGTCGCCAAAATCCATCCAACAGCTGCTAGAGGAATTAATCCTGTGTCCATTGAAATTAAGATATTGAACATCACATACATATTTGAAAAATACCAAAGTACCTGATCACAATTTTGATATATTAATTTTACCGCACACTGGTCATAAGAAAAAAAATGTGATACAGACACTAACGTAAAAGGATGAAGAGATCTCAACAAGTAGTAAGAATATTTGTACAAATATCCTCAAGTTGCAAGGCATGCAGATGGAGACTGAAAAAGGATGTAGTGATCTCAGAACCACGTAGTAAGAATATTTGTAAGAACAGCAAGGAAGTGTGAGACACACACATGATATATTGCATGTAGCACCTTAAAACTATCTTACACAAAGATAAATTATACTTGAGAAGGATGGTTTGCTTCTTACTAGTGCATGCTCCATAAATAGACAAAACCACAAGAAAGTTTTCAATTGGAGAGGTAGACGATCCCACACATGTGACAATTGTCAATGGATTCCACAGGTAAACCAGAGCCGCAATATCACCAGATGAGTATATTTCTGAAATGCAAACCACAGGGAAACTAATTAGATCAATTGACCCAAAGAACATAAAGGAAAATTAAGAACAAAGTTACAAATGATGCAATCAAAAGAATGTAACATTCAATTATTCACCAATCATGACAAAATAGAATATATTGGTCTCTCCATGGGCATAAATGCTTGCAGAGGTAAGGCTACCTACATCTGGATCTCCCCAGACCACATCAAGTGGGACCCATAGTGGGAGTTGTTATTGCATGACAAAATAGAACATAATTGAATGGTTGCAGCTAATTACTGAGGGTTCCAGTAAAGACACAATGCATAAAATCAAAAGAGTGTCACATATTCTGCACCAATCATAATCAAAAGGAAAGTATTCAATGAATTCATGGTGATGACCTGGCATGCATTCAAGCTGAATAGTAAACGGACAGTAAAGATGTAAAAGTGTTCCTTTCCCAAAAGATTAAATCATCAACATCTAAGGGATGGAAGTTCTTTGCTCTATGTCATAGGAAGAATCTACTAAGAGATTCACGTGCAAGTGGTAAGACCATCTTGTCAACTAATAATTTAAAGATTTGTATCCTCATTAATTTCTGAAGAGTGAAAAGAAAATGAAGATTCAACTGAGATATCGAAAGAAATCAAGTGACTACAAATTTGGGTCAAGGACAACTCCAAGCTGCTAGTCGCTCCAAGAACTTTCCTTATTTGTCTCCTGTGGCTTAGTCAAAACTTAGAGTGAAGAAATATGAAGTCTTGCTTGAAGAATTCTAGGTTTAGAACTATGATCCAGGGGATACCAGGTCTATCAAATAAGCATGCTAAAAACAGATGAATAGAACAACCTGTAATCCTCCTTACTAATCTACTTGTTCCAAATTCCAAAGCATACATTGTCTACCATCAATTGCTGCCAAGTGAACTCTTTTTCTTCTCCCTTTTGTTTCATTTTTTTATAACAAAAATAAGATATACGGATTATTATGTATCCAGACCAAAGGATTAGAAGCAAATTAGCATTCTACACAAAGACTGTACACATCATCCAACATATAAATAATTTACAAAATCTAAAGCAAAAGAAAAATAACAAAGTTTCCACTATTCCAAAAACAAAGTCTTGATTAGATTGTCTATAACGAGCTAAGAGGTGTTTCAGCACACCCTGGAAGACTCTTCTGTTTTTCTCTTGCAAAACACTCCAAAAATCGTATGTGGAATGAAAACGCCACTCTTCTTTTACCGGATTCACTACACCCCGCTACGTACTACAATCCAGGTCGCGCGAATCGCGTGAGCACAATTATGCACTCCAAGTCGCGAATCAGTTCGCACCAGAGAGCGTTCCGACTACTAGATAAGATTTCACGATGGAGAATAACAAATTGTAAAAGAATGGAGAGGAAGATGGACGACAATGAGCTTTTAGAGGACAAATAAGTACCAACTTTTTTTCCCGTCGATTAACCCGAGAGAGAAGAGAAACAGAGGATGAAGTTAAAGGTTAGAAAAATACCTTACTTTCCAATGTTTTTTTTTTGCAGATACAAAAGAACTCGAGAGAGAGGCGCGGATGCCTGATTCATGATAGTGCTGTTAAAGGTTAGAAACAAATTCATGATAGTGTCTGTTAACCAGAGAGAGAGAGAATAGAAGAGAAATAGAGGATGTTAAATTCATGAAGTACTCGGGTTGGAGAGGAGGCATGCGGCTGATTTCCCGAAGAGAGAGAAAGAGAGGGGAAGGGTTACACTTGGAGATAGTGCTCTAGGCTCTAAGCTCTAGGCCTCTAAGGCCCAAGTCTTCTCTTCCCAACACGTGTTTTGTTTCCTCTTTTTCTTTTGATTTGTTGCCAATTGATTTCAATTGAAAATTAAGTTGATGAGAGCCAAGTTTTGTATCTTCTACAATATTTAGATTTTGTATCTTCTTCAAGAGGCAAAATTTTTATCCAATGGTTTCTAAAGTTTACACTTATTTTAATCCACGAATCGAACGGCGAACCGGGTACCCAAATGGCGTACCAACTATCCAACGTATTTGATTCTCACCTAAGTGGCGTATTGCGTAACCGAAGTCGTCCCGCATACCGGAGCGTATCGCGTTCCGATTCTCTCCTAAGTGGCGTATTGCCCACCTAAATTCGTCCAATAGTTACCAGGAAAAGGTACGCTCCGGTACATGGGATGGATTTGGGTACGCAATATGCCACTTAGGAGAGAATCGATACGTCGGATAGTCGGTATGCCATTTGGGTATACGGTTTGCCGTACTCAATAATCCGATTCGTGGATTAAAATAAGTGTAAACTTTAGAAACCATTGGATCAAAATTTTGCCTCTTCTAGAAGATACCAAATCTAAATATTGTAGAAGATACAAAACTTAGCTCTTATCAACTTAATTTTCAATTCAAATCAATTGACAACAAATGAAAAAAAGAGAGGGAAACAAAACACGTGTTGGGAAAAGAAGACTTGGGCCTTAGAGGCCTAGAGCCTAGAGCACTATCTCCAAGTGTAACCCTTCCTCCTCTTTTTCTCTCTCTTCGGGAAATCAGCCACATGCCTCCTCTCCAACCCAGTACTTCATGAATCGTACTTCATGAATTTAACATCCTCTGTTTCTCTTCTCTCCTCTATCTCTCCGGGTTATCAACACTATTTCTAAACTTTAACAAAGCACTAGCACTACACTATCATGAATTGGGCATCCGCATCTCTCTCTCTATGGATTCTTTTGTATCTCGCAGTGAAAAGTAAGGTATGTTTCTAACCTTTAACTTCATCCTCTGTCTCTCCTCTTTGGGTTAATCGACGGGAAAAAAAGTTGGTACTTATTTGTTCTCTAAAAATTCATCGTAGTCCATCTTCTTCTCCATTCTTTTACAATTTTTTATCCTCCATCATGAAATCTTATCTAGTAGTCGGCTATGTTGAGAAAACCGGCTCGGTGATCGACCCGGACAGCAAAGCGGGACAACGGTTCTACCGGTCCGACCATTTAGCTTCGGATTGAACCGGTTGACCGGTTAATGGTTGAATCGGGTTAGCCCGGTCCAAACCGCTAAGCCATATATATATATATATATATTGGTAAAAAACAAAGTCAATTCAACCATATTTATACAAGAAATATAGGTCGTATCTAATTAAAAAAAAAGTCTTGGACAAACCTTTGTGGTTTTGGCCTTTGGGCTTTTACCTCCTTGGAAAACAAAAAATAAAACCCTAGTTGTTTTAACATACCCCCCAATTATTATCGTGCAGCCCACCCCAGGAGAGAGAGTGAGTAAGAAAAAGACACTCGAGAAAGATATAGAGGTTGGGAGAGAGAGTGAGTGAGAAAGAGACACAGAGAGTGAACGAGAAAGATATAGAGGAGAGACAGCCGGTGAGAGAGGCACAAATAAAGCCTCATCCCCTTCTTCACTTGAAGTTCCTCCTCAAGCAATACCCTCTTCTTCTTTATCTTCTACTTAGGAGTAAGAATCGACTCTTCTACATCCTTCTCTCTCCCCTTCTCTTCTTCTTTATCTTCTACTTAGATTAAGAATCGACTCTTCTACCTCATTCTCTCTCCCCTTCTCTTTATCTTCTACTCTTGTTCCTCCGCCATGGACCAACATCAAATGTCGTCAGTCGCTAACAAAAGGAAGCTTAATAACGCTTCAATGGCGGCAAAAATTCATGGATGAAGGCAGCCATTTACATGAAGATTTGGGTTTTTTCGCTTTTTAAAATTAAGATTTCTACTCCGGTCTCGACCGCAGCTCGGCCGAGTCAACCCACGGCCAGGTTGGACGGTGTTAACCAGTGTCTATTCGATTCAACGTTCATGTGGGCCAACTAGCATGTTCGGATCGGATTCATGCCCGTTCCCAATTGAACCGGCCTGTCCGGTCCGAGTTCTCGTAACATAGGTAGTCGGAACGCTCTTTGGTGCGAACCGATTCGTTTGCGAGCGAATCGGTGCGCTCACGAATCGCGCTACCTGGATCGTAGTACGCGGGGTTGCAGCGAATCCAAGTAACTATGATCATGCCTACTCCTAAGCCAAGAGATAGTTCCTTACAACAATTGAAGCAACCAAGAAAATCTCAAGCAACTAAAATCTAGCTCCAAAGAGCTCTAACAAAATGACAATGAAGCAACTAGACGTAAATATTTTGTAAATTCTCGAGGACCTCCTATGTTTAGTTTTAGCTCAAAGTCTTTCAGCTCCTTACAGCTTTTCATAACTAACTTTACATCTATCTACTGGCTCCTTATAGCTTTCCTTAGAGCTCCTTGGAGCTCCTTACGCCTAAGGGCCCGAATCCCCTTCGCACACATGAGCATCTATTCCCTAAGATCTTCTAGAGCTGCCCCTTTTATGTAAGTTACTTAATATCAAAAAATACACTATCGAGATGCTACCTAAGCCAAAACTAAACCTTCTAAGGAGCTAAAAGATTTCCAATTAAATTTTGAAATAAAATGGAACCGATATTCTGAAGGAGACAGAATGGTGGGAGAAGGAAGAAAACATAGCTTCAAATAACAACACTTGATCGCCAAAACCCCTTAGTTGAGATCCCAACCAATCATGTCAAGTCCCAAGGGTGATCCTATTCATTTTGCATGGAAAACTAAGAGTGGTTGCCAAAAAACATCACTAACAAAAAATGGTGACCAAATGAAAGTGCCAAACCCTAGCTCACCATAATCAACGGCAAGAAAATTTCTAAGCAACACCAAAACATAAAGAGAAGGGAAAAAGTTCTCTCGAGGCACCATCACACCAATGGTCATACTAAAGAAGATGGAAGAACCATTACCAACATCAAAAGAAAAGTGGGGAGAGAATCTTCCCCATCCTCTTAATAGCACTTTCAAAGGATTTTCCCATAAGAACTTTTCACAAGGGAAACCAACTACAAACAAAACCATCCTCATACTACACAGCGAGTAACTTTCTTCCAAGATTGACCTTATCATTCATGAATCTACACAACTTGCTAAGCAAAGCCTAAAATTCTCCACACCTTAACCTCCATCAAGTAAAGGATGCTTGATATAAGACTCCATCTCATAAGATGATCCTCGAATTAACTCCCAAAAGAACTCGATATGAAGTTTTTTCCTGCAATTTCTTCTTGGGGGTAGGCACTCGAAGATGGCAAGGAGGGAAGGAGGGGGAGAGATAGACAGGGAAAGAAAGCTAGAATGCTTGAAAGAACACTTCTTATTACGAGAGAGTCGATTTCCCCACCTTCAAAAAGGTATTTTAGTTTCCACCCCGAAAATCTCAAACATGATGCGTGGCAAGGTAGTTCATGTCCTTAGTTGATCAAGCTTCAAATTGGTAAGGAAAGGACAGTTCGTTTTCCAGCCAAGTTCAGCTTTTTGGCCCAAAACCTACACTGATTTGGACTGGTTGTTTGGATTATTTTCTGGAGGAGTTTCGGGGCATAACATATATGGAAAGACTCCTTGATGAGTCTATTTTGATGCCCAGAAGTTAGTTTGGTTAGGTTCATTTGTAATTTTGACTGACTGCTTGATCTTTCATTCCAGCGCAGATTCTGCCCAAAACTGCAACATTTTCTTTTATTGAGCAACTTGGCTATGTTACACTTCTTTTGGGGTTTGTTTTAATTGGACCTTAAAGATGGGTCATTGGAGTATGTCCTCATGATCCTCCACGTCCAGAATGAGATTTGTCCACTTCAAGTTTCAGCCTTGCAAAACCCGACAATTTTGTGGTATGCGCTGAAAATTGATTTTTGTTGGCCAAGCGTTATGTCCCAGTGATACTTTTGTTGGAGGTTTCCTTTCAGAAAAGGAAAGAGTTGTCAACGTCCAAAAGTTGCGCCTGTGTTGCTGCCCCACTTGGACTCTTTTCAGCCACTTGCACCTGATTGGACCCCTTGGGAGCTGCTTGCTTGCTAGCTTGCTTCCTTTTTTATTTGTTTATTGTAATTTCTTAGCTTAGTTAATTGAATAAACTTGTACTTTCTTTATTAGAAATCATGTAATTAGGGGCTTGGTATATATAAAGCCTTCCTTCCTTCACACGCTAGGCATAACACCACACAAGGTGGGGCTGGACACCGAGCAATGGGGCGTGTGGGCAATCAATGGAGAAGCTGGCACTAGGTGTATATATGGATGGCAATGGGTCTTGAACCCGACCCGGACCCATCAAACCTGACCCATTTAATCGGGTCCGGGTCCAATATTTGGACCAGATGAGTCCGGGTCCAGGTCTCAAAAATTTAAGACCCGCACTCCAACCCGAGACCCATTTAAGACCCGAACACATTTTATTTTTTTAAAACTTATCGCAGCAAGCACCAGGCAATAATAACATATTGTAATTTGGAATTTAGAAACCCTACCTAAAATCACTCTCTCACTTCCTTCTCCCTCATTCACGCAGCCTCGGCCCCTAATAAATTTTTTTTTTTCCAATTAGTGTGTTTCAGTTGTGAAAAGTATGAATGGATTTGGTGTATTTGGTTTGTATAATAGGTTGGTTGAAAGATAGGTTAGTATGATGCTAAAAAGGTTATATGCAGCAAATTTGCAATAATATTAAACAAGACACAAAATAATAATATTAAACAAGGCACAAAATACCGATTTTTAAAAACTCATTCATCATAAAAATACACTAGACCCGTGGACCCGCCGGATCCGGGTCCAGGTCCAGATTTCACGGATCCACCGGGTCCGAGTCGAGTCGGGTCCGGGTCCGGGTCCGAAAAAGTTAGATGGGTTTGGGTCTAGCCGGACCGACTTATTGCCATCCCTAGGTGTATATGCGACAACGATCAAGCAAGGACCAGTGTAAACAAACACTACAAGGACAAGGTTAGCGCTAACGAGATAGCACTAGCGCTTGTGTGCGGTTGGCGATCGGCAGTGGTGCCTAGTTGAGTTGAAAGACAACGTTGAGCTGCATCTAGTTGCGGAATCAGCTAGTGAGCGCAAGGCTCAAGCCTCAAACTAGCAATGAAACTGAATTGGTATGATTGAGGTAAAGGCACTCCACCACTCAATCTAAGTTAGGATAAAGGGAATCCACCACCTAACCAAAGAAACACTATCAAATTGCATAAAGCAATCACCAACACATTGAGGAAAGTTTCTACTCCTAAGATGCTTGACCACACTTAGAAGATTTGGGGTTGAAAAAGCTATGAGCTTCCAGTAGAACAACTGAAAGGGGAAGGCTTTTATATCCTAAACCCCTAATTACATGATTAGGGGTAAAAAAAGTACAAGCTGATTCAATTAACTAAGCTAAGCAATTACAATAAACAAATAAAAAGGAAGCAAACTAGCAAGCACACGGCTCCCAAGGGGTCCAATCAGGTACAAGTGGCGGAAAAGTCTCCAAGTTTGCAGCCGGCTGATTGCATGCAGGAGGCGGCCCTTAATTACATGATTAGCAATAAAAAAAGTACAAGTTGATTAACTAAGCTAAGCAATTACAATAACAAATAAAAGGAAACAAGCTAGCAAGCTAGCAGCTCCCAAGGGGTAGAATCGGGTGCAAGTGGCGGAAAAGACTCCAAGTGGGGCAGCCGGCTCCTTGCAAGCACATTGCAAGCAGGAGGTGGAGCCACCATTTTGGACTTTGAAAACTCTTTCCTTTTCTTAAAGGAAACCTCCAATAATTCAACCAACCACCCAAGTAGCTTACCTAGTCAGCTTTGACACCAAAAGTGCTACATTTTTTTGAAAACTCTTTCCTTTTCTGAAAGGAAACCTCCAATAATTCAACCAACCACCCAAGTAGCTTACCTAGTCAACTAACTCCAAAAGTATCACTGTGACATAACACTTGGCCACCAAAAATCAGTTTTCAGCACATACCAAAATATTACTGGTTTTTACAAGGCTGAAACTTTAAGTGGACAATCTCATTCTGGACGTGCAGTATCATGAGGACATACTCCAATGACTCATCTTTAAGGCCCAATTAAAACAAACCCCAAAAAAAGTGTAAACATAGCCAAATTGCTCAATCATAGAAAATACTGCAGTTTTGGCAGTGCTGGCTCAAAGATTAAGCAATTAGTCAAAATGCCAAATGAACCTAACCAAACTAACTTCTAGGCATCAAAATAGACTCATCAAGGAGTCTTTCCATATATGCTAGTCCAAACAACCAGTCCAAATTAGTGTAGATTTCAAGAGAAAAAGCGTAACTTGGTTGGAAAATGAATTGTCCTTTCCTTACCAACTTGAAACTTGATCAAATAAGGACATGAACTGCCTTGTAACGCATCAATAAGCCTTCTCAATATCCAACTTACCGACAACCCCAAGGCCTACCTAACTTAATCCTGGAATCTATAATTTCATTAATAATGAGCCAAGCAACCAAAATTTGGGGCCCCAAAAACATAGGCATTCTAGTTCTATGAAATGAAAATACCTCTCTCTCTCTCTCTCTCTCTCTCTCTATCTATCTATCTATCTATCTATTTATATATATATATATATATATATATATATATATATATATATATATATATATATATGTATGTATGTATGTATGTATGTATGTATGTATGTATGAAATGTGACCCACAATATGGGGTCAGCACCTCAAAAAGCCACTTTTAAATGCATTTGACTAAATTGATTGGTCAATAGTCCCTAATATTCTTGAAATTGGCTTGCTAGGAATAAAACCAATGAAATTCGCATTAAGACTAGCCATATATTTCTTAATGGACATGTCAACTCTAATAGTATTTGATCTGGTTGAGGTGATTTGGTCGAAGGAAAGCTCGAAAGCCATAGTCATGCCATGTACATTCGGAGCTTTATCACCATAACCATGAAGACCTTTAGTGACTTCCTCCTCAAGGAATTGCGTCTCATTGCACTCCTTTATTAGAGTCCAATAAAGTGGGTAGCAACCATCAAGCAACATTTGGTCTCTATCTTTCAAACTCAGTAAACACGAGATGTACAAGTTATGAATGAAAGGCTTCATATCTTCAACACAACTCCTATCCACTAACATGGATGAGATAAAGTTAAACTTGCAACAAAGATTAGCCACCCTATGGAAAAACCTTATATTCCACTGAACTTCTCTTAGCCACAAGGTCCTATACTTCTGCCTCCATAAGATCTCATTCATAAGAATAACCTTGGCTCAACCATCTCTCGCAATTTTCCCCACCTCAATTTCATCAATGTTAAGGCCAAAAGACTCTTCTACCACATTAAAAGAACTAAAATAACATCAGCTAGTATTCAATATCTCCAAAGAGTTCTTATCTCTTCTTTAATGAAATTAAGTTTCCTTACAACCACAATTGGCAAAACTCTTGGCCTCCGCCTCTTCCCACCATTTTTTTAAATAAGCTCAGGGAACCCCTCAACTCCTAGCCACATATTCTCAAACTTGAAAAGTATCTTCTCCCTCTCCAACGTTACATTCTCGAGACAAATAGGAAAATGATCCGATGGAGGTCTAGGAGATATATTATGAAATTGGTCTGGGAATTGTTGTTCTGAATGCACTGAACACTAGCAAGCAGTCAAACTTCGAAAAACTGAGTGAACGCTACACCTAAACTAATTAAATTCTCCCCTGCAAAGAGGAAGAGCCACTAATGCAAAATAAATGATGAAGTCACGAAACTCTGTCAATGTGTTTGAGGAAATCACCCATTAGAGAGCAATAAGCGAAACAAAGAGAGTCATCATGAGTGCAATATTAGTGATTCACATATCACCAAATTCACATTTTCTATCCAACTGCAGTGGAAAGAAAATACACTATTACTTGAAAGTTCCTAAGATCTTCCACCGATCTCATAATTGACATAAGCCACTCACAGTGAAGAGCCTTTTTTATAGTAGACAATTATATATGCAAAAGTTTGAATCTCCAGTTACCAACTCTCCAGACAGTTAATGAGACATCTTTCCCTATTTCCTGTTCTTTAATCCTTGAGGTATGGACATGGACTTGAAGAATCAAATTTAGTCGATTTCAGAATTACCTGATGCCCTCAGTATTTCATCGAGGCCTATTGACTTCAAACTTTGACTATATGCTGATTGAAGCTTCTGACCAGTAGCTCGAAGAAGTAAAGCAGTGTAAAAATCTGCGATCACAGAAAGCAAACTATATCCAAGTGTTGAGAACGACAGTTGAACAGAAAATTATTTATGCTCAACATTAAAGAAACAAGAGGAACCTAGCAACTCGCGTTAAACACAAACTCATACAATCTAACAAGTACAATTCTATGTAGCACACTTCATATAAAACAAGCCTTTACAATTGACATCAGCTTTGGTCTGGGCAACCCAATCTCAAGTAGTGTTGGGCATGAGGAGGAATCACTGTATCAGGACAACTACAAACAACATGAACTAACAAGCTGTGTAACCTAAATCCTAGATAGACAAGTACAACAATAAATGAACTCCATAGCATTCTCTTTTTTCTATGCACGAACGGCATTTTCCAAACAAAATTTATTCGCAGTGATTCAAAGCTGATCCATTTTAAACATGCACAGGCATCAGACTGATTGTATGCTAAAATTTGAGGGGCATTTGATACAAATGAGCTGACATCGAAAGAGCGAGATACTACATTGAGTTTAGATTTCATAGGCGTTATCAATCTGACACAGCCATAATAGTGTCAACCACGGCACACAGTAGCAGAAGAAACAGACCAATCAAGTTTTGAAGACATCACAGCAATACCCTCAGAAGGTACATCCCAGAAATGTCCAACAGCACTATAGCATTCACAAATGCCAGTCCAACACACCCAAAAGAAAATTGATGAAAAAGAGGGAGATTTACCTGCACAAGATGTGGTCTGGTTGCCCATTGATTCTGCACACCGAACCAAATGATCACGAAGTTAGTAGCCACAACATAGAAATTAAAATCAAATTGGACTTTGAAGAAAAATACCCTCTGACAGTTAGAGGACCAAGCACAGAGAGCAGCAACGGAGATCCATGGTACATAGATCCTGCACAAACCCAGAAGCAAAATTGAATTAACTTCAATCTTTTAGGAAAACCCAGTTCAGCATTGTTGATAAAAATAAAATTTTGAGACAATAAACAGAACTCGGTTTATCGAAAACTAACCAGCATAAGGGGACATTGAAGCCTGTTGCTTCAACCAGTAACCCTCAGCCACTGCCAAGAAATCATCAAAAAGGGAGGTTAGCATAGAAATCAGTAAAACAAAGATGGGGTTGGGGGTAACTCCCCAAAGTAGAGAGAAAAGGAGAGTTACAGCGGCGAAGGGATGTGAGGGGAGTCGAAACTTCGGGGCGAGAAGCCAAGTGAGTGAGGGTGTTGGGAAAGAAGTAAATCAATATTAGCCTGAACATAACAGCGGCGATTGCCCATTCCCAGAACCTCTCCGGCTTCCTCCTGATCGGAGCCGTCGACGATGGCTTTGCCTGGTCTTCTACTTCTCCCATTCTCTCTCTCCCTCTCCCCTACCCTACTCACCAATGCACATTGCCTGTGAAAAAGAGTTCCTCCGTTTTTTATTTATTTTTGAAATCTCTTTTAAGTTTTCACCACACCCAAAAAAAAAAAAGAAAAACAAAAACAGAAGTTCTACTTCTTGATGATGGGGATTTCTTCTTTAGGTTAGCTTTTCGAATTCGTTGCTAAAAAAATGGCTTTCCTAATTCGTAAATACCAAAAATTAAGTTTAGAAGTTTTTTTTTTTTATCAAGTTTATTATGTCAAGTCAAAAATATTTAAGGTAAAAATTCTCCCAAAAAAATGTACTTATAAGGATTTAAACTTACATTATCCTTCTTATCAAAATGAGATTATTACCACTCCAACTAATATTTTATTAGTAAGTAGTTAAGAAGCTTTTAAATCTAATATAAATAATTTAGAGAAATGACTCACGGATTATATTAGAAAAACAATTAATTAATGTACAAGCAGCGTTGTAGTTTATCATAATTATTTCAAATACATTTTTATTTAGAACACAATTTGAAACAATGAGTTAAGGCATCACTCTTATAATACTTATACTCGTAGATTTAATGACATGATACAATTTAAGAGACGAAATCTCATCATTTTTTAGTAAGGGTAGATTTCAAAAAATTAAAATAAAATATAATATATGGTAACTTAGGTCTATAAATTTGACCGGTTCATAATATAATTTTATACTATTATTTAATATTCCATCTTTTTTTTCAATGGCGTGGAATAGTTTTTCAATATTGGATACATTTTTTGTAATGTTTACTATATTGCTCGCTCCTTCCTCTCAAAGAGCCAAGCAAAGTTCATCAAAAATACTGAACTGTTTTTATATTTTTAAATTGATATTAATGATTTATTTATATATTGTCAATAGAATAGATGTTACTCTATAGATATTAATTCATGTTAAATAGCAAAACAGACAAATAATGAACAAATATTTATGCATTAATAATTGAGAATAATTGAACTAAATGTATACTAAAAATAGTTAACCTTACAAATTTTCATCAAACATCAAATATTACAACAAATTTTTATTGCATAGCCTAAATTTAGTAAAATCTTACTTAATAACTTGTGGTAAATTGAACTTTTACCCCGAAATTGAAGTTAACATCAACATTATCACTTAGTAACATGTTATGAATTGAACTACACCACATTCAAATTCAAAAAGAGCCTCCACACACCAAGCAAATAATATTTGCAGTTACACAATCTTTTGATTCCTTTGGAATAGGGTTCAATTGAAGATAGTTACGACATACACCAATGCAAAAAGAGTTACCAAGTTTGATATCTTCCTCTACTCTTATGAATATTTGTCTATCACTATGTTTTGTTACATGTGAGTTGTGGAAAGGTTATAAACTTGAGCATACATTCTCACACCAAATCACCGGCTTTTGTTGTAGTAAACAATATCAAGTATGTTGTATGTGTAGTTGGGATTACTTTGTAGCATTTGTTGTAATAAACAATATCAAGTATACTCCAAAAGAAGGTTGAGATTACTTTGTAAAATTTGTTATGTGGTTCATGTTTTTTAATTAAGAAAATGAAGTCTGTATCATAGTCATAAAAATGACGGCACATATATCATATATATGTATGAATGTGAAAATACAATGTTCTAATTAAGTTTCTCCCGATGAGAATGTAAAATTTACATATATATCATAATTAATATTACAACAAATTACAATAACAACGACTTTATTTGTCGGCGCCACTTTCATCGAAACGCACAACTAATATCATATAGAGGTTATATACAAGTATAACAAGTAAATTTATGTCAGGAAATAGTTATAACACTATCTAATCAAGGGTAGGAAACCATAATCAAAGAAGAACTATAAATCAAAGGGATTAACACAATATTCACATAATACTACAAATGAGCCCAAATGAAATTCTATCTTTAAATTAATCGATAATAATAGAAGTAACTTATGAACAGAATCATTTATTATGTAAATATGGGATAGTAAAACATTTAATACTCAAAGATATAAACATTTCAATAGAACATTGTTTGGTCATTCATATCTAATGATTGAGTTGTCATGAAAAAATTTCATCCAGCCTGTATACTAATTGGAAAAATATATTTCAGCAACCAATTGGCCATAAGTTGATTTGCATGTTGTGTGAAATGGACACCATCCCAACTAACTCGTTTACTAGGATCGGAGCAAAGTGGAGCTCCAATAGATCCACAACGCCATTTCTTATATTTATTAACATGAATCCCACAGCATGCCTTTTGCCACCCATCTTCCTCAAATCCTAACACACTCCACAAACAATGAGTCATCATGAGCCGCCAAGCATAAACATGTATATAAACTCAACGAATTGAAGCTATTTTGAATGTGGAAAGTATTCTTTCGAAAACTTCACACACTTACCAAAATATAATATTAATTCAAAAGGAGGGGGTAAAATTTTGTATCAACAATGCCTCCAAATACATACACTAATATTGTCATCGTTAGTTCTTTTTTCTCAAAGTTCATCAGCTTTGATTGTATATGTGATAAAATGTATAATCATGTTAACAGTTTGATAAGTTAGAACTAGAAATACATTTTCTAGGATTCAAAATTTTTTAATTGTATCTTGAAAACTCCAACAATTCAAGTACCTACCACGGTTATAATGAGACAAAGGAAGTAATATGTACTAACCTAGTGAAGGCAAATGGCGAAGAATTGACACTAGTGCATTGTAATAATTTCCATAAAGTATGGTAACATCAAGGTGCTCCTTTTGAAGATCTTTAATAGCATTTTGGAGCTGGTCATTATGAAATATTGCAAACTCATTCCAACCTCTAAGACAATTGAGTTCATCATACATTGTGGAGTCGTTGGTTTTAAATAAGTCAAGGTAAACTCGTCATGCAACCGATCGCAAAATTCCCAAGTACTATAATGCGCTTGGCACCAAACTCAATTAATTCCTGCATGTACAAATAAGTTATCAACATGCATGTTTGAATGTATATGTTGAAAGTTAAGTTATCATTATACCGGATGATGAATTCATGATCGACTACTAAATATGATAAAACTATTGAAAGTTAAATTATCATTATACCGGATTATGAATTCATGACTCATTTACTAAATGTGTTAAAATTAAGTCAATATTTAAATCCCGACTAAAATAACATGAACCCTTAGTCAACCTAAAGTTGAGCATAGGCTAGTCATAGTTGACCTAACACGAACTAGAACAAACCTACTCAAAAGTTTTCTCTTCAAATATATTTTTATTTGTAAAACAAGTTTTGGGGACTAAAAACCGACTTAATATAAACCTAAATTTAAATGTAATCAACTTGACAAAGGCCCAATTTGTATCAATCTAATACCAAAAAACAAGGTGGTCTCTAAGAGTGATTACATATGGCTTATTGAAAATAAATTTAAATGATCAACCAATCACCTGACAACAATTTGGTTGACCTTCCGCTAAGAATTTACCTAGTGTACAAGTTAGGGGAAAAAACAACACTTACCTTGACAACATTGATAATTGTATGAATAATTTCAGGTACCAAAACATAAAGGTCCTCCACAGTCTTGCTTTGAAATGTTCCTTGGTAATAGTCATTACCTCCGATTGTTCCCACAAGAAACAAAGCATTTCCAAGTTTTTTTTGCACTCTAGATATTAAGATTGGATGCTTAAGTATCTTCATCATCATTAATTGACAATAGTAATTCACGGGAGCAACATAAGTTTATCATTGAAAAAAATATATGATATAATGTTCTCTACTTCAAAATAAAGTATAATGTTGTCAAGTTTTAGGTTCTTTTAAACAATGCTAATTATCGGTTGCAAATTGAGAAAAATACTTCCAAATTGCAATAAGTGGAGGATCGTCTTTTGGAAGATCCTAATAATTTTCATTTGAATCATTGGCATGCTCGATTGATTAAACAACAAGAAAAATTGTTGCTTTTCATTAAAAGTTACTAGAAAAATTTTACTCGAAAAAATAGTTGGTTGATGCGGATCGAAATTCTCGGTTTTTCCATCAAACGAAGAACGACTAAAAAATGTAGTTTCACTATCGTCGAATCAAAGATGATGTTGGTGTTTGTCTAGAAGAGGCAAAGTGGATTAAACAAAAGTTTATTTTTGATTTTTCACATAGACTTATGTTAAACCTCGTTTTTATCGATTTTTAAGGTATTATTTAACCCAATTCCGTGATGATTTCAATGATATTTATTTAGTTTTGGGTTAGATTTTGCTCATTTTCTCTTTATCGTCACCTAAGCTCGTTAATCCCTTTATTACAGGTTTTTCGGCTTAAATTTGAGAGATTCGAGGCAAATTTGATGAAAAGCGATCAAGAGGAGAGTTCGGGCCCAAGAGGAGGCAAGAAAGAAGCCTAAAACACATTAAGAGAGGTCGCACAAGTCGTGCGAAATGGGCGAGAGTTTAGAGTTTTTGCACAGCCCCTCGTGCGAAGTCGCACTGAGCTATACGAAATGGGCAGAGAGTTCGGAGTTTTCGCACGATCCCCGTGTGAAAATGCGGCAGAATTTCGCACGGTACCCGTGCGACCTTGCACTGACCGTGCGACTCACATGCTTCCGCGGATATTTAAGTTTCCAAATTGTAATTTTTAGGGATCTTTTTCCGAATTCTAAATTTTAGTTAGGGTTTTCAAGAGGAAGCCCCCAAAAGGAGACTCAAGAAGACTCAATTCTAATTTTCTATTCCAAGTTTATGTATGATTGAATCGCTTCAAGTTTTTATTCGGTAATCGTAATTTCTTCTCTTTATCTTTTCTTCACAATTTCTCTTCGTTTCTTCATGGCTATGTTCCCTAAATTCTGTCAATTGTTTAGTGTCATATTTAGGGGCTAATTTCTCCACTTAGGTTGGGATTGATCCCTATTATGCCTTGATAATCATGAATTGAGTACCAATTGGATTGCTCTGTGCTTGTTAGGTTAGAATTCGCTCGTTCATCACTTTTTCGTTGATTGCCTCGAAAGAGGACTCATATGTTTTTATTAGGGTTTTGTGAACATCGAAAGATGAAAACTTGCCTAGAATGATGTTGTGAACGATTAGAACTTTATTATGAAAATAATTAAGGTTTAAATCGGGGTTGTGAGATGCATTTATTGTAATTTTGCTCTTTATTAATCCCATGAAAATAGGTGATTGGATTGGGCAAGATTAGTCTTTGTCCTTCGAAAGTAGGCGAAGATAGGCTTAATTGGTGTCTCTCCTTCTAAACCGCTAGCATAGGTAAATCTCAAGTGGTCTTCAATGATTGATTTCGAGCATAGTAGTGCGATTAATCCCAATCTAAGGCTTGTTATTCATTGATCCCTCATAGTTATTTTGTTATTTAGTTGAATCCAAAACCAAATCATCTGTCGAACCGAGTTTTTACCTATATTAGAGTTTTTAGGTGGATTTAGTATTTGAAAACGAGTTCCTTGTGGACACGACCCGCACTTGCCTGGTTCCTAGCTACAACTACACCGTGCACTTGCGGTATAATATTTCTTCCCAACAAGTTTTTGCAAATATTACGTCATTTTTACCCTTATTTATCTAGTTTTTATCCCGTAAAATAATATAATTTTTAGAATTTTTACTTATTTTATTTGATTTTGTAGGTAATAAATTGAAATTGAGCGGATCCAATAATTTGAGTTCAATTGAGCAGAAAATACAGATCGAGAGATAAAATTGAACAAATCAAGCCCAAGTGAAGCCCAACCCAAAAATCCAACCGTGACCATCAAGAAAAAAAGGCAACAGCTGAGTTAGTAAAATTCAGACGCTGACATCAGCATTACGTCACGATGACATTAGCATTAGAAATCCCTCAAAATTGGAAAATCAAGGCAGCACGGGAGGTTTTAGATATAAAAGGAGCGGCTAATTATCAAGGGGGCGCTGGTCTTTGGCCATAGGATTGCTTTATTCATAAATTTAGGTTAGTTTAGTTTAGGTGAATTAATTAGTTTTCTCCATGTAAATTTTAGGCTCCAAAAATTTAGATTTAATTATTGTTTTAGTTTTAGTTTTAATTTAGTTCCTGATGCATTTGAGTTTCGGTTCGATTCTTTCCTGGTAATTTCTTCCTTTTTATCTCTCCCTCCTTTTTAGTTTGTTTCGTTTAGTTTAAAGGTTCGATTTTTATTATATTTTGATGTTAGTAGTAGTTAGTTTAATTGTTTAATCTCATGTGTTAATTTTATTTTGTTAGTTTATGTCGTTCTTCGAGTCAATTTTTGTTAGCGAGTTGTTAGATTAATTTTGTTTCATGTTAATTAGTTGTTAATTTGTGTTACTTTGATTGTGATCGACCTCTTAATGGCTAATTGATTTCGTTTAGGCCTTTACTTACCTAGTTTGTACTAGTATTTTGGGATTGTTTCTCATACCGCCACATAGGTTCGATGAGATGCCCGAAAGGGTCTTCTCATCTTGATTTTTAGGTGGTTGGTCTATCACCGAAAGGTGGAGTCAATTTGCTAGTGTGGGTAAAGAGAATAGTTGAGATTTTGGCATGAAAATAGCCCGAATTCTAGGTAGGTCTGAAATTGCTATTTTTGTAGTTTAGTTGGGTTAACCCCACGAAAGTAGGTGGTTAGAATAATTAGACTAGCTTATGACCCTCGAAAGTGTGGCTTGAGTAGGCTTTGATGGTGTAACCGATCACTCCTAAATACTTGTATAAACTTGGGTAGGTTTAGGCTTGACTTGATTAATTAGTTTATTAAGAGGTAAAATCACAACCTCGAGTATTTTATTTTTTTATTGCTTTCTAGGTTAGTTTAATCACCATATCTGTCTCATCTCGTGTTGATTCGCATAGATAGAAAGTTTAGGTTAACTTTGATATTTGAAACACAACTCTCTGTGGACACGACCCGTGCTTGCCGGCTAGCTACAACTACGCCGTGCACTTGCGGTAATAAATTTAAGACTTAATTCTTCCCACCAACTTACATTTGAGCATAGTACTTTAAATTCTTTGAACCAATTATCATCATTGAGTAAAGTTTTTCAAGAAAAAAATTGGATCTAATTAAACCTATTATGGAATATGAGATCCATACTTCACTTTTCCACATGAATCCTTATAAAGCACCAGCACTGAGATGATTTGGTACTTCGTTCTTCCGAAGTATTGACATATTCTTAAAAACCAGCTTTGTATTGCAATTCAAGATTTTTTAACATCTCGGTAAATTGTTCAAGGAATTTAATCATTCTTTGATTGTTTTGATCCCAAAAGTAGATAATCCAAAAAAACTAGCCATTTTCATCCGATTAGTTTATGTAATACATTCTATAAAATCGGAGCGAAAGTTATGGTTAATAGAATGCGACTCGAGTGCTTTTGTACCTCATAGGGCTTCTAGCACGTGAAATAATGAATAAGTTTCATTTCACTAAAAGTCAAAAAGGTTACATTGCAGTAGAAACTTGATATGAAAAAAACTTATGATAGACTTGAATAGGATTTTTGTTCCTTTGTTTGCAGAGCATGAGATTGCATATCATATGGATTAAATGGATTAAAGAGTGTGTATCAACAGTTTCATATTCTATTTTGCTTAATAATGAACCGTGTGATTTCTTCAAACCTACTCGTGGATCGAGTAAGGTAACTCTCTGTCTTCGTATCTATTTATCTTTTGTATGGATTTTTGGCTCAACCACTTTTTCATGTCTCTTTGGTTTCTAAATCCGGTATTGGGATTAAGATAACTCCAAGAGAAGAGACAATCTCTTGTTTACTTTTTACCGATGATAGCCTTTTATTTTGCAAAGTAACATCTTAGGTCGCTTTCAAGCTAGAATCTATCTTGAATTCCTTTTGCCAACAATTTGGTCAATTAGTGAATTTTAATTTCATAAATCGAATATTGTTTTTGCAAAAAAATACTCGCAATTTGGATAAACAATGCGTTTTATTTTAACATTTCCTACAACTTATCTATAGGAAAATATTTGGGATGCTCGGTCTTCCACGACCGTCCAACGCTTGAATTATTCCGAACCTACCTAGAAAAGCGGAATCCAAGTTAGCTTATTGGAAGGCTACCTCTCTTTCTAAAGATAGTAGGATTGTTCTCATTCAATCGAATCTTGAGTCTTTACCAAGCCATACTATGCAATATTTTCAAATTCCAACTTCGTTTCTCAAAATTTAGATCGAATTAATTGAAAGTTTTTTTTTTTTGGAAAAACTCAAATATAGAAAAAGGCTTTCCCTTGGTAGCTTGAGATAAAATCTGTTAACCAAAAAAATATGATGGTTTGGGCCTACGAAAAACAAGTGTTGTTAATACAGACCTTTATGGCCAAGCTTTCTTAAAATTTCTCACTAACCCATATAATTTTTGGGTTAAACAAATGAGAGCAAAGTATGAGTGTGTAGATACATTTTTAATTATAAACAAAAGCGGACAAATTCTTCATAATGAAAATGTATGTTACGTACCCGCAAATTTATTCGTCAAGGCATGAGGTGGCAGCTAGGGAATAGAAAAAAATTAGACCGATGCTTAGTGTCACGAATCTAGTTTGGATGATTTATTGCAAGTAGACCTTTCAACTCAAATCGATCCTCAAATGAAGGTATGTGAATTTGTTGCTTCCGATAGAAATTAGGATGAAAATAAACTTTTACGCTTTTGCCCGAGGCTTTTATCCCTTATGTTTTAGCTATTTTGATCCCTCTTATAAAGATGGAGAATAAGTTTTACTGGGGATTTATTTGGAATGGTGACTTTTCTACTATATCTGTCACTCGTAAAACTCATGATTATCTCAAACCCGATCAACCAAGTGTGGAAGTATAATTGGATTTGGAAGTTGGATGTTATGTCTAAGATTAAAATATTTTTATGACAAGTTTGTCATAATTTATTACCGACTAGAAGCAACCGATTGTAGCATGACATACAATTGAACCCTTCTTGTCCAGACTTGTCCGTCACAATTGAAAATATAAAGTACCTTTTTGCCCCTTATCCTTTGGTCAAGTTTGGGATTTAGCTATCCAACATGGATAGATTTGTCAAAATCCATTCCTTGACCCTTCTATTTCGATTAGAAATTCATTACACAATTTTTTTGTTGGTCGAGAGGCTGAAATTTCTAGAATTGTTGTACTTGTTGTGGAGCATCTAGAAGTCAAGTAATGTCATTGTTTTCTAGAATGAGGTTCCCAAACCCATGGGTTCACTCATCCATGCTAAATGTAATTGGGCGGAGCGGCGACGAACGTACTTATTCTTCTCACCACATATCATCATCTCCACCACCTTTTTCACTTAATTCCCATATCCAAACCCACCTATTTAGTAAGGTGGTCTACTCCCTCAGGTGGCCTCATCATCAATTTCGACAACACCTTTTCTTAGGCAGGTGCAACGGCAAGCTATATTTTACGTGATTAGAAAGGAGGTCTTATTCGAGCGAAACTAGATTCATGTACAAGTCATCTATACTTGTGTCCGAAGTTATAGTTATGCGATATGGTATTAAAGCAATACTAGATGCGAGCTTCACACACATACAACTTGAGGGAGGCAACAAGTTACTTATTCAGGCATTTTAGGATATCATTCACATCTCATGGAGGGGTTCATGACATACGAAATATACTTTCATTGTTCTCGTGTTATATAATTATTCATGTTTTCGGATAAACTAATATGACAACCGATTGTATTGTCAAATTGATGTATTATAAGGTATAGAGTTACCTTTATATCTTCTCCCTTACAAGAGTTTTTGTATACTTATTGATAATAGCATCATTAGAACCCTTAAGAGAAGAATTACCTAATGTTCTTTGTACTTACCTTTAAAAAAATTATATAATAAAAATATGATTCTCACGTTCAAGAACTTTATATGTAAGAGTATCCTACTTATAAGCTTTTTATTATTTTATAGTACGAATAAATTTTATGGATATATATTTTAAGAAATTATGAATTCTTGTATAGAATTTTGAATGGAACAGTGACAAATTTATCTTCTTAAGATACATATTACCTAAAACAACAATTGGACTTCTAGACTAAAAATATTGAATGCGATTGAGGAAAAATGAGAAGCTTCATGAATTGTCTTGTTTGAAATGCATTTTCTTCTATTGGCCCTGTGCAATAATAATAATAATAATTGAGCAAGTTTTTGATGATGCAACAAGACGAGTAAATACCATATCAGTGGATCTTGTATGAAACCATCTTATTTAAAAATATTATGAGATGAAAATTTTTATGGTAACTTTAAATACATAAACGATGGCTAATAATTAATTTATGAATAACTATAATAAAAGTCACATCTTAATAAATCATTAATTACTCCCGAATTAAAAAGTTACTTTATATAAATTATTAGTCATATAAAACATTAAAAAAGTCACATCTAACAAAGCTCGTCTCACAATCTCATATAAGAATTTGTGATACTATATACGTAGAAATAATGAATGTAGGCAGTTGAATAATTACCTGATGGAGTGCAGTGTAGAGAATTAAAATGAGACCTAAACCAACCCAATTGGACCAAGAGCGAACTTTGGGTGGTTGTTATAGATATGTTTTTTGCTGCTAATGTTGAAACATTAAGTGCAGTTGCTCCAGCCACAGCAAAATTTACTCCATGTGTGAAGTTCCCTTCTTTGTCCAAATACGGATCGAGAAAAGGTAACTGCAAAGCTTGGGCTGTAGTCACATATTGGGGGGGAAGAGATGGTTAATAACCACGGTTACACGGCAAAATGTCAAGTATAAAAAGTAGGATTGTTCAATGATATATTAGGAGGCCTTGAGTATATATATAAATAAGTGAAGTATTTCAGATACTATCAATTAATTTATGATTCAAAACTTACTCAACTTAATGCATTGATCGATTTACTACAACTCTATTTATATAAAAGTTAACACAAAACAAATCCATAAAATTACGTAATTAAAAAAAAAAAACTTGAAACTAGTTTTTACCTAAATTGATGCAACATATATGTTAATTTGTTTTTACTAAGTCTTCCACTGTTGAATGACTAGAGAAAAGGAAATTAAGGATTGTCTTATTTATACACGACCTAAATTGTCTGTGCACAAATTTTGAATGAAGTTTAAAAAATTAATTTTAAAATAAAACAAATTTACATAATAATACAAATCTACGAGGCTAGACTCCTCACGACTGCTTTTTTTATATAGCATTTTGTATTCAAAAACTCGAAAAAAAAAATACCATTAATGATACTCATCTATAGAGTTGAGGAGAGAAGAGAGCAAAAGCCATAGGGAGAGGAGAAGAAACCTAGGCCATAAGAGCTGAGAAGAACCGACTCTAGGCGAGACCATAAGAGGAGAGGAATGAAAGAGGAAAGCCATAAGAGGAGAGGAACAAGAGATGAGGAGGAGAGAGACTGAGAGGACAGGAGAGCAACCGAGTCTACGAGGAGAGATTGAGAGCGATAGGAGAATGAGATGGGAGCGACTAAGAGCTAAAGGAGAGAAGGAGGAGAGAGAAATGAGAGCAATAGCAAAGAGAGATGAGAGCGATTGAAAGCAAGAGGGCAGAGAGAGAGAGAGAGAGGAGCGAGAGGAGAACTAGTGTGTTATATATAAGCAGCTAAATGGAGAGGAAATTAATAACTAGGTTTTATAGTTTGGGTTTGAAGGTAGTAAAATTACAAAGATACCCCAGACACATATACACGAAAAATTCACTAAAAAAGGGGAAATGAGGTGGAGAATAGGGCCAAAATTTTTCTAGGCCCCGTTCCCACCCCGTTCCCCATTCGAGGTGGGGATTTTTCCATCGATTCAGGTCAAGGCCCCATTTGGGGCGGGGAGTCCCCACTCCTTTGCTATCCCAACTCAAATATCTCTTGAAACTACAGTTTTATAGCATAAATTTGGATATAGGTCTACTAGGATTAGTAAGATTGCTGATGAAATTACTCCTACCCAAGTTGAATTCAAGGCATCAATTGGAGAAATATCAGTGGAAATGAAGAAATCAGTATAGGAGGATTTTGGTATCAGCAATTTGCCTAATGTTAGGTCAAAACCAAATTTTATTCAAAATGTGTGGATGGAAGACCTGTTGGAAATATTGTGGCCACTGATGTAGAAAACGACATTATTTATAGGCAATCGTCCCTTATCTACTTTGTGCTAGGTGCTAGTGCACCTTTTGTCATTATGAAAGGTTACTTGGAACGCAAATGGGGTAAATTTGCAATAGAGAAAATTGTGTTGCTGGATAACGGGATTGTCCTTATTTGTTTTGATATTGTTGAGAGCAGAGATCAAGTTTTACAGTCTGACTTTTACCATTTTGATAGTAGGCTACTTGTGATTCAGCCTTGGTGCCTCGCTTTTGCAAATTTTAGGGATGAAGTGCAGACAATTCTAGCCATTATGGTTCAGCTTCTTGGATTAGACATAAGTATTAGAGCCCTCCTTCATTTGAGTAAGATTGGTAGCTTAATAGGTGTTCTTATCATAAATGACAGAATTATTGAAGCTAGAACAAAGTGAGTTATGTTACAATGTTGATAGAGGTGGAGATTCTGAATTCTTTACTGGAGAAGGTTTACTTTGAAATGGATATGGTCTTTTGTTGGAACAAAGAGTTGAGTTTGAATGGGAACCTATCAGATGCTCAAATTACACAGGTTTTGGACACACTGACGAATAATGTGAAAAGAAATAAGGTACATGGATTTGGAGGGTGAAGAGATCCATCCAAAGCACATAACAACAGATGGATGCCCTTGGGCCTCAGGCAGGTTGTGGAGGAACCAATGACAACTAAAATGGTTTATGCCTCTATAGGGAAAATAGTTGCATCAGTTTTTATTTAGCCCTTCTAGCAAACCATATGTGGAGGCTAATGGTTGGTGGAGATACACTGGTCCACTAAATTTTCAAAGTAAGACACTATCCTAAATCATCAATTCTGGAAGCCTCAAAGGGTTGGGACCATAGCTATACTTGGCGTTCATTATGGGGGACAAAGTCACTTCTTTTGGAGGGTCTCAAATGGAAAGTAGGAAATGGATGAAACATTCGAGTGTGAGAGGATTCATGGATGTCAGCTTCATCAGATCGGAACTGCCCCAAATCTGCAGTTCGTCAGGAAGACGGATTAATGGTTGCTGATTTTATTGATGACACTAATGCTACATTGAGGTTAGAATTGGTCAGACAAACCTTTCTAAAAGAGGATGCATAGTTGATATTAAGTGTATCTCTCAGTTGTCGTTTGCCCATGGATTCAAGATATTGATGGTCTTGCAAGGATGGTTTTTTCACTGTCAAATCTGCATATTGGCTTTGGTAAATTGGGCCACATAACTGGTTTTCTAGAGCTAGCATGCATGATTGGGTATGGTGGAGGCAGCTGTGGAGCTTTGAGCTAATCCCCAAATTAAGACACTTTTTGTGGAGAGCTTCTTGGGAGATCCTCCGTACCAATGCAGAGCTAAAACGACGTCATGTCATAAACGAAGATATTTGTCCCATTTGTTCTAAGGCAAGTGAATCTTTGTATCATGTGTTGTTTGATTGTGAAAGTATTAAACATGTGTGGGAAAAAACTGGGTTTGTGGAGATAATAAATGAGGCCCCTCATAGTTCAATGAAGGATTGTTTGAGATGGATATCAGAGAAGCTGGATGAGGAACAATTTATGATTGCTGCAACAACAGCTTGGGCGATGTGGACAGCTCAAAATACCACCATTTTTAGCACTGAGAATGTAAACAGAGAAGTTCTAGCTCATAGATTCACTATAATGGTGCAAGAGGCATTCGATTAATGCTGATGCATGTGGCAAAAGATTCACCAGTGGGCATGGGTTTTGTTATTAGGGATGAGCATGGAAAAATTATAAGCATGGGAATTAAAAGAATTGATGCTCACTTAGGGGTAGAAGAGGCAGAGGCCATAGCTGTTTTGTTTGGGTTACAAGTGGCTGTAGATAAAGACTTTGATATGATTGTAACTGAATTGGACTCGCTTGCTTTGATCTCAAAAGAACACTCAGGCAAGAAAGGTCTAACTCCTATGGATTTTATTCTGGAAGATATTATAGTTCTTGTTAATCAATGCAATGTCCTTTTGGCTAGTCATGTAAAAGGGGGTGTTACAGTTGCACATTTTGTTGCTAGGCTATATCCAGAGAATGGCGTAGAGCAACTGTATGCTGTTGATTTTCCTTCAAGAGTTGTAACTGTTGGAGATGTTGATATCGGTTAATGAAATCTCCTTCTTTTGACTCAAAAAAAAAAAGCTGCAAACTTTTATAGTTTTCTTGAATGTTTTATGGAGTTTATTTTCACTTGACCAATATATTTCCTTTTTGAAATATTAAAAAGAAATGTGCTGCATTTTATGAATTAGAACTTAGAATAAATGAAAATTTTTATAATAATTCAAAAATATAAGAAAAATATAAAATTTAAAATAACGTAAAAATGGTATTTGAAAAATTATTAAAATTATGATTAAAATTTTAAAAAATGATTGTAATAATATCTTATTTAATATGGAGAAAAAAACTATAAAGCTTAGAAAAATTGGATGAAAATAAACCCATCTTTGGAGACGAAAATAAACTAACATTTTTTTTGTATGTAAGTAATATGACATTTAACGGGTATTTTTTTTGGTCAAAACACCATTTAATTTAACTACTTTTGACTCATTGAAAAACTTATATGAACGGTACTTTTGGACACATGGACACGTTGTATTTGATTAACTTCTTTTCAAATTTTGGTAGAAAAGTCAGACTTAATTTAACAAATTATTATTATTTTTTAGAAAAAAATGCCCACTTAATTTATCTCCCCTCTTGCTAAAGTTAAACCCCCTCACAAAATAAAATTCATCTTTGAGCAAAACTAAAAGGAGGAAATCCCAAATTCACTGTGGTTGAAGAGTTCAAAAACACAGTGGAGTCAATTTTTCGGTGAGTCAAAGATAATCAAATACATTAGAGGTTTTGATACAACAAAATATAAGTGTAAGGAATATAATTATATTTAAGCATTTTATGAATTTGTTTACGAATTTGGGATCTATGCGTACGTTGGATAGTAGATCCTACAATGGAATTTTTTTAGCTAAATTAGGAGTATACAAATTGACGATATATAATATATGTATTGTAAGAAGGATATGTATCTCACCAAAGAAGTCGACGATGAGACGACCATCAGAGCAACGGCCAGTAGGATGATGGAAGAAAGTCTCACCATAAGGGAATTTACTACTGTGGAAAGAAGCATCTTCACGTAAAATATTTCCAGTATCCGCCATGGAATCCCCAAACTGGTATATAGCTTCAATTCCAGGCTTCTCAAAAAGTGAGAGGGTGTTGACACCAGAGACACAGCAGAGGAAGGGAGTGAGAAGAGAGAGTAGCAATGGGATCTCCATTGGCTTTGTTTAAGGCACCTATAAATGGTTAGAAGAAAGCCCAGGTTTTAAAGGGGGATGGCATATCGTTCAAGTACTGTACTTATAAATGGACCCATTTGTGCTGTAGTTAAACATGGGTGTTATTTTTTGTGGAATGGCTGCCGACAATTTGTGTGACCGGCATTAGCTTCCCGAGAGTGGTGTTTGGTCCAAATTTTAAACATAGTTTTGCACTTTAAAAACTAAAATTAGATTAAATATTAATGATATTAATTTTTTTTCGGATCTAAGCAGTTTTATTTAATTTTTGGTATGTTTAATTTTGCGTTTATTTATAAATTAGTATCATTAAAGTACATTTTGGATCTCAGCGTATTCAGGTTGATTTTCTTGATTCGGATCTCCATTTGTCGGCACCCAATAACACCGTGAATGGAGAGAGAATGCTCAGCAAACAAATCTCGGTGAGAAATGGGGATGCTATTAGGGTGTGTTTGTTTCAGTGGAAAAGATTTTCTCGGAAAATTATCATTTTATTTTCCGATGTTTGGTAGCGTAAGTGGTGGATAAATATTTTTGGGGAAAATAATTTCCCTCAATCAAGGGAAAAATAAAATTCCTTTTATGAGGAAGAAAGTTAATTTTCCTCTACCTCAATGAAGGAAAAATAAAGTACTATTAATGGGAGTTCAAGTCCTAAACTTATCTTACTTTGCCACCTTTAATTTCTTTTTCCAAGTTTTGTCATTGTCTTTTTCCCTTATACATGAAATTTTTTTTACAGTATTTGTTTCTTTTTTTTAATTTCTATTATTTTATATATGAAAAAGTTTGATCATACATAGATGTACAAACTTATCAAATTTAAGTGCTCACTATATATATATATATATATATATATATATATATATATATATATATATATGTTTTGAAGTTGAATTAGTTATTTACTTTTTCTTTTCATATTTATGGGATTTTTATGGTTGGTTTTTGCATTTAAGTAAATATTTTAGAAAATTATTTTTCTTCTACCAAACAAAGGAAAATGTGGGTGGAAAATGGTTTTCCTTGAAAATTCGTTTTCCCATGAAAAATAATTTCCTATGAAAATATTTTCCCCTAACCAAACACACCCTTAGTCTCAATTGAAGGCGATTGACGGGGTCAATTTGATGACTGTGAGGTTCTTGAATGGAATAGAAGTGGATGTAGGTGTCGTGGGGCCTAAGGAGTTAATGGAGATAGAATACGGGTCTGTTGATATTCGAACTCGAGACTTCTCGCTTAGAAAGGTTTTGATACATGTTCGAGAATCAACTCAACTAAAAGTTTAAGTTGATGGTTGATGGTGCGTAAATAAATTTATACTTTAATAGAAGGGAATGTAGTGAGGTTGGAAAGGGCATGGTCATGGATGAGATGGAATGGGAGATGATGGGTTATGTATTTTTAAAAAAATTAAATTCGTAAAGGATATTTGTTATTTAGTGGGTGTTTGGCCTATATTTTAAAAATACTTTTGTATTTTAAAAACTGAAATTAGGTCAAAAACTTACTTTTTATAAAATTAAAACTAGTTTTTAAAAATGATTTTGAAAAAAAAACTCTCAAAAAACGAAACAACTCGCTTTTCTTTCTAATTTATGAAAAAACTCCTTAACAACAACCCTCAACCTTATTATCTCTCTCTCCTCTCTTTGCACGTTATTAATCTCTACTCTATCTCTCTTTCTCTCTCCTCTATCTCTATCTCTTTTATCTCCTCTCTCTCTCGTTATTTTGTTTTATATCTATCTCCTCTTTTTCTTTCTTTTTAAAAATTTTGGCCAAATAAATTAATTATTTAAAAACACTAATATAAAATTTATGCCAAAAATTTTAATTTTTCTTCAAAAATAATTTTAAAAATATACTTTTAAAAAACAAAAATAATTTTTTAAAAACTAGAGAAACATGCTCTTAGTACTAAATATATATATATTTATTTTAAAATATATAATAATGACTAGTTTATAAATTTTATCTTTATTAATTATTTAGTTTTAGTTGTATCTAAATTGCACTTTATAAGCCTTAGAGATAACCTGTCATCTTCAGTTTCAATTGTTTTTTTGCATATTTGTGAAAATATTTTTAAAAGAATGAAAAAACGAGACAAGCTCATCCCAACTAGACAAGTTGAGATTTAGGAGATGGAGTTAATTCGATAAAAATCTTAGTGAAGGAGTACAAGCCAATCATAATCAAACTACTTTTAAAAATATGCTTTTATTAAACTTAAAGTAGGTTATTGGATCACATTCACATTATGTAGCTTGATTTTTCTTATAGCTTAGTGGAAATTGAATAGACGTTTTAAATATTTGTAAATAAATTGGGTAGCTAATGTATCATTTTTTTTTATTGATTAAAATTGGTTAATTAATAGCCAATCAGACTGGGGAAATATTCTTTTTAAAAAATAACCCTTACTAATTGGTTGCTTAGATATATTTTTATTAAGGAAGAAAATTAAAGATACACATCGAAAGGATTAAGGTTACAGTTATTTGGTTGTAATGAACTTTTGGCAGTAGGTGGCACTGCTAAAAATCAAGTCGGGTAAAAAAATTTTTAAACAAAAATAACAAGCTTAAATCATGTTCGAATTGTAGATTCAGACCAATAATCAACTTAATGGCCACATGCCGAAGACATACTAACTAACACAAACTAACTAGCCTCATAACCATACAAGTTTGGATTTTTATATGCACACAATCAAATTACTTATGAAAGGTGCAAAAATTACATAGCTTTGTATTTCCACAATACATGTATGAAAAACAAACATAGGATGAACATGACTTCATTTTATTTCGACATGCACTTATGCTCTTAGTCGACTATGATATTATTGGCTGATTTAATTAGAGAAACCTGAAAACGTTGTGGAATAATGAGCTCCTTTATACCTGGTGAATAATAATCCAAACTTCCTCTTTGTTACATTTACACATTTACATATATAAACAAAAATTTTATATTCCTAAAACTAAGGATGTTAAAGTTAGTTCCCAATTCAGACATCATCAAATAACTCATTCTTAAACACATATTGGACATGAGTTTATATAACTATTACAACTTAACATAACACAGAGATTAGTTGCTTATATCCACTTGGTGTGTCATATCTTAGCATGTGTATTGCGAAATTAATCACTTGTCACGTGAGACCATAACTTTGTATATATCACTTAAAAGGAAGAAACAATCTACTGAAATGTGTGGTGAAGTTGATATGGATATAAGACTAAATTGTATTTTTGAAGCACGATAGAATTCATAAAGGACTGAGTTATAATTAAGTGCTTATTTGGTTTAATAGTAATTTGGAAAGAATCTAGAATACTCTAAGTTTTAGTACGAGATATGTGTAAATTTTAAGGAAAATAATTGGAATTTTAATTGAGTTATCTGAATATATTATATATGCACGATGAAATGATCATTTTCTTGTGAATTAGATTATAGTGTTTGGGGAGTAAATTGCAATATTGTTTGATTGAACAAATATCTTTTTCATTGTTTTTGAAAAAATAAAATACTATATTATGTTAAAGTTAATTCTATTTATTAATAAACCCTTTTTTTATGAAAATAAAATTTCATTCCTGTAAGCTCATGGTAGACGCTAACAATATAGCTGTATAATGTTTTAGATTAATAAACCCTTTTAGGGAAAAACAAAATAAGTATTTTGTGTTAATATATATATATACATTTATATGCATTTTCATATACAACAAATAGGTTGAAATTATTAAAATTCATAATTTAGTAAGAGAAATGGTATTAAGAATTTTAAAGTTTCTTTGTACTTTGCAAAAATTTATAATTTCCAACAACCAAAACAAATGAGTTTTAAAACTAGGAATAACGTTAATTTTATTTATAATAGTAATTGACATTATTTTTCTTCATATGAAATAGCATTGAAATAACTAAATGAATAGAAGTGAAGGTTTGATTTATTAACGAAATTTTTAGTTTCCAAAACCTCCATTTAAGGTCATCGTAATACGTTCATTCGGATTCCGCCAAAAGGAAAGGACATCGACTCAAGGTACGTTTATTGATCATGCCCTTCATTATTTTATTTATAAACCAAAGTCGAGTAGTTGATTTCAATTGCAACAAAGAATTATTTGCAAATAGTATTTGTTATTATTAATGTGGACTCGCCCCATATCATTTACCATTAATTTGGTAACCATATCAACATTCATGTTGGTCACACCGTAATCGTGCCACAATCAACTGGACTTTCTCGATCGGTCTTGGTGTGTACACGTGTAGGGAAACCCAATGATAGGGAGGGTAACCACTCGGATAATAAATGAGCAACTGTTTTAAATTATGTTCTCCCCCATTTACAAATGAATTGAAATGCATGCACTCAACTCAACAATTTAATAACTTTCATTTTACGGCATAATAATGGATGTATTGAGCTTCAGCTCATATTTCAAAATATTTTCTTATTTTGTTTTAGGTAAAGATATTGAAGGTGACAAGCAATATAAGAATTATAAAGTTTTGTTTCGAGACTTAAAGGCTCGCGAGTGACAACTATCTCAGGATATTAAGGTTTATAGAAGTCATTGACTTAAATTATCAAAAGTGTATAATGTACATTTGTTTACTGTGCATAAGTTCTTGCATTTTGAATTGTTTGTCGTTAATTATGTATATGAGACTCGTTAGTAGCCTTGTCCTTTCCTCGGAAAAGGGTGCTGGTGACGTTCCCTTGACCTTTCCGCTGCACTAATTATCGGCTAGCGGTTTATTTAGACTAAATTGGTGATTATGGGTTGACGGCGTTACAACCTTTAGGAGTAATAAACCTTGAAACTTGTAGCAAACACCTGAAGGAACCGAAGAACAAATTTGAGAATTGAAAAATACTTTGCATTAATATTAAATCAAAGTAATCAAACTTACACTAACCTCTAAAATTAAATTAAGACTAAATTAAGGCTATTACAAGATAAGGTTGAAACAAGGGAGAGGCTAAGAGGTGCCTTTTATATATACCATTAGAACTCAAGACCTAGGGTTTAGAAAAGGAAAATCGCAGTCGCCATCCGAAACAAAGGCATGCGCTGTCGTGGTGACCACCGCGGTCCAAACCATGACCATGGGCCACGCCGTGGAGGCACCGTGAGCTTTGCCACCGTCTATGCGCCTGACCATGGTGGACTGTGCCGCTGCCCTGCTGGACCTACTGCGGTCCATGACCATCTCGTTGGGGCACTGGCCCGGGTTATCTAGACTTTATGGTTTGTTGTTGAGCTTCTTGATGGACAAAACCTCTAAACCCGACTTGATTCCCTCATTCTCGGTGGTCCTCTTCACATTTGTAACCCCTCCAACACATAATCACTAGTTTAATCTAAACAAACTGTTAGTCGATGATTAGCCTTGCCTTTGCCTTTGCCTTTGGTAAGGGCGGCAGTGACGTTTTTCGATCTTCATTCCGCTGCACTAATTATCGGTTAACAATTTATTTAGATTAAACCGGTAATTACGGGTTGGGGGCGTTATAATATCTCTTGGATCTCTTGCCATTATTTCCTCGTGAAACCAATTTCCTACTTAAGAATACTAAAAGTTAATAACACTCACAGCGTCGTACTAATTCTTCCACACAAGAATCTTGATGTTTACATTGATCCTTCCGAGCAAGGATCATGGGCTCTTTGATACTAGCTCTTCCTGTACAGGATTAACCTTTCATTAAAATGACAAGTTCCACTAATTTTTTTTCCAGAAAGATCAATAGTTTTCATTTATGCCTTTCCAAACTCAAAATCTCACAAATCTTGGTTTATCAACATTTACAAACAAGCTTGAACAAACAATTTAACATTTCATACACACTTACTCACCCAAATTAAGTTTTTTTAGTTGTTTTACAATAAAGAAGTAACCCAAACACACTAATATACTCATACGAAGGTGAAGGACCATACAGAACAGCATACGGAGTTTTCCTTTTTATATCATGGAGGGGATTCAATTTACCAGGTAAGCCGTTGTGAGAACCCCCCACCCAGCAAAAACTTATGGGAAGATGACCTTGAAAACACAAGCCCGAGCCTCATTTATTAAGTGTTGGTGTTTCTTCTTTATCCGACCATTTTGTTGAGGTGTATCCGTGCAAAAAGTTTCAAAATCAATCCCATGCTCCAAAACATAATTTTTAGACACATAAATTTTGTTCTATTATCACTTCTAAAAATTTTGACTTGTTTGTTAAATTGTCTTTTAGTCATAGCAATGAAATGTTTTAGAGTTTGTGGTGCCTCCGCCTCATCAATTAGCAAGGTTACCTAAATTATATAAGAGACATCATCCACAATAATTAGAAAATAACTAGCATCACAAGAAGAAACAGTTCAGTATGGTCCCCATAGATCACAATGAACCAACCAAAACAAATTGGAGGTTTCATTTTCACTAAGCTGAAAAATCTATTGACTATATGTTTCGCACGATGACAAATATTTTTTACAGCATTTATTTGATCATCACTACCTAATGTCTACACCTAGTATCAACTTGGTAACTTTGTGAGATGGATGTCCCAACCTGGCAGGCGAGCTTATTTCGTTGACTTTGTGTGTTTGTATCTGTGACTTTCTTCAAAAATAGTAGAGTTCATCTTTCCGCTCACCTATATCAATCAGCATTTCAAAGTGCAATCCTATAAAACATACATATATTTTGGAAAAGTTACGATAAAATCAGATTCATCAATAATTTGCGACATAGATAATAAATTGCAATAGTGACCGCCAATATAGAGAACATTAGACAAGGCCAATCACTGACATAGATAATACAATATAGAGAACATTAGATAAGGCCAATCATTGTCAAGTTTAGACGTCCCTTCTTGAGTAGCAAACATGTGACAGCCGATTAGCAATCCCACAGAACAACTTGACATCTTCCTTAAATATTTCAATGTTTCAAGGCTCCGAATCATTGGATTGGAAACTCCTGTATCAATAATCCATGCTAAATTTTCAGTCTTACCGCAGTCATTTTCTTGGTGGAATTGTCCTTCTGAGAATTTATAAGTTAAAGGAATGATTTCAATTGGTCGAGATTCAGATCTGGCACAACTGACTTATCTCCTCCATACGCAGACTCAACCACCTTTACCCGTGCTTCTGCATTTGCTCGGATGATACCTCCCATTCGTCGACCTTCAAGTAAGTTCCCTTTACCTCATTTAGTTGCCTTATGCCTCAGGATTAGTCTCCTCACCAGTCTGGGTATCCCACTAGCTGAAAACAGTCAGTTGCCTCGTGATCCACCTTTTTACAGTGAGTGCAAACCATGGTTTTGTCTAAGGTATCTCCACGCGCCCTTTCGTTTGAAACCAACTTAGGCTGCAAATGCAATGATTTCACCATAATCTCCATTAGCCCGAGCCATTGCCTCGACTTGTTCCTCTTGAGTTAAAGTAGAGTATGCTCTGCTCAGGAATAGCAGTTGCTCGATTGCTAGAAGATTTCACTAAACTGCCCTATAAGTCGTCTAGTCCCACGAGGAAATGATGAACATGTTCGTCCTCTCGTTTCTTGGCAAGCTTTGGCTAGATTTCACATTCGCATTTACTATGGCTACATACTAGAAACTGGTCATAATCCATCAAATTCTCCCATATAATTAGATTTAATATTCCATAATAGGCAGCAATTAGCAACCCCTTCTGCTTACAGTTTGCCTTTTCTACCTTCAATTGTTGTACCTAGGGTCCATTCCTAACTAAATCTGCAATGTTTTTCATATTTGATACGATAAGGCGTAGTCATTGGTTCAATGGTATTTAAAATCAATGAAACATGCATGGATTGTATCATCCTCCAATCCTCCAAAGCAGTGGAATCATCATATGGTTTAGTAATTTTTCCCAATAAAACTCCATTTATGTCTGGCTCTTAACAAGGTTCATATGGCCCTCCCCCACTCGTCATAGTTATCACCTTTCAATTGTACTTGTGTGATAATATTGTCGAGGTTGTCGTTAGAGTTTAGACCTTATGGGGACTGTGTCTTTTCAGGGATTCAGTTTTTGTTATGTTTTTGTTGTCTATACCATGCATTGATACCATAACAAGATCAAACAACAATGATGTCTTGGAGTAAATTTTCTCACCTCTTCCATTCCTACGTGTGAATATATATATAGAAAAGTAAAAGAGACAAATTATGTTATGCTTTCCTATACAAGGACCTGAGAATCAAGAAACAGAAACAGAATAACAAGAATTAGAAATGTATAACCAAAGATAATATTTGCCGAAATTCAAAACATAATTAAGGCCTCCTTAGTTTTGATGTTGATAAAACATTAAATTTTGCATTAGCTAGACCTTAAAAAGCTTGTGATACATGTAAGCTCAGGTGATTAGCTCACATCTCAAAATCGATTGAATGTGTGAATAAATCTCTACATTAATATGCATACTTAAACCCTTTTAGCTTATCAATGTGGGACAAAACCGAAATAGTACTCCAGTATAGATAACCCCTCAAAAGATTGTTGTAGGGTGATCACTTCATATCTACCGAGGATGAAGTGGAAAGGCTTTCATGCAACCTGTGTACTCGCCGGAACAATATGTTTCAACAAAAACCAATTTGCCATAAGTTGATATGCATGTTGTGTTAAATGAACGCCATCCCAACTCACTCGCTTATTGGGATCCACACAAGCTGAAACTCCCTCAAACCCGCACGGTTTTCTCCCATCAAAATTGTAGTCGTTCGTGCCACCTCCGCAACATGCCTTATACAAACCATCTTCCTCAAACCCTACAACAAACAATGAATTCTCAGGAGCCATTAACATCAAACATATAAAGAAACTAAGTGTTGACGTTGGATCAAAATTGGTTGGCTCTGTGTTAAATTTGTCTCTCTCAATAATTTTACGTCATGTTCAAATTATGTTATCATGTCAGGTTAGACTTTTCTAACTCTAAATAAATAACATTTGAACCCCGATAGTGTACAATAGATAACTTCAGCATGTTTTTTCTTTTCTTTTTTTTTTTTTTCGAGGGGGAGGGGTGGGTGTACATTTCCTCCGCTGATAGTGGAGTATGCAAGGGGCTGTCAAAAAGTTATAAGAATCATTTTGTTGTTTTTCGTTTCATTTTATCAGTTGTATGGTTTGTTTTTCTAAGTAGCTACAACTATTAGGATTGTATGTTTACTTTTTTGACTTATTTGTAAATTAATTATCGGAAAAAAACAGTAGATACTGACCTAGTGAGGACGCATGTTTGAGGATTGATGAGAATGCTGTGTAATAATCTCCATAGACTATGGAAACTTCAGGTCGCTGCATTTGAAGGTCTTCAATGGCACTTTGAAGTTGATTATTGTGAAACATTGCAAACTCATTCCAGCTTCTTAGGCAATTGAGCTCATCATACATCGTGGAATCGTTAGTTTTGAAAAAGGCAAGGTAAATTGTCATGCATCCGACAGGATAGTTCCCTGGTACTATAATTCTCTTGGCACCAAGATCGATCAGTTCCTGCACGTAAACACAGTGGTCACTATGTATCAATATAATAATTCAGAGAGAGTAAATATTGCATCACATAGTCGATAGAAGAACACGTACTGACCTTGACAACATATATAATGGTTCGAATGACATCAGGCACCAAAGCACGAAGTTCTTCCATAGGTTTGCGTTGATATGCTGCATAGTTATAGTCATTACCGCCAATTTCTCCCACCAGAAATAGAGCTTTTCCAAGTTTTTCTTACATTCTACACATTAAAATCCGATGTTTTAGTATCAACGTCATCAATTCAAAAATATAATTTTTCATTTTTTTCCACACGAGTCACTCCGAACAGTACGATATAAATGGAAAAGGGAGAATTGAATTTGAGACTTAATGTATCCAACACCTCATTCTTAACCACTACACTAAGATCTTATAAAAACATTATTGACATGAATTAATCAATTTTTCTTTCAACTTTTTTATTTTTATTTTTTTAACTGAAGTATCTCTATAGGGATTTTTTTATAGTTTTATATTTTAAGGGATTAAGATAAAGTATAATGCCATTTGGTTTTCCTCTAAATCGATGCTTTTAATTCTTGATCAGTTAGACAATGTAGACAATTTAATTATATTATGGGGTCTATTCGAAATTACGGATAAAACCAATAGAAATAGCATATATTATAGAAGCGAAAAAAAGCATAAATAAATAGAAACGAACAATAACAATAACAATAACAATAACAATAATAATAATAATAATAATAATAATAATAATAATAATAATAACTTTTTGATCGGTAGACAGACTCACCCTCTTAGACTTCCTATTTCAAGGGAAGACTAAACGGCTGACTTGGGCCGAGGGAGGGGGAAATGTCAAACATATTATCCCCAACATCCAAATTCCTCAAACAAGAGGAATAGCGTGAGTGGCTACTCACCTATATCAACAAGGGTTAAGGATAGAAAATTTACACAACCCTTCAAACAGCGGATATTACGAGAAATAATTTTAAAGATCGACGATTGATCCCACAAATGACCATATAATCAATAAAAATTTTGAAGACTATTACCAAATTAAGAACTATTTATACATACATCGACTTTAAAGTTTCGGTATGTACCCAAGACAGGGGAAGGGAGGAGTGTTTATAGTTGAAAAATAGTGAATTACCTGATGGAGAGGAATGTGCAGCATTAAGATGAGATTTAAACCAATCTAATTGAACCAAAAGAGAACTGCTGGTGATGGCTATTACATCTATGTTTTTGGCTGCTAAGGTTGAAGTATTGAGAGCAGTGGCTCCAGCTACAGCAAAATTTACTCCATGTGTGAAGTTCCCTTCTTTGTCCAAATATGGATCGAGAAAAGGTAGCTGTAGTGCCCGAGCTGTCAAATACAAAAATATCGCAAAACAAATTCATAAGACATACAAAACAAATCATATGGGTGCCGGAATTTTAAGAAATTTGTCTATTTACTGGACTTTATTTCTTCCTTGTCTTCTTTTGTCAAATATAACTATTTATTAGCTATTCTACTAGCACTTTCCCTCTTTAAGAGATTATTAATAAAAAAATTATGATAAAATATTTTTAAAGTCTCTTCTTGCATGACAGATACCATCATTACCCATTGGACAAAATTTATGACATAAAAGTTTACTCAAACAATCAGCGTATAGAGAAGAGTATGTAGTACCAAAAAATCGATCATGAGAAGGCCATCAGAACAACGACCAGTAGGATGGTGAAAGAACGTCTGGCCATAGGGAGGGCTACGACAGGTACAAGGAAGATCTTGACGTGCAGAATTACCAGTATCGGCTATAGAATCGCCAAATTGGTAGATGGCTTCAAAACAGGGCTCCTCCAAAACTAAAAGAGTATCGATACCGTGGATAGAGATCAACAGTAAAGGAGAGAGAAAAGAGAGGAGAAATATCACCTCCATTATTTTGAGTTCCCTTGGTTTAAGCAGCTGGAAATTTGTGGCCACAATGAACTACTTGCAGAAAAGGATAGCACACCTTTAGTACTGGTGGGTCATCATCACTCAATCAATAGCTTTACATATATATATATATTTTTAGATTTTTAGATTTTAATAACTCTAATTTTTTATTATATTTCTCATAATATCTTGAACTATCGATTTATTTTATAATATTTTTATTTTATTTTTAACAGTAATATTTATTAATATCGAAATATTAAAAAATATTAGTATTGAAGGTAGAAATATTAAAAGATAAATACATAATTCACGATATTATTAGTAATATTACTCAAAGTTAAAGAATATTTAAATTCAATTATCTTTCTTTTCAATTAATAAACTTTCAGCCAATAAGTGTGCAAACAACTTGCTCTAATCCAGCCAAAGCACCATCCAATAATAACTATGAGATGAATAATTCTCACTCTTGTATATAATAAACATGGAAATGACCAACTAGGATTAAAATTTAATATTTCTCTGAACTCTATCGTAGTGGTTGAGGTATTAGCTAGTGATCTTGACTCTGTAAGGAAGAAAATATAAGTTTGAATATCCGAAATACATTTTTGGAAGAGTTTTTACCTAAAATTAATGCTTACACTCTAAAAGGGATTATAGCCTTGATCAAATCTTTAAAAAAAGTCTGTAAATTATTTTCAAAAATAAGAAATATATATCCATATCACTATTAAATTTAATTATTCAAAAAATGTGAATAAAATTACTAATCTTGAGATCACATTCAACTGTAAATACTTAAATTACTAGTCTAAGTATAAACTTGGTACATTATATTATCTAAAAATAAAAGCAATAAGACTGGATTCACTAGAATGAAGGATTCCAGGCACATACACGTTAATAAGAGTTTTCATTTTCCATTGTGTTCGTAAATTGTAATACAGAAAGGCGAAAGATCAGCTTCCACGTGAAACGTATGGGTTTTATCAATTCAGTGGGTTTTAAGAGTAGGCCCAATTCTGTTCATTAGCTGGAACCATACTGATTTTGACCAAGAGTACCCACACCCATTTATTTTGACCTTTTTCATCACAAGTTTTTGGGAAATTGAATGAAAATAAATCAAATTTTAAAAAAGTACATCCATTCAAAGAAACTAAGACCCTCAACCCTTCCCACTAATCTCATATTTGCAATAATCATTGGTGCCGGTGACCATAAATTTCGGCAATACTTCTCCGGCGAGTTGTATTTTATACTTCTTGATGGTTCTTTCATGGATTCTGGCTAAATACATATTTCGGCGAGTTGCATTTTATGCTTCTTCAATAAGATAAATAGTACTATAAATAAGATATTGGAAGTCTCAATAAATAAGATGACAAATTCATTGATTCAAAGAAATACATATTAATAGGATCATAACTAGAATCAAATGACGAGTAAAAGATGCGATTGTATATGAGATTTGCATTTATAGACCTGGTACAATTGATAAATATGGGCAATAACTTTTATAAGTAATGAAGAAGATGAACGTCGGAAATTATGGAGGGGAGCGACATTTTTTCACCGGAAACAATGGAGTTTGCAGCTTGCATCTGAAAAATGGAAGGTATAGGATTGCTTCTTTTTTTGTCAAATTCCTTTTTATTTTTCTATCCCATTAACTTTTCTTTTTAATGAACGGAATTTATGGAAGGAAAAACCAAATAATTCTTTCAGTAACTTTATTCCATATTTAAAATTATTTTATTTATTTTTTAAAATAAATTTTAATCGTAATACAGGTTGAAAAAATGAATGGTTATTATAAAAAAAAAAAAAAGAACATGTGTATGGTTTAGATTTCGTTAATTATGATGATTGTTATATAATGACAATCAATATAAGTGTATCCTTTGACAAAAGGCTAAAAAATCTGAAGAATAATTATGAATAATTTTATTTTGATGGAAAATTATGAAAAAATTATAATAATTAACACAAATACTTTTATATATGTGAATAATTTCTTGTCAATTCGTCTTTTCAGAAGGGTCACGTCCATATGTTAACATAGTTTTTCATGATCAAAAAAAAAAATGTTTATTTATTTATAGTAAACCTAAATACTACAACAATGTTGTCACAATCTAGCGATGCAAATCCAACATAATTCCACGCCAACACTTATCCAATTTAATTTCATGTCATTTTTGCTGACGAGTTGCCTCGCTGTCAAAGGATTCCCATTGGTTTATGTTTTTGCTGATTCACTCAAAACATTTTAATTGCTTTTTTTATTTATAGTGATTGCCTTTTTTTTATTTCAAACCAACCCAACAATTAATAATTTGACACAATCTTTTGTATCAAATTACTTTTATATTCCCTCCCTTTTGTAATATAGTTTTTTCGTTTGACAATTTTTGTCACTTTACGATATTAATGACGTATTAATAATTAATTTATTAATTTTATTCTTATTAAATTGCTCTTTTTGTATATTTTTCATTGACTTTTTTCATTCCCAATGAAATCTTATGATAATTTGATATTTCAACGCAAATTTTGTCATAAATTTGGAGTTTTTTTTTACGTTCCCCAAAATCTAAAAACGAAAGTAGTATGAGACGAATGGAGTAATTATCAGAGCCTTTTCATCCAATGTTATTCTCCCATTATATCAAACACCTTGAAGTAATATACAACTAGTTTTTAACCCGTACTAATGGACGGATTATATTTATAATATTTTTCTAAAAATTATATGACGTATATTATATTGTTCTTTTTTCTAATCTTTTTTAAAAAAGTCTATTGGTTTAATCACAAAAATTAATATATTTTAATAGTTGTTTATATACATTTTGACCCCAAAAAGTAATATAATTTAATTTTAAGTTACATAATAATTATATAATAACACTGTTATATTATATAATAATTATATAATAACACTATTATATTACTATTTTAAATTTTTTAAATTTAAGAATAATTTTTAGTAAGATATAATTAACTTTAAAAAATAATATTCTAGTTCAAAAGAATTTCTTTTACTAATACTACAAAACTTTAAATGATTAGATTATATTATATAATATTTATATAATAACACTGTTATATTACTATTTTATAATAAATTATAATTATAATTTATTTTATATTAGTTAAATAATAATAATTTATTTCTATTAATACAAACTTATTAATTTTTTAACATTTATATTTTTATTAATAATAATCCATAAACATTCCATTTAAAAAAGAGAGGAAAAAATTAACTAATGAATGTAATATTTAATAACAACCTATGAGGCAATCTCAAAATCCAATATTCATATTTGAAAATAGAAAATTATATATTGTGTTATATTTTTTTCTAGATTCATAATGCATGCATTAATTTGTGAAGATATACAATGAATAGGTTTCATGTACAATATATAATACTTCTTCATTAAATATTAATCAATTCATTGGACTTTCTAACATTTAAAAAGAAAGTATATCGTCGGTTCTCAACGGATTACCCGTCAAATTATTTCCATCGCTATTTTGACAAATTTTTATCGCGGTACAAACTATTAAATATTACTTTAAATACAAAATATTATTATCATCAACACTTTAAAAGCTTGTGGGGCACATGTAAGCACCATAATATTTACACTGGCTTCTTTTTAAAAACTTATTTATAATTTTTTCAAGTCTTATATTTTGACTTATCTTCATTTTTGTTCAAATTTATGACATAAATTTATTTTTAAAATGGATTTATAATTTATAAGAGTATGTAAATAGATAATAAATAAATAAGCATTTTTTAAAGGTATGTATAAATATGATCACAAAAAAGAAAAATGATCATCATGATTAGTTAGCCAATATTAATGGAGTTGTGGTAGTGATACTTTCTTTGTTTCATCTATTGATACAAATGCATGATTTATGATGGTGATGATGACGATGACGATATTAAAAGGGTGTACTAATAATAATATAGGCTTGAACTTCTTTTCCTCTAACTATTAGATTTGTAACGGAATATTTTAAAGTGATAATCATAATAAATTTTGCATAAAAATACAATTAATTTTTTAGAAGGAGGTTTTTCAAATTATTAATTGTAAAGAATAAAATCAAACAACATACTAAATATAAATAATAAGATACTTTAATAATCTTTTGCTAACTTAGTTATTTGTTTTCTCAATAATACATTTTACTCTAATATTATCAAATTAAAAACGAAAAAGGAAAAATAGCTACTTAAATGCAAAAACCAACCATTAAAACTTATAAATATAAAAAAGAAAAGTAAATAACTAATTTAATGCATCTATTTTTTTATAGCATTTAATGCATCTTTTAAATCCAACTTTAAAATCCATATCCATTGAGAAGTAGGGGTTTAGATGAGAATTAAGAACTTTCAATCTCCACCCTTCATTTATAATTTAATGGCTGAAATTGAAACCTAACTTATACCCATTAACTCACTCATTCATCCCCCACTCCCCTTTTCTCTCTCCTTGTCGTGGATAGCTGTTGCCGTTGTCGGACCGTCGTCGTTGCCGGACCGCCATCGGACCGCCGTCGTCGTCGGACCGCCGCCGCTTGGCCGCCACCTAATCGTCGCCGTTGTCGGACTGCCTTCATCGGAAATATCCGCCAAATTGGTGGTTGACACGAGAGGAGAGAAAAGGCTCCCCTCGATGGGGTTCATCATGTCCTTTGTTAGGATTTTTCCACTATTTCGTCGATTTGCCGCGGAATATTGGAAAGACCCTAACAAAAGGTGTGGTGAACACCATCGAGGAGCCTTCTCTCTCCTCCGTGTTAACCACCAATTTGGCAAATATTTCCGGTGGCGGCAGATCCATGATAAGAGAGAGAAAAAGCGAAGTGGCGAGTTGAATGAATGAGTTAGTGGGTGTAAGTTAGGGTTTAATATCGATCGTTAGATTATAAATGAAGAGTGGAGATTAAAAGTTTCTAATTCTCATCTAAACCCATAATTTTGAATGGATATGGTCTCTCTTATATATATATATATATATATATATATTTTCCATGGTATAAACGTTATTAACCAAAAAAGAAAGAGAAACAATTGATGAGCTCAACTACTTAAAATACGCACATTACAAAACTATGCTCGTTTCTCTCTCTTCATCTAACAACAATGGCGTCTTCTTCTGCCATAGCTGCTCCCGATCTCACTCACTTTTCTTCGTTTCGTTTTGACATGGCGACTGCTATCCTGATGTGATTCTGATTTTTGATCAACCGGGCATCATGATTTCGAGTCTCAGAAATTCAAAAGGTCTCCTACAATTAAATCCTAATTGCATATTTCATCTACTTTCTTTAGATCTATTGAACGCTTAGAGTTTCTAATACGTTTTTAATGTTTCTTGTTGATATGTTATGACCACAAATTTCATCGAGTATGCTTCTTCTATTTAGTCGGAGAGGTATTAAACAAATTTCAGATGTCGGAACAAATTTGCAAGTAGACTAATGCCCTTCTTTCATGAATTAAAAAATTATAGTGATGAATATTTGTTTGCCTTAATAACGAGTTATTTTATTTAATATTAAATATGCATTTGTCAAATATATAAATTTTTGTAATGAATATGAAAATTATTCATGATGAATATTATTATTATTTATGATAAATTTAGCTCATATTAAAAGGTGTTGGGTTTGTGTCTCAAATTCTATTTGGCTTGCGTTGGAATTTTGCTGCAATTAGGTCGTGTTCGAAACCGACACAAATTGACACTTCCAACAGCCGACCGAGCTGCCTATGTCTAGTGACACAACCCGTGTGGGCGTAATACCATGTAAATAAGATAGAATAATTGGAGACTTTATCCAATTAGGGAGTCTGCCTTCATATATATTGTAGTGTGTGCCTTACGGTTTTCCCTCAATCAAATATGGCACATTCTCCCATCATTTATGGCATTCCAGGAATGCCCCGAGGCACCTTCCTTTATCATGAGTATTTCAGTCGTGTTTGGGAGCATTGTTAGCCTCCTACTTTTTTCTTATACTCCATTATTCCACATATTGTGAGAGTTAGTTTGAGAGAATTATTTATATTAATATCTTTGGGGTTTTAGGTAGTTTGATATTTGTTATTTTTCTTTCTGTCATCTTTTTGTTACTTAGATGCCCTTTGAGATCGTTTGTACTTTGCCCTTTATCATAGTAGATTTTATGTTGTTGCCACTTGTAATTTTTTTCAATTTAGATTTCACGTAAAAATTCGGGTGTCCATTTTGATATTGTTAATTTTACCTAATACGTTTTCAAATATCTACATAATCCTTCTATCTTCCGCATTGTACCCTCCAATCAAATTATTATTATTTTTTCCTAACAAAAGGAATCATAAAAAACATATAAATATGCACTTCAAATGCGCATGTAGGCTGGACTTTCTCCTGACTTTGGTACTTCTTAGTTAACTTCGTTGGAGTATAAAGCTAGGTACTTTAGGGAGTAAGGTATAATGTGCACTATTCCATATAAAAAATTGTGATGTTTCGAAATATATATAAATAAATAAAAAATACTACCATGAGTTAAACCATTATTGTTGTTTCGATTATACGTGCACCAACAACAACTGTTAATACAAAGCCATCTAAATTAAAGATAATAGATAAATTAGTCATGAACCTTGAAAACATAAGATCTAATATATAGTCAAGTTGAACCAAATTCCTTCATCTCTCTTTCATATTTTCTCGATGTCTTCAATGCAAAATTTTTTGTTGTCAGGGAATGAGCGCCTTAAATGCCGGAAGCATTTGGATGTATAAGATATTCAAGAAGTAAACAAATCAAACGAAAGTATTAAGACGATGAGCACAAGGATTTTAACGTGGAAACCCAAATCGGGAGAAAACCACAATCGGCAAAAACAAATCGATACCAGGTATTATAAGAAAGTACAAGAAACAATCTCAACCTTGACCCGAGATTACCCAATCTCGCTACTATCTCCTTACAATAGCACACACAATTGGATAGTCCCCAATTGACACTCACCAAAACCCCACAATTGGATATTTGGATGCTTGGATGATTACAAAGATGAACAAACAACCTTTACATAGACAATAAGCTAACCCCTAGGCTTGTATTGCAATTACAAGCATTCATACCGAGCAATTAAAGCGAAAACGTTCGAAAAATCGCACAAAACCGGAAGAAGATAAAGAGGCACGACCTTGTGACACGATTGCTTCGTCTCGCTGCTTCAATTCTCCTTCGGCCCAAACAGCCGTGCTCCTTGCTCCACAGGCCATGCTAGATGTTTTAAGCTTCAAGTGTGATTTTGGGCCACCTCTAACACTCATATTCCGTCAAAATATCTGTTGAAAATTTCGTTGCTTATTTTATTGTTTTTTCAATCCAAAATACAACATCAAAATGTGCCGCACCAAACCAAAAAAATAAACTAACAAAATAAAATAGTGTTTATCATGAGTCATAAGGCAACTAAATTTTTAGATGCGATTAATTTACTAATGTATTTTATTTTGGAGTGTCCGATTTTTAATTTTAAATGGATGGTGACTGATGATGGGTCGTATGCAGACTGAGATCCACGAGTCAGTCACGTGCAGGTGGAATAATGTAATCAATCAGCATCACCCACCCACCTTTATTTCATAAATATACTGTCAGTCCAAACATAACCCAGACATTAATTATGTTGGCCTCACATTCTCCCTCTCTAGAAACTTGCAATTGTACTTGTTCATGGTACGGGGTCATATTTATTTCTTATGCCCTTTTTTTTTATAATAATACTTATTATTTTCAGATCGTTAAAAGAGTTAAAGAAGATATAAAATTTATAATAAAAGTATTATTAAAAAATTAAATTATTTTTAAATTTCATTAGAAATAAAGAAGAAAATTAGTAAAAAAAATAAAATTAATAAGAATAAAATTGGTAAACTAGTTACTTAGTATGTTATTAGGATTGTAAACCGACGGATGGACTGGAACAATATCCGGGGTATGAAAGTTCCTTCGCGGATTAGATCTTTTGTGTGGAGATGTTGTGTGGGAGTGCTTCCTACGGCTTTACGGTTGAGTACTCGAATATCGGACTTTTCGATGAGGTGTAGTTGTGGGTCTGAAGAAAGTGAGCTTCATGCCCTATTCTTTTGTCCAGTCGCTTACGATATCCGGGAAGGAAGTCGGTTTATTCATATTTTAAGCCGGATCGGGAACCCGAAGCCGAGGGACATCTTCAAAAAAACCAAAGACATGCTTGGTGAGAAAGAGTGGGAGGAATTCACCGCAGTTACGTGGGGAGTCCGGTATGCTCGTAATAAGGTGTCTGTTTTTCAAATTCTACCAATATTGCTAAGTTTTAGTAGTTTGAAAATTTACTCCTCTCAAACAAGGTCTTAAATTTAAATTTAACAAAAATAGAAATTTGTGTTGTGAAAACTCTACCTAGATGAACTTAATAAAGACGGAAAGTAAAAAAGAAATGTCTTGTAAATTTCTCTATCTTCACATTTTTCGAATTAGTTTTTCATTGCTTTATCTTCACTTAAACCAAAAGGAATAAAGTGGACGATTTTTATTTTTATTTTATATATAAGAAGGTAAATCTCCATTACACTAGCCTGAAAAAGTCATGGCTCATAAAAGCAATACAAATTCGTCTTGTTTATTTGGAAAAACTGGAATATAACTTGAATTATTTAATTTTAAGTTTCTTTTTTCAATTGTTTGGTTGTGATATTTTGAAGGTAAAATTTAAAATTTAGAGGTTTTAAGTTCCCTCAAAACAACGGAATTTGAATCGTTCCAAATAGGAGGAGGATTAGTTCTCTATCCCCAAGGATCGGTTTATAATTATAAAAAAAATTAGCCTAATATTAAAAATTTTGCTATTATTATTATTATTATTATTATTATTATTATTATTATTATTATTATTATTATTATTATTATTATTATTATTATTACTCCCTCTATTTCAAAATACATGTCATTTTAAGGTTATGTAGGAATACCAAGAAAACACAAAAGTTTTTAACAAACATTTTGTTGAAAGACTAAGTTACCCCTATAATTTATTGGAAATGAAAACAATCAATGAAGAAAAGAAGAGAAATAAAGTAATTAATAGGGACAAAGTTAGTAAATTAGTATTTAATATGTAATTAGAATTGTAAAGTGACAAGTATTATGAAACGAAAAAGTTAGTTAAAATGACATGTATTTTGAAACAAAGTGAGTATTATTATTATTATTATTATTATTATTATTATTATTATTATTATTATTATTTATTTATTTTTATATATAATTTTTTGTCATATTATTTGATAGAATATTATAGTTTAAAAATAGGTTTACTAAAAGTTACAAATAAAATTTATTAATCATTGAAAAAATTATAAGATAGTTAATTAAAAAAATTAAATAAATATAAAACTCAATTATCAAAAAATATGATAATGAGCTTCAACTTTTATTTAATCAAATAATAATAATAATAATAATAATAATAATAATAATAATAATAATAATAATAATAATAATAATAATAACAACAACAACGATAATAACAATAATAACACAATAATTTACAATGACATAAAGTAATTAAAAAAACAATGTTAATTTGATTCCATGGTTAACAATCAAACAAGAAGAACCAGTAACTTGATTTCGTTTCGTTCTCTACCAAACACTTGAAGAAAATATTCCACTTTCATACTTAACATCTCGGGTATCATTATCCGATTTTATTTCATTCCGATTTTCATACCAAATAGGAAAGTATCCAAATCTAGAAGTCACCTTATAGGAATGGTTCTCCTAAGAAACTAATGTCATTCAACCCTAAAAAACATACTTAGTCTTGACTATTAATTTGATTAAAGAAAATTCTAATTATTTATTTTACTGCTCTATCCATCGTCCTATTTTGGTAATATTTATCAAATTTTAGAACTTTGACTATTAATTTGATAAAAGAATATAATTAGTTTAACATTTTTTGACATGTTATAACGAAAAGTACTTTTTTCTAAGTTTCTAAAATGTCTTTCTATGGGAGAGGAAGCAGTATTGTATTTAATGGATTAGATTAGATAAGGCATAAAGGATTATTGGATTAATTAAGATTTAGGGGAAGAAAAAGTAAAAGCAGTCAAAATTGGATCCAGCAAATATAAAAACCATAAGAAAAATGATAAATCCAAAACCCAATTAATTTACAGTTGTCAACCAAAAATAAACAATTTCTGGTTCAGATTTCTGTGTCGGGCTCCTGTTTTTGTGTATTCCATCCTTGTCATTCATTGGTTTGGAACTTCCGCAATCAACAACTACAATTTCAGTTGATTTCTTCTCTCTTTTTCTTCATCATTTTAAATGCCCAGAAATTTTGATTTAAATGTCATGTAATCTAATTCCCCACTCCACTCTCTCTCTCTCTCTCTCTCTCTCTCTCTCTCTCCCCCAATTTCAAACAAAAGAATACGCGTCTATTCACAGCAACTCCAACCCAATCGTCTTTCATTTCTTCCCTCTTTTGTTTTCTTTCTCTTCCTTCCCTTTTTGAAGACCACCCACAAGTTGGAGATCTGAGAACACCCAGATTTGATTTTGCCCAGAACTTAATTCAGGAAACAAATCAACGCAGATAGTTAACTTTCTAACTCTTATCTTAAAAGCGCTTCCAGAGGAATTGGTATTCCTCCCACAAGTGGAATCCCTCAAACAAAATTGAAGATTAGACTCGACCCAGAAGGTATTTGGGAGGAAGAAATCGACCCAGAAAGGTTTGTTGTTGATGGGTTCGGCTTTCGGGAAGGAAGCGAGCTGCTTGAGCTCACAGCCGAAGAAGACGCGACTTGGGGATTTGCCGGAGAGTTGTGTAGCGATGGTGTTGATGAATTTGGATCCAAAAGATATTTGTTCAATGGCGAGATTGAATAGGGCTTTTTATGGAGCTTCTTCGGCTGATTTTGTTTGGGAGTCCAAGTTGCCCGCTAATTATCCGCAGATTATTGATAAGATCTATGGAGACGATAGTTTCCCGGTTAATTTGTGCAAGAAGGACATTTACGCCAGTTTATGCCGGTTTAATTCAATTGATGGCGGCACAAAGGTCAGTTCCCTTCTATCGCTTTTTATGGTTTTCGAAATAAATTTTGTTTTTTTTTTGTTGGGGGGTTGTGGGAGTTGTATGTTCAATTGAGAAATCATGTATTTCTCTCTGGTTTTGCTTTCTGTTTTTTTTTTTTTAGAAATTTTGTGGGTGTTCTATATGCTGTTGAAATGGGATTTCTCTCTCTGGGGTGGATTTGGGGGTATAATCTTGTAAATGAGGTATGATGTTTAACTGATGGATGGAGATTTCGCAAATGGTGCAGAAGGTATGGCTGGATAAGAAGACAGGAGGCATGTGTATGGCTATTTCCTCCAAGGGTTTATCAATAACTGGGATTGATGATCGAAGATATTGGAATCATATACCTACAGAAGAATCTAGGTGAGAGATTGTTTGCAACCTTGATGATTGATATGATGATATCTGTGCTTTGTATATATCTTATTTTATTGTATATTCATTGCCATATCTGTTTTAGATCAACTTTTTGGAATTTTTGTAGTCATCACATCATATTTTTGTGAATCCCTCCTATCTGAATTTGGTGTGTCGGTTCTTTTATCATCCCTTTTAGCTTGGTGCGATATTGATCCTATTGTTTTTTATCAGCTGGGGGAGATGGAGAATGTTTACATTTTCAATCTTCCGCGTCTCTAAACGTATTGAAGAGTATATACGTGTCATTTGGCTAGTTTCCATGTTCAGATGAGATGTACACTTGGAAAGCTTGACTTGGTGTAGTTTTGTTTATTGGAATTGGAGGAAAGCTTATGTTGGTAAAGAGGCGATGCTTGGGTTTAAGTTGGTAGTTGCATCATTTTTCTCCCTTCTTTTGGGAACTGAAGAGAGGGAGCTTGGAGCTGTTTAGTGGAAAGGATGGAGAAATGATGAGTGAATCCCCTACACGTTTGTGCCCTTTGAAGGTTGTTCTGGTTATAAGGTTCTAGTTTTTGAGGATTTACTGTTGTCTGTTCTGTAAATTCTTGTATTTTTCCTTGTTTGGCAGAAGTATTATTCTTCTAGTTTCCTCTGTTGGACATGATTTTCGAATATGGTCCAAGAGTAGGTGTTTATGGTTGCGCAGTAGAGACTAGGGATTTCCGAACCAAATTAAGACCCTAAAATCCTACCTGGGCAAGGTATTGTGAAACTGCTATACAACTGTGATCATACTGCTTTCTTTTAGCTTATCTGTTAATAGTCTGTGTATTGTGGATTACTATGAGAAAAAATAAGTAGTAGTTTTTGGATTGTGGTTGGAAATCAAAAATACCTATTTGATGAACAGATTGTTGGGCAAGTCATTTGAATTTCGTGAAGCATATTCAGTTGCTTTCTTTGGCATTGTTTAGAAATCAAGTTCTGTATTTTGGCTTAAGGTTCTACAGTAACGGGGAAAACTCTTTGTTTTGTGATCCACATTATCCGTTCATGCGATACAAATGCATATTAGGTTAAGTTGGTGTTTCAAGCAGCTATCTGTGTTGCTGTGAACTGAAGCAATCATAGAGGCATTCTTGGTTACAGCAGTGGTGCTAAGATCTTGATGGTTCAGGGAACTATAAGCTTAGTCATGCTTTCTAGCTGCCTTATGTAGTCATAGTGGTTATGGGGTTGTTTAGATATTGATACCTGCATTACCATGGATAAAGCTCTAGTTAGCTGCTTCCAGTTCAAATGTTGGTTGCACAGTTCATATGATCAAACCTTTCGACTTTATTTCTCAAAATTTAGAGGAATAAGCATTAATGATCAAACTCCTTTTTTGAGATTGTTGAAATTTTCTGAGATGAAATTTTATGATCATATTAAATGAATAATGCCATTATCAATCATGGAGAAGAATTGCACTAAACTGACGCTTCCTGTCGTGTAATTTTGTTTTCAGTCTATTTTGTTTTTGATGATGCCTTCTGCTGATTGTCCTATAATGATCTCCTCCTTCCTCCCACCGCGCCCCCCAAAAGAATAATAATAACAAAAAGAAAAAAGCCAGTTCCCCATTCTAGTGTGCATTGGTTTGATAAAAATAATTTGATAGCTGAGTCTATTAATTGATTTGCTGACCATTTCTGCTGCATACAGGTTCTCTACAGTGGCCTATCTTCAACAGATATGGTGGTTTGAGATTAATGGCGAAGTGGAGTTTCCATTTCCGGCGGGAACATACAGTGTGTTCTTTCGGGTGCAATTGGGTCGGGCCTTCAAGAGGTTCGGACGCAGGCTTTGCAACCCTGAGCAAATCCATGGGTGGGATATCAAGCCTGTCCAGTTCCAACTCTCAACCTCAGAAGACCATCGGTCTGTCTCCCAGTGTTTCCTGGAAAGTCCCGGAAAGTGGCTCCACTACCATGTGGGGGACTTTGTAGTGGAGAACTCGAAAGAGCCAACACGAGTGAAGTTCTCAATGACCCAGATAGATTGCACCCATACAAAGGGCGGGCTGTCTTTAGACTCTGTAGTGATATACCCTAGTGTGTTCAAGGAGAGGCTAAAGCGTTTTTGAAGGGCTTTAGTTTTCCATTTTAGGTTTTTCTTTTTTTAAAAAAATATCTAGGAGGGTTCTATAGTTAGCTAGGAAGTCAATAGAGAAAGAGTATGCAGCAGAGTGGCATGGTTTTTGGTCTTTGAGGCTCTGTTACATGTATGTTGGAGTAGGAGTTGTGTACATAGTTTCAGGTAGAAATACCCATTGTCTGTCTTTTCATCCCTTGAGTCCCATTGAGTTGGTTTTAGTTCTGTTGGCTCTTGAGGAAGTGCGTATGTCCACACCTTCAATCCTCATTTTTGAATTCATGGATTGAATTTAGGGAAGTGATAGAGTCTTTGGTCGGTGGTCACAGTTCTTAATCTATATTCTGTTTATGTCAGTATTTGTGTTTTTGTAAGGCAATATTGTTAGATGAATGAAAGACCAAAGTGAACAGTTTAGGTTTCCATTCAAGGAACGCAAGTTATCAATTCGGATTGTCTTATGTTGTATTCTTCTTCCTACAAAGTTTGAGGATTGAGATAAGTATAGGCAATTTACATTTTAACATATTGTCATGAAATGCAATATTGGTCATCACAACTTTAAAGTTTTTCAGTACATATATATGCGTCTAGTTGAATTCAGTTGCATTTCTAAATACAATTTACTTTCGGCTTAAGAAGTAGTATGAATTTAGTTATATTTATAAATATGATTTGCTTTCGATTTAAGAATTAGTATGAATTAATTTGAAGAAATCCCGGATATAATTTATGTATCATTGTCATTGTGTTTTACCTAATCATGACATGTATTTTCAATTTAATGAGGCTACATATATGTTAGCAAATTATAAATCCACGTGTTAGGATGCACATGTGGTTGAAAACCCTCCATGTACATAGCAATTATGTCATTGTCAGGAGTATTCTGTCATTAAGGTAATGTTATATCATGTGGGCCCTTTAGAAATTTCATCCTAGCTTCCCTTTCAAACTCTTTACAAAGGAATTTCTTTTTCTGGGCAAGAAGTTAGATCATAGAGAGGCAAGGCTTCTCTCATATGCATAGACATCATTTTTCTATACAAATTTCATTCATATTAATGTAATTTACTCGTTAAACTAATCGTATGTTTCACCATTTTAATTCATATATCAGTCAAATAATCAAAGAGTTTAAATATGTTGTTCAAAGTAAAAACATGAAAAGGCAAGCATTTTGAGTAGTTGCATTAGTATAGAATGTTGAAGTTGTAGAGAAAATGGTGAGATATGGTAGACGCGAATATGTGATTTTTCTTGTTTAAGTGCATATTCATTTTAGCTATTTAAACTAGCGAGTTAGTGGTTATAGATTACCAGTGGTTACAATTAACGGTTAGCGGTTATGAGTGGTTCTCAAGCTGCTATCATTACTCGGTTCGTAGTTACAAGCGTTTACGATTAGTGGTTAGCGATTGTAGTTACATTTAAAAATTTATTAGCATAATAGCAACAACAACAACAACGTTGGTGATGATGAATGATGTAATAATAATAAATAATAAGTAATAATAACAATAATCAAATATGTGGTTACAATTAATAGTTAGCGGTTATAACCGTTACTATCAACGATTACCATTTGATACTAGCAGTTAGGATTAACTCCTAACTGTTATGAGCAATTAGTGGTTAACAATACAATTATAAAAGCTAAAACTAGCATACCCTAAAGTAGAATGCATAGAGGGATTAAGAGAGTGGGGATTGTTAGGTTAGTTGATGTGGACGGTGGAGTATGTCTTGGCACTTTTTGTTGGTTTATATTTCATTATTTCTGTTTGGTATTTAATTTTGGTGGATGTGGGAACAGAGTTTGGCCGGTGGCTTTGGCACCCAAATGTTGAAAAGGAAGGGGGGTTTTGGTTTGGGCATTCCTTAAGTGACTGATACTGATTGAGGAGGGGCATCTTCTTTTTGAAATCATTCGCACTTTTGTCTTGGTCGTAGTCTGTCTAGTAACCCTCGAGGAAAAGGCAAGATAGCTTAATAACTAAGGTGTTTTTAGCGATACAAGCCCCCTTTCTAGGAAAATATGTCTGTTGAAAGATTAAAATAGATCATCCAGTTGGTCAAAAAATTTGTTAGGGGAACATTATTACGATACTGTTGAGTATTATATTTAAAATTATATATATAGGAGTTGAATTATCTAATTGTGCGGAATTTATAATGAATAGATAGTTTATGTAAGTTATGTTTATGATATACATCAATTTAAAGTTACTTAAGGCGCTGTTCGTAGTTACATAAAAAAAGCAAAAATAGAAACATAAACAGAAATAGAAACCAACACAAACGAACGAAATGAGTAGCAAAAAGAACAAGAAATGAACAAAAACAGCATGAAACTAACAAAAATAAACATAAAACATAAATATATAATGATTTTTATATTACTTCAAACAAGCTCTTCATGTCTAGTATATAATTATTTTTTATCTAAAGATTATACATCGTCCGAAAGCTACTTTCTTGCATAATATTTTTTCTTATTTTTAATGTGGAAGATTGATGTGCCTGAATGTTGAATCGAGATGATGTTGGAGTATTTTCTTTCAACATTGTGCTCAAATTTCCCAATTTGATTCATTTGTTACACCTACAAACCAACATATCATTGTATTATCCAGTTGCAATGTGTGTTGTATATTTAAAGCAGTGCAATGATATGTGTCTTGTATCAAGACATTCCTTAAATGTTTTATCTCAAATTTAAAATTATATTACCGTGTATTAAATTGAAAAAGAATAGTGAAATTGTAATACAACTTATAAATGGTAAAAGATCATCTTTTTACCAATATTTTTTATCTCTAAAATTACGTGTATAATACACTTTCATAACGAGTTCCTCCGATTAGGGTGTCATTTAATACTCGCACACATCATCAACGAATATTTAAAAGTGTTTTAATACAAGACACTTATCATCACTAGATAAAATAGGACAAAGGGTTGGGGAGTCAATAACCTTTCTAAACTAATGTGGAATTACTGGTCTATATGCAAAATGGGATAAACCATGGCACAAAACTTGAGTCCCCTTCCTAAACTTGAATCATCAAAGTGGTGAAGCTCTTGTTAATCACTGTCTCGGGCCGCCTATAAGGCATCAACCACAAACCACATCTAATATCAAGCTAGACAACCCAATTCATAGACACATAAAGGTGGCATTTGGTTGGATGCAATGTAATCACTATGTAATGCAATCAACAATGCAATAAGAATTACATTATTATGTTTGGTTGGTTATGAAATAATCATCTATGTAATGCAATTACCATTGCATTACCATGTTTGGTTTAACAATGTAATGGTAATAAATCAATTCAATATTATTAGTACAAATAATGTCTATAATTAGATAATTGAAATACAAAATGAATCCTAACTTCTTTATATATAATAAGATAATGCATCCAACAAAGATAGATAAATTATCTCGCTAGAATTTTTAACAACTCATAAATACTACCAGAATTATCGAATATCATTTGACATGCCGCAAGCGCACGGTATATGGTTGTAACTAGCCAAGGTCGATCCCACAAGGACTCGATCTAGCAACACACTAAATTAGTCATCTACTCAATTGCTAAGCTAATCGGGTTTTTGAAGTTTGCTTCTCTAAACTAGTTCTAAATATTAAAATCAAGGAAATTAATCTAAACTTAAATTAAAGGGTAAAAAGCATCTAGGGATTTACTTTCCTAACAATGAGTTTGACTATTTAAACATAATTTGTGCCATCATTCTTTCAAGTAAATCAAGGATCGATAATCACAAAATTCTACCGCTTTTCGATACTTAATAGAATTGCTCTAATTAACCTATCAAATAACTTTCGTATGCCTTTTAAGTTAATCAAAGTTAAAGATTTTAAATTATCAAAGTGATCCCCTAATTTACTATTCTTTTATCAAATTTCATAAATTACGTAGAAAAGTTGGTTGTCGGATTATTCTATTTCATTTTTCGAGTACATGATAGATTAATCTCTAAACACAAGTATTCTCGGCCTTCAAAACACTCATGAACATGATAAACACAACCTTCTATTGATCAAAATCATAATTCAAGCACAAATCATGGAAAACTAATCAAACTTCATTGTTTCGGATTACAAATCCCTAGAAAAATTAAACTACTTACATATGATTATTGAAAGCTTAAATAAAATCCAATACATTGAAATCAAACCTCAAACAGCAAAAATCAAGAAGTAGATGATAGACTTGAAGTGCTCCACTTGAATCTCTCGACTTCAAATGGAATCCCGAAATTGCTTCAACCTTCTTCTTTGATCTTCAAAAGTATTTGGTTTCATGTGGATGAAAGGAGGAAAAAAATGGTGACGGATGAGTATGGAGGATCAATGGCGGATTCTGGACTCGGATAGATACAAGATGGCTGAAAATCAGCTTAAATAAGCCATTAAGAAGCAATCAAGAGCCAAAACCGTCAAAATCGAATCGTCTCGACATAATTTACCTCCAACACGGGCCGTGTCCTCCGAAATGGGCTGCCTGTGTTGGTTGCTGGCACATCAAAATTGGACGAAAACGCTGAAAACTGGTCGTGTCCATAAAAACGGGCTGCCCGTTCTCGATACAAAGGCTCGACCTCCAACACGGGGTGTTTCCTCTAAAACGGGCTGCCCGTTTTGGTTGCTTGAAGGCATTCGCCAAATTGATTCGATCATAACTTCCTCGTCCGATGTCCAAATGATGCGATTTTTTATTTTTCGGAAAGCTCATTAAGTCTAATTTCTAATTCTTTCATCATTATGCTTGCTTCATTAGTGTGGGAAAAATATAATTTAGAGAGTAAAGAAGTGTCTCATTACCGCACCCTTCTTACCTTCCAGGTCATATCTTTTTCGTTCCTCAACAAAATTGAGCTTATAATATGTCATTGGAAAGCTCTTTCAATAAGGACGTAAGAAACATAGGCTGAAAAAAGCTTTGGACCGAAATTATAACAAAATCAGGTCCAAATCATTAGGAAGTTGCGAAACATACCAAAAACGCAAAACCCAAGTGTAAAGCATAAATGGGGCATAAAGTGCATAAATATGAATATAAATTCGCAAAAATGACAAGCAACCTCCTATGAAATCTAATACAAAGATGGCACTTATCAAAGTCCCCCATACTTAAACCTTGCTTGTCTCCAAGCAAAGACAAGACTCAAACAAAAACAAAATAAAAAAGAAAATAAAAGGACTCAAGATGAAAAAGAAAAATCTATTTACACACGCTTCTCGGGTAAGCATCACTAGAATTCTCTAACAACTAAGTTTAACCAAAAATAGCCTGAAAGTGATGAAAACCGTTAAGCACAAGTAAGAGGGAAGTTTTTGAAAAGATTTCTATGAATCAAACAATCAAGATCAAATCAATCACCCTTAATCTCCAATGATAGCAAGTTGGCACATGTATAAGCATAAAACTAGAAAGATTGAGAGCAAACCTCACTACTAGCGATGTAGTTAACTCGTTCATTTAACTTGGAGTGTTTCTCATTTAACAAAACATCAACACCCACCGCTCGATTGATCTCGCTACTAGCGACACATATCTCTCTACCAAGAATGGAAGCAACTTCTATTAAGCCTTTAACTAAGTCGTCGGACACTCTAGTTCGTTTCCTTAAATGTCCGGACTCCCGAAGTAGTTTCAACCCTCTCGTAAGAAGACTCTTGAGTGAACGAAGATTTAGGGGCATCCTTGTTAGTCAAATCTTCATTTTCACCATCTTCATTAACCTCACATTCAATATCTTCCGAACCTCATGTTCAATAATTTCATTAACCTCACGTTCAATAATTTCATTAACCTCACGTTCAATATCTTGTCTTCCAAGCACGATCCTTCCCAAAGATAATACACAAATCCTCATAATGGGGACAAGGTTTTCCTTTCCAATCATTGACCTTCCGGTGATTCTACATCATAAGAAATACACACCGTTATAAAACTTGAAGAACGAGTATAAAATAGTGAAATCTAACAAACAAATTTCGACGAGTTTCTTTTGTAATTTGACTATTTGCCCTAGGCTTAATGCCTTACATCCGCATAAGAAATGACAATATGAATACTCGATGAGCCAAATGCTCGGAGATCAACAACTCGACGGCCACATGCGGAGTCTAACCAATATGCATTTAAAACTTAAAAACAATATAATTAACCTCAGACATAACATACACAAACTATGTGAATTTAGTTACAAGTTTGAACAAATAAAAACATACAAAATATAAAACAGATTGAAAATAGCCGCACATTTATTCACTTGAAGCTTCTAATAGCCACACTTTTATTCGCTTGGAGCCACAAATGGATTCAGCACAGACAGTATAGTGTCAGAGAGTGGGTATGAAGCCCCTAATGCTAGGAGTGCAGCACAACATAGCTTAGAAATATACATGACATGACATTATCGAAAAATCCAGGACAAGAAAGATTTTATCATTGACTTTAAATTTTTGGGAGAAATAGACTATGACAGTAACAGGTTTGAGATTTGATTGATTCTGAGGTTTGGAAAATTACACATGTTCATAAGTCATAAGCTTTGAAGTATTTGGAAAGAAAGAGACAAGTACCAAGTTATTAGAAGGTTTCTCCACTCTCGAAATCAAAACTGTAAAAGAGTTCCCAGAAGCCACACAAGAGAAGGATCAATCAATAATATAAAAGAACGATCAATCGCTTCAATTAATTTCTTCTTGAATTTGACCTTCAAATATTCTTCATTGCGTGGGTTTTCTGTATAATTACTAATAAGCTGTGGGGAAGCAATGGCCTGACTGTGGGACCTTGAATAACTCAGCAAAACTACATACAAGAGTGACAACAAATTGGGCCAAGCAAATGATCCTATAATGGACTGCCCATGCTCTAAAGTCTTAATCAAATATAGTCTCTTAAATTAAGCTATTGAAAACATACTGTTCAATAAAAACAACACCCAAAAGTTACTGAAAAACAAACACAACACCAAAAGGTCTAGTAGTCTGATGAAAAAGGCGGTCATTAAGAATGAATCAGTTGTCACTAATACACACACAATTCACTTGCTTCTTCTGCTATTTAAATAAAATGGAAAACTTAATCAATTAATTCATGACTATCAATACCACAACACCAACAGATCAATTAATTCACTCACACAATTAATTCACTCACAATTCACAATTCAGAAATCCAAAAATCAAATCAGCCCAAAAAGCTTACTTGAAATCAAATTGAGGAAAAACCACAAACCCTTGAGATGGAGGAGGAAGGAAGATAAGAACCATAATTAAGCCCTAAATTGGATAACAAAAGCCACATCTCAGAAATTGCAACTTTGAAATTGAAAGAAATAGATAAAAGAAAAGTGAAAGAAATTTGAATCCATGGATTAAGCATACCTCAAAACAAGAGTTATAGATCTAGAGAGCAATTTTGGGCTTGCGAATGGAAAAGATGAAGGCTACCAGAGAGTGAATGAGGAGAAAGAACACTACCAGAAATAGAGAAATCAGATCAAGCGAGCGAGAAACCGTGAGGATCACTACTAAAGAGTGAACAATCGGAGCAGTGTGGAGAGAGAGAGAGAGAGCGCCATGGCGTCGTGAGGAGAGAGCGAAAAGGAGAGAGAATGAACAGGTTAGGATGAGAATCGGGTTTTGATTGCATTGCATCAGGTAATGGTCAGTACTTGGGAAAGTCCATGTTATTTTAATTACAGGTTTTCATGTAATTATAATTACAAGGTTAATTTGATTACATCACTTTTTAATGAACCAAACGTTGTAATGTAATTAACTATGTAATTTTGATTACATGCTTACCTGATTGCATCCAACAAAACGAGCTAAAAGGTAACTCTTCAGTCAAGAAGAAGGCTGAAAGCCGAGCAGTAATCAGTCGCATAATAAACCATAAAGAAGAAACGATCAACTCCCAAGTAGCGAAGCAAACCAAGACACAAAGGAACTGGCAGACTTGATGGGCCATTGGTGAAAGAGAGAAGCCGGGATAATCACTTGATTGAACATGATTAATGGGCTGCACATGAGGGGCTAATAAGAAGCCACTTAAAGGCAGAGATGGGCTGAACAAATGGGCTGCATTTGACATGGGTATGCAAAGAGAATTTTGGACAAAATAAACCACCTCTCTCTACAGCCGAATATGGTGCACAGATTCAATCCCCCACTCTCAAACAGAAAAGAAAAATAAAAAGGATATCCACCATATAGCGCCTTTCCCCATCCCCTACTTGAGATCGAACCTGACCACGGCTGACGCTTTGTGGGTAGGGTATCGTTTCGGATAGATGATCTTCGAGGTCAAAAATACCAAGTTAAAGGCCAATTCGATGATACAGGTTCTCCAGACTTCCTACTCGTAGAGATTGATAGGGAAAGGGAGATAACTCTCAATCTTACAACACTAAATGTTCTCTATGCGTCCATGAATAAATATTATGTGAAGACAATCGTTCCTATAGAGTTGATTATATATCTTTGTTTATGTTTTTAGGCCATTAAAACTTGCAGGACCATGATGACACCAGTAAAGGGTACAAGTGGATTAAGTAAGTATTATGCAACACTTTGCCATATAAATCTTCTATGATAATAACTCTTTTTGTGAGTTCCGCTTGTATGAAATTTAGGAGATCTAGATATAGACAGTCTTATCCCTATAAACATTTTCATATTTATCTAATAATTCTTAAACAATTAGGCAAGATCATCTCGTATCATAAATATAATATTTAAAGTTATGTTGGAGTTCCATGTGATGAACAAGATGATTATGTTACGTTACCTCATACATATAATATTTATAAAAGAAATACATTTTTTATTTATTTGATAAACTATAACACATACATGGTCTAGGGAGAATCAAAATTTGATATTTCTTGTGAAAACCAATCATCCTGCTACTACACTATCCCTCAAGGGCCATATAAGTAATATATTTAATTATGTTTTAAAGTAATTTATTATATAAAATTGTGTATCATCATAAATAATTACATTGATCCAAAAACTAATTTATTAACATTCAAATATTTTCATTCCATATATGCTAGTACATGTATCTTTTTATAATTTGCCAAAGTTAGGTAGAATCAATGTATGAGTATTGTAAAATAAAAAACATACGAACAACATGTAGAATAACATGTGTTAAGTAATAACTATGTAGAATTACGTACTTCACTATATAAATTTAGGTTGAATTAATACAATATTACATTTAAATAAAAAGTTTTAATTATATATCTTATACTATAATTAGTAGGAATGTAATATGATTATTATGAAATTAATTTATATCTAAAAAATATTCCGTTTGCCTATCAAAAATAAAATAAAATGTCTCACATATTACAAAATGTTGGAAAATAGTGAATAAATAACTATGATATGAAAAAAAGAAATTAAAAATAATTTAAATAAAAAATAATCATATATTGTTATAAAATTATCACATATTTTTAAAATTGATATATTTTATTGCTTATTTTTATAAAATTGAAAATATAAATTAACTAAAAAAACTTTGTATCACAAGGTATAATACTAGTAGTAAGATAAAACCTGAGACCAAAATTTTTTATCTCATTTATAATTCAACTCAACCTCAGGGTGCCGATTTCACATAAAAGTACTATCATAATAAATAGTTGCAATTTCTATGAAAAACATGACATGTTCAAGGATTCCTAACCCAAGTGACCTTTGATTATTTTTCAATTATGGTGAAGTAGAATTTCTTGATCTTTGAATTTTCATGATGAAACTATTATGAAAAAATGTGATGACTTAAAAGGGCGATAGAAGGGATAAGGTTGGTTGGTCTAGTGATGTTGATGAATGTATGGGGGAAGTGGCGAAGAAGGGATGTGGGCTAAGTGGCCCGGTATGGCCCGACTAATAGTCTTACAACCTAATCCAAGCCTTTGCCTGCCATGTCACATAATATTGTTCTTGTGCCCATTACCATGTGACTTCTTATCTGTCTTCAAGAAATTAAAATGGCTGCTCTTTGTCATGTTTCTATCCATTCCTAATACCTTTCTTCTACGTTGTACTCATCATAACCCCTTTTTCTAATGTTATAAAACAGTACGGATTAATATGAGCGGTTTTAAATTGTGTTTATTTTTATCTTTAGAATTAACTGATGGATATGTACAGAGTATGTACCATACAAAAAGGAAATGTTAGAAATATTCGCTCTGTTTTAATGTTGCAAAATGTTTTTGGATCTCAAAGAAAATTATTTGTAATTTGTATGAATATGAGACTTTCCTATACATATGGAGTTTGCACGTTTACATTTATTTTTCGATTAATAATAGTCCATATAAAGTCTAAAAAACAAGATATAACAAGATTTTATTTGACACTAAGGTAGACAATCTTAGGTACCATGCTGGAGAGAGTTGATTTTTTTAACCCCTCCTCTCTTGATATAGGTTGATGTGAGATTAACAGGAGTATATGCCATGCAATAACTACATACAAAAAGAAAAAAAAAAACAATCTTTCAATTTTCCAATTAGAATAAGATATAAGCAAAAGATGGTTTTTGGGATGAATAAATTATATATATACACGCAGGGATAATCGAACCCTAATCTTCTTTTTTAAAATTAGTCGTTCTATTATTAGACTGATAATCCAAAGGGGTGAGCAAAGATGTTATTTGATGTCAACTAATACTATTAGCAAAGTTGTTAAAAACTAATTTTAAAATGTAAAATATTCGAAAAAATGTAAAATATTCGGAAAAAATGCTATGAAGAAAACTAATTTTAAATCCGATCCACTTTTTCATACAGCATTCCCCTTTTTTCATTAGTAAAACGTATACAATCTTTTTGTTATAGCTTAGTGTTGATTGAAGTTATGAAGCAGGTGGACGTGGGGGTTAAGTATGGTCTGTAGAATGAGAAGGGCCTCTGGTGCGAGAACAAGTACATATATAATATATTATAGTGCATCTATTGTCATTTTCAACTTCATTTTTTGGCCTTTTGTCTTGGGGATCTTCTGGAGTCAATATTATGATTATCAAATCAAATTGTCCCTTCACTGTTTAACTTCAAAATCTTTGATGAAGTTGATCGATTCTTATAAGGTTATTGTAGAAAATGATGGCATAACTAATTCATGATATTCTTTACAATTTAGCTCATTCGTCTATCATGTTTGAAATCTTCTATTCCCTTTCTTATATATCAATTGTTTTATTTTTAGTTTTTATAAATTTTTAGGACGGTAGTTCTATCGCATTATTCAATATGTGCTGAAAATACTACGTCATTGCTTGTATACTAATACTTGTTGTAAGTTGAAATGATTATCTCTTATAGATAATAAGTTGAAATGAACTAAAAACGAGTTATAAATACTGATATAAAAGTCATTTCAAATAGGCCCTAAGCATTCAAACTCTTGGTAATTTTCAAATAACATAAAACATGGCACAATTACTTTAGGATCCAAAATTGGTTTAAAGGATACAAAAGTTTAAAATATAGCACAATTAGATGGAAAGAACCCATCCATTTTTAGGAGATTGTCACTACTATTTACTATTAACTTCTAATGTCAAACTCGTTAATCCTCCTTGCTGTAACGAGAGTGAACAAATATTTTGGTACCAATTGAGCAAGCTTAGCTCTTGAGTCTCCTCGCGACTCCGGTCCCCTTTATTAGACTGACATATAACTCCCTACATTCCCAAACATATACCGTTGTAGTACATACATATGCAATTCCTATCCTTCAATCTGTAGGGCGGGATGAAGGGAGAAATTGATGGGCTACTTGCTCACCAATAAAATCACAGTAGACTACCAGGACTGAAATTTATGAACTCCATATTACAGGTGGCACTATAGAGGCTTTGTGAACATTGTCTCAGTCAGCCAATCAGAGTTTGGGTTTGGAGAAGAAGAACTAAAAGAAAAGTTAATATGGGGGATCAAGTACAAGGGAGGGTAGCTATCCAAGTTAGTTGGCGAGTCCCATTAAGGAAGAGTCAGAACCAAATATGTTAATATTATTGAATCATATTCTACAGCTGTCAGTCAAAAAATTAAACTATAAAAACAGGGGCTGTGACAGAGATGTATATATTTGGAGAAAGAAGAAATCATGTATCTGATTTTGAAGGTCTGTTTGTGGTGGTCTTGATATGCCACTTCTTCTCATGCCCTTTGAAAGAAGAAACTGTCATCCAATTAATGGCATATTCCTGCTGGTATTGATGTAGCCTGACCAATGTGGCACCCCTCACCATTGAACCTACCTCATTCTTTGACTTAATCCCTTCCCTCCCCACAAATAAAAGGAAAGAAACTAGGGTTTCGGAAATCAAGAGGTTGATGGAAAAAGACTCGGACCCAGGACTGAGAATTGAGTTTCGGAAATAAGTTTGACCAAGTCAAAAGACTTATACCCTATTTAAATAGCTAGACCTTTGTGTTTTTCAATATCCAACATACAACAACCTTGTAAAGAACACAATTACATAATCCAAAATGGTGTATGATATTGGTGCATTGTTATCATGAATCTAATAAGGTGGCAGAACAATTCCGTTATCCTAACTCTAACCCTAATATTTTACTTCCTATCTTATTTGAAGACTACTAATATATTTTGGTAACTATTTAATTATAAGCTGGGGGAAGAACATCTTACCCTCCCTCCCCCTCCAAAAATAAAAATCAATGTAAAAGCTACATCATGGGTCTATTTGCTACGTCGACTAACCGATAAGCCAAATATTTAGAATAAATTATGTTTGTCCGTCCTATTTCTCATGTGAACCAAATTGGCAATCCTAAACGTACAACTTGTGTGGCTTTATATTCAATTAAGCAAAAGGATTGACTGGGGTGTCAAAAGTAGGATTTCTTTTGGAAGAGATGCTTTGTAAGTCCTCTTTATTAATGAATAATGATAATCAACAAAATTAATTCACCTTATTTATGTTTACTTGAACTATGTATGTGTGTTAGGCAATTGCATTTTGTATATGCGTCTCGCCTAAAGAGTTGTAATAAAAGAAATAAGTCTAACTAACTAATCACGTCTTAAATTAGTGGTTAAAATTAAGATTATGAGAAAAAATATATAAAAATCTAACAAAAAATATTTCACTTTTACAAATTACATATAAAATAATCACCCTATTTAAAAATTTAAAATACTATGTTAAGTACTTCTCAGTTAAAACTATTACTATTGGTGATAAAACAAACTTAAGGAAATTGGATAAAAATAAATTAACTTTTGTGGCGATTTGAACAAAATAAGTTTTTTTTTATTTTTTATGGATGTGAACAGTATGATTTTTAAGGGTATTTTTCTATCAAATAACCATCGAATTTAACCATCTTTAGCTCACCGGGAAGCAAATATGTACGGTATTTTTGAACACTAATGCGGATTTACTAGATTTGGTACTTCCTTCTTTTGATTTGAATGAAAGAGGGATTTTATTCGATTTGGGGAATTTAAATTTTGCAGGAGAGAAGAAAATCAAGTGAATATTGAGACAAATTAAGTCTAATATCTGTCTACCCGATTTTAAAATAAGTCAAACAAATACAACGAGTCACCGTTTATGTCTACTAAATTAGCCTCCCTTTAAGTCAAAGGTAGTCAAACTCAATGGTGATTTAAAAAAAAAATACCCCTAAAGATTATAATATTCATGTTGAAGAAAAAAGAATAATTTATTTTCGTCTAAATTGCCTCAAAAATTGGTTTATTTTGATCTGATTTTCCCAAAAACTATATTATTACCATGACATTATTTATTTTGTACATACTAATTGCACATAAGGATTTTGCTTTTCAAATATCGTTTTAATGAACTATGCCCCAACGGAAATATTGTTACTTTCTAACATGTTTATACCAAGAGGCACCTATATTGTCCGTAAACAACAATTTCTATATCACATTGGGAGGAGGTTCGACACATTATGTTGTGCAGGAAGTGTTGAATATTTAATTTATCATCCTAACCGGTAGTTTAAAATGATAGTTGAAGGTTTATGAGTAGTTATATACGTGAATATGTTCTTTTATGTGAATGTCCATTATCCTTGAATTATATATGCTTCATTACCCCTTATACATTTGTACAATAATTCGATGTTCGGGCTGCTAAGATTTGAACGTAGAACTTCTTTCCTCAAAGAAGCTCAACCTTATTTAAATTAAATCATCTCATCAACTAAAAACTGGAACTAATTATTAGTACATATAACGTATCTTTGACTTTTAACCATCAACTTAAACTTTTGATTGATATAACTCATACAATCATACATATAATATTAGCATTTCGATATGAGTGAGAAATCTCAAGTTTGAATTTCAACAACCTCATATATATTAAAGAGGGACATTCGCAACATTTATGCTTCACATACAAATGATATTCACATAAGGCATATGTTACAAGGTCTCCAACCATCAACTTAAGTTAATTCAAACTTTTAATTATCAACTTAAATTATCAATTAACATGGCTTAAGCATACTAATGTATAAAATCAATTAATATATATGAAAGTAATCTCAATTTTTGAGGAAAAAAATGAAAAAGAAAAACTAGTATTTTATTAGGTTTATTGACCTACTTATGACAACATCATCTACCACACAATGTCAAAAGCACGACATTTAAATTGGTCATTATTTTGGTATAAGTCCCTACTCCCTAGAGAAATAAAACAAAATATAACTAAACTCATTTGATACTAAAAATTTCTAAGCCATTCACATATCAGAAGACCATCCACCAGAAAAAGATTTGGCATGAATTTTTCGAAATAAATGGACTATAATTGTCATGTTTTCTTCCAACAATCATCTGTTCTCATGTTTGGTCAACACTCAACATCTCCCCCTAAAATAAAGCACTCTGTTTTCCCATTATTTTCCCTTAAAAATCACATTCCTCATCCCATCACTGTTTTTTTAAAACAATTTTTGGGTAAAAACAATGAACTTGGTACGTACACTTTCGTTGAAACTTCCATAAACAAAAGTGGATAGGCTTCGGTTCAATATTTACGACAGGATCTTTTAATAGAAGTTTAAAAAAGAAAGAAAATCAAGAAGAAGTTGTTGGAATTAAGAAAAGCATGCATAATAAAGTAGTACTAATTACCGCCACACGGCCCCTAACCTACCTAATTAGCTGCCTAATCTTTCCCTTAATTGGTGATTGAGTGGTGACATCCTCTTCCCCTCCCATGTAGGGTTAGTATAGGGGGTCTAATTATAAGTTGTTAGCTTTGGGAGGAAATTTGGTATGTGGGCTTTATGTTCAATTCTTAGGGTGGGGCAAGGCTTCGAAGGATAGTTTTGGATCATTAGTATGTGTTGATTAATGATATCTATCGTATGAGTGGTTGTATTAAGTATTAATAAGCGAGGATGTGTGTGTCTAAATATTTAAATTTAAATATATTTTCTTTTAAAATGACAACAAAAATGTATTTGATGTCACTTTGTATTGATAATTAATCCCTTGATTAACTATTTTTTGGGGGGTGATGAAGATTACTTCAACATTGGCCCTAATATGATATCTATTTCACTTGAGTTTGAGTTTGACTTATGTGTTTATTGTGACCAATTAATTACATGCTTCTTGTGAAACTTAAGTTAGATCTTTTTTCCTCGATATGACGAAGATCGGTTTAATGTCGGTGATGAAAATTTCATTTAACTTGAGTTTCAACTTAAGTGTTCATAATGACCAGTTACATACTCTCGCTGAAACTTAATTGGGTTTGATTAGATTTTTCCCCCTAATAGAAAATAGATCTGATTTCATGATTAGACTTGAATTTTATATAAATTGCTAATCATTTAATCAATATTAAAACATATATTTGGTCCTTCTTGATATAACTATAAGCAAAAGACTTAAAAGTCTAAAAATTATTTTGGTCTTTAAATTGAATCGTTAAAAAGTTTGATCCATTATTGAAAGAAGGAGGACGATACAACATTTAAACTTTACTCAATTAATTGTCTCTCCATCAAATTCAACTCCCACTAAGTTTGAAAGGATCTTAGCTCGACCAGGACTTGGATGAAATATCACAGCACAAACAACTTCCCCCTCCCCCTCCCCCCACAAAAAAAACCCTCCAAAGAAGAAAGGAAGAAAAAAGGGCAGTTATTAAGAAGAATATCAATAAGATATACGGGGCACTAAATTATTAAATTCCCTTGATGGGCAGTTTATTCTTTCACTTGGATTACTTTCTTTTGCTCTCAACAAATTCCCATCAAAAAACAAAATTCTTTCTATTATGCCACTCACGGGCCCATCCAAGAAAACAAAAAAAAAAATGCGTTTTTTTTTCCCTAACCCATTTGAATAAAATCTAAGCTTTTCCTTACCAAATCGTGTAATTTATATTCCCCTAATTATAATATAATTTTCTAACTTTATAAATTAGGTACCACTTTGCTACAACCTTTATTTTCCGATCATTCATTCCCCCTCTCCTTTTTCTCTATCCAACCCACTCCCCCTCCCCAACCTCCAAAAACCCCATTTCGTTCTCCAAAAACTTATCTCCCCTCTCCAAAACAAATTTTTCTAGAAAAAGAAATTCGACCCACCCAACCTTTGCATAAATCCCTTTGTTCTTCCTTGTCTTCTAAATTTTCCTTCAACCCAACATTGTTTTCACTTGAGAAAAAGGGGCAAAACAAAGGTCTTCTGGTATCAAGTGAGATGATGAAGAAGACAAACAACAATAATGGCGGAAAAATGGAAGGGTTTGATTGGGAGATGAGGCCTGGAGGGATGTTAGTCCAAAAGAGAAACTTGGATTCCCATAAAATTTCTTCAACCCCAACTCCCACCATTAAAGTCACTGTCAAATTTGGTTCTTCTTACCATGATATTTCCATCAATCCTCGTTCAACTTTTGGTAAGTCCAGAATTGATTGATTTCTGTTCGACCCGATTCAGTTTAATTGAATTCCCATGACAAATAAGCTGATTAATTATCTGGGTTGTGATTGATTTTCTGAAAACAGGGGACTTGAAGAAGATGTTAGCAGGAGTAACAGGGCTACACCAGCAGGATCAAAAGCTCATCTTCAAAGATAAGGAGAGAGAATCAAAGGCATTCCTTGATGTTTCTGGGGTTAGAGATGGATCCAAGATTGTTCTTGTTCAAGATATAATCAGCCAAGAAAAGAGATACCTCGAATCAAAAAGGAATTCTAATATGGAAAAGGCCATGAAATCAGTGGCAGAGATCACCATGGAAGTTGATAAGCTTGTTGCCCAGGTCAGATTTTGGGCCTTTTTAACAATTTTTTTATGGGTTCAATGAATTATTGGTAGTAAAGTTGTTGTTTTTGTGGTTTTTATTCAGGTGACAGCAATGGAATCAGTGATTTGTAAAGGTGGAAGAGTGGCTGAGAAGGAATTGTTGACTCTGATTGAATTGCTGATGTCCCAATTGATAAAATTGGATGGGATTGTAGCTGATGGAGATGTAAAATTGAAAAGAAAAACACAGGTACTAATCACAATTATCACTTTTTATCAAAGCCATAATTCTTGCACCTTTTTGTTTGGATTTGTCCAACTAAACTTGAATCCAATGATCTGACTTAAAAGACCCAGAATCCAATTATAGGTAACTAGACTAAGTAATCTGCTTTCACTTCAAACTCAAAATATCGAACCATTACAGTCCAATCAGACACAGTCAACCTAGACTAGCGCACCCGAACCTTATGAACGCGAAAATTAAGTTGATGGACTTGGCTCGAACTGTCCTCGACCAAGTCAGATCCAAATGACCCGTTGGCAATGCCAATCTTCATCTTTTTTTTTTTTTTCCATGCAAAGTCGTAACTTTGTAATTTTGATGTTTGATTTAAAGGTTATAAGGATCCAGAAATACTTGGAAAATCTGGACAGATTGAAAGCTCAAAATGCAATGGGAATGAAGCAAGGTGGTGGTCATGTGGGACTAATTGTGTCACAGCAACAGCAGAGGCCTTTGCTAATTCAACAGCAGAGAGACAGGAGGACTCTTTCAGCTGGACAAATTAATTTCACTTCAAAATGGGAGAAATTCTGATATATATTTTGATTTGTTTTAGGGTTATTTTAATTTACAGATTTTAGTCATATGGCATTGAGCATATAATGAAATTGTGTTACAAATGTTAAAGCTTCTTGAACAACCTCCCTCTTGAAACTACCAATGTGTATATAGCAAGCAAAAGCCAAAGTGATTTAAAGTCTTTTAAGGCAAGATTTCTTATCTCTGGGTTAGTACTAGCTATTGCTTTCCATATGGTAAAATATCCACCCTCCCCCTCCCCCAAAAAAAAAAGAAAGAAAAATTAAACAAATTCAGGTGCCAAAGAATTTCAAAGTTGTATTGATAAATAGATATGAATTTCAATATTCTAGGTCTTTTTTCTTTCGGGGTAAAATTTAAAAATACCATTACCAAAGAAAATGTTTAGCCATAAGACTTTGGGCATAACTAGCATTTATAGTCTATCTACCCATTACTCGAAGGTTTTCTTCTTAGTTACAGGATGTATTCTTACCACTTTCCCGACCTGTCCGTTAGTGTCCTCTTACTTTGAAATAGCATTGTATTTCTCTCATACCATGTATGGGTTGTTACATTTAATTTTTTTGGTTGAAACCAAAAATAAATTCAAGCCCTGCAGATGAAAGATGTTGGGGCCTATAAAGTAATGAGTTGTTCTCTATAAAAATAGCTATTAGGTTGGCACAAAATAATCTTGACCATATCATTGGATTTGGAAAACCTATATCCCATCAAAGATTAAAATCTTTTTGTGCCAATTTCTTCATGAGGGAATTCCACTCAGGAAGAGGTTAGCTAACAGAGGAATTCAGATTAATCTCATCTCGTAAGATTTGCAACTCTCATGACGAGATGGATAACCACCCCGGGTATGTATAGCCCACACTAGGTATGTATGTACTTCATCTCCCACACCCTTTATGGTAAAGCTATCCTCCAGGCGGCGAGATATTCACTCTAACCAAATCAACTGCATAGGGTTCTTTTTTAATATGGAGCATTTGGAAGGAGAGAAATGCTCTCATCTTCAACAATGAAGAGTTCAATCACATCGAGTCATTATCGAGGGCAAAGAGGGCGTTTGAGGAGTGAACTTCAAGGACGAGAAATTCACCTAAAGGCCTCTACGCTACAAATAATTATCTCGTGGCAAAACAAGTGCATCTTGTAAAATGGAATAGACCTTTGTAAGGATGGATCAAGCTCAATTTTGACAGATCAGTCAGTAATAGTAAGGAAGATATGGGATTTATTTTACGGAATGGGGAAGGCAACATATTACGGGCGGGAGCGAGCATATTTGGGACAAACTTCTATTATAGTTGCCGAAACTAGTGCACTCAGATTTGGTATACGAGAAGCTCTTAAAGCTAAAGTTCGGATACTACAAATAGAGGGAGACAACAAAATTATCATTGATGCGAGTCAAAGGTATTATTCAGCCACCATGGCAAGTCGACTTCATTATTCAAGATATCGTCCGTCTTATGAATAATTTCACAAGTTGCAACATTAATCATATTTTTAGTGAAGCTAGCAATGCAGCTGATTGGTTAGCACATTTGGGACACTCGATCCCTTATCATCCTACTTGAGGTTGTTCCCCCTCTTCATTTCTTTCGTCTATTATTGTTAATGATAATTTAGGTACAACTCTTATGAGAAGGGCTACCTAAGTTTGGATGTATATTCCTTTTTACCCTTTGAAAAAAAAAAAATGTATGGGTTGTTACATCAGCTATTAGATGCTTATGTTTAGTGTGCTTTTCATAGAGGAAGTACATTTAGCAAAATCAGGGAAGATTTTTTTCGAAAATCATTCCAACTTTTTGGTAAAAGTTAACTTTATTTTCAAAAATATAAAAAATTAAATACTTTTTAAGGGCTTATTGTGTACACCATTATGTTTCACTTTTTTCTTTTTATCTTTGATCTACGTTAATCAAAGTTAAGATGAGTCAAATTGCCATAAGACTAATATTTTTTTTTTATAGGTTTTTCTCAATTATAAATTTTAAATATGAAAAATAAGCTAATAAAAATCACTTGAAGTAGCTTATATGTGTATGCACCATTAAGCTTATAATTTTGAAGTTTCGTATTAAAGGGTTTGGATAGGATATAGATTCCTTGCTATAGAGGCATGCAAGGAGTTTTTCACATCCTCTACCCCTTCCCCTTTCCCATACCTTCTTTCATCTAGATCTTTCTCATAAGATAGTCAAATTGTCTTATTTATACCTTATATTCTTTTTTTTTAAAAAAATTAAAATCTAAAGAGCCTTGGGTTGGCTAGATTGAAATTTTTATTTATAAAATTAATACAACATTCTAGCTTATGCACTAAAAATATCACCCATGGAAAATGTCCACTACAAAAATTAATTTCACGGCACTAGGAGGGCTAAAATCTTAATTTCTTGGACTTTTCATATAATTCAACAATTTTTATCTTTTTTAAAAATTAATCTCAAGAACTATTTTTGCCTTACATGTCTTGTAACTATAATTTTTCAAAATATTTTTATTTAGGACAAATTTAATTTTATACAATAATTTTTCTTGACCTTAATTTTTTGCCTTTCCCGTGCTTTATATGTGGGCTATGAAGACAAAGGAACAATATCAAGCATGAAGATAATATGTTTCCTGTTTGGTTACAAAAAATGAGTACATAAACATTTAATATTAAAAAAGGGTTAAATTTGGATTAACTTTTTTGTGGGATAGTAATTAGTTAATATATTATGATAATAACCCCACGTCTCCAAATGATGACAAAGAGGTGGCTGACTTTAGAGGCCAACATAGTGGATACTATTATGATAATAAATAAATTAATAACAATAATTAACTACCTTAATCATGATTAAATAAAGCCTGCACAAGCAGAATATTGAACTAACACAAGAAAAAGGTATTCCATCTCCCACCAATTGTGCAAGAAAGCATATTAGGAAACCCATTTTCATTTTATTTATTTATTTTAAAGTTAATGAGGGTTTGGGGAGCCTCAGGATTTGATTTTCATTTGGCTAAGGCTGTATGGGTATTTCTTGTCTGATTATGGATGGAATTACTGGTTTTCCTCCAGAATAATTTTATGCCCTAAGGAATCCAATGATTAACAAAATAAGCAGGGAGTTTTGTTTCTTTGTTTGGTCATCACTTAGTTGGATGGTAGCTATTCAGCAAGATTTAATTCATATATTTTGTATTATTTTTGTTTGATGATTTGAACATACAGGTGCAAGTTCTCGAGGGTTACATACTACGGTCTCACATGAAACACACATATATATATACAGGACGAGATAATAAATTATTGAGCTATTAAGGAATGTTAAAGTGAGTATGATAATAAATTATTTAGATTTACTTTTAACATATACATGAGAATATTACTCCTGATGATTTATAGGCCAACCTACAGATCAGCAATACGCCAAATATGATCAGATGCTCGTAAGTCATAAAATTCTTCGTTTCTTACTCACTAAGAGGAAATACGTAGCTTCACAAGATGATTTTTTTATTTTTTTTTTGGGGATAAGATAAGGCAATTAGGGCAAATATATCTTACAATATCATCCTAACTAGTGGGGAAAGACACATGGCAAGTAGGGAGGGGTTGGGGAGACTAACTTCTCATGCCTTTAATAAGTTTTGAACCCATCTTATCTGACATATGACTTATTTTTTACTGAATTATTTTTTTAGTCGTTGTGGCTTCACTCAAGTAAATTCATCAATATTTGTTCTTTTTTATTTTATTTTAGATAATATGTGTGTGTTTTGAGCGATCCTTAGATTACATTTGCATTGAACATGTATTTTTTTTTTCCTCTTAATTGCTGAGCAAGTTCATTATCAAATCAAAGAACATATATCAAAGATAGGGACCTTAAAACCTTATAATAAAATAAGGTGAGATTCGAAGACTCCAACCACTAATAAGGGTCACTCTAGGTGCCTTGGTGTAGGAGAAGTATGAATTGTATATATGTGCTCCCTCCCTTGTCTTGCCCACTAACTACTTATGTTGGGTAGAATAATATTTTGTGTGTATGATTTCTCAGGTATATTCTTCCTCTTGGCATTTATGTTCTTTCAACAGGATTGCTGCAGTACTCTCTCTATCCAAAATGGAATCATGCATTATCATCATAGAATATTTTTAAAAAATAAATGGGTAATATAATAATTTCTTTTTTTCCCATTTACGTCCATCTAGAGATATAAATGCAACTACATGAGATTTGTATTTAGATCTCTGGTATTTGTTCTATAGATGCTTTATTCATGACTGAATTTGTCATATACCTGTTACAATGCTTAAATGATCATTTGTCATAAAATGAACTGAGTAATACATATATATGTTTATATGAGGTTTCAACTTAAAATTGATTCACGATGGATAGAGTGGCTTATTAGGTTATAAACATGTGTGGCCTCATAATATTATCAATGTGGAACAATCTCTTGATCACTTTAATTCTGACTCCAACAGTACAAAATTTCATATAAGAACAAATCTTCTACAATGAATTGTACAGACATATGTACACTATTACGAGATATGAATTTTTATTATGGTCTTTTTATGAAATAGTTAAAACAAAACCGTCCTTAAAAATGAGGCGGTGACATTTTTGTAAAGAAACGGTCTTTTATTATACCTATTACTACGATTATTTCATTGAACCGTAGTAATAGGTCACTCGTCCACCTTTTACTACGGTCCAATAAAAGAACCGTAGTAATAGGTCATCTATTATTAAAGTTCTTTAATTGAACCGTAATAAAAAGTCTGTCGAAAAAAAAACCATGAGCAGCTTGCTTTCCACTCTCTACTCTCTACTCTCTACTCTCACTCCTTGCTCTCGTCTCACTTACTCTCTTCTCACCGTCGTTGTTGTTCTCCTCGTTGTCGTCTGCTTTCCACTCTTTGCTCTCTATTTTCTACTCGCTACTCCACTCTCGACTCTCGCTCTCATTAATTGGTTGCTACTTCCTCTCGCTCACTCTTACCATCGTCACTTCCACCGATATGAAACTTCTCTCCCCTCTCTTATTGTTTACTTTAATTTATTTTCTTTGTCTCGTAGTTTAGGGTTTCACTATTCTACTATCATTGCTCACTTTCTCTCATAGTTTAGGGTTTAGGAAAATGCGAAAATAGGGTTTAAGGTATAGGGAAATAGAATGTGGTTGTTCGACGAAGTGGAATTGTAGAAACTTGGTCAAGGCATTGGTGGTTTTGATGTGTATGTGATTTTGAGGAGAGAGAAAATTTGGTTTCTCTATGGTTGCTGCTAATTTGGTCAAAATGAAAAAAATTGTTTAGTTTATTTTGATAAGAAGGGGCTGCTAAATGAATGAAAAGAAAAATTGCATTTCTTTTGGTATGGTTTCAAGTGGAAAAGATGTATATATGATGATTTCTACATATTTTCTTTTTCCTATTTGAATTGAAGTTGACATTCCTGTCCTTAAACCATGAGGAGTCTGAAACTCATACTTTTATTCATCCCGTGAGGAAAGATATATGAGGAGTAACGTCGCATATTGGCTCCATCCTCTGCATCATCCCATGAGGAAAGATATTAAAACAGCTCATTACTTATTTTCTGCTTTTTTGTTAAGTATTCTTTTCAATTGTGTGTTGTATGTATGCCTTTATGATATAACAGTAAATTATCTTTAATTTAAATGTTATTTTCATTTGATTGAAAAATAGTGCTCTCGGAATGTATTATTATTTGAGAGGCTCGAAAGGCCCATATGAGGCCAAAACAACCTCAGCTATTGTCCCCGTAAAGGTGAGGTTCTCTTGCTTAGCGTTGGTTAGTTTTCATTTAAAATTACTTGCTAAATAACTACTAATTAATTCTCCATGTGTTGGGAATCTTTGATCTATTGTAATGCCATAAACAATCAGGGAACGTGAAGTGTGACTTCTACATTCTCTAGTACATGAAAGAGATTGTGACCCAATTGGATTTAAATGATTACAAATCTAATCCCAAAGAGGTATTTGCACTTGTATTTGTTTATGAAAATTTAATTTATATTGTTATGTTCTTTTCAATTTAGTTAGTATTTACACTTGACGTAATTATATTACTTTTACAATATTGGTCACATTATTTATAGGGAAAGAAGCCTCCCACTCCCTATACACAAGCTATCCTGGATGAGTTAAGGCGGGGTTAGGTGGAGTTTATATGTATAACTCGTATAAAGACACTTACATACGTATATATTTACACATGATTTTTTCTTTATTATTTGATTGGTAAATTTTGTGATTTTTTAATTGTATAGCACACATTATACTATTGTGTGAAACATGTGAGGTCTGTTGGTTTTCTATATTCGGAATAATATTTTGGTTCTATATATTCGAAACAGATTGTGTGTGTTGTGTGTAAATGGTTGTATATGTTCTGGTTAATTGTATAATTATACGGGGGTATGAAAATAAAAAAAGTATTAAAAAATTTTAGACCTTTTCATGCGGTTCTTACCAAAGAACCGAAGTAATAGGACTAAAAATAACCTATTACTATGGTTCTTAGGTAAGAACCGTAGTAAAAGTCTCCCACTCCCAACATTTTTGGCAAAATAGGGGTTTTGGGCCAAGACCTATTACTACGGTTTTGGAAAAGAAAAACATAGTTAAACCTATTACTATGGTTTTGTATCCGAACCGTAGTAATAGATCATCTTTACTACAATTGCTCAAAAATCATAGTGATAGGATATCTTTTACTACGGTTGAGAATCGTAGTAAAAGATGTCAATCTACTATTACGCCAAAGCATACACTACGTCTAATAACCGTAGTAAAAGGTCTTTTTCAACCGTAATAAAAGATTATTACTGTAGTGATATATGGTTGATTAGCGAATTGGAATGTAAACTCGATTTATCAAAAACCCAATTTATCTAAAATTTAATCACTAGATATAGGTTCGAAATACAAATGTAACAGATGCCCATCATTATGACAGATGACTTAAATAAACAATGTTTATTTTTCCCATATGATGAAAGTATATTAAGATACAAACCATATGGGCAATTAAGAATCTGGACAGCTAAGAGGTCTAAGCCATAACAGAGATGAGTGAAAATATTTTACAGAAAGGTGAAAACAAAAAAGGCAAAGGTGAGAGAGAACCTAGCCAGTTGTTTTTGCAGGGGTTATCATCATCATCATCATCATTATCATCATAAATAGCTTTAAGTGGCATGTGCATTATGAATGCCAGATTGGAATTTCTGGGACCAGGCTAGCTAGCATATCCACGAGCCCCCAGGCCCCTCTAAAACTAAGTCACTGAGAATGATTGCCTTATTTTCTATATATATATATAAACAACAATATTAATTAACAACAACAACAACAATAATAATAATAATAATAATAATGCATATATATTATTGAAAAATGTTAAATAATAGAATTTGTTGAATTTACTAAAATATTAGTATAAGTCATAGTTATAAGTGATGGTCACTTGAGCTACAAAATCAAGGCAAACCATTCATCTCACATGCCCCTCGTTTTCCCCCACATTACCCCTAATTATGTGTACAACTTCTGTGACTATCTATCTTGGCCACTACATCTTGGCACTTATCAATGCCATATCCAAGGCTAGATGTTCAAAACCACACCAGCTCGGGCCCGACCCGGCCCCAGCCCCACCCTCCAAAATTTTGTAAATCTAATAGCTTTTATATAAAGGTGTTTAAAATTTAAACTTTATAATGTTTGATGAGTCTCAACTAATTTTTATGAGTATTTACTTAAGAAAGATTAAGAGGTTTTATACCAAGTTTACCTAATTTCTTTGTGCAACAATTTGGTTTGAATCCCTCTTCCTTTCTCCTAATACCTTTTGTTATTAGTGTGTTCCCATGGTATTGCTAGTTAGGTTATATACATTACTAACCTTTTTTGTCAAAAAACAATTGTTCCATGTGTAATGTAACTTTTTTCCATGCAAAATATGTATATCTAAATTTTATTTTGTAAGTTAAAAAACTTTTGTAGCATTTTTATACGTTATTGCTACTAGTTGACTCAATCTTATTTTGTTCCGAGGTTTAGATTTTCATATCATGTATTAGTTTTCATGGATTGATAATCCATTAATTGCATGTAATCATACAATCCAAGCTCTAGATTCTTATAAATTGTGAATGACTCCATAATGGGTGGAGTCATGCTAGTTTGTTGGAGAAATGTGGTTAGCCATGCATGAAAGATAATGGATCAAGGGGCCTGCGTTAATCAGCAATTATGTTGGAGTTGGACAATAATATAGATCATTGTGGGATGGGTTCAATAATTATTGGTGCTAAAATGTCATGTGGATGTCATATGATTCTTGGGGAAGAAAAAGAAATTGTAAGGCACATGTTAGCAATAATCGATTTATTAATTGATCAAACAATTGACTCGGATCTACATATAGAATATTGTAATTGGATAGATGGCTTTGATGGAAATATATAAGTCATTTCAGGTCATTAAAATTAAGTCACATTTTGAAGTAGTCATGTATGTTTATATATGTATGAGTAAGTTTTGTCCGGGAGATGATAATTGAAGATGCATGAAAGGGGGAGAAAAATGTCACCCTCAAAGAGGTGCATCAAGGTGATATTGGAGAAGGGAACACAATTTATGATGTGTATAGCCTTTCCATGGGTTGTTCAATAGACAGTTCTTGCTGTCCAATGGGGAGAGAGAACATTGACCTAAACAGGGGTTCCAATCATAATGTTGCCAATGAAAAAGAAGGGGGAAAAAAGGAGAGGCAGAGGCAGAGGCTCATGCATGATATGTTGGTTTCAATAATCAAGACAATAAGCCTCCTCACATGCCATGCCAGCTTCATTTTGGCTTTGTGGGTTGGAATTCAAATACTAAAGCACAAAGCTACCTCAAGCTATAGTAGTGCCACTAAAACCACATTCGACATTCTACCATTTATTCATGGACAAGCCTTTTGCGGTCATAATATCCAACACCCTATGTACCTCTAGTTTATGCTTCTATATGTACCCCCGATCCCGTCTTCTTTTTGTTATTCACGCAAGTATAATCACTTTATAGCTGTGTAATTGTATAATGTATAGATGAGACTGTTGCGTTGGACCCTGCACGTCATATGTACTCTTAAATATAAAAGTTTTTTTGAATAAAAATGCTAATTAATTATGTAAATACAAAAGTTGGAGTGGATCGGATATACTTGGCTATTGATGTTACTATACATCCAAGACCCACTTATACCAAGTCTTTTATAGCTTATGTAGAGCAACTATCGTGGTGCGGGACCTATATGTCAAGTGTCAAACCATGGCTAATTAAGAGGAGCAACAGAAAATTTGGAGCCAAACACAAAGGAAATTTAATATCAACTTTGGAAATGTTGGGCTTATTCAAGTGGGGTGGGGGTATTCGAATAGGCTTGGTCATGACTTGGTGAGTATGCAAGGTGAGCCAACTCCATGTCCGATGTAATCAAAGAGAATAAGCCTAGTCCACGTGTGATACTGTAATTTTTGCCTATATGATTCAAATATTCGCAATTGGCTTCTAATTTATTTTTACGAAATTGCGCTCCGATTCTAGAATCGAAGTCGAACGTAGTTTAACCATAACTCAAGCTAGTAGCGACAATCAATAATTAAATGAGAGGATTTTCAATTAATACCACGATGTAATTCTACGATATAAAATTATTATTGGACTGAGGCTAGGGTAACTATTGTAAAAGGTCATTAATTTTTGAAGCTTACTAACTTATATTATTTCAGTATTGAAAGGACTGGGTTCATTGACCTCGACTGCGATACAATCTCTTATCAAATACAATCTTCTTGTTACAGTGCATAATAATAAGCTTTTAAGGGACTATGCTTTTTGCAGTAACCTCCTGGTAAAAAATTATAAGAAATTATAAATCTTTATAATTGTTTTTTTTAAAAAATAGGCTATAACTGAAATAAAATCCAAATATATAGGAGTATTATTTATAGACCAATAATATCAGGATTCAAGGGTTAAATCCAAAACGTGAAAGATAAACGAAACAATGTCCGTATTATAGACTGAATCCTAATCTGATGACATGATTCAATTTGGAGAACGGAATCTAATCTTGAATATATTGATTCAGGTCGGCAATATACTTTGTATAACTTGAGAGGTTTTAGTGTGCTTAGTTTATTGGGCTGTCCTAACAAATGGGCCCAATAGTGTGTAATCCCCTTCAAAAAAAAAAAAAAAAAAAAAAGGTCTTATTCCATAATGGACCAAGTCTCTAGTCTCATGCAATTTCTTTTCCCACCTCACTTAGCTTGGTGTTCATAATCATAACTAATGTATCACTATTTTTTAAGAAGTTCCAAAGTATAGTAAGAAAAAGAAAAATTCAAAAGAGTGTTTCTTTTCTTTTCTTTTTTTTTTTCCCTTTGATCACCAACATAACGGCATTGTCAATAGTCTCCAACTCATTTTTGGACTACTGTTTTTTTTTAAATAATAGATGAATTTCATTAATTGAAGGTCATACGATATTTACAATAAAAATCAAACTCAAACAAATTTATAATTAAAATAAAAATTAAATCTTTCCATTGAAATAGCTAATTGAAGCTTTTTGAATGCTTCCCTTCCATTTTATTTCATTTAGATTTATTTCATTTAGATTTACTAAACTCTCTTTTATTCCATCATTTTATTTTCAAATTTTTAAGCTTCTTTTAGTGTTGTTTATTTTCTTTTATTTTTTAAATGAGTTTTTTAAATCCATAAGAACAGGCCCTTGATAGTAAAACTATAGGCATAAAGTATAAACTGTTCATACATTAATTTCTTTATTCTCTATGAAATTAGTTGTATATGTAAACCATAAAAGCAATATAAGAGATTTTAGATCGTCCATAAAAGATGTATGATTTACGGCCCACTAGAAATATGGTAGAATTTTTATCTTTATATTCGTTGCCCTTTCTTGTATATTTTTCACTAACAACATGTCTCCATGAGAAATAAGATTTCCGATTTATATGGCACTTAATATCTTATCAGCCATGGTCAATGGTCATGTGAGAACACCCAAAAGAAAAACGAAACGAAAAAAAAAAACTCTTTACTTTGGTTGTTTCCTTTTTTGGGGAAAAAAATCCCACACTGGGCTTGTCATCGCATTTTTAGGCCCTATTTAGTTGCTGGTTGAACAATGCGAACTTGGCCCAATATGCCCTTCCTGATCATCATCATCATTATTATTATTATGGAAACTTGAATGTTGATAGCCATCAATCTATCTCTGGTGTTCAATATGCCCTTCAGCATCCTCTGAAAACAAAAGCTATGCTTTGGAACATTGAATTTACTCCATATGATCTGAGCATTTTGAGTATTCCCCTGGTGTCCTCCCAGTCACTTATAGCCATTGGAGACGAATAAATTCCAGAAGTATGGTGTTTCCATATTCTAACATTGTATCCTCATGCAAAATATCCCCAAGTTTCACAATCTTTTTTCCAGTACCAAGAGGTTTGGCTACTTGAACCTACAATCCAGATGGTGCACTCTTTAATGTATAGCTCATTATTTTATTTCAGGTTTATTCGTTTGAGCTGTTAAAACCAATTGTTATAATCGGTTATAGTTGTCATGAGCTGATATGAGTATGTTATAAGTTGTTAGCAATTATCAATGCTTTTATAAACACTAATTCGAACAAACTCTTAATCCATAAACATTTTTATCTACTGTGATATACCATAGATGCTTGGCAACTATAACTTGTTCTAGATTTTGACAACCCAAGACTTACAAACAATATTCCAAAACTACTGGGGAGATTTAATATTGTTGGATGACTGCCCTTGCAAAAATTATTGCATATACACTCAGTCTTCTTAATTACCCTTTTTAGGAGGTGGAACGAACAAGGAAGTCTAATATTTATGAAGTCAGAAAAGTACTGAATTGATAAGATGGAGTCTTCTTGCATATGAAAGATGCCTAGTATTCAAACATCTAATTCTAGCAACAATTTTTTTAATAAACTTATCGTAATCATCCTTAGACCACCACTTTGTAGTGAGGAGGGCCCAAGGTATCTATAGGGAATTTTCACTAAAAAACACGCAAAAGTACCGATGGACGTCTTCCGACGGGTAAGAACCTATCGGACATTTCGATGGAAATTTCGACAAATTTTTTTTTTTTTTGAAATTTTCATCGGAACCTGTTGAAATTTGACAAATTTCGTCGGAAAATCCGTCTGTTCAAATTTTTTTTTTTTAATAATGTTTCCAAGAGTAAAACCTGTGATTCTAAGAATATCATCTTTCTTTACATATGATAACCCAACTATATAGCTGCATAGTTGGTTGATGAGCCGAGCATTAAATGATCTGCAAAGCAAATACTGAGAAGCCTGAATGACCTACACGTGGGGTGGAATCTGAAAGCCAGTTGTTGCGCGTTGAAGGCTAAGGTTGTATTAAGATAATCCATCACCATGACAAAAACTAGGGGTGAGATAGGATATCCTTATATGAGGCATTTTCTTCCCTTGAGAATGACCATAATCTGCACCACTGATGTTGATGGTATATAAATACGAGTAATGAGAGCCATCATCCACTTAATGAACTCATGAGGGAACTTTAGCTTGTGCGATTAATCTTCCACAAACTTCCATGAGAATAATCCTAAACAAAGTATCTCGAAGAGACTTGCTTCCTCTAACATAATCTTAAATTGAATTTATGTTTATTTATCACTTAGCTTTAGATTACATTTTATTTTAAAAAGTTGTGAGATATAAGAAACAATTATGGGTATATTTTGAAAAAGTCATTTTTTTTAATCCAGAGTGTGTTTTTAAACTTCTATCACATCCCAATTTTACTTTTTTTTTTTTTAGTCGACATCCCAATTTTACTCAGTTTTCTTTTTTTCTTTTATTGTCTACATATAGCGCATTTACAATAATCATACATATTATATCTTTAAAAGACAAAAATAAGCGTACACATATGATTAAATTTATAGTTAACTAGTTTGGACCCGTGTTATGCATGAAGTAAAATTATACAATGTATACCTTAAGAAATTATTGAATCATGGAACGATGTTATACTTGTTAGTTTCTTTTTCTCGATCATTTGATTTTATTAAATAATTTCACCTTTAACAATATTCTTTTACATGTTATCCCCTCATAGTGAAAACGCTTTCGTGACTCATCAAATGTATCGGAACTCAACACATAAAAATATCATTAGAGCCCATCACACATTCAATTTTCAATCATTTTAAATTTCTCGAGAACAAATAAAGAATCTAAAACAATAAATAAATAAAAAATTAAAAAATATCATCAAGGTTTTAAGATTACACTCGTGATTTGGAACATTAACAAGTCGAGCCTCTATAAGAATCTAACAATTTAAATAAACCTCACTCGTAGAGTTATATAAACAAGTATGACAATATGATTGGGTATCAAAAGACAAATATTAGTAGGAAAAAGAATAATATATGATTGGTAGACATTTAATTAGATGACCTACGAGATGAAAATAAATATCATTATGTCACAAATTAATATTACAATACAAAATATAGCATCGACAAAATTTCGTCCGATTTGATTACACGAATTTGTCCGACTTGGAAAAATCGGGTCCGGTATGACTTTTTTGTCCTAATGTTAAATTCGAACATAAAATTTTCCTACTTCTTTTTAACTCGAATTTAGGCATGTTCGAATTGTCCGATCCGAAAAATCGAGTATCGAACAAAAATTTCATCCGATGACAGATTTTTCCAACTCGATTTTAACCTCGAACCCGAATTTTGGTCGGCGCCAACAAAGTAAATCAAATCAATAAAAGAATATCAAACTTATAACTCAAAACACTCTACAAAGTCAATACTAATTTAATTTAATTGACGTCTAAATAAATATTTACATGCAACCTACTAAACATCATTGACTTAAAATATTACATGAACCCTTAAAAGTACATATATACCCATAATGGGATCTCATTTTTTAAAAATTATCCGATGAACATGATGATTTATCCATTTTTACCTACCTCTCGCACACAAAGACAATCCCTTTTTTCTCATACACTCTTCGATCATCCCCAAGAAGTTATAGATAATAGAAGTTAATTATAAATACCTTCAAATTGAGACTCTACCTCTTAAGCATAACAAACTTTATGCTAAGACTCCATTATTTATCTTCTTACATTTGCATCCTTAAATCAATTTTATTTGTCAATAATTTGCCCAACATCCAACTCAGCTTGCAAAATGGATTCACATATTTTAGCTTCACTTCGACACTTTCAAAACTAAATTTGCAGCTCTATCTCGCTCTCTAAAAGTTATAACATCTTAGTCATCTAAAAGGGAATGAGAAAATTCATTAAATAATAAATTTACTGGTTGTAAACTTTCACACGCAATGAAAAAAGTATAGTGAGAAAAAATTCATTTTGCAAACTTAGCCAAAAATTCTATAGACATTAAAATCATTTATAGAAATGTGGTGAGAAAAATGACAACTTCACTTTTGCATGAATTAGCAAGTGAAGCATATAAAATTTAACTTAATAATAATTAGGCTTCATAAATCATACTAATAATCAAGCAGGTAATAAACTAAGAAAATGGTTTCTAAGGGAGAATATATACAAATCCTAGAGACAACTAACTTATTAAGACAAATTTTTTTTTGGGTTGATGTAATTTAGCAAGTTAGGGAAAAAACATATAATGAAGATATCTCATATACTTGAGGTAAACTATTGAAATGCTTTCAATTTGTTTTAAGTATTATATGACAACCTTGATCATCTAATCTCTATTCATTTGACCCTATATTTGCGAAAAAATGTAGATAAAATTAAGTACAAAGATTCATCGTTAATCAATTGAGACACCATCTCAAACTCCCCTCCCCAATTTAAAATACGCATTGTTATTCAACTAAGGTCCATATCAAGAGATGTCTAAATAGCAAAGCTAAACTGCCAAATCAACCAAGCTTGCTAGAATTAGGCATCTATAACTCAAAGTCACATACCTTCGAACCGTTCTCCAATATCTCCGAAACCCCTTTCTCTTTTCATCACAACAAATATGTCATTTTCTTGTTCCTAAATTTTTCTTATCCTAAACAACGACTCTATTATCATAAACAATTGAAACTAAAATAACCTAAATTAAGATATTGAAACCGTAAAAAGAATCGTGAAAGGTAAAATATCAACTCCACATAAGCCAATTATCATTATTCAACATTGTTTCAATATATGAAGGAGAAAAAAATACTAATAAGACAATACACACAAAAAAAAAAAAAAAAAGGAAAAGGAGAGTCCACTTATAAAAGAAAATATTTTTTTCATTTGGGTAAATTATATTATTTAATTATTTACATCAATGACTCATATTTAATGGACAAAAAAATTTATTATAATTAAGATTACTCTAAGCTCATACAATCTCTCCCGTTGTAATATTTGACCAATTTAAAAATACTACTATTATATATTGTATAGATTATTATTTATTATTATTATTATTATTTATTTTTATTTTTATTGTTATTATTATTATAATTATTGTTATTATTATTATTATTATTATTATTATTATTATTATTAGATTTATTATGACAAGGAGTAAAAGAGAGTCCATAGATTAGTGAAAACCTATTTTTTAAAGAATAAATTATTATTTTTTATTAGATAAAATTCCTAAATTTACTATTATATATAATATATATAATATAGATGATTAAAGGCCTAAGAAACATAATATAATATATGCTCTAACAAAATCTAAATGCATACTCTGTATATATATATATATATATATATATATATGAGATGAGGTGGTAAGATTTGATCTTGGATATCTATTGGAGGCAACAACTCTCTTTGTTTTTTTCTAATCTTATTAGGAAGTGGATAATCTTAGATAAACTATAAAATGTAATAACAACTCCAATAATCTTGCATTTAAATTTCGTAGATCGAAGCATTCATATACATATATACATATGACATCCATCGAATGTTTAATGAGGAAGCTTTAAATATCAACAACATTAAAATGATATTGAGGTTCTAATTTAAGTTATACAGCTTTTCCTTTAAACCTCATGTCAAACGAAAAATTTTGCTAATAACTTCTTTTTATGAAAATATTTTTTTCCGTTTTGGCATAATTTCATGCATGAATTATTATCGCTATATTATGTGTGATTATATTAGTGTTTTTTCTTTTTTCGTATCTAGGACACAGAGTCCCTGTGTCGACAAGATTTGAATACAATTCTTTTATAATAATTTTCAAATACTTTATCAACTATACCAATTGACACACGCATCACATTATTTGTATTAGTTGTTAACTTGTTTTTAATTTTATTTATTCATTTATTTTTCGGTGAAATTTTTTCTTATATTTATCTAGGTCAACCATCTGGTCTTTGTTAAACATAAATGCAGTTGGTTTGTACAAAAGGGATTAAAAAAAGATATCTTTGCTAAAGTTTATGAAAAAGTATGTACAAATTTATGGGAAAACACATGGTTTCTAATTTTATACCGTCAAATGTTTTTTATAGAAAAAGATGATTTCTTTTAGATAAGCTGGCCCATGACTGCCCTTTTGCTATTATTATTGAGGATATATCAGATTATCCAAAAGGGGACCATATATTATATTTTTATATTTTTTTGGTCAATTTATCTTTATTTTATCGATAATTAAATTATCTTATAAGTTTAATTTAATTGATTTAATTAGGAGTGTAGTTGAGCCGAGCCGGCTCGCTTAAAGGCTTGTCAAGTTGAGCTCACGAGTGAACACGAGTCGAGCCTGGATAGTTATCCGAGTCGAGCTCGAGTTTTCAATTTTAAAGCTCCTAAGCCCGTCGAGTCTACAAGAGTCAATTACAAACGAGCTGAACAAACGAACGAGCCGACGAGCTGAACAAACGAGCCGAACGAGCCAAGCAAAGAAGTTTCAATTAAGTTCAAATTCATATTTTTGTAATAATTATATAAAAGGTGACTTTGAACCTACAAACAAAAATTTTAAAGAAATATAGTGAACTAACAAGATAAGGACGAATTGAGTTCAAGTTCGAGCTTAGCTCGAGCTTTTGGCGAGACGAACTCCAGTTTGATTTTGCCGAGCTCGAGATATAAACGATACTCACTAACCGAGGTACGAGCCTCGACAGGTTCGGTCTCGACTCGCCTCAAATATACTCCTAGATTCAATATTATGGCACCACTTTTTTAAAATAAAAACTCCCTCAATTCTCAAACTACCCTTCTCGTCATGTCTATAAACTCAGGCCCAGAATATACTAAGATTAAACTCTAGATTTTATTTGTAGAACTATATAAGAGTTGATTAAGCCCCTCTAAATCACCCATTGAATTGTACAAGTATTTTTCCTTGTCATTGCACAAGTATTTTCATAAAACATCTCTAATTCAATGAACTAGGCTAATGGCCATCTATTTTAAGCTAAACATACAATTAAGTGTAACAGCTACTTGCGCGAAATAGACCAGAGACATCTTCACAATTTGACAACATGTTCGAAAGTAATTGCTCCAATTTATGAAAGTAATGAAATTGTGATTAAAAAACAAATGAAAGTGAATTTTGCAACCCAAAAAAATGAAAGTGAAGTACACCTCTTTTTTTATTTTTTTGGCACTACCCACTTGTTGAAATTTATATTTAATTAATATTAAGGTCTCACTATATTAATTCACTAATTATAATATTTTATGATGAGGATGACGAAAATAACAATAATAATTATAGTAATAATATTATTAAAATTTTTAAATATAATAATGTTCTTTTTTACAACACCACTACCACTACCACAACAACAATAATAATAATAATAAGAGGTTATGATTAGCGGTTATAGTGGATTGCTATTATAAAGATTATAGCTAATAAAGTTGTTATAATCTGTTAGCGATTATAAATATTTTTATAAATGCTAATTCGAACAAACTCTAAGGATAAAACAAACATTTAGAAGGTGTGAAAACCCTAAATATATAGCGGATTCCGAAAAGCTTTATATATTAAGATAGTTGTTAATATATATCTTGGACTTAACCTATTATAATTTAGATAAAATGACATTGTATGATGAAGCCTAATTCCATATGATTACGACTTGGTTAAGAATTCAATAATGAGAAGGTACAACAGCTGACATTATGGAAATAGTTGTTAATACGATATCTGTAGATTACGATCCCTTTCCAATTTTTGTTAATTAGTTCCTGAAATTTTAATTTGTTCAAAAACAATTCAATGTCGGCCAACCAAACCTCATGGTTCTACACAACTTACAATAAGATAAGATTAAGCCTATAACCATAGCTTAAGATGAAATTAATTAAACATGCTGCTATATAACTTGATACAATTTTCTTATGATAACAACTCAATCCATGCTGTTTTCGGCTTCCATTACATACATGCATGTTCTCGTACCAACATGAGCATGGCAATATAAATTATAACATTTTTGGGTATACATCTGACTGAATACATTTTTGCTTTTTAATTGTTTATGTACAAGGATAAAGAGTGGGATCAATTCTGTTGTCATCATACATATAAAAAATTATACATATATAAAATTACATGTTTCAAAGGGTATGGTATAATTTATTTGGAGTAAGATGTTTTTGTTTCGAAATACTTTAATTTTGTTTTTTTTTTTTTTACGGTTATGTTTCCTAGTGATATTTGTTTTACATTGCATGATGAGATGGTGTTATGAATTCTCAGTTTGACACAGTATTATTGGGCGTAGCTTTTTATTTTGGGATGTGGTATCTCTACGTATTGGTACTCTTATAGGGGTCAGTCTACCATCGTGTCAAGAATACTTTGATTTCTATTATAGTTACTGATTGTGGGTGTATTTTATGTTCAAAGTAAAATCTTTTTAGGTAATTGGTTTAACACCAAGATCATATAGAGGCTTATGAACCCATATGGTCTTGACAACCATATAACCAACAACCCCGTACTTAACTTTAGTAGAGGACTTCAAGAGAGTTGACTGCTTCTCGGAGAGCCGGACAATCGGATCGGGACTAAGAAACATTGCATGGCTAGTAGTAGAATGACAGGAATCCTTGTAGCCAGTCCAATCAATATCAAAATAAGCAACCACCAAGGTAGAAGACTTGGACTGATGAAATGACAATTCATGCTCCAAAGTACTCTATAAGTAGCTACACTCGATAACTTAGAGGTGAGTAGTATGGGGAGCATGCGTCAACTAAGAAACTACATGCAGTGTATATGCAACATCAAGTCGAGTTATAATTAAGTGGTATAAGGGTCCTACCATACTTTTTAGCGAGAGAGGTACGCAAGCGGTTTATCATCGGAAAGGAATAGGTGGTTCAAGTAATGAAGGTGTTTTAACAGATTTGGAAGTGTGAAATTGAAACTTCGTAAGAGATCGATAAGATACTTTTGCTCAGTAAAGAAAAGTCTTGTAGTAGAACGAACCACCTAAATACCGAAAAAGTAACGAGATTGCCAAGATCTTTCATTGCAAAATGCTTAGAAAGAAGGCTAATAAATGTGTGAAGTTGAGCTTCGAGTTCCATGTCAAAATAATGCCATCAACATAAAGCGTAAGAACTAGACAAGTAAAATTTAATGATTAAAACAAACTTGGAAGGGTCAGCATGTCTACAAACAAAACCATGAACCGGAAGAAAGATGCTAAATCAATTAAATCAAGCCCGAGAGGCTTGTTTCAAACCATTTATGGCGCTTTTGATCTCACATGCATGCCCCCGTAAAAGCTGTGTAAACAAATCCAAGAGGTTGTTTCATGTAAACTTTCTCATTTAGATTGCTATGCAGAAAAAATGCATCCATGACATTCGAAGGATGGATAAGCCAACCAAAAGAAACTGCCGAGGATAAAAGCAAATGAACTATAAGTAGTTGGTGACATGACAACTAAGACTTGCTTGTTGAAGAAAGTCTTGGGCTACTAACCGAGCTTTGTATTTCTCCACAGTGCCATTAGATTGACATTTTCTTTTATAAAGCCATTTACTATCAATAGTATTCGATTCAGTGAAGATGGTACCAATTCCCAAGTGTCATTAACAAAAAGCCCATAATTATCCTTAGTCATATCCTTAACCCATTTATAATGTTTCAAGGTAGTGGCAAAGAAAGCTGGTTAAACTAAACCAAGAGAAGCAAATAACGAGAATATTTTTAGGCTTGATAATACCGAATTTAGATCTAATTTGCATAGGATGTTGATTGACTAGAGCAGAAACAATACTAGAGAAGGTGGGGGCTTGTGGGAAAGAGTTGGGCCGAGAAGGCACCAAGCTTGGCGAACAATTCATAGCAGACCCAACGAAGGACCGAGCCAAGGAGACTCAGCAGAGAGCTGCTAGCGCGATGATAGAAGGGATAGGCAAGGGGATGGTGGATGGGCTAAAAGAAAAATAAGGCCCATAAGTGGTAAAGATAAGGATTGGTAGAGGGCTAGAGGCATAGTACGGCCTAGAAGACCCTACAAAATGGGCAGGCTTAAATGGAGATCGAGACACACACACATAAGAGGGTAAGGGAGGCGTTGGACCACCCAAGGAACCAAGAGGCACATACACAAACGTAGGAAGCCGGAGGGGGAAGTAGGCTGATCCGGAACAATGGATGACATACTAGACATATCTCTAGCACCGAGACGGTGAACGCCGTCGAGGTTAAACATGAATGGACAAGTCATATGTAGAGCCTTGTTATAGAGTTGTGGAAACGGATAACTATTTTCTTGAAAAGGACAACTATTTTCTTGAAAAGGACATTACAACTAAAATGAAGATGTTATAGGATCAAAACACCAATATCCCTTGTAGTTGCAGCATAGCCCAAGAAAACACGGTGAACATAACTAGGTTTGAGAAATAAGTAATTAAACACTCACCGACATAATACTTTAGCTCTACAACGGCCCAACTGATGATGTCTCCGGACTCTATCAAAGCTACATAGGTAGGAATAGAAGTGTGTGGGAAAAAACAACAATAGTGTGGACATGCCTCAAACTAGTAGTCTACAAAAAGGACTTCACCTAGGATGTTGCCCTTTGACACTAATAGAGGAAGAGTAAAAGCGAGACTATAATTATTATAATGACATAATTGTCTAACTCAAAACATATTGTGCTCAGTATAGGAACATGCAAGAGATTCCTAAGACTCAAGGAATGCTTTTTAGTAGAAAGAGTTAAGGTGCCTATATGAGAAATGGAAAGAAAGGTACTATCACCAACATGAACCTAATCGTGCCAAAGTAAATAGATTTAGAAATTAGCTTACCATCATCCGGTGTCGTGTGGGTACCATAACCGAATCTGTAGACATCTAAAGAGTATCATCCCTTTTCTATTTATTTTATTTATTTTGTGAGTCCGGTGATGAAATCTCAGTCCTGTTTGCGAACTTGGATCATGGTCGAGTCCGATCAGCGTGATCGAAGCCAGTAAACTAAAAAGAACCCATTAGCACCATAAAAATAAGCCATTTTGCTTGGGTCAAGCCACAAACTTGTTTTCTTCTCGTTGAACCAAGCCCGGTTCGAGCTCCTAACCAAAGAACCCAAACCGGAGTCGCCTTTCATTCAAGATTGTGCATTAAACGCAACATTTCATTCCTAGTGGTCAAGCTTGACATGAAACTCAAGTATCCATACGACGTCGTTAAGGCCGACGCCACGTTTTCAGGCTTAAATTGCCAAGATGCTCGCGTTTTGTCCTCGGCAGCCAGCAGGGCACGAAACTTTCAAGTTAGGCAAATCAAGAGAGGTGAGAGATATGATAACTAATAGTAGAAATCAATAAAACAATGCTCAACTTATGATTTCACTACTTAATAAACTAATTAATTAAGACAAGCCAAAACCTACCCAAGAATATGCAAGTATTTAGAAGTGGTCAATTGCATCATCAAAGCCTAACTAAAACCACTTTCGAGGGTTATAAGCTAATATAATTGTTCTAACCACCTAGTTTGGTAGGGTAAGCCCAACTAGACTACAAAAATCGCAACCGTAGACCTAACTAGGATTTGCGTTATTTTCATGCCAAAATCCTTACTATTCTCTATACCTATGTTCGCAAATTGGCTCTACAATTCAATGATAGACTAATCACCAAAAATCAAGATGAAAAAACTCTTTCGGGTATTTCATTGAACATGTGGTAAACATGAGAAACAATCCCAAAGTAACAAGCATAAACTAGGTAGTTAAAGCCTAAACGAGATCAATTAGCCATTAAGGAGGCTAATCACAATCAAAACAACCAATTTTAACAATTAATTAACATAAAAGTATGAAATAAATCTAACAAGTAAATTAAAGAGCAAACTAACATAAATCGACTTGAACAAGAACATAAACTAATAAATTAAACTCAAACATGGAAACAAATAATTAATCTAACCGTAATTAACATCTAAATTATAAAAATTTGAAAACTCAAGTATGACTAACTAACCCCTTGAATGTGTTTTGACTTCATACATTCATCTAAATTTAGGATAAAATAAGAAGCATCCTAAAAGAAATTCATTTAACTAAGTCATATGCTTTATAATTCATCATTTCAATACGACTTATTCTTCATCGAACTCGGACTTAAGTATATTAAAATTATCCGACTAATTCCGAGACTCGAAATTAGAATTTGAGTTAATTATGACAGATCGAGTTAGACTGACTTACTCATATCTCATATTCGACCTACTAAGTCGGACTCGGACATTTAGTTTGCCTACGCTATTATTTGTTTAATCATGCGTAATCGTAAAATGTCTAAATAACTCATGTGCCCATTAAAATCGAATGATTTATTTATGAGTTTTGGCATATCTGAAATCAAAGTATATTGAATATTAGACTTGAAATATTCCAAATTAATAGATTAAGGTAATTAGTCATTAAATACTTTATTTAGACTAATCCTTATCTAATTATGGACCAAAGTATATTTATACTTTGAGAACCATTGTGCTTAATGTTTTGTAGGTTTTTCTAATGTCAATTGTCCGAAGAAAAAGCAAAAACAAAAGGCTTATGACCGTTAAAGCACGACCGGACAAAAAGTCGAAATTTTTGGAAAAGCTCGGAACTTACTGACGACCTTGTCTATTATTATTTTGGGCAATATTTTATTTACGAGTCTAACGGTCTTTTCTTTCTACTTTTCGAGTTTACACAAGTTGGAAAAAGAGTTGTTAGAAGTTAGGACCAAGGCACAACGACTATTTCAAGGTGGTCCAGAAATATGAGAGACTCGGACTATCCGTTAAAACGGCTAGTTGACTCACACAACATCAACGAAAGACGTTGGAGGCTTAACGGCTATCTCTTCAAGGCAGAATATTTATAGAAGCCTTAACACAAGATTTCAACCGACGAATGGAAGAAAAAGAGATACCATATTGAAGATCTTCTCTAGCATACAACTCTCAAACTGTAATTCTAATATTTTGAGTTGTATTCTTCGAGTCAATTATATTGTAATTCTTACTACTCTTTTACTCTTTCTCTCCGACTGAGTTATAAAGGTTACCTTAACTCAATTGTCCCAAACTGTAAAGGTTACCTCCGTTTGGAAGTACCAGGTTAGATAAGGGAACTTTTAACCTTGGGAAAAATTGGAGGATCCCAAGTTCATAAGGTAACTTCAACTTGGAAGTACTAGGTTAGTCGGATAAGGTAAATTCCGAGCTTGGGAAAATTGTAGTAGATTTATTTGGGAACAAATTTGGGTAGTCATATTCATTGTAATTGAGGATTCAATTAGTGGATTTGACTTGGTGTTTAGATTGATACTGTCCGTGGTTTTCACGCCTGGGAGGATTTCCACGTATTTTTAGTATTTGCATTTCTCGATCCAATCTAGATTCGGAATCGATTGTCCATCACTTTTCAAGCAAAAAGTGTCTAAGTTCTTTTAAATTTTCTCATCACCGTATTCACCCACCTCTAGGGTGACTTAGACTCTCTAAGAACAAACCTTCAAAATTGAATCTTTAAACTAAACTAACTAGTCAAAATAATAAACTTGAAGTAAAGAGGAAGAGAGAAAAAGATAAACTCATGCTTCAATTGAAGTTGAAAGCTTGAATCCAAAATCTTGTACAAATTATACACTAGTTTCCCCTAATGAAGTTTTACTTTGGCTAAGCAATAACCCTAGGATGTCTCCTAAAATCCCTAAAAACCAAACTCCCGGAACCAGAGCAAAATTGACTTTTTATAGCCTGTAAAAACCGATCAAAAACGAAATTGGAAGGTGTGCATAGTTATGCGGCTTTGTACGAGCATCTATGCAAGTTTGTCAAAGTGTGTAAAATTGCGCAGCTTGTCTATGCACACCATTATCTTCCTCGTTTTTCTTCCTTTTTGGCTAAAATATTTTTGTACCACATTTAACTTATTACCTACAAAAGTAAATAAATCTAGTAAAATCCTCAACATATATTATTTCACAAGTCAAAATCTAAGTAGATAAGGTATAAATAATATAACATTTAGACCGAACAAGCCATTATGGATACCTCGCGTGGGTCAACTTTGAAGACTAACCCAAAAAGAGATGAACCTAGGGCACCAAACAAAGTTTTGGCAAAACCCGCAGTGGACACAGACAACAAAAACCAGGTAAGTACCGGCCGTGAAGGATGTAAGAAGCGATGATAAAAGGGATGTCCATGCGAAGAACGATCGTAGCGGAGGGACCAACAATGAAGTAGGCAATGGAGGTGGTGGTGGAAAGACAGACACCATTGGAGCCATAGAAACTCCAACGGAGTCGATAAAATCCTAAACAACGAGGTTGAGGATTTATGAAGGTGGTTAGAAGAGATGTGTGATTGATCGATGGGTGGTGTTTAGGGTACAACGTAACATCAGGAGAGAAAGAAGCCATTGGCTTCGGTGAAATGAGGTTGTAACAAGTAGAGAAGAAAAAGAAAATGACTTTTCTTGAGGGACAAGCCAAAAAGCCCTTGCTAGCGTAAGAACGATTGGTAGAGAGTTGAAAAACAAATTAGAAGTCTCTTTTTCGCTCCGATGCCATGTGAAATTTAAATAGAGAATAAATGTACATTTATATCCTTATATATCCTCTATTAATTCTAGTCACATTCACATATCCTTTTAATTTCACACCGACACCATATCATATTTTCATTAAAAATTTATCTCAATTAGAAAAATAGTATTCGAACATAGTAGAAAAAGGGATTCGACAAGAATTTCCATTGTGGCTCGCCCCATCCTTCTCTCTTTTTTCTTGCCAATGCATCAACCAAGATTGTAGTGACTATTGGGTGTAGAGGAAAGAGATAAAAGAATAGGATTGAGTGAAGGAACTCGCGACCCTTGCCTCCCCTGTAAGGGCGGGCGGTAAACGAACCCGAGTTTCCCCACGAATGTCGACTCTTTTGATTTTATTTAGATTTCTTTTGAAAGTTGACTTTTGAAAGTTCACTTGGAAAGTGGGGTGCGCCTCTTATTAAGATTGTTTCTTTTTATAATCTGATTAAACAGTTTAAGTAAAAGGGGTGATTGGCGATTTTTATTAATCATTTTTATTTTTAGAAATCGATTTTTAGAGAAATCTTGGGATGTTATTTTGAGGCTAGAAAATAAAATTTAAGATAGCATTTTGCCGCAAAGCTCTCGGGCCGTACAAATAAATCTGGTTGGGCCAAACAAATAAAAATTAAGATAGCATCCCGACACTAGCTACAGGGGTAAGAATGAGAAATCGGTCTCGGTCCTATAGCCTACGTTGTCAAAATGAAACCTAAATTTAGCTATTTTCAACCTAAAATGGTGAGAAGTAGATAGAGAAAAATAAAACAAAAAATAGGGAGTCGCCAATCAGTTTTAGGAATAAAAACTAACAAAAATAAAGAAAGAAAATACTCTTCCTTAGTATGGAAAGACTAACCTTGAAAGAGGTTTCAAAAGAGACTTCATTGGTCTTAAACCGAGAATCCGGTGTTCAAGGGTGAAGGTACGAAATGAAGAGATAAGCTCTACATTCCGCCCGTCAATAAACGTCCTTTACTAATTTGAGTTATGAGTTAAAAAAAATGTTTATCAATCAAGCATACAACATATGAATTACTGAAATGAAATCAACCAAAGCATGCTAAGAAAGCGATAAATAAGCAAGTAGGAAAGCGAGTAAAGGAAAGCGGTAAAGAAAGTAAAAAAAAAAAAAAAGCGAGAAATAAAAGTTACAACGGGCGGGGAGGAATTTAAGAGCGATTACATCTTTGATCCACAATATGGAAAGCACTAAAAAAACATAAATAAATAAAAACTATAAGAAGAACTGAAAGTTGATATGATGTCCTAAGGTTATCCCACTCGCTGAGCTTGGATCATGAACTGAATTTGGTAGTGTGACAATAGGACAGGTGAGCCCAAAAAGGAGGACGAAGAAGGCTATTTTGTAGAGTTTGAGAGGTGAGGTAGTGTGTAACGGTATGACAAAAATCTAGAGAATGGAAAGTGGTAAAGATTGATAGAAGTATTTTCAGCTTAGGTGGCTTAGCTAACTGAAAATGGAGCCAAAGTTGGAATTATTTAACAACCAAAAATAAGGAATTAAGCCCTTTATTTATAGAAAGAAATTAGGTTAGAAAATTAACCCAAGAATAGCTAAAGCCGGAAATTAGCTGAATCGGGTCCAAATTTGCTAACGTGGATCGTGGAAATAGACCGGACAAAATCTTCCGAACCGGAGAATTGTGCCTAGGGAGCCGAGGGACTAGCGCCGGTCTCATACGGCATCGTACGGACATCTCGAATTTCGTGCCCTGGTTGGCTTCTAGGAATAAAGCGCAATGTCTTGGCAAGTTTGGCTCGAAACGCGACGCCGGTTTAGATGACGTCGTATTTGAGTTCCGTGTCACACTTGAACGCTCGGGAGTGAAACGCTGCGTTTGATGCCACAAAAACAAATAAATAGAAAAGGGACGACATGTTTTCGATGTCTACAGTGAGGTGTAGTGGATGATTTCTTCAAATTAGTTTGGTATATAAAAATTAAAACCAACCGATGATGTAGCATCGATGTTGTTTTCGAGTACACAAAGTGTTATAGTAAATAGAATTTTCCATAGGTTTATTGTATTCACTAGCATCATCCGAAATGTATGCATTTGAATTTGGAAAATAAAAAGTTAAAAGTTATTAGTTATTTTGAGATTGGTATATTATCAATTGATTAAATCTCCTAATGAAAAATTAGTGTTATTTTCGTAAAGTGTGGCTCATTTTATTTAGTGAACACACCTAAGATACTAAAGTGTCAATAATTCAAACAATATTAATGACAAATTATTAGCATATAATGCATACTGCTATGTCCTAAAAGTAGTGCCAAATCATCAGGGTTTCGCATCAACCATATAATTATGTGTACATAGTTAGGATCGATGAAAAGACTCCTAAAATACAAGGATAAAAATTATGAACAAAGATTGGATCAAAAGCATTTACCCCCATGAGGATACAGTCCGACCCTCTATTCTATTGAGCCTGAAATCATAGACTCAAAGCAACAAGGAATTGGCTCAATGACATAACCAATTCATCACCCAACTGATTCAGAGAACGTAACAGAGCCTCTATCACAATCCCCTGCTTCACAATCTCCCAAACCCAAACCCTCATCACCACCCACACATGACCGAGTCAACAACTCCTGAGCCCTTTGGGCCTGGACCTTCCAGTCGGTCCGAGCCAACACGAGCAGCATGGCCACCACACACGAGCCCTGAGCCGCCAGCATCCCGAGCCACAACCCCTGAACCCAAAACCCTCGTAAAACCCTAGCCATACCGCCACCGGCATACCTACCAAGTAAAAGCACCCCAAATTGATGTTTGCCCCTAATTTCGGCCTCGCTGTGCCCCTTAAAACCCCACATCCAGTTGTTTGTGGGCAGTTTCCCAATTCGCACAGCCCAATTATGGGTAGGATTGTTGATGTTAGTGCTATGATCTCTGAATCTTGGGTGAAGAAGCTTGCCCATATTTTTCTTACCATGATTGTGAAAAACAGAGCTGAAAATCCCATTATGAAGCTGAATGAGAGGCCTATAATGGCGGAAAGCTTTGCCCTCGTTGGTTGTTTTGCTCCTAGTTCGTTTCCTACTCTTGTTGAGACACTGAAGCTCAGGGATGATGGGAAAATGTACATTAGTGCTGTTGTTTGGATCAAAATCCCCATTGATGCTACAGTGGCTCGGGGTTTTGTAATAACCCACATAGTAAAATCATAATTTCGTACCACCACCATTCTAGGCATACTGAAATGCAGCTTGGAATGGCCAATTTGGTGAGAGATTTCCACCCTTTTAAGCACTCTGACGAGATTGCACACCATGTGTTTGTGTAAATGCCTGAGAGAATAATGTAAATGATCAGTGATGCTACTAGGTTGAAGTTGGTCAAGACCCCACTAAGAGCAACGCCTTTTAGGCCAAGATTGAGGTGATAGACGAAGAAATAGTTTATGGGTATGTGGAGTAAGATAGCCAGAGCTGCACAGTATGTCAACGGTAGTGTTATGGATTGAGTTCGGAGGTAGATTCGTACAGGGTGGAGAATCGACTGAGCAATGAGGTCAGGGAGGGAGAAAATGATGTAGGATTGAGCCACTTCAGCAATATCTTTGTCTTGCCGGCAAAAGAGCAAGAGTTTCTTCATGTTCAACCAAAGAAATGAAATGGGTATTGAGACCAAGATGAGTAAGACCACTGTCCTCTGTAAGGCCAAGCCTAGGAGCTTGTATCTCTTGGCACCAAAGGCTTGACCACATATGGGTTCCATCCCCATAGCAAGGCCAGAGAGAACCGAGTAGCCGGTTATGTTGGCAAAGCCTATGGCTAGAGAGCCACCGGCTAAGGCGAGTTCACCTATTTGACCGAGGAAGAGCATGGAGATCATGGAGCGAGAGTAAAGCAAAAGGCCAGTTAAAACCAGGGGAAGAGCAATGTTGGTGATCGATCTTGCTTCGTTTACGGCAAGTGTGACGTGGTTTTTTTGGGGATTTGGATGATCATATTCATCTTGCTTTTGTTGGTGATTAGCTGGTGATGGGTTCTTGAGTAGCAGAGGCTCATTAATTGTGTCAGATGGTGGTAGTGTTTCTTGAGTTGTCATAAAGTTGGGTTGGTTGATTGGAGACTTGTTGTAGGTAGACATGGCTAAGGGGTGTTGGAGAGAAGACAAGAAGAACGGTCGTGCTGAGGATTGGGATTTGGGAGGGAGTAGTGGGCTTTTTAAATGTGGTGTTCTCTTCCTTTACTACTGTTTTGCTGCCTTTTTTTTTTAATTTTTTATCTCTATCTTGTAATAATACTTCTATATTTTGTCTTAAATTGTCTCAAAATTGTCTTTCAAAAAAAAAAATTGTCTCAAATTGACTGCCCGAATATGTGAGGTTTATTATCCACAAGTAATTAACTACTCTCGAATGTATGTATGTTATTTGGATTCTTTTTGTCCCTCAATCCTATATGTAAATTCATTTATGGTCACATTATATAATGCTGAAATTTAGTTATGAGGATTAAAAACACATTCACCTCATATATAGTTTCATTCATATAAACACATCTATTTTTACATATGTTGAGGTTTCCATGAGATATGTTTGAGGAATTTTATTTTCTTATCCAGTTTCGGATTACTTTAACGAGATATTACTGTTATATTTTTTAGAGATTATCTCTAATTATACAAGACAGTAGAGGACAAAAGAAAAGAAATATTACTTTATACTTCAAGTGGCAGCTTAGTTTTTGATAATGATTTTAAAAATTTACCAATTTAACTAAATACAATCATTATATATATTATTGTCTCAGGTTATTTTAATAATTTTTGATAGAAAGCTTAGCGAAGATTAATAAAACATTCGGATTAGGTAGCCAAAATACTTACTATATAAAATGTATATTTTCCCTTGCAAATAAAGACAAATAACGTAATAAATTTTAAAAGGTTTAAAAGTTCTCTTACTTTTAGTATGGATAGACTTCATAACACACCCAAAGAGATAGGCATGGGAGAACTAAACTCATAATTCAACAATTGTTCTATAAGATGATCGACTTCTAAATTCAAAATTTTAAAAAGAAATGTTTTGACTACTAGACGACCTTTTTATGTGTGTGTGTAGTTTATTTATTCATTCTGACACCGGAAATCATTCACAGTACCTAGGCAGGGAAGGAAGGCTATCACTGTTGAAGAGAAAGAACAAGTAGAAGAAGTCGAAGGGGGCCATATCAAATTTGGTAGTGTGGACAAGTGAAAAAGACATGATGAAGACTCAAAAGTGTGATTAATATGGAAAGTCCCTTACTTAGAAGTTATGTAATTTTGACTAGGTTTGATAGGAGTCACGTTTCACAGTTGCCCAAACCCAAATGGTACTTGAAAAAAGTTTCTAACTTTTAATTTTCCACCTTTACATTTATTATTTTTAAGAGTCAACCCATCCATGTAGCCAAATTTAACCCATCCACAACCTTTCATTTTGTTGTTGCGGGGAATAGCGGTGCATTGCGTGTGACCAGATTCATCACATTTCATGAAATGCAGTTGGGAACATCTTTTCACACTCCTTCTCTTCCCACCTCGTATAATAATGGACACATCATTCAGACATTCGCCTCTCTTACTTTGTTTCTGAATTTCCATATTACTAATGCTCCAGAAAAAGGAGACATTTGTATTTTGATCACTACTAACTATTAGCGTTGAGCTTGGAATTCATTAGATAGAGCGGACATGTCTGTTTATTAAAAGAGTCGGATTAATAATACACCAACTTATTCAAATGTATGAACAAAACGAGATCGGTTGGCCATTTATGATTCATTAGATAGAGCGGACATGCAAGTAGACTTTTTGCAGTAAAAGTTAGAATCATTTTAGTTCGAATGGCAATTACGTGAAGGTCACCCCATATTTTCCTAATGATCTCCTTAACCGAAAGTTAAATTAGGGATAGGTGGTTTGTGTTAAAACTAAAATATTATGAACAATTCACGTTGATTTTTTTTAACTGGATTAATCAAATACAGAGTATCTTACATTCTTACATAACATTTGTACATATTTTTTATAAGAATTTGTATTTTTTATAAGAATAACATTTGTATTTCGACATAGACTTAAAATTGACATAAAAAAAAAATTGATTGCAATAGTTTTGCATTTGTTGCTAAGTGTACAACTTACAAGTGGCACGCTATCGAAGTGGATGATCCCTTTCCGTTTCGTAAGACTGTTTGTTGTTTTGTGCAATTACCTTCCATTTTTATTTGTTTTTTTTTTTGAGTCAAAAAGAGCTGGTTGTTTTATTTCAAGTCAAGTTCCACTAAGGTGTGAGCACCCTGTGGGAATACATCAATATTAATTTGTTTAAATAAATATCAAATATAAATTTATGTATTTTTAATTAGACATGATAAAACTAACTTGAATTGAATAGGTTCAATCGAATCGATCGAACCGAATGACATGAAACACAACCCGAACCGACATCCGAAACATCTCAACCGATTTTAACCCAAAATACGAAATTAAATCGACTCGAAACTAAACCAACCTCGAAATCTAACAAAGCTGATTCAAACCTTAAGTGAATGAGCCGATCGAAATCAAACCGACTCAAAATATAATTGACTTTATTAAGATCTAAACCAATTCAATCTGAATTCAAATGACCCGAACCCGAATCGGTCCAAATCCGAATTTGATCCAACGCGAATCTAATCCAACCCAATTGGAACCAAAATATGTTTATATAAGTTTTGATATTCTTTTTATATATTTGTTAAGATAAAGAAATGACAATTATATGCATATTTATGTAATTTATATCCCCTATTTGAGTTTTCTATTTGTGGTATATTTATTTAGAAAATAGATTTAATAAACTTTCCAACGAATTAAGAATCATATCAAATGGAGTTCGGACAAGAAAGTTACAACTAAAACAAGTAATTCGATTGGTGTTTGACCCGACCCGATTTTGACCCGATCATAATTGACCAACCAAATATCGAACCGACCAAAAAGTGACCAGACCCAATTTTCAACCCGATTTGATCCGAAACCTACCCCGAACCAACATTGACCCAACTCGAACCGAAATCGACCCCAATTACTTCACCGAAGTTGACCCGATCTGCAATTTAACTCGAACGGAGATTGAACCCAACTCGAACGAGACCGACACGAACCAAACTTAACCTGGACTAAACCTAGACCGAATGACCCCGATTGTCGGGTTTATTTCTAATATTCAGTATGTTTTATATGCTATTTGTCCAACTCTTAATCAATCATCTCATGAATTTTACACTATTTTTAAAAATATTATTAAAAATTTGAGCTACTTTACTATATATATATTTTTTCATCATAACACTTAAAAACTAAAAAAAAGGAAAAGAATTCTCCTCCTTCAATGTCTCTCGTACCAGTCCCCTTGTCTCTCCCTCCCTCTCCAGACTTCTCATCCATTTCCATACGAGCCCCTTCTCATCTTGTCTTTTCGGGGCACTCTCTATCTTCTCCTCTTCCGCTACGCCAACACACAGACCTTCAACGTCTCCTCCGACTCCCTCATCAGCAAAATTCCTAATTATTTTACTAACTAATGTTTTAGCCCAAAACTTTGAAACTCCTGTATATGGAATGGGCAAACGCAAATTTAATCTAATAGTGTACATAAATAATAAATTGCCATTGTTTATAGAGCTTGATAGGTGTGAGAAGTGATCGATTGTTTTTAACTCGTAAGGTCCCGTTCGGTTCAGCGTTTATATTAGCATTTATAAAAACTAATAGCTCGTAATGTACCATAACAACTAACAACTAATTATAACAATCAAAACGAACATGTCTTAATAAGTCACTAAAAGTATCTATCGCATGTGATGGGAATCGGGATGCATTATGCATAGCATGACATAAGCATTTATCCATTTCATATAATTTACGCCAGCGCGTAATTGTAAATATTTCTTTAACAACAACTCCTCTCAATATATATATGAATCTCATCAAATTATAAATCGCCCTCTAAAGACTCATCCTCTCTGTATACATCTCTTGTTTGTTTGTTTTTTTAACAACACCCTCCATGAACGATTTACAATCCAAAACGTGTGAAGCTCTTGAAATAGAGTTGCATACTGAGAGGATAAGAAGGGCAAAGAAGAGTATTGCATGTTCTTAATATGAGGAACGAGTCATGACTAACGAGAGGCCAATGTGGCTGTGTTTTGCCTTGAGCTTGCCCCATAAATCGACACATATTCAGGATATTCCAATTTTGGCATTTAACTACTTCTACTCTGGTTTGCCGAGAGGATACAATCTCATCATTTGTTCTCATCTTCTGCTCATTGTTCTTATCCATCCATTCATATTCCAGCCACTTTTGACATATATTTTCATCAATCATTTCTTCTGCAACATATTCATATCATAAATTTGTCTCTAGTATAAGAAAATATCTTTTTATTTGTATATATTCCTTATGTCTATAATCTAATTTATTATCCCATTTGTCTAATTAATTACTCCTTATGTCTCAAATTAATTATCCCATTTGTCTTTCAACGCATTTTTTTAAGGAGTGTCAAACTTTCATTTTTAAAAAGTGGGCATTTTTAGAATATCTTAAAGAAAAATAATAAATATTTTATTTAAGATAAACGGAGTAAATATAAAATATGTTAAATCAAATTCGAGGTATCTTAATTAAAGGTAGATGTCACAATCACTAATACATTTCAAGTGCTGGCATGAGTCTCAAGGCCAACAAAACCAGATGATTAAAGAGGACACCCACATGGGAAAATGTAGCTTCCCAAAAACTGGTCCTTGACAACATTTACAAATGGTGCTCTGTTTTGGAGGACAGAGAGCCATTCAGCCAATCATTTATGTGTCTTTTCACCTTGATTGAAAAACAGGGCATCAATGGGAGCCTTTAAAATTGGTGGATAAGGCAATCGATGTGTTTGTTAAAGGGAAAAAAACTTCTCCTATTCTTTTTGTTTCATGTGGCAAAGGGAACTCATTCTTCCTGTTCATGTTCTTGGGACTGTTGAGATATGTTTGATTATTGTCACTACTGAGATAAACTCGGGGACCCCTCAGCATTTTTCTTCGTGTTTAGGTGAAATTGTATCTAGGTCCAGGGTAATCCTAGCTACGAATGGATGGATTGATTTGCATCTCACATATATCTACTCCTGTTCAAAAAGAAAATGTACACGTTTGATTTACTTTGCTTTAAGTTTACGAATTTCAACTATTAGTTTATCAAGATATATATTATTTACGCATGATAAATACGTTATCACATCTTAAATTAATATGTAAAACGGCCATGACTCAGTAGTACTACAGATAAATTTAATGTCCCTCAAAGTTTCGAAAGTTACAAGGTGGTACTTGCATATTACCCATGGATGGTGACATTGGAAAAAGTTAAGGACAACCTACAATTCTTAAGTAGAAACCTTACAAGAAAGGTACTTAAAATTCTTGTATAATAACTTGTCCATTTATAAATCTTTTTTTTTAAAAAAACATACAAGAGGCTAACACATATGCTTTGTGAGATTTATCATATAGGGAACTTTAATCCATGTGTATGTGTGGAACTTCTTAAGCGCATGCTCCTTGTACTATAGTATAAAAATCGATTTATGATGATTTAGGTCTTCTTTGTCTTGAGAGTAGATCTTTAAGTATAATTTTGGATCTTGATTTAAACGGTAATTTCTTTGAAAGAATGATTGCTTGATGAGGTTTCCCTTCTTTTAATTAATACTTGGATGAAATTGGTTTGGTAGTATAAGTGGTAAATTATACTATAGTGAGAGGCCAATGAATGAAACTAACCCTTTCCCACGTTATATTATAGACCTGAAATTATAGATTTGGTAAATGGTGTATTTTGGAAGAAAAATTGGCTTTACTTTCATTAGAAATGAAGACCGTGAAAAATTTTAAATAGATGATGAGTTTTTAAAAATTAAAAATAAAAAAATATATATAATAGACCCAGAATTACAATATAATTTCATCAAATACAAGCCCGTGGAAAACACATGAGGCCTACAAAATTGGGGGGGACCTTGCAAGCTCATCAAAGTGCAAAACTCACGGTTGTAGACCTCACATGAATCCAACTGCCGCGATAATGTTAAGTTCTTCACTGCTTTTTTGATGTGTTTATATTATCTGGATCAATAATTAGCATTAGTGTAATTAAGGTTAAACCCCCAACAAAGTGTTTTAAGTCGCTATCCGACCTTTAAGTTAGTCAAATTTTTACGCTGCAAAATAGTTGGTTTTGGCGTGACTTTGAACTAGTGCCTTGTATTAATTTGTGAACTAGGATATTCATGCATGGTTACTATATTGTTGGAATTCAAAAGGAACTCTGGTATTAGTTTTTGGAAACAATGCTGTGACACAAAGTTTGGACACGCACACAGCATACTAGAAAGGAAACATAACAAGTTTTACGTGAAAAATCACCCTGGCCACTAAAATAAGAGGCGTAAGAGGATCTCAATTTTTCTGATAATAAGGTGGTAGTAATGGAATCGGCTATTACAAATGTCGAATAATAACATGAAAGGGTCTCTTACTCTCCCGTAAACTAGTTATGTATCTTATTTTTGTACATACTTCCTCAATTTGGGTTTGTGTTCTTGGGACATGCCCCACATCTGTCGAGGAAACTCATGCACAAACTCATATATCAAGAAACCTCTTTAGCCATGAGGATCCCCTAGATCTTCTTGGCCTCCAAGTTTCTTCAAAAAGCCTTATGTGAACTTTCCTGGTTCATTCCAAACCGTATTAAGCTGTAGTTCACTTGCTCACACATTGAGACAATTAACTTTGTTTGAGCCAACATTTATATATTTTATGCTCAACTTTCATCCCTCTTTTGTAAATATTGTTAGTTGTAGTGTATTATTAGTTTAGTTTATTTTGCCTTTTGATGTTCAATTTGGAAGATGATAGGGGTGGAAGTAAGAAAAAGTGAAGTTGGAGGAGCACTCTAACATAACTAGAGAATCGACAGCACAACCAAGTCTCCACACTAGGTCGTGCCACCTACTAGATAGGTGGCATGTGATAACACTTCTATGATTGTGTCAGGTCGGATCGTGTTATTTTACATCATTATGGCAACCAACCCTCTTCAATTTCTTCGGTTTTGAAGCCTCATTTTCCTATATTTTTGGGGAGACTTTGGAGAGCTTAAGAGATCTTAGACCCCTTTTGAGGAGAATAAATCTAGAGTTAGATTAGGCTCATTTCTTTGAAAAATACTTTGGATTACGGTCAATCAAGTTCAATAAAGGCTAGGTTTTATGTCCCTTCTCTCTAGCTCTTTTATTTCTATTTGATTTGTTTTCTTAGTTTTGGGATTTTGTCGTGTTACTATGTTGATTAGTAGTTAAAGTTGTTTGATGGGATTAGGATTATTTTCTATTATGCCTAATTAATCATTTACTAACCCATTCTTAATATTGTTTTTAGCTTGGGCCTCACCCTTTCTCACTACATGTTCGATAAATGGGGGATTTTATCTTATTTTTATTTCAGTATTACGTATACATTAACCGATAACTTGAGTGAATGATTTAGACCTCACTATGAATGTTAATGGAGGATTAATTGGGGCTTTATAATAAACTCATCAATTTTCATCCTTATTTAACTAACCCCATGAAGATTAGCCTTTGAATCTCATGAAAGAGGGTGAAGGAAAAAACTTTAAATTTATGATCCTTTGATGTAAATTTCTATAATATTCTCCATCGCCTAATTTTAATGCTTAGGATCGTGTTAACACTTGGAAACCAACTTTCTATGAAGATGATCCGTACTGAAAATTCTTCCTATAGATAGATTGAAAAAATAATCCCTATAATTTATCTTTATAAAATATAATATTTATCAGCTACTGAAATATGTATTTATACAGAATATACTTTAAAAAGCAGCGTGTTTCAAGGGAAGAATATACTTTTATAAAAAGTAAATACTTTAAAAATTGACTTTTATTCTCTCCATGACAATTGGGCAACTCAAGAAGGCTAAGGTGGGGGTTTAAAAAGGATGTGCCCCATCCTATGGAGCAAATCTATGCCCCAATCATTTACCTTAGTTTTTACTATTTACTAGAAGTGCAGTACAAAAAAAAAGTGTTAGATGAACAAGTGCAGTACATAAAAACTACTTCATTGTGTTATGTAAATAATGGCATTCCCCCATCTTCCTCCATTAACTAATCGCAACTAGCCATAACTAATCTTATAGATAACGTCACGGTTGATATGCATTCTATAGGAGTATTACAAGCATTTAAATAGTCGAGAAAATTATCTACTTTAAATTTTTAAATAGAAAGAAATTAGTATTGTCAGTTTTTCGAGAGTTTAAAATAAACTATCATTCTATAATTAATATTTAAAATCGGCCACCGAATCACGTGCTAGTACTGGGCGACAATCCAGTAATCAATCAAATTGGTTAATTAAGTAGAGCAATATTAGGCTCTAATCCTACAACCTACTGAAAAATAAGACTTGAGTTCGCATTCTTTACCGACAAGATTCTTCTTAATATCTCATTTTCAGGGCTTCTTGTAGGCCTTATTTTCAAACACATTGAATTTGAAGGGGGTGGAGAAGCTCAAATGTGGTTATTAAATAGTTTTGAAATTATTATGATCTACATAAGCTCCACTGCTCCCGTTGTTTCATAATATATGTTACTTTAATTAATTTTTATTTGTTTTATAATATGTGTTATTTTATAATTTCAATAACATATTAATAATCAGTTTACCTATTTTGTGCTTATTAATTTCTTTTTTATTGACTTTCTTCATTTTTAATAAAACTTTGGGGCAACTTAATCTTTTAACACAAATTGTAGCATAAATTTTGTGTTTCTTTAGTATTCCCTCACAACTCAAAACGATTAGTATTATGAAATGAACAGAATATTAATTGGAATCATATGTGTGCATCCTCCTAGAATCATCATTCAAGGTCAATACTGAACTAAACCTTATCTTTACCTAGTGCATTTTAGTTTGGTTAATTCGGTCAATTTATATAGTACCCATAAGACTCAGACCCTCAAATAAGCCTACTTTACATCCATGTATGTAACTTAGTTCATAATTCACTTGTTAGTGGTGAATTATATCAATAAAACTTATCAGAATAAACTACCCATAAATTCCAAAAACTTGAATCAAGTTCGACCCGAGTATTAAGGTACCAAATGAAGACCAAATAAAGCACACTAGGTATGCTAGGAAAGCTCTTTGAGCCTATGTTTCAAGCATGTGAATAGTTTTGGTAATCCAAGCATTGAGGAGAGAAATTTTGCAAAGAAATCATACTACCAAAAAAAAAAAAAAAAGAGAAATTTTGTTGAAGCCTTTTTATTGGTTAATACAAGTGGGGGAATGTTGTCTCACTCCTATTAGCCCATGTAGTTTCTGTTGCTCTCTTAGGATGGAATTTTTGCCTAATTTTTATTGGCTAATGAAGGTAATAAATTTTTCTATTGGCTAATTCCTTTATTGGGGAACAAGTCTTTGTTATCTTGTAAATAGGCTTATTTTTCCCTTTTTTAAAAGAACTTTGTTACGAGTGGTTAATTTTACTCTTTATCATGCGTATGTTTTATTTACTTTTTCTCTCTATCTCAAATCAGAAGCAAAAAGAAAAACTCCCAAATTTTCTTTCACGTTGCTTTTCAAATTCCTACATTCAAAACCAAGCTCCTACAATACTAAATAGGTCAAAATTAGTTCAAAGACCTTCAAATGCTTCAAAGTTGACTTTTCAAACTTGACGCATCGACCATGAACTAAGTGTTTAGACCTATCAGTATTTCAGTAACCCTGATTTTGACTATTCTTCTTATCAATCAGTATCATAACACCTTGAAACGAGTCATCATTTTTAGAGGCTTTAAAGTTCTATTTCATTTAGTTTTATCTTATAACATTACTAGTGTTTATAGTTCTTTATTGCTCCTTACATCTTCTTACAACTTTTCGTAACTAAATTTACAACTCGTCTTACAATTATTTGCAACCGCTACGCGTAAATGTAATAGGGGTGTAATTGACAAAATTTTTAATGGAAACGATAGGGACGGGCACATATTACGTGTGGACCGACCTAGCAAGACTAACCAATCCGACACACAAAGTGGCTAACTTGAAGTTAATTCAAAATCCAAATTGAACCGAACTCAATCCAAATCTTTTCCTGTAAAGTTAGTTTTCTTTAATTGGATCCCAAATTACACAAGTTCATCGGACCAAATATCAACTAATTAACCTAAAAACAACTCGATCGAAGATAGTGTGACTTGAAAGACCTGACCGATGAGTTCCAACCAATGAAATGACCCATTTTTCAAATCTAGTTATGATTATCTAGGAACTGACTTGGCCAAACAACTCCAATTTCGGTTTCAAATTTTGGAAACCCCCCAATTGCTATTTATTTGGGATTATGAAGTAACTTTCACTTAACTTAATTGGATTGGTTAAGCAGCTTAAACCATGTGTGGTTAAACCTTTTAATAGGTTATTAAGAACATCTATAGCCTCACTTATTTGGCTACAATCAGTCTGTTCCCTCATTGAAGGGAATACCACTCGACATTTATTATGCATTTATTATTATTCAAGTCGACCATTAACCTTGATAATATAGGATAATCAACAAAGGCCCTAAGCTAAGCTGGCTAGCTTAGAAAGTCCAGCTTCTAAGAAAGAGGATTAACTTTGGGTTAGGTTGCCAGATAAATTTGTTTAGTACGAAAATATTTTTGTATTTTTTAAGAAAAAGTGAGTTTATAGAGTAACTGAAAGTAATATTTTCTTTGAAAATATACTTTTTTTGGTAGGACAACTAATTTTTATGAAATAGTTTGTGTGTATAAATATTACCCTTAATTATGTTATGTTTTGTTAAATGTAATTATTCTTACAATAAAAAAATTAAAATTTTATTTCATACTTCCTCCTTTTCAAAACACTTGTCGTTTTAAGATTATGAGGGAATATTAAGGTAATACAAAATTTATGACAAAATTTGTGTTAAAAGACCAAGTTGCCCTAACATTTTATTGGAAATGAAGACAATTAATAAAAAAAAATAGAGAAAAATAAAGCAATTAATGAGGAAAAAATTGGTAAATTAGTCATTAGTAATTCATTTGAATTGTAAGTGATAGATATTTCGAAACAAAAAGCTAGTTAAAATAATATATATTGTGAAACGGAGATAGTATATCATTTTAATTGTATGAAAGTATATATTGTAATAAAAAATAATGTTGTAATTATGATTATATTACATTATTATGGAGTAGTATTCTATTAATTTCAACAAAACATCACATTACATTTTACAAATAAATTATTGAGTTCAGATCTTAATTTTTGGTTTTCTTAACATTTTTCAATCCCAATGTCATATATATATAGAGCGTTTTTTCTTTTTTTTTTTTTGGGGGTCTCAAAATGTCATATTATGAAATTAAATATTTTTGGTTCGATAAAATTGATTATTGAAATATAAGTTTATTTATTCTTAAAGTTTTTAGCTTTTGATATCCCTACATATATAGTAGATACCTTAGGTTGATAATTATTTGTTTGTTCATTTAATTAACTTTATCATATATATAATATTAAAAGTTTGGTCTAAGCGATGTAGGAGCGACACGTAGGACGCTTATTTGGCAATATCATTAATTATAAAATTAGATTATCTTTAAACAACTTTACTAATTTAGTAAAAATAACATTAACATTATACTTTTTCAATAATGATACACTAATTTAGTAATGCAATTTTGCAATAAAAATTACATTAAATATTATACTTCAACATTATACTATTATAATAATTAAAGTAGAGCATACATTGTAATTTTTTTAAAATTATTTTAATATATAATTTATGTAACCAACTACATAATAAAAAATGTTATAGATTTTTAATTATGATATACTAATTTAAACATGAAATTTGCTGATAAAAAATAGATTGATAATATACTTCAATATTTGAAAAATTAAATTATTTTAAAATAATTTAACTAATTTAGTAATGAAATTTGATGATAAAAATTACAATAATATTATACTACTATACTAATTTAAAACAATTAAAGTAGAGTATAAAATATATTTTTTCAAATTCATTTCAATATGTAATTATGTAATCAACTATATAATTAAAAAAATTTTAAAAGGATAATTTTAAAAATAATATAATTTAATAATAAAATTACAAGTGTATAATATAATTTTTTCAAATTCGTTTTGATTTGAAATTTATGTAACAACCTAAATAATTTTAAAATATTAAACTTTTTCAATAATGATATACTAATTTAGTGATGAAATTCGATAATAATAAATTACATTACATTAATACTTATACTTCAATATTATACTCAAACATGATTAATATAAATATTATTAGCATGACTAATATAAATTATTACTTTTAACATTATTATTAGTATTTCCTCCCTTGAACTCTTGAATTTCTATATCTTCAATGGATGTATATGTTACATGTTTTTAATGAGTTAAATGTTTTATATTCAATTTATTGTGTAATTTATTAATACTAATACTTATTTATAATATCATTAATGCAACGTAACTGATTTACTCCTATTAGCAATGTTTATTTCTATTCCCACACAATAAAGCAAGTTATAAAAAAATTAAAAAAATATTTTTATATTAACTATTTGAAGAAAAGTATATCCATTTATGTTGTTTTTTAACTTATTATTAATTTTTATTGGTATAAATTAATTAAAAATAATAAAATTTAAAAATAAATAATTATAAAAATAAAATTAATTAATACCCTTGCAAGGGGTATAACCCTAGTTTATTCTCAAAATTAATTATTTGTTTACACATAGTGCTATTTTTTCAGAATTTTGAAGGTAATTGTTCTTTGCCCTTTCGTTTTCGAACACCTATATAAAAAGCTATTCCTTTCATGCGCTCTTTCTAAATTTGTTTAAGAGGAAGAAGTTTTTTTTTTTTCCATAGATAATTGGCAAGAGTCAAGAGAGTAACTATACCACTAAAATGATAATTATATATACTTAGAAAACTAACAACTAAGAAAAACTAAAACAAACTTCAAACAAACTAAATACTCGCTAAACGGCAGCCCAAATCATCTTAAAATTTTACTAGGAAGAGGAGAGCCGGTACTAAAGCAAAACCCAATTTACTACAAACATTTATTAATTATTTATCATTTGTATCATCCATTTTTCAAATAGCTAGTTTGTCCCGAAAATCAAAGATTAATTTTTTTAATTAAAAAATCAATTTTTTCTTGAAAAAAAAAGAACTTCTACTGAAATACCGACTTATATAAGACTCTTGTCATGTTTATTAGCTATTATTTACTACATATATTTTTTTAATTTCATAATATGCTCGACACATCATTGCATGTCATATATTTTTTACAGTTTTTGGTCTTTGATGAATTTTGTTGTCTAATAACATAGTTGATAGTAATATATATATACATTTTGAAACTATTTTTTTTCTTTTAGTATTTGACACTCTATTAACACTACTCGAGCTAATCTTTTGGCTTATGAAGGATACAACTTTCCAAATGTAAGTTTCTTTTTCACAAAATTTATTTGAAACCGAAACTTACTTAGGGTATATTCATTTTGACATTTACAACAGCTAATAACGCATAACAATTCAATGTTAACCATAAAAACTCATAATAGCTCGTAACATCTAATTTTACCCGATTATAATCACTCGTAATGACTCATAACAGCTTAATTATAACATACTCATAACGTATCGTAACATTTAACAACTAATTTTAACCGTTAGAACGAATAATGAGAAAGTGTTAAACCATTAGGCTGATCTTATCTGTGACGCACTTTTGCTTCTTAAAAGAAGTATAATATATTAGTTTGACAATTCAAATTTTAGAGTAATCCCAATTTCTTTTCTTTTTTTTTTTTTAATTGTGAATATATCCGAAAAGAGGCAGTGCCCATGTGGGCCGTTAAAATCAAGTCATATCAGCTCGACAAGGGCCGATCAAGAATCAGCTCAGATCTCTTTGACAAATGCAATAGGCCCAATGATTAGTGCCTTTTGATCTTATCAAAACACTATTCATCAGTAAATCAAGCGGTTCAAAATTTTTGTTTAAAAGCAAATTACTATTGAGTTTCCAAAAGAGAATAAACCCCTTTTTGACTCGAAAACTATTTTTCATTAACTCTCATCTTCTTTTTTTAGAAAAAAATTTAAAAAAATAAAAGCATTCGCACATCCTAATGATAGTAATGTGTGTGGCAATGTTTTGGCACCCATTAGTCATTTTTACGTGGTCCTTGGAAACATTTCCTTTTCTTGTTTTTCCAACACTTTTCTTTCAAGCAAAGGCCCTCAAACTTTAGAAGTTGTCGTAAAGTTTGAGTTAAAAAGTTGTGTACAATGTTATCCATGATGAAAAGACTATGACGAAGGTTATGTACGTACTAAATTATTACGAATAATTTTGACCGTAATTTGATATAATCTGTTAAAAAGATCATATTAAATTGACAAAGTTTCTTTTTTTTCATCTTTTATTCCATATATACAATAATCATTCTTTTATCCATATATTTAGGTATTTTATTATTATAGACCAAAACTAACTTTCTAGTCAAATCATATTTTTTAAAAAAATAAATAAAGAAGCGAAAGTTCCGACCCAACTACGTAAAGGAAAATGTTTAAGGATTTTATATCTCACATTGCCCAAGCAATCAAGGTGTGTATTGCAAAACGTTTATTGTGACAACTGTAAAGTCGTGGAAGATCAAATTTTAGAAATGTTATATTTCTCACTGTTTTGATGATATGTAAAGATTGTGATTTGATGATATGTAAAGATTGTGAATAGACTCTTGTGTGAGATTGATATCATCAAGTAATACTTCTTTCAGGATTGGTCTTATGATCGCCCCCACCCCTCGCATATCCATTATCAACTCATTGGGTATAGCTTTGTGTATGGAACTAAGTGAATAGTTCTTTTATCATTCAAGAAAGAAAACCTTACATTATTATCAGAAAACATCATTTTTTAAATTCACTTAGTCCTCGAAACAGTTTATAAGATTTGTATTACACGTGAGTCTTATTATTCTAAATCTTTCAATATCAGACTATTCACGCGTGATTTTAAACAGCTATTATTATTATTATTTTTTAAAAAAAAACAAAAAGGAAAAGAAGGCACAAATTTGTTAGTGGTTGAAGCACATAGCTCTTGGGTGGTCAAGTCAAAGAACATATAGTTGCCAATTATAGAAAATGAAAAACGATCTTCCCAAAACGCAATTAGAGAGAAACTTTTATTACACTTGTAATTTGTCAACCATCTAATCACTCCTTTGATTTGATAGAAATTTATCTATGATTCTGAGAGGGACATTACCTTCAATCCTTTTGCAACATGCCCTTGAATTTCATTTTTTTTTCAATAATTATAAAGAAGTTGAATTTTCTTAAAGAAGATAACTTTTTATGCTGCATGGAATTGCCAAGACGTCTTAAAGTTTGTAACATGCACTTTAGACTTTCAAGTATATATCTAAGTTAGTTTTCTTAATTTAGGGACCAAAACCCACTGTTTATTTTTTTGTCTGTTTAGAAGTCGATTGGCTAAATATATATTTGCTTGTGGTATCATAATTTAGGCTGCTCTTTGACCAACCATTTTGGCTTTCTTAGGGTGTGAAAAATATACAAATTTGAGTTCAGTTCCGTATTTAAAATTGGTGTTGGAGACTTTGCATAATCACTGGGAATTGTTTGCATCTCCCCTTAGAAATATACTTTGGTAATTATTAGGGAAGACAAAACTATTTTGATGTCATTTTTCTGATATTTTGATGCACCTAATGACACGATTGTATGTTATCATATATTAACAACTTGTTCTTTATTTTAGTCTTTTCTTCCTGAAAATTCGATGGAAGTAATCTGAAAAGAAAAGAAAAACTAAAATGGAATTGTTGTTGGTAATCTCTCGATCCAAGCTCGGGTTCTCTTCCTTCAACACTTTGTAGATATTGAGCTCGATCTTGCTCAAAAATAAATTTTTAAAATCTTTGAAATTATCTCTTAGTTTTTTTCAGTTAGATGTCCCTGAACCTGCTAAAAACAAGACAAAAAAAAACATTATCTTTTATTTTTGAGAATAGTAGATATATTCACATATGGATACGAATACGGATACAGACATAGGTAAGGATATGAGTATGGAAATGAAAAAATGTGAGAAGATATTCATGGGGTAAAAAAAATTGAGAGAGACAGACAGGTAGAGAGAGAAATGTTAATGGGCAATGTATTGGTTGATATAACCCGCATCGGCCCAAATAAGTTAAAAAGTACAACAAGACATTTGAAATTAAAAGAGACCCAATTTGACACTTATAGTCCACAGCGTTGCTATCTCACTTTGACCCATCTACAAATGTAAAAATCCAACACCCTGAAGACTAAGCAAAGTATGCCTTGCAAGAAAATTCAACCCTCCTAGCTAGGACTGAGCATGTTTGACGGGTATTTCAGAATTTGATTGGAAGTGGTTAAACGAGTAAGGTTTCGGAATCGGAACTCTTTGATCGATTTCGGATAAGGTTTTTAAAATTTAGGAATTTGTCAAACAAATTCCAGTTCGAGCTCCAATAATCAAACTCGAAACCCCGAAACCTGGAATTGTCAAGACGGGTTCGAGTTCCTGGAACCGTGAGTATCCATAACCGCTAACAATGTTCTACATGTTTAACCTTTTTAGTTTTCAATTTTTAATACGAGATCAAGGTGATCTTTACTATTCAATTTTAAATATGAGGCCCAACCCAATTATTGATTAAAAATTCCTAAGTAATATTAGTAAGCACCCCAAACTTTTTTTCTTTTTTATAGAAATAATGGTATGGACAGGGTACCCTAGAACCGAAATCGGATCTTGCGGTTCAGATTTAGATTCTTGAAATTCGAGAACCTGGTCAAACAGGTTCCGATTTAGGTTTCTAAAATTTAGGAAGCAATCAAATAGGTTCGAGTTCGGGTTCCCAATTCAAGGACAGGGTACACGGAACTGCTTACCCCTACTTCGACATGACTGTTTTCAAAGATTATTTCAGCCAAATGCTAATTTCTAATTTAGAGTTTGAACGTTGTAAATGCTTTAATTTAGAGTTATCTTAACCATGTCCTGGAAATAAATTCACGAGAATTATCATGGGCATGTGATGTATCAACACATCCAAAAATTCACACTTAGTTTAATCAACTCAAACAAAATTAGGAGTTAACAATTGATTGTCAAATAAAACTTTTATACGCCGCATATATTCTCTATTTTGTTAAAGTCGGATCTTGAAAAGTCGTATAAAAAAGACAAGCTCGATGTCGATGAACCGCAATGCTCTTGGGTGGTCAAGTCAATGACTTGATGTGGTCCTATGTTTTAAGAAACAAAATCTTTCTTCACATATCTCAACTTGGATTAGAAGATTAATTTTTGAAGGCATTGGACTCCAAGATAGGGACTCAAAGTCCACATGTTGAAAATTTTGAATGGAACATTAGGCATTTGCGTAGGCCTAACCAATAAATTTGCCTAAACATTTGCTTCTTTCAAATGTTATTAACTTTGGCTGATCTTTGACCAACTTTAGTTTTCTCTACGTGAGGTCTATTCTAAGGAAAATTTTTCAAACTTGAAAGTTAAAATTCACGGTTGACACATTTATATTATTGTATATAATCATTCATCATAAATTATTATTTATGTCCTTGTTATATAAATTTCAATAATTTTATAAGGATTATTGCCTATTAGACGTGTAGTTGTCACATTGGTAGGCATTTTGACTTATTAAATGTCAATTTTAAGTTGAACTTGAAAAATTCTAAATAAAAGACAAATCTAACGGGGTTGAAACACAAGGCCTTTCGGTACTCAAGTCAAAGTGACATTGCTTTTTTTTTTTAAAACCGAAACCTTTCTCACTCGTCTTAACTTTGTGTTCAGGACAAAAGGTTTGAAGAAACTTTTTGTTATGAAAGGCTCTAGACAATGAACTCAACTCACTAAAAGTAGAGTAATTTGAATGGTTAAGCCCTTTGCAATTGGCCTAAATGTTTTGATTTTGGGATTTGGCTAATCTTTGACCAACTTTTCCTTCATGTGAACGAGTGATATAAGAAGCCTATTTCGAACGAATACTTCCAAGGTTTTAAACTCTAGCTATTCAAAATGACAAGGATTCAACTATTTATGTGTCATTGTGACGCTTTTTATTATTCATGGGGTATATTATTCTGAATTTTTCGAATTGTTTCTCGAACATTTGACTTTTTTGAAAAATAGATATTTGTCAAGCGGAATAGTTATTAATCCTTGTAATAATTTTATCTGTGAAAAAACTTTTAATGAAATTTATTACCATATGAAAATTTTCAAAATTACTTGGAGTACCTGTAGGTCTTGAAAAACAAACATATACTTGAGTTCTATATGTTTTGTGAATCTAAAGGACTTCAACTAATATTCAAGAATATAATGAAAATTGCCTCTCTAGTCTCCACAATGGATTTTGATAATAAGAGAAGTATAGAGAGAGAGAGAGAGAGAGAGAAGAGAGAGAGTTATTGGGCCAAAATTAATTTCATATAACAGGCCAAGGCCCAAAAATACACAAACTGGAAATTTGAGACTAATCTAACACCCTAGAAACTAAACAAGTATAGTTTCCTTCAAAAAAGGAAAACAGAAGTATAGCAAGTAAAATAAAAGGTACCTAATGGCACTACAAAACTTGTCCAATTTGATTAAACAGAGCCGGGCTTACTCCAGGGTTCTGTCTTCCAATTGCCATCCTCAACCTTCTCAACCTTACACTCAGTCGGAATCGCATCATCCGGGATAAACTTACCCCAATACTTGTGGTTCTTCCAAACAACAGCCATCTCTTCAATTGGCACATTCTTCGTCTCTGGCAACAGTGTGTATATGAAGACAGTCATGACAACCACAAAGAAGGCGAAGAAGATGAAGAGGCCGAACTTGAGGGCACATAGGAGGGGAAGGAAGACCTCTGCTACGATGAAGGTGCAGAGCATGTTGACTGACACGTTGATGCTCTGAGCCGCTGATCGGATTTCCAAGGGGAAGATTTCACTTGGTACTAACCACCCTAGCGGCCCCCATGACCATGCAAACGCTGCTACGTAGATGCATATGAATGCCACCACCACTACCGCGTACCATTTGGGCAAGTCTGTTGGGTCCCCATTCACCCCAAATTTCCATCCAATGAAGATTGTCACTAGGATCTGCAATTAATTAAGAGAATCTATCATTTGATTGGAAAAGGAGCTTGATTAAGTGGGCAGCAGAAAAACAAGTTTATTTGACACTAATCCAAGGGTAATTACCTGCATAATGAGCATCTGGAGACCTCCCTCAAGGAAGAGGAACCTTCTCCCCCACCTATCACTACCGAAAATGGACACAAAAGTGGCAACAGCATTGACAGTTCCAGTAACCACAGCGGACATAAGCGAAGCATCGTCTCCAAACCCAATAGTTTTGAACAAAACCGGAGCATAGAACATGATAACATTGATCCCTGTAAACTGCTGAAAAAATGGAATAGTAACAGCGAAGATGAGGTGTGGCCGGTACTGCCTCTTGAAGATGGTCCGCCATGGGTGCTTGACCTTCTTGGAGGCCTCACTAGCCGCCACCAAGTCTTGCAGCTCGGTGTCCACATTGTCAACCCCTCGGATCTTGACCAGCTTCTCTTTGGCCTCCTCGAGCTTGCCTCTCTCGATGAGGGAGTTGGGGGTCTCAGAGAGGAACAGTGCGCTTAGGGTCATGATCAGGGCTGGGACTATGGCTCCCCGAGGCTGAGCCGCCACCCGATGTGTTTGATTTTGGAGAAGTAGTAGTTGAGGATGTTGGCCACCAGGTTCCCTATGGTGATCGAGAGCTGGAACATCATGTTGAGCGACCCTCGGTGCTTGAATGGAGCTGTCTCCGATAGGAAGAGCGGAACTGACTGCATAGTTAAGTGTTCCAAATTGAGTAATTAGCATACGATCGAGTCATCATACATGTTTAGTACGTAAGAGATGTAAAGCAAATCTATCAACTAAAACCAGAAATTGTAGCAAGTACCTGATTGGCAAATCCAATGCCAAAACCGAGCAACATACGGCCAACGATGAGCATGGCGACATTCTGAGCAAAGGCATTGAGAATGGCACCGGCGCAAAAGAGAAGACCACCGAAGAACATAGAAGTTCTTCTCCCCAAGTTTCTGGTAATAGTTGAAGCCACAAAGGAGGAAAGAAGGGCAGCCAAATAGAGAGAAGATGTGAATAACGTCAATGTGGGGCTGTTGAATTTGCAGTATTGGTTTGTTGATACTGCCTTCAGTACTTCCTTCTTGTACACCGACGGGAAGAATTTCTCCAAAAACATTGGCATTGATGTCACTCCACCTATTTATATATAAAATAAAAAAAAACCCAATAGTTCATCATCAAACACCAAAATTCAAACCTATCGATTAATTCAAATTTGTCCCAGTGAAGTATTAAATAACATAGATATCAAAACAAATTTTAAAGAAAAATAAAAAATAAATAGCACTAATTTTTAAGACTTTTATGAACTGAATCATCTCATAAGACCTTTAAATAAAGAGAAATTTACACATTATATTCAAGATCACCAATAACAACTAGAGATGAAATAAAACAAAACACTGTAATCTCGAGACTAAAACAACAAGAAAATTTAAATAAAAAATACTTCAAAGTATATTTATTAATAAGATAGAGAAATAATAATAAGAAACCTAACCTGAAATTCCGAGGTCATAACCAAAGATTAAACCGCCGGTAGCGGCAACAAGGCAAGTCAAAAACACATGAAGAGTGAGTTTCCCTGGATAATCTTTGCCTGCCCCTCCGCCATCAATAATCACTCCTCCCGCCATCTAATTACTCTCTTAATGATCTAATTACTCTCTTAATGAAGCTCTCTCTCACTTGATTAATCAAGACCAGAAGTTAAATCAAGTTTAAGCTTCTAATCTTAATAAACCGAGTTTAATCAGATCAATGAGGATACCAAAGCCTAAAGTCCAATGTTATATTTATAGTGAAGTCTCAACTTAAAGAATAATTTATTTTTAACCCCTATCCTTAATCTTATCCATTTTTTTCACCCAAAGAAAATCTTATCTGTTTAGGTTTTTGAAGATTATTTGGAGTTGAATTGGGAAACAGTTAATTTTTCTTTAATTAATTACTACAAACCAGATAAAGTAATATTTTTTTAATAATAGAGTCCAATTTTATCTTAATCTAACTACCTATTTATATTTATATCCTGCCTCTTATTTTGAGCCGATGTCTGTTTTATTTTTACGTATATCTAGTTATAAAGTCTTTGATTTAAAAAAAAAAAAAAAGGCTGTACAGAAAATAATTTTTTATAAATTTGTAAAAATATGAGAAACCCTAATTGTATTAACTATTTTAGTTAAAGTAGGAGGTATAATTATCAGATAAGAACCCTTACAAATGCAAATTACTGTTTAAATTTTGGAAGTGAATTACATGCCAAACCAAATCAATAAAAATTGCGGATAAGTTGAGAAGAAAACGCTTATAATAAGGGATAATAAAATCTAATTTCTTCAACTCCCAATTTCATTTGACTTCTTCATCACCTCCAATATATATGTAATTAGTGGGCGATTAACCCAAATCATAGTAATAGTTGTAGATACTTAGAAAAAATAAACCTTATTACAATCGACAATAATCAAATTAAAAATCATCAAAATAGTCCCTATATCTATATGACAATCCTACGTATAATCTAACTAAACTTCGTGCTAGGTTTTTATTTTTTTAATAATTAACAGGCTAATAAATCAAGATAAGCACACAAATTCCTACAACATAATTAATAGAATATATTTTACGACTCACAATAAAATTAACACAACAAACAACCTTCATCCGCCCCAATCTACCCGCCCTGCTAGGTAAACACCTTTTGCATTATATAAGTTTAATACGACCCCCACCCTCATCTTCAAAAAAAAAAAAAAAAAAAAAGGAACCTCATTTATATATTTTGTATTTTTATGATATATAAACACCCATGCATATTAGTTTTGGACCAAGCTTCAACCGTACCCTCATTAATAAAATTTTTTTATTATATATATTTTTGTTTACTGTTTATCAAATGTTGATGGTTTTTTGACGAAAAATATTGATGATAGATTGCTAAATATTAGGGTTTTTTTTCTTTTTTTGTCCTCTTTAGTTTTTTATTTTCAATATCGAGTTGATATACTATAAATCGACTCCATGTTGAAACTTAGTTTTTTTTTCTTGTTTGTTTCCCCACCAACCATTGTTGTTTTACCATAGTTTTTACATTCATTTTCCCAGTTTCTCTCTTTTTTCAGTTTTTTCTTATGTTTTTCTTTTTCTTATTTTTATATGTTTACTCATTATAGTTTTTTTTTTGTTTTCATATTTGATGTATTCAATTTTCTATTTGTGTATTTTATCTCTAGATAATTTTAATGGATCATAAAAAAAAACGTCAATTTTGTTTGAGTGTTTTGGATTCAGTCAACTTGTTGTTTAGAAGGGTTCTTCCTTCTTTTATAATGAGCATACTTGTAAATTTTTATGGGTAAAATTAGTTCAAAATTAATATGATATCAAAATGATTTTAAACTAAGTTGTTACATTTCGCTGATAATTATATCGAACTGTATTGTATTGTCATATATATGCACATGCATACATAAGATATGATATCGGTTTATTACTTCCTCCCCCGCCCGCAGTCCTTGACGCTTTGAAATGAAAAGACACAAAATTAGAAAATAGAGAAGGTGAGATAACCAGTATCTTGGTAGGACAGAGGAACCTTGTTGGCCTAAGGCTGACCGAGGAAATAGGGGAAGGCCAGAGGCAGCTACCCCTAAAGGCTAAAACTAAAAGACATATTGAGTGGCATGAACAGCTAAAAAAGGTTGATTACCTTTTCAATTCCACCTTTTCGAATCGAATATGATATGCTTTGTGGAAATTTGAGGATGACAAAACATTGATCGAATTTTGGATGCATGGGCCCAACTTCCCCGCCTGGCCCAATTAATATCATCATTATTAACCTTAGTGATCCAAGTACGACAAAATTATGTATCCTTTCAAGAAAAATTAATAAATCGTAGGGTGTGTTTGGTTGTATAGAAAATATTTTATGGGAAAATGAAGTTATAAGGAAAATTATTTTCCACCCACATTTTTCTTTGTTTAGTAGAAGAAAAATGATTTTCTAAAATACTTACTTAAATGCAAAAACCAACCATAAAAATCCCATAAATATGAAAAGAAAAAGTAAATAACTAATTCAACTTCAAAACCCATATATATATAGATAGAGAGAGAGAGAGAGAGAGAGAGCACCTAAATTTGATAAGTTTGTACATCTCCCTATGATCAAACTTTTCCATGTATAAAATATACAAATAAAAAAAGAAACAAATAATGTAAAAAAAACTTTTCATCTATGAACTTTACAACAAAAAAGGGAAAAAGATAAGGACAAAACTTGGAAAAAGAAAATGAAGATGGTAAAATAAGACAATTTTAAAACTTGAACTTCCATTGATAAGACTTTATTTTCCCTTGATTGAGGCAGAAGAAAATTAACTTCCTTTCTCATAAAAGGAAATTGATTATATTTATCCATCACTTATGCTACCAAATGCCGAAAAATAGAATGATAATTTTCCGAGAAAATATTACAAACACACCCGTAATGTCAATTGTTTTTCTCATCATAATTCTCTTTTCACTTAAATCAACATGCAATTTTTAAAATTGTTTTGTTTTTTTGGATAAACTGGTCATTCATTAGAATTATAACATAAATTTAATGGACTACTAACAGGGCACGAGAAACATTATAATGGGCTCAATGAATACTTAGCTTATATGACTAAGTTCACTAATTAAATTTATCGATCTTCACAAATTCTCCTGTTGTCGGAAACTTATGAAGGTCTTTGATTCGGGTATTTCCTGGATAGTTCCAACTCACCCGCCACGTCACCGACCAACCGAGCCTAATCAGTCGGATAAGTGAGGTATCAGCCTAAGCCAACCCTTAACGGATCGGGTAAAAGCCCGAAGCCCATTAGGGCTAGGGTTTCCCTAAACCATGGTAAAGTACCGTTTTACCCTTTAAAATCTCTTATAAATACTCACAATTTTCTAATCCCAAGACATGTTATGTTCACATTTCACAAAGTTTCATCTCTCTCACAATCCTACCTCCAAGCTTCCTAAGCTCTCAACATTCATCAACGTTCATCCACACTCATCTCGAGAACTTCCATCTTTGGAAAACTTCTCGACTCCCAAGGAATCCCTCCACGCACATCGAGGAAGATCTCCTCGATCCATTCAACCTAGTTCACTACTAACTTGAGCGTCGGAGGGAGTTCCTCGGGATCCACCACTCGGGGCTTCGCCTTTTGCGAGTTCAAGCGTCGCCGCTCGAACTCGGATCGAACGTGCCACGTCCTTGGAACCGAAGCGATAAATTCTTCCTCTCCCCAAATCATCAATCCACATCATCAACTAAGTTTTCTCCGGAAACAGTCTTTAAATATAGTGGAGTAATGGCTATTATTTTCTCTTTCTCCAACAATTTACAGAGATTTTACACCTAGATATTTGTTTCTCTACATTCAGGATATTTTATTTTATTTTGTGTAGATTCTATCTATCTATCGAAGCTGGTCAGTTAAGCTAGTTAATGGGCAAACCTTCTTTCATGATTAAAGACATTTAGGGTTTGTTTGATAAAATTAATTGTTTAATTAACAGATAATTTTTTAAGAATATAGTTAAAATCGATTTTAATAAGAAATACTAATTATTATATTATTGGATTAAAATAAATTATACTTTGAGAGTTTTGATGATTATATATCATATTATAACATTAATCATCCGCGTCATCGTACTTTAGGGGTATATATTATTTATAAGCCATACTACTTATTTCTTGGACGGTTATATACCATATTTTAGTTTAAAGTTGTCAAAAAAAAATATTTTGATTTAGGTATGATAAATAACCCTAAAGTATAGTTCATGAATTGTCAATGTTATAGTATAGTATATAATCGTCCAACCCCTAATAAAGTACAATTTATTTTAATCCAATAACTTTAATTATTTTTATAGTTTAGTTATTAGCATATAACTATACCTATTTTGCAAGATTTTAAAAATATATTTAATATTTTTAGTTGTTGAATAATTAGTGCTAATTAATATAGATTGGTGCAAAAGGATTCAAATCACTTGTCAAACATAAAATTAATGAAGCACATTTTGATCCCAAGGAAAAATGAAGCAATACCTGTTGAACTATACCATAAATAAAAGTTTTAAATTCATAGTTGCCCAAAAAGCTAACATTGCTTAAGATATTAGTTCCAATACTCATTTATCAAACATGAGTATTCTCGGTATTGACTGGACCAAAATGCCAAAAGTTATTATTTTAAAAATTACTGTATCTTTTCTAGTTTATAAATTGATTACTCGCATTTAACACTTGTTTGAATAAAGGTGTAACACGTTTAAGGTAAGAATCTTCTCAATAAATACACTTTCGAAAATTTAAACTTATATTCTCTTTCTTATCGGGGTGAGACGGTTGCCACTTAACTAATATGTTATGAGTTAGTAATATGATTGTTGATTACGTGTTGATTTAGACGTAGATGTGTATTGGCCACGAATTAATATGTCAAATATTAGTTAAATAAAGTTTCTAGGAATTTTCCCATAAGACATATGTGTATTTTTTGAAAATGTGTTTTGACAAATCATGAATATATATATATATATATATATATATATATATAATCATTGAAGAGATTTTGTTCTTTGAGATGTAGAGAGTCCTGATGATCATAAGAAAACTGTCATAATTTTGGGTAGTCAACTAATGTTTTAAAGTTGACCTCATTTTTTTGTCATTTTGTGGAACAACAACCTGCCAGCTAAGCAAGTTTTGTCCTTTAGTTGCTCAACACGGTTTAATGGGGTACTATTTGTTACATAGTCAAGTTATTCGTTATTTGCATTAATTATGTATATTAATTGTGTTTATATTAATTATTTTTAAGATGTGTTTAATAACTTAATTGTGTTTGAAAAAACTATTTGGAAAAGAAAAAAATACTTTTAAAATGTTAATTACAACATCCTAAAATATGGTTTGAAAATTTTAAAAATAAACTTTGTCAATTGAAAAAAAATACAAAAATAAAAAAATATTTTAGCGAACACATAAAATAATTAATTTGAAAAAAAGCTAGGAGCTTTCAAAAAGCAATTTACCTAATGCCCCCCCATCATGTTAATTTCCACTTTTCCGTACACATTTAGGATCGGAGTTTAACCTAATTAATGCTACAGTACTATTTTTCAAATGCCTGTAGGGTGACCTGTAAAACCCACTCTTTAACATAAGCCACAATAAAGTTGATATTTTTTTCCTTGGGTTTTTTAGAGTAGTTTATTTGTCATTTTCTAGTGGAAATAGTATGATCCAATATCCATATGTACTAATCAAGGTTATTAAAATTGAGATCACAGTTAGAATGGATGAGAACTTATTAGAATTGGAATCGTACAATCGAATCGAGTATTGTAAGAGTATAATAGTTATTTGTAATAGTTAAATTTTTTTATAAGAATAAAAATTTTAGAACATGTTCATAAAGATTTATATAAATTCAATTCAATTATACTTTGTCAAATATTTTGATACGCAAGAATTTTATTGTAATGAACTCTCGAATATAGTTATGTACGAGCACTTTATAAAACTTATTTAGGATTGTGGTTTGGATCACATGATTGTAAAATTATATTACGATCCTATCATATATTTTTAGAATTAAATTACTATCATAAGAATCTAATGAGTTTAAGATTATAATCGGAGTTGGATTCATAGAGAGTTTCCGAATTGTCAAAATGTAAGATCTGGATAAGAAATTTAAGAACTATTAGTGTCATACCCTTTGCGATGTAAGGACTTTAGTTATTTTCTATTTTAATCATATACTTTTTATTTTGAACTAATATTTATACATTGATTCTATTCAACTTTTGTAAATTATAAAAAGATATATTATTGCATATATAGAATGGTAATGTTTGAATATTAACAAAATTACTTTTGTATCAATACAATCAATTAATTCATGATATATAATTTCATATAAATCAATTACTTAAAACATAATTAATGCATTGCTTACATAACCACAATATTTATGATACATCGCTACATAAACATCTTATGTGTCATTCATATGGACCTTCTACCCGACTTTTAATATATATATATATATATATGATAGTGCTAATAAATGTCTATTAATTTGATTGAAAAAGTTTTTGAAAATTACGATAAGATTCGAATTTTACTCAACGCAATTTGTACTCAATATGTACATCTCTTTTAACACATATACAACACAAACAAACAAAAATTGATTGACGTGCTTGCATTTAGACCAACTTCTTTTTGGAGATAATTCTCGATTTCAAGTTAATTCTAAGGTAAAAATACCCTTCTTAACAGTGTACTGGAATTAGATGCCAAACCCTAGCTGCCACCTAATATCTCTCTCTTTGTTTCGAAGGGTCTCTCTGTGCTATCTTTTGATAGGTTTATTATCTCTTACTCTCCATACAAATCTATCAGAAGCTTTTCTGGCTATTGTCCTGATTCGAATTATTGATTGATTGTTATATATACAGATCACAACATATATGAATTGTTTAAGTTTGGCTATGATAGCGGGTAAATTTTCTTAATAAGAAGGATATACAAGAATAAAACTATGTACAAGTTCGAACGCATATAGCAATTAGTTTACAAGAATGAACGATAACATTTTGTCAGTGATGTACTTGTCTGAATTTGAGCTCTATTATATATGTTTTGCGTTTTTTTTAAAAAATCAAAAAATGAAACACTTTGATAGCCTGAATTCTTCTTTCTTCTTCTTCTTCAGCTTAATCTTATCCTCACTGGTTTGTCAATGTCTAATTCAAAAATAATAATAATCTTCTTAATTAGTATACATACATAATTTCTACTTTAGAAATAAGATTGCATGTATTCATATCTTCATAGCGGATCATTTTAGGCAGTTTAATATGGCCTACGGGTTTAGACTGAATGTCAAATACAAGAATGATACATGTAACTATATGCACATATTTATGGTTGGTCCAATTATTTGTAGGGCAATACAAAAATTAATACCAATTAATACAATAACATCAAATAAATAGTCACTTAAAGATAGCCTAATTATAAATTGACTGATTTTTTATAAAAAAAATAAATTTAATTTTTCATATATTATTATATACGTGTGATATAATTTATCCATTAAAAAATAATATTGAATAAGTAAATGAATACCCATTAATATAATAAGCTGAATGGAGTCATTTTCGACAATCAATTTACACAAACCACTGCTCTGGCCTCTGCTCCAAATAGTTCTGCCCACCTTCGATGATAATTTATAATAAGTGGAGGACATAGATAATCAAAGTGCCTTTGGCATATAAATTTTTAAGGTATTTATTAGGATTATATTTTTGGCGTTATCTTTTAAAATGTCTATCATTAAACCTGACAAAATTAACATGAATGGAATCACCCCATTTAATAATTGATCCTACATTATAATAACTAACCTGTCAGCCAAATTGATCTCAACTTGAACCCAACTTTTTTTCCTTTTTTTTTTTTTCAAGGTAAGATTATTATATCAAAAATCAAATAACTGTAGTCAACATGATTATAAAAAGACCCAATTGAAAATTTATTAATTTAAACATGATTTAATTTAAAGTTGATAATCCGACCGAAACCAAATGACAGAATTGATGAGAAGCCAACAAGCTCCCTAATAAGCGGTCGACTACTATTTAAAGAGGGAATCTAATAGCCGTACAACATTTTACCCTACCGGAAAAAATATAGGACAACATAGGTATTAAAAGTGTTACCTTAATTAATGATCTTTATGGTCAACAATTATAGTCCCCTAAAGCATATGAATTTTACTTTAGAGGTAGCCCTGCTCATAATTAAGCCATATATGAACTAATTAATAGTAAACCATGTCTTAAACACACCAATAACAAGTAGCTAAATATACAAACACCTGGCCCCTACCTAGTGAACTCAAGGACGACCATAACTTGACCCACCACCCCCAAAAGTGGGACTACACACCATTTGATATGATTAGACCCCTCAAAAGTAAAAAGTGATGGACTTCAATTCTCCCCGATTGAATTCAACACCTCCTCCCCGTTAATTATCAACCACTTCGCGCCTAATACGTGTGCCTAGCTTTATGTTAATCCACCCTTAATCCCGTCATCATCCCGTCATTAATCTCCATAATCCATGTTGGATTTTAAAACCCTAGAAAGCCCGACCCCGACCCCTTTCACTTTCAATGCCTGAATTAGCCAGCTTTGTTGATTTAACATCCATATCCATCCATGCAAAAGCTTTTAAATGCAAGATCTTTGTTTCCATTATAATCCGCGAATTGCCCACGTTTTGATCCCTTTCCCTGAAATGTATAAAACCCTTGGGGGATATTATACTATTCCACTTCAACCCAAAACAAAACCCTTATTTGGATTCTCCCGAATTTTCTCTCTCCTCCTCTACCCATTGATTCAACTTGATGCTGCTGCTACTGTTCAGTATTACTACATACCAACCCAAAACGTACTGTCCCTATAATTAGTTGGCATTCAAATTCACGAAATCTTATATATATGGATGACAAAACGAAACCCACCTTCTCCAATGTGAACAACCAACATCTATTCAATAGCCCCATAGACCAACCTAAGTCACAGCTTGGCAAGTCAGGCGGGGCGGCCATGGGTGCCTCATCGTCCAGTGGGTCTGGGTCCGGATCCCACTCCAAGTACCGGGGTGTCAGAGCCCGGGGTGGCAAGTGGGTCTCGGAGGTCCGGGAGCCTCGAAAGACGAATCGGATATGGCTCGGTACCTACCCTACCCCTGAGATGGCGGCCACTGCCTATGATGTGGCGGCTCTAGCACTCAGAGGAAACGACGCCGTCTTGAACTTCCCTGAGAATGCGGCTCGGTACCCGGCCCCCGCGTCCTCCTCCCCGGCGGATATCCGGAAGGCTGCTGAGGCCGCGGCTGCTGCTGTTGGCACGAGGCAGGAGACGGAAAGTAGCGTGATCATGGAAATGGAGGAATCAATGTTCATGGACTTGGAAGATATACTTGACATGCCTAACTTGCTAGTGGACATGGCTGGGGCAATGATGGTCAGTCCACCTAGGATAAACGACGATGATGGTTCGTCCGATGATGATCCTAGCACTGCCGGTGGCTTATGGAGCTACAATTGATCGACCGATCCAATGTGATATGATTCTTCCATTTGCGTCTTTTGATTGTAACCTGGTAGAGTGGTCTTTGAGTACGAAACATATAATACTGCAAGTAAATTGACCAAGTAAGTAACATATGTTTTTATAATACTGATGTTTTCTTAATTTCAGGTCTAATTGGGTATTGACTACAATACCCAACTTTTTTTAGAAGGGGACAATATACCCAATAACTTTCATTGTTGAGGCATCACATACTATACATTTTATAATTGCATGGAGTATACTTTGTCCCCTCATTAATTAATCTCTTTTTGTATCATCAGCGCGCTCTCTTTCTATCCCTTTTGGGTAGCTACCTTACATATCAATGGTGGTATTTACAATTATCATTTCAATTATATGATATTTTTTGTGACCTTTTTCATAATTTATCAGAAAAAAAAAACATATGAATGGGTGACAAAGAAGGTGAAAATGTAAAATAAGAGGGGAGGGGGATTTTAGAGTATCCGGACAGGTCGAAGAACGAGGGAGAAGAGAGAGAATGGAGGGACACCACCCTTCGTTATCGGCTTTCTTTTTGGATACAAAATGATGGGAGCCTCCACTACATATACACTATGTTTTACTAAATTAATCCAAAGTATGTATTATATTGCTATCAGAGATTATTAACGGAAAGAAAGCTGTGAAAAGTTTGCATTCCAATTTGAGGAAAAAAAGAAGACAAAAAGCCTAATTATATTCTTCTCGACAACTTTGTCCTTGCTTTTTTTTAAAATTATTTAACTAGTTTTATTGTTTTCAAGGGTAAATTAGGGTTTACCACTATCATATCATATGTACGGCCTCTCACTCACTTCAATTTCACATTTTTTTACGAAAAAAAATAAAATTATCATCCAAAATTGAATTTTTGCATTGGATTTTCTTTATAAATAAATATATATAAGCAATTTTCCTTCATGTTAAATCTATAATATGTTGTGTTTAGAGCCCATGTAGCAAAATTTTCTCAACATAATAGTCTTGGCCAAAGGCCCAAGTAAACTTCATATGAAATCCTTTCTAATCTCTGATTTCTTTTTAAAAGGGTAAATTTTGACATGCGTAAATTATCTAAAGAGAATCAAACTCGATCAAGCTTTTAGAATTCCAAAACTCTAGTTTTGATGAATCTCTTTGAGTTATTTTGCAGGTTCTAGTGTCGCTATGATACTTATTTTACGGACCAGTCACCATTTTCCAAGTCGGGGATAAGTACATTATAGATTGGTTGCTAGTTGCATAATGCATTTTTGAGGAGTATTTGAGGTGGAGTGTACTTATTATATCCGCTAATCGCATTATCTGTTTTGCCGATGTTTGTGTATCAACTATTTAAACGAAAAGGTCACTTCACTAGTTAGGCTTATAGTTATATATGTATGTGCTAGTTTCTTGTCGTCGGTCTTTACCATACATAAGACGAATCACATGTAGATTTTTCCCATGTAAATTATTGATATGTTCCCCTGTAGGACAAGCTTGAGACAGTACGTTCGTTTTCCATGATATACCACGTTGATTAATTTTTCAATAAATTTGTGCTAAGGACGTTATAGGACCACAAGAAGAATAAAAGTAGATTATTCAGGAATAAGGACACAATCTGACAAAATATTTAATAATTAAAAATGATGAAAAATTTTCTGGTATATATTCTAACATCCCCTCGCACTTATGTCTTTTGAACTTAACTTATTGCAAATATCATTCTGTAATACTGAGAATACTAACAAGATTTTAACCAAAAGCCGATTCAACAAAAAGATTGAGTCCATTTGTGGTGGTTCAAAGCTAGTAGATTTATTATTCATTCAACAATTTAATGCAAAACATCATCTCGTTACCAACACAGTCATGTGTTATGGTGCGACGGTGCTGTAACGCTCTAAGTTTTGAAATAAACATAAAATTAGTATGGTTTTTGGGTTGAAAATTTCTGAGTATAAGGTTTAGGTGTGAAGTATATGGTCCATTAATAACTAAAAACAATATTGACATGAAGTAATCCGGATAGTTCAGTGAGTTTGAAAGTGACATTAGGACTACCATAATGCAGAATCCTCAATTCTCAAATGAAATGTGTTGGTGCAAAAAGTATGGATTATTTATACTCCCTCCATCTTATATTGTTTACTTTTTTTTTTTTTCATGTCTCAAATTATTTATTTGGTTTCTATTTATATACATAAAATTAGGACTGCTTTGTTTGAGTGCCTTTATATGATAACTAAAACATAATAATTAATGACATGAAATATAATAGGAAATTCATATCTTTTTGCTTGACTTTCTTAAAATTCGTATTTTGTCAAACTATCATTTAATATAGGGAATTGGCTGTCATTAATAAAAATTTGGGGGTGTTGGACACCATTAATCTCACATGGATAATTGGACACTAACACCCTCAACTTTGGATCTATTTACATTTCTTACACCACCACCGAGTTAAACTCGCTTGCTGAACAACATGGACGGTGGTGCTGTTACACATGCATAATAATAATATAAAATTTTATTAAATTATAACTCCACGAATGTAGTTGTCTTAGCAGACATTACTTGAGTCTTCCGATCTTCCCTTCTTGCTCTATCTCTCTTATTAAGATAGAAGAATTTTTCTATGCTTGCAGTAGAGGAGGGAGGGGGAGAGAGAGTAAAGAGGAGATAGAATATAGTATGAAGGAGGTAAAAAAATTAGGTTTTGTACTTTTTTTACCTATCTTTGTTAAATTGTCATTCAAAAAATAATAAATTTTTTTATTATTAGCCACATGACAGCATCGTCATCCACATTATTCAATAATCAAGTTCAATTCGGTGGTGGTGTAAGAAACATAAATAGGTCCAAAGTTGAGATGTTAATATCCAATTCTCCATTTAAATATAATGGCGTCCAACACCCACAAACTTGAATTAATGAGATCCCATTTTCCTTTATTATATTATGTTGTACTGGTTTTCAAGAGAGAGACAAGTACTTCAACAAGAGTAAGAGAAAAAATGGGCATTTATTCTATGATAAAGCAAGTAAAATGCCTTTTTTTTATTTTTATGGATGGATATCACACCAATTTCAGGTCTAGTTTCGTCAATAAATTGTCCAGATTTGGAAATCAAGATAAGTACAATTTCAGGTGTATTAATTATTAAAGTTAATCTGAAACCGGTTTGGAAAAAGAAGCGACTCTGGACCAATAAACAACCATTAATTAAGCTTAAGTGAATGCATATTAATTATTTATTTATTGTTTAATATTCTCAGATGATTCAAAGTTCGATATAAAAAATTAAAAAAAAACAGAAAAAAGAAAGATGATTCAAAGTCAAGAGAAAATCAAACTAAATGATCATGGATAGCGTAATACTGTAATTTAGTAAATTGCTTACTGAAATTACTCATGTATGTATGGTAATAACGACTATCTTAGTAGTAATGCAAAATTTACCACAATATATATGTTTTATCGAAAGGTACTTTTAAATGTGTTGTCTTAACATAAATTAGTATATTTTTTGGTTTAAAATTTTTAAATTTTTTAATTGTAACAATGACTTTTAAGTCAGTTTTGTTTTTATAAGGTCTAAAGAGATGCAAATGTCGACGATAAATTTCATCATCCGACTTGTCAACAATTATAATTAATATAAATTATAAAGTTTCAATATTCGTCAAACTTTACAAAATCAACTATATTTGCAAAAATCCATGAGTGTGTGGAGAGCAAAAAAATGAAGGAAGTAACATCGGTAATCTCGCATTGATGAGTCACCATCGGTCGACTTCTTTAAAAATATAAATTGAGAGACAAAAGTCATTTTCGAAATTCCAGCCTAATACATACATAGTAGTAGTAGTAGTAATAGTAGAAGAAGAAGAACGGGGATTTCATTTCAATAAAGCGATTTTCCTCCAAAGAAAAAGACACTAAATTATTGTTCAAGTTTACCTTTTCGTTCCCAGCAAAAAGGCCCTCATTAAAAGTTGTTGACAAACTGTTTGTTGCTGGAGAAAATGTATCGTAAACAGTACTACTACATACGTTGCGAGAGACCAAGTCGGCCATGGAAACACTGGAAAAAGGGCGTCGATGGAGGAGACAAAAGGGATTTTGAAAGGACACCAACAGGATTTAGGTGTCTTCTTGGTTAACTTATCATCATTAACAAAATAGACTTGTACAAATGGCTAGCAGGGGCTATTCTCTTCATTCACCCATTAGGTTGAGTCGAGTATTGACTACAGTCAAGTCAAATCGAGTTGGGTAAAACTTGGTTGACTTTTAGCCTGATAATTTGTTCGGCTGAACCAAATCGGTTTAGTAACCAGATCTTATATGTCGGAAGTTCGATTTGATTCTCATCTCATATGATATTATATTGTAGTTGCATAAAATTTCTTCAAAAATTTTTTACTGAAAATAACTAACTCGTCTATATATTACCTCAATTGACCCAAAGTCATATGATAGATTAATTTGTGTGACAAACCAGGAGGACGTGGCGGTGTATGTCAAATCATAAAAGAATTTTGGAAAACATAATAAAAATGAATAAAAAATTTGGTTGATAGATATGCATGATTTGAAAGGAGTTAAAAAGTTTGACTTAGAAAGAAAAGATGATTAAATTGGGTTTGGCCGACATAATCTTGCTCCTAAGCTTTTTAATTATATTTAGTACGATTTTATTTCATATGAAAATTTCATACCATCCAACCCAAATTTCATTTTCTCATGTGAAGATCCTCAAAAAGCCCTAAATGAATTGACACACACCTTTTTATGCTTATCAACAAAATTTGGGTGTATACCATGATAAAGAAATTACATTTTTATTAATATTGGAGCTCAAATATGGATCGAATTTCGTAAGGTTATGCATATCAAGTATTACACCAAATAACATACACATCATAAAATTTACTCATATGATAAATTTATACACTCGATTAAAAATATGTCATGTGACTCCTAACCCGATCGAGAGTATATATACCCATGAATACATCATGGATTTCCATATTCAATAGCTTCAGCACAAAATAACAAAATGTTTGTTTAAGTAGTTCAACAATGCATGAGTTAATGCCTTAGTTAAATGAAATTTAGTACTAAATAATAAAGAGTTTGTAAAAATATTGTACATAATTAAAGAGCTGCAAGGAGTGGGTGAAAGTTCGTGGTAAGAAACATAGTGGCGTGCTAAAATTAAAACGAATAATTCTTAAATCACTTATTAATAGAGTATTTCAATTGCTATATCAATTGTAAATAATCATCTAAATTAATATGCTTTGTATATATCTATTTTAAGATGTTATTAACGCTAAATAATTAACCAATATAATATTTAAAAAATTAAAAACAGCTATCTAAAGTCGGGTTTCTCCCATATAAATTTTTTCCGAATTTGGCACCAAAAACATAACAATAAAGTAAAACTAGAGAAGAATACATATATATATATATATATATATATATATATATATATATATATATATATATATATATATATATATTATGTCTCCCTCTCATCTTAATTTAGTCGTATATGACAATCATAAAAAGAAGGATAACCAAAAAGAAAGCCGACCAAATCTTTTGGATTATAATACCATGAGATGAGATGAGATGAAGCAATAAAATTTAATTTTAAATTTAGAGTAATAATTAGCACTAATGCTTTCTTAAAGTAGCATACTCGTAGTCTAGAAGCTAATCGCTTGTATAGCCAGATACTGTCTAATTAAGGAAACTCATAATTTAATGTTTATTATCAAAGAATGAATTAATTACTTCTTAACTCCATATCAAAGAGAGAGAATCCAACGTTAATGACCAAGATTAGCCCTTACACTTTTGCTAATTAAGCTTGTAAAAAAAAAAAAGAGAGCTTCCTTTTCTTTATTTCCCTCAATGTCTAACCAAGCCTCTTTCTAATTAATGATTTATCTCTCACCTTTCCATCTTTTGCTTTTTGCCTACTAATTAACCTTCCATTCTTTCTAATTTTATAACTAACTCTAAGTCATTCGGAGTAGTTTACTATGACAAAATTAAAGTATTAGCTAAAGTTATTGAACAACAAGTCCTAATTAAGCTATTCACTTATAAATATAATTTCATTCATATGAAGACATAAAACAAAAAAAAAAAAAACCCCATGTTATATATTTACACCATAACCAATTAAATTAATCATAATACTCTAACCACAATCTTAGTCTCGGATAAATATGATTTATATATATCTGGTGACAATGTCAAATAACTTATTAGAAAAGGTGTCAATCATGTTTTATCTTTTGTAGCTATCAAAGGGATGATTTAGTGGGAGGATCTCACCTTTTTCTCGATTAATAAGTGTACTCAAAGGTACAAGAGTTAAATATAACCCAACGATTACAATTAACCGGACAACATAAAATACACAAAATAAGAACAATCAACAATAACATTGACAAAAGTCTGCCATTATACGATTAAAATTACCTCCACCAATGTCCTCAAAACCTACCACATGGGAAGGATCTCACCTTTTATACATCGAAGGTGGACTCGAATTTCACTAGTGACATTGGAAGTTTTCCCCTCCCTTTTACTCCTACCTATCCCTGTCTTCCCTAGTGGGCTTTATTGAAAGCAAAACAAAAAAGGTTTTACATATCTTTTATATAACAATAATTGAAGGCAATGTGAGTGGTATCCCCACAAATTAATTAGAAAACTCCAAACTAATGAACTCATATATAAAGGCATTCTTTATATATAGATCTCTTCAAATCTCACAGAAAGTGAGATCCGTACTAACATTTATTGTTTGTTGTTACATTATATAACTTTATAAAAAATTTCTCGAATCCACCTAAAGTAACTAACAACTCATGAACAAATATGAATAAGTGAAATTTGTGGAGGTTATACATCCAACAATGATTCTTTATCTAATTTCTCTCCTTATTGAACAAGTTTTCCAAAGATATAATCAAAGTACGATTTAACACAGCTTTTTATCAAAGCCAATTAAGGGATGTCAACCCCCACATTCTAAGTTAAAATCTTAGGGTTTATAAATTATCTCTTGTGCTCGCCCATTTTTTAGTTACTACCGCCGAAGTAGTGAGTGGGGTCACTCACTCTATTCCCCCTCCCCCACATTCGATTCTTGAGGGAACAATTTCCTCATTTGAGGAAATTGGGGGAGGGGGTAGGTGTTGAGGTTTGACACTCCCCTCCCGAAATAGGGGACCCCGAGGGTAGGCTTCCTTATCGATAAAAAAAAATTGATTCACTGCCAATAAGTTGGATTAGGTTTTACATAATGGACAACTAGTCGCTTGGACTTAGACCGGATAAAGCTATTGATCTAATGCTTACAAAAGAACCTTAATTTAGGACACATTCGAGGGGTCTCAGTGGAACCATATCATAGCTGTGATTGTGTCTAACATTCAATACACTTCTGGACGCATAAAGTTTTCAATTAGATTAATTGCTTAATGGTAATCACAATATCCCACAACAAAAACGTGATCTAGAATCTAATATAAGCTTTGTTTGATTCCACAAAAATTACATGGAAAAAATTTAGAATGAAAAAATGAGGAAAAAAGTGAATTTTTAAGTGATTTTTCGTCTCTTTAGATTAACATTATACATACAAGGAAAAAAAAAAAGTGATTTAAAATATACTTAATAAATCATGGCATGTGATTCATGAGATTTACAATAAGATTTAGAATGAATGTGAGAGATAATCATAAAATTAGGTTGAAAGTGTCAAACCATATAATCATAAAGTTTGTGGTATTGATTCGCGAAATCAAGGACTTAATAATGAGCTACGTAAGGAGAAATAATATGGAGTTTGGAGAGAGAATGATGTACATAAGGAGAAAGGGCAGGGCATGCTCTTTTCAGATTCGTATCGAGGAGAGCGAAAATGCGATAACCATGGAGGTGACAGTGACAGGTCGATGCAGGCAATGGAGTTGGTGGTGTGGACTGCAGGAGATGAAGGTAGCCATTGCTGGCTTGGTGGTCGAGGCTTCATCGGGATAGTCCCAAATTTGACCACAAAAATTTTCCTCTATTTTCCTTTCTTATTTGGAAGGAATAATTAAATTAGTTAAATTTTCCATCATATTTTCTATCAGTTTCTTTTTCTTCCTCTCCTTCACCGATTCAAACAATACGGAAAAAAAAAAAGAAATTTTCAAAACTTTTTTCTTTTCATCCAATTTTTCTAAAATTAAATGGAGCCTAAAAGTCTCAACTATACCACTAGCATTGCAAGATACTACTGAAGGTAACATTATGTATAATTACATGTATAACTCATCTTCCATACTAAGGTGGTCGCTTCTAAGATATAATATGAAATAGTAGTACTTACATTCGAGTTTACAAGATCTATTCTAATGTTATTTAGACAAAAAAATAATTGTATAGTAGTACCTTTTTTTTTTAAAATAAATATACAATAGTACCTTAATTTTTGGTGTAACTATTGTAATAATTTTAACTTTTTAAAACTAACAAATTTAGAAAAAATAGCTTTCAACTTTCATAAATAAAGAATTATTTAGAAAAAATTATGTATCACTTGAATAGGCATTAAAATATTTTTTGGATTGTTAAATTAGCCTATTCGCTTGGACCCCCTATCTCGTAGAAGCTAAAGGGTTGCGACTAAGTCAGGAGGAAAACATGTCAAACCGATATTATTTCTACACCACAAATTCCTCACAAATGAGGAATTTGTGCCCCAAATTTGAACCCGGGGGTTGTGGACGACAGACGTTAAAATATGATAACTACATAAAATAATTTTTTTATAAAAACATGAAAAAATTGACAAAAATTGCAATTTTATAACAAAACTTTTGTAGGACATGAAAACAATAGTAATTAAATTGAAGTATATTTTTAAAAGCAAAGAATTTAGATAAATAAAATGTCAAATATTTTGTAAAATAGAATAAAATTACAAAAAATAAATTATAAAATTATAACAATCATAGAAAATTTTAAAATATTTTACAAAAAAATTAGATATAAATATTTCATTTTATAGAGGCCAATCAAGGTCCTATAAAAATATTTAAGCTAAGCTGTCTAATAATTAATAATAATAAAAAATATGGTCCCGAAGACAATTGCATAAAAAATGAAGGTACTATTGTGTGATTCTTTGTTGACTATGTAGATTAGGCTGGTCCAAACTCCGAATAAGGAACTCGTGAAATGTTTTACTAATTTAATTTTTTTTTAAAAGTTTCTTTTTCCAATGGTACATTGATATAAAACTGATTATAATAATAACAAAACTTTTCTTTAGAAACCCAAAAAAAAAAGACTAAAGAAACTACTAAATCAAACGAAATTTTTACTAATTTAATTCATGGAAAAGAAATTTGATAATTACAAATTTTTTTCTTAAAAATGCTGATCATACGATCTTTTATCCAAAAATTATGAAAACATGAATGTCAAAATCTTAATATATCATTTATAAAACTAATCACTTAGGAGAAGCACAAAAAAAAAAAAAAAAAAAAAAAGAGGACTGCCAAAGATTTGTGTTTTTAATCCCAAGAAAAAGGAAAAAATAACGTAAAACCTCCCCCAAAATATATACAAAAGAAAAAAAGAGAAGAGCAGCTCTAATCGAGAAGAATAATTATATATTTATCATTATTTTCTTTTAACATTTGACTAGGGCCATACTATACCCTATTAAATTGTTTAAATTGAGTACGAATAAGAAACTTAAATTACATACTTTTTGCAATGCTATAACCCCTCCAAACCGTAGATATTATCGAGTATGGTTTTAAGGATCCACAACTAATCTCACAAACCACCATAAGCTTTTTAGCGTGATTTGTTCTCATTCACACGCTGCTAGAAAACGTCCTCAATCCAAAACTAATTAAAACCAAGCAAGCTTAACTGTGGAGTTGTCATAATTTTATTAGCCTATCATTATTATATTCATGAAAAAATAAATCTATATCATAATTTTATTATCTTTTTTCAAAACTATTACTTACAAAATGTTATAATTTAAATATCAATATATTGTTCAATGCAAACATTATTAATTACTTGGAGTTGCGATGATTTAATTCACCAGAAGTTATGAGACGTGGTGTTAATGGATTAGGACTTTAAAATCACTTACAAAATTAAAATGTAATCTTTTAGTTTCCAACTTGGCCTCATCAATTATCCAAAAAAGAAAAGAAACCAAATTGTGTAATTTAGGAAGTTAAAACTACATATATACTTTTGTCTATTTATCTTTAAATAGTACTACAGTAAATCATATATTATATTTGTATAATTATACGATAAATTTATATTATTTTTAGATTAATTGTGTCCTCTTCACCATAAGAACGATGATTTTTTAATTATTTTTTTCAACTATATTTTTTATTAAAAAATAATTTAATGTTTAAATATTTTTTGTATCCGGTACAAACTAGTTAGGATAAGAAAATGACCCTTAAATAAGAGAGAGAATATGAAACCTAGTAGTCAACGACATAAGAGGCCGTCATTAATTGAAGGCCCAAAAACAGCCAAAGGTGACAATGATATCAGCATGAAGCTTACACTCGGGGACCAGTGGGCCAAAAATGGGCCTTACGATAACGAAAATATCTGCGGGCTTTTGGGCCCATGCGCGTCAAATGCCAACCAAGAGGGCAGAAAAGACGAAGCGCGTGAAATTCCTGTCTCTTCCCTTAAAAATCCTAACCTCATCGTTTCCTCTCTTCGCGTTGGCTCCATAAATCCTAATTCCTTATCCATTTCTTAGGCTACCAGTTTCTTTGTTTATTTTTTAAGATTTATTATTATTTATATCGGTATTTATAATAATTTTTAATTTATTTTAACTATAACAATTATATAAGTATTATTTTAATTTATTTTAACTTATTGTAATAATTAATTGTTTCAGTTCAGTTTGACCCATTTTAATTTATTTAACTTCATTTCAAGTATAACAGTTGATTTTAACAATCCATTTTAAACAACCCATTGGGACTACCATTAATATTTTTTCTACCAATAAATCTCTGGCTTTTATTTGTAATAGTCTCTCTATATCTTCTTCTAACAAGTATTCTACTTGTGTGGAATCAAATTATTAATTAATCGTATAATCGATCTCGTAATAAATAATAACTCTTTAAAATTTGGTTACTAAGAAGATAAATTACTATGGAAAAGTTATACAAGGTTTACATATCTCTTTATTAAATACTCGTCTTATAAAGTAACAAATGAATAGAAAATAGATGCTTAAAAATAGTTCAATTAATTTTTTAATTAAAAGTTTACTTTTTTATTTTAAATATAAACTTGTTTAATGGTGGTGTTTATTATAGTATATTCTAAAAATTTCAGTTAATGAATTTATTTTTTTTTTCCAAACAAAACAAATGATCTTTTTCTTAGTTTTTTTGGGGGAAAAAGACAAAGCGCGTGACAATGACGTATAGGGTACGCGCCACAGCTGTGAGTGAGTATGCTCATTAGATAAGCAGAGGCACTAATCAAATAGGAGTCTGTCTCAATTTCACTTTCCTTACACGCTCATTTCCTCTGTCCACCATTTATTTACACACACGTTCAGTGGTTTTTTTTTTTTTAATTTATTTATTATCAAACACAAGTTTATAATTATTGTTGTTATTGGTGAATAAAAAAATATTGTTATTTTTATGCAATCCTGTTTTTCTTTCTTTTCTTTTTTAATAGAAGGATTCCCTTATGTGAGAAAATTTTGACGCCCATCTTTCCCCTTATTTGGCAACAAATAAATGCAGCGTATTGACTATACAAAAATAATGGGAACGTTTATAAATTCATTACGGCAAGTAAATAAATATTACACGGGCAAGTGTCAATTATGTTTCCATAAACAAAAAGAAAATGTCTCAATTAGTTGACCATTTTTTATATTCCCTTTCATATTTACATGGTTTAATTGGCGATATAAAGATGGACCATGTCTTTTGTCGATTACACTTTGGTATTCATACAGGTAACTTCATTAGAATATAATTGAACCTGACAAATGAATCATTTAGATCGGTTTCGAATTTAGTTAGTAGTCAATGAAATTCGATTCATTCAGTTCAGTCTTTGACCGGGATTTCGAGTTAGTTGATATCTAATATAATAATCTTGTCTTATGGTGGGAAAGAAAAAATACTTTGAACTAAAAGTGTTCAGTTCAATACCGGGTCTACTTCAAGTTGACTTTTCAAATGTCAAATCGGATATTAATTCACATCATTCAAATTGAAACACTTTTGTTAGATCTAAGCACAACTTCCCTTTAAAGGGAATGGACAATTTTTACTTTAGGTTTGACCACGAGCCTATCTATATGTTCAGAAAAGTTCACTATAAAAGTACATTAATTCTTTTTGAAGGACTTCGATAATACTCATTAAATTCTATGAGACTCAAGGCCAAACTACCCATAAACAAAATTTTTCAATCTCCTATTGGATATGATTAGGATCATGCCTCAATAATGCTTTTGAAGATGAAAAAAGACAATCTCGTGATTTTTCATTACTCATTCACAAAATATTTATACATGATACAAGGCTGATTCTAGGCTAGAATTAAAGAACAAATTAATAAAATATTCTATAAGAAACTAAAGGATAATACACGATAATAAAAATTATTTACATAATTTTATCTAATACACCCCGCACTCTAAGCGGGAGGTCGGCGAATGTTGAGACTGCTCCTAAAATCATGGAAAAGAACATGTGGAAGCCCCTTGGTGAAAATATTTGCGAGTTGATACCGAGAAGTAACATGAAGAACACGGACTTGACCACAAGTTACTTTTTCTCCGATGAAGTATATGTCCATTTCAATGTGCTTAGTGCGATGATATTGGACGGGGATTGCCGAAGAGGTATATGGTACTAACGTTGTCACAAGTAAACCAATGTAACTTTATGAATGGGACAATGAAGCTCAAGTAGAAGATTACAAAGCCAGCAGGACTCCGCAACTACATTTGCAACACCTCGATATTCTCGTCAAAGCACTAGAACGAGACAGAGTGGGTTGACGCTTGGAAGACCACAATATGAGGTTGTCACCGAAAAAGACACAGTAGCCAAATGTCCAACGTCGAGTATCAGGACAATCACCCCAATCAGCATCAATGTATGACGTAAGCCCTAACAGAGAAGATCGGCAGAGATGAAGGCCAAAATCAAGGGTGCCCTCGAATGTACCGCAATATGCGTCCGAGAGAGGTCATGTGAGTCTACATGGGATTGTGCATAGGAAAACTTGCTGTATAACATAGATATATCAAGCCTAGTAAAAGTAAGATATTGGAGAGCACCACCGAAACCGCAATATAACTTTGGATCCGGGTAAGGAGAATATGTGGAAGCAGGAAGTTTACCTTTCGTGTCCAAGTGGTGTGGAAGTAGGTTTGCAAGAGGTCATGTCTCGCACGATTAAGTATGTCTTCCGCATACTACTTTTGGCTAAGAAAAAGACCATTGGTATGTTGAGTGACAATAATGCCTAAAAATAGCTTAACGGGCCCAAATCCTTCATTGCAAACTCGGAACCGAGAAGAGTCATGATGTAACCACAAAGAGAGTCGAAGAGGTGGTGAGAATGATGTCATCCACATATAGAAGGATATAAGCCATGTCCGAACCTTTCTTGTAGATGAAGAGAGAATGATCGATTGGCTGTGGATGAAGCCAATTGTGAAAACATAATCCGAAATCGTTGATACTAGGCCCGCGGAGCTTACTTGAGGGTATATAAAGACTTCTTGAGTAAGCATACATGATCGGGGTAAGTGAAGCCTCGGTACCCAAGAGGTTGATGCATATACACGGTCTCGCCGAGATTGCCATGCGAAAAGCATTCTTGATGTCCACCCGATGAATAGGCCATGGTTTAGAGAGGGCAATGCCGAGGACCATTCGAATTGTCGCCGGTTTGTTACTCGGGATAAAAGTTTCAATGCAATTGACTCCAAGTTCCCGTGACTCGCCATCACCAACAAGACAGGCTTTATGCCTCTTAAAAGAACCATCGATTTCTTTTTATGACGAAAAATTCACATAGATCGAATCACATTCACATTAGAGGGGTAGGATACTAACTCCCAAGTCTTATTTTTAATAAGAGTATCAAACTCGTCGATCATAGCCTGTTTCCAATTCGGATCGGATAAGGCATCCTTAGGGTTACAAGGTAGAGGGGAAGGTGTTGATGAGGTGAAGAGGTTAAGGTGCTGTTTGGGCTTGAATATTCAATGCATACTCCTTGTAGTCATGGTTCTAGAGGGATGGGAATTTGTCGGGTTGCATTGGGCCGATGGGACAGAAATAGATGCACGCGCAGTAGAGTTTGGGGAAGGGGATGGTGTCGGCCGGGCGGTTGGACGTGAGTAGCATCGGGCTGTGTGGGCGTGGTATGGGCAGGCACGGTTTGGGAAAAGAGAAGGGACCGGACTGAGATCACACCATGTACACCTCCTAACGATCACACCTTTGAGGTCCCTTGAGCCCCTGTTTCAAACCGGAGGACAAAGGGATGATAGTTGGAGACTTTTAGAGGGAAGTTTTTGAGTACTTGTTACCCTTCCATGTTAGATGATGGTCCAAAATTAAATTCAAGGTTTAGAATATCTAGCATAAAAAAAGAACGATGGTTTTAGCTGAATAGGAAAAACAAACGTAAGCTAGCACTCGACACAGCTCGTGCCAAGCACGCACAACCATGTTGGTCATGTCTCTTCGAATGCTACAAGTTTTCATATGTTTTTTATCGGTTTCTTCATGGATTGCTTGGTTTATGGCTATGTAATTGCAGCTTGGGAGTCAATGTAAGTCTAGGGTTGGTTTCCTTTTTATTTAAAGGGGTTATGTCTATCATTGTAATCATTAAACAACGAATATACAAGAGTCGATATAAATTGGGGAGAGGTACTCGGAGAGCATCCAATTGAAGATTGCTATTGTGAGAAGAGTAGTGTGAGATTGAGATATTCTGAATTTGGGAAGATCTCGGAGTTTAAGATCATTTTTGTACTCTCTCATAAAAGTGAATTTGTTTGTACTCGTACAACCCGTAGTTTTTCCCAAATCAGATTTTCCACGTTAAATCCTTATCTCATTTATATTTATCAATTTCCATCTAATTACCGATATTATTTATATCGTCCTACATCGCTTCCATATTATTTATAAAATTTCACCTAACAAGTGATTTTAGAGTGGAGGACATAATTCCTAATATTCCCAATATTCTTTTCTAAAAAACAGAAAATTGATTTGAGTGGAGGACATAATTCTAATATTCCCGATGTTCTTTTCTAGAAAACAGGAAATTCATTACTTCATAATCATTCAAGTACAATAAAATAAGCTAGTCATCCATCCGAAACGGATGCACCAAAAACACAATCAAGATATAAAATTCAGAGTTCCATTACATAACATGCAACTCTTCCCCATGTTGAAATGCTAGAAATGGCTTGTCGAAGAGTTCACAAAACCGCTTACACTTTGCAACTGTGCATTAAAATATACAAATGCACAATTGCACAGAGACTGCCTTCCAGTTAGGGGTGTGCAGAAAAACCGACATCGAAAACCGATCCAAAAACCGAAAAAAAGCGGTTAACCGATTAATTTTTGTGAAAAATCGGTTCGGTTAACCGAATCGGTTTTTTTCGGTTAACGGTTCGGATACGGTTCGCGTTTTGAAAATTTTCGGTTAACCGCCGGTTAACCGATCCGAATTTTTTAAAAAAACGCTTGAAATTGAAATTTGAAAGGAAACCCTCGTGCCTCACCTCCTCCTCTCGTCGTCATTCTCGTTCCGCCTCCTCCTCTCACTCTCTTGCTGCTCCTCTCTCTCTCCCTCTCGCCTCCCCCTCTCGTCCTCGTTCTGCGGGCAGCAACCGGCGACCTACCGGCGATCCGCCGACGATAACCGGCCCGGCGTCGTTCCTCTCACTCTCTTGCTGCGGTTCTCTCACCCAGCTTGTCCGTCGCTCCCCTCCTCTCTCTCTCCCTCTCGCCTCCCCTCTGTCCTCGTTCCGCGGCAGCAACCGGCGAACTACCGGCGATAACCGGCCCGGCGTCGCTCCTCTCACTCTCTTGCTACGGTTCTCTCGCCCGCTTGTCTGTCGCTCCCCTCCTCTCTCTCTCCCTCTCGCCTCCTCCTCTCGTCCTCGTTCTACGGCAATCGGCTACCTACCGGCGACCTACCGACTATTACCGGCCGGCGACGCCGACTCAGGTTCCCCCTCTCTTTTTTTTTTTTTTTTTTTTTTTTTTTGCGGAATTCGTGTTTTTGGTGTAGACGGGAAATTGTCGTGGACTTCACTTTGTGTATTATAGCTCAAGAACAATTTGTTTTGCTACTATGACTTTTAGATTTAATTTTGCAAAACCGAGAATTTTTTTTTCAAATAACGATTAACCGTAAACCGGTCCGAATTTTTCCGGTTAACCGGACTTTTCGGTTCGGTTACGGATCGGGAAATTTGCGATCCGAAAATTCGGTTAACCGAAATGTCGCTTAACCGGAAAATTCGGATCGGTTACGGTTCGGGTTTTCACTATCCGAAATTCCGGTTAACCGATTTTCGATTAACCGAAAACGCGGTTAACCGATTTTGCACACCCCTACTTCCAGCATACCTTCGAGTTGTAGCTGCTAGAGTAAACACTGTAAGGCTTTTAACATTTACAATTTTTATTATTATTAATATGAGTCGACTAAAGAAGAAAGAAAAACGATACAATATCTAGCTTGACATAACACTAAAATACTTCCGATATTTACAACCCCTTCAGGAGCCATAGAATCTTTTTAGCAAGACGCAAATTGCCCTGTTCAGTGCATATACATCAATAGGTAGAAAGCTAACTGAATTTTCACAACCTTTTAAGTTATTCTTCCTTTTGAATTGAATAGGAAGTAGTCATCAATAGAATATCAAATTGCAATCTACCAAAGAATTTCGAAAGCTACAAGACAATGTGGGTTGGCAAAGAGTTCAAAATCATGTTATTGTTCTTAAGCCGATTGTTTTAATTGTGGGTTCGCAAAGAGTTCAAAATTATGTTATTGTTCTTAACCCTATTACTTTCAAATAATTAAAAATATTTTCGAATAATTAAAAAGAATCGGAAATCATAAGGAGTTAAATTATAATTGTTAAAAATTAAGATCGGAGGTCTATTGGAAGGAGTTAAAATAAGTTAGAAGAAAAGTCTTAAAGCTAAAAAGAACAACATTGAATATAGTTATGTACCACGATTAAAAACTAATTGGAGCAACCAATGGACAAATTTCTAAACAAGTGAGAAAAGGTGGAGGGAGGATAAGGTTTTCTAATCTATATCGTACTCGTACAAGTCATATAACAAATCATCACCCAAAAAAAAAAAAAAAGATTTTGAAACGAACTAAAAAGAACCAATGTATATGTTTTGTCCTCCTTTTTCATCACCTCCCTCTCATCTTTTCTTGCAGAAAGAAACAATAGCCTGTCTTCATCTTCTCTATTTTTAATATATATATATAATTTTCTCTGTTTTAACAGTGAGAGTTAAGTTTTTCTCTGTTAATGTGAATTTTAGCTTCTCACCCTAGTGCGAGTGTTATTTTTCGTTTGAGCGCAAGCTTTTGTAGATCCGAAGGTGGTAGATTATGAAAGATTGAATTTTATCATATGATTTGGGGATGAATCGACGATAGAATTTCATAAAGTTATATCATAACGATCTTTGTTACAAGTGTAGTCTATCGTGTCAAATGAATACTTACTCCAAAGAGCTATATTATAAATCGACAACATTCGGAAAAAACACAATAACATTAAAGAACACAATTAGTGACCGTAAGGATGTTACAAGATTAGAACCGGTCAATAGTCATTTACCATTAACTTTTTAGGGGTGAATATTTATTTTGATGTTTTAGATTTATTTTTGTTAAATGATTTTAATTGTATATCGCATGCCTTTTCATTAATGAATATCACTTTATTCATAAAAAAAAACTATGAGAAATAAATTTCGAAACAACGGTTATTGACCGTAAAGATGATACAAGATTAGAGCAGACTCAATAGTTTACCATTAATTTTTAGGGATAAATATTTAATTTGATGTTTTAGATTTATTCCTGTTAAATGATTTTTATTAGTAAATATCATATGTCCTTTTCATAAATTTCGAAACAAACTAATAGGAAATAAATTTAGAGAGATTTAGCGAACATCAACTTGTGTGTCAATGTCATATGGCAACTACTTCATGTGCTTCAACGAGCATCCACTCGTTTTATGTGACCGTCGTCCAAACCACAAACTCAATTTTTGATGGAACATAACCAATTCCACATCTTCCTCTTTCTCTCTCTCTCTCTCTCAATTTAGCCTTCAATTCTACCTTTTCATCATACCATTTTATTTCTTTGTCTAATAAAAAAGGAAAGAAAGCAATTTAAAGCACATGGTAGATGCTACCCAAATCCCATTTGCCCTTTTCCTTCTCTCTTTGTTGATGCAAATATCTCCACAATTCAACTTTTTGGACCTTCTTTTCCATTAGAATAACAAATTAATTAAACTTCACGGATGACATCACTCAAGCCCAAATGGAAGAATATGTAGTCGCTTACATTCACATTAATCGCATTGTATTATACATGAATCTGCTCTTTCACAAGTTGTGCACAAATTGTCCAACGTCATACTCACTTTCGTTTGCAATAACATTATTTTTAAAATTCACCCCAAACCACTACTAATATTTCCAATGCGCTTTGTTCTCAAGCCGAACACATATTATAAAGAATTTACTTGGACACCAGCGCCCCGCTCATGTTAATACTTCTCCAAAGCAAGCACATTAGGCTTGCTTTATTCACCAGAACTTGCTACCTTATAACACACCTCAATAATCTTAAAATAGTTTGAGAGTCGCTTGCACGGGATCAGTCTCACAACAATTCTTATCCTGTCGCACAATTGTCAAGCTGAAGAAGTCAATAATAGTCACATGTGAATCAACTGTTAATGTATGATGCCCCCACATCCAAACCAAATAGTACTCAGCACTGATGGCACAAAACCAAGCTAAGCTAAATCACAACATATGTAACTTCTTCTTCTAGTTTTTCTCAATCCCAGCTTTTCATTTCCTCACCCATTTCCTGCCCATCTTAAGGAAACCATTAAATAACATGCCCTGCTCCCCCAGTCTCCAATATGCTTCTTTCATAGTCCAAAATATCTTCCTCCTCCCCCAATATTAGCCCACCTTAACACCACCTCGCTTCCTTCTAGAAGAGAGTAATCCATTATAAAACTGATTATGCTAATTTTATATTAGCAACATAATTAATGTATTGAAATAAAATCCATGGGTGGTCCACTTGTACGTATCAAAAAAGAATCCCTATTGGCTATGGATCACTGATCAACGCCAGGTGGTAGTGCGATCGGATAGGCCACGTATTTAGCTAAGTTCATAAGTGGTCTCCAGAAAGACCTTTTTGTCCCCCTCCTACTTAAGCAAGAATGTCCCTCTCCTCTTTCTGTCTCCCTCTTTTCATTCAAATACTACAAAAAAATTTTCAAAAAGATAATAGTGCTACAGTTCCCTTTGACAGCCAACTCCAATTTGACACCTGTCCTTATACAAACCCAATTTTGGAATATACCACTCTTTCAATATGGACACGTGGTAATTACCCAGATGTCCCATCTGTACTTGCAGCAGCTAGAGGACAAACAATGGAAATCAAAATAAAATTTCTATTCAAAATGCCCCTATATATTTGATATTTCCACGCATTGCGTTTATTGAATCTAGGATCTCATTAGATTCCGCGTTCTTACCACATAAGAACACGTGTCTTACCTAGCAAATCCATAACATTAGACACTGCTAATTATCCTCTTAATCACCTGATATATAGCAGCATGTATCAAGTATGAACACTCACCTGTTTGGTAGCCAACTCAGCCAGAGCCAATCTGCTCCAACCTGAAACATAAAAACAATCCTCAGTTCAAAAATCACATTAAACTTCAAGTTATGGATTATGGGTATGGGCATTGCCGTGAACCAGAAGCCCCAGTGCCAAGCCAAGGGGAAGTTAGTGACACCCCGGACTCATTCTCATCTGCACCAAAAGCATCCTCGGATGACGAGGTCATACTGGCATCGAGCTGTCCCAAGAAGCGGGCAGGCAGGAAGAAGTTCAAGGAGACCAGACACCCAGTGTACAGGGGAGTGAGGCAGAGGAATGGAAACCGCTGGGTATGTGAGTTGCGGACCCCAAACAACAAGTCTCGCATTTGGCTTGGGACATACCCGACTCCAGAGATGGCTGCTCGGGCCCATGATGTGGCAGCATTGGCCCTTAGGGGCAGGATGGCATGCCTCAACTTTGCTGACTCAGCATGGCGGCTGCCCATTCCTGCATCAACAGACAGCAGAGATATTCAGCGAGCAGCAGCAGAAGCAGCAGAAGCATTCCGCCCACCAGAGTCTGAGGTCACCGAGGAATGTGCCATAGGAGCTAATTACGATGAAGTCTCTGGGAGTAAGAATCAGGGGAAGAGCAAGAATCAGGGGAAGAATAATGATAATGTTTTACTAGAAAATGCTGCCTACATGGATGAAGAGGCTGTTTTCGACATGCCAAGGTTACTAGACAACATGGCTGAAGGACTTCTCCTGCCTCCACCTCACACACACTATAGTGGTTTCAGCTTGGAGGACCCAGAAAGTGATTGTGAGGTCCCATTGTGGAGTTACTCAATTTAGAGTAGGGAATATATGCACAGCTGGACTCTTCAATTCACCTGAGGTGCCTGTGTCATAAACTTGACAGTCTGACTTTAGTAGGGATGCTTGAAAAGTCATTTAGGCATGCAAATTCTTCGGAAAAACTGGGTAAGTCTGGCATTTCAACACTTGCCCGTGCAAAATCCTCTAGCCAAGTCCAAGCAATGTAGGTAGGGAATTTTTAATTGCATGCAAGTAAAAGCTAGGAGTGCATGTTGATTCATGTTTTTGCCAATCTTGCCCAAGTTTCTATGGGCTCGGTATTTGAACCTAGATGATGTACAAAATATTCTTTGCTAGAAGCAGAATGATTGCTTTTTTTATCATTAACAGTAGAATGATATTGCTGCATATTAACAAGAATAAAAGATTATATTCAGCAAACTTACAGTATCATCATTAGAGGAGAAACATAAACTCCGCAGTTAGCTTACCCACTACAAGCTATGTCATTCATTAATAAGGCCAATTTTAAGAATCAGAAATTTTCTTTTTAAAGAATTTTTTATTTGGAGGGACGGGGAGGGAGGGGACTTTAATAGAGCTAGAATAAATACTTCAAAGAGTAGAAACACTAGTATGTTTCAGTCTAACTCTTTGATATGAAGATCAAGTCAAAAATTTATATAGCGTGAAACCTCTTCCACGTTCCTAGATGTAAAGTTATCAGAGAAACATCATAACTTCCAAAGTCACCATAACTTCTAGATGAAAACAGAAAGATAGATGGTTGGTCATGAGGAAGGGAGGAAATCAATATGCATGCATGAGTCTACCTTTCCCTCAATACTGTGACAGTGAGAAATAAAAATAATCAGAAGATGTATGGGTGCCAAATGTGCTCCTCCTTCGAAATCTTGCAACACGAAGGAAAACCTACAATAAAAGATATTGGTAAGTAGTATCACTAAAGTAAAGGCAAAAAATATTCCAAATTACAAAGGGTAAACATGTCGAGAAAACAGTTTTGTCTTTACATCAAAGGAAAGATAAGCTCTTTGAATCAGTATAACCACACCAATATTTCACCTTCATTGGATAAGCCGAACACATGTTGAAAGGGAATCTGCAGGTATCATTTAGTACTATAAATTTGCCCCTTCTCAGAATTATGAGATGTACCATGAAAAGAAGTGTGATTGATAGATGAGTAGGTAGTAGGCATAACTATCACCTACAGCTTACAATCAAGATAATAGGAAGACTCAATACAATGAAATAGAATTCCATTCACCAACATTGCAGGAAGCTGTTGGGGATAGCGTTCAAGATACCAAATCTGATCTCTAAAAGGGCTGGAGATCCGCTTAAAAGCAATAATGTCAACATGATGAAACCTTAGTCACTTCTTCCACAAGTACAAGTTCTTTAATGGAATCAAATCTAGTGGACCTCCCAAGCTTCAATAACAACATAAATAACTGCCAGCACATCAAAAATTGTGCTAGTAGGGCTCCACAATAGCGGACAACTGTAATTGGTAGTCAACTAGTCAAAAACGGTTCAAACTTCAAATAGGTGACTGACAGAGACCCTTTGGCTGCAATTATCCAGCACATGTCAAAAATCATCGTGTCTGAAAAGGAAGAAAGATTTTATGGGCGCAGCTTAGTAGTTGTTGATGGAGACGCCAATAGCCAAGGGTATGTTTAAGGATGCAGCGAATCCTGATATTTGGAGTTCCCTTTACCATGACATCACTTTCTAGACCATCATAGAGATTTTTCAAATGCCAATAGACTTCTGAAAGGTGTGCCAATCACGCAAGAGACTTATTATCAAATCATCATATCTCAAGAAAAAGACAGCATTCATAATCCCACAAACCAGAGTCCCCCACCTCGCCCCCCCAAAAACAAGAAAAAAAAACCCATGTTACGCAACCACATCTCCAGAAGCAAAGGGCTAACCGCTAACCATCATTCATGATGTAAACCAATCCATTTCACAACCTGAAGACTTAACCAAACCGATAATCGCCCGATTCCCTCCATTATAGTGTGTGAGGTTTCACATTGGACACCTCAAGTAGATTCAAACAACCCAAAAACCAGAATCAGGATGCCAGGGCCCAGCTATTTTAAAATAATGCTGTTCAAAATAGGTTATGACATCTGGAAATAACAATTGCAAAGCAATAGGTCAATTTACCACACGCTGACATTTGGAAACAACCCGATTATTCAAAGAGAGACTGGAACATTTTAAATAATCTATGTTATTCAAATAATGTTATCCAAGAAACATACACTAATGACTAAATTCCAAAGCATTTAGCCATCTTTACCCAGTAACCATTGTCAAATTATATTAACAAACTACACAGCATAATAGTAATCAGCTAGCTTCCTATATCCAGAATACAGTAATTTCACAAACTACACAGCAATCAGCAACTAACTGCAGAAACTAAAGTTAAATTATATTCTCTCTCATGTCCAGCAACCACCTTCCTCTCAAACCACAACCAAAACCAAAAGAAAAAATGATAACAAAACCACAACTCCTTCAATTTTTATTCAAAAGCTACATCAAAATCGATACAGACTCGGCAAAAAGCTACGAATCAATTACCAGGATTCAATCCAATGATAGAATAAAAATTCGATGATCACAAAAATACGATGAATTAATCAATTAAGCATTCTAATTATTCTGATCGAACTAATCGACAATCTGAAATCACAAAAATACGATGAATTAGGTCGGGCGAAGAGATGCGATTGTAAAATTAACAGTAAGCGAGCGCGAATGAAGAGGATCGATACCGATAAACAAGAGGGACAGAGAGAGAAAGAGAGAGACAGAGAGAGAATTAAAATTGGGGAAATACCAGGAAAGTTCTGGAGTTTTCTGATAGTGAAGACGGCGTTGGAGCCGTACCAATCCAGACGCCGATTGCTTCTTTCTCTGTCTTTCTCTCTCCACCTCCACTCAATTCCGGGTTCCACATCGACAGCGACACGCTCCAACTCGGGTTTTGGGTTAATGGGATCGACGGCCCAACCTAACCTTTTTAATCCCACCTTTGCTTTAGGCTTTAGGCCCGTTTCCTGTAAACGATGAGTCTTACCTACTTGGAGTTGAAGATTTTAACATTTAACCCATTCAATATTGCAAATTGTGTCTTCACATTAAAGTTTTTATCCCTTTGGTTAAGTGCATCTTATTTATAGATGTCGTATAACTGTTTGTTAGTTATTGAAATCCTCCCCTCCATTTCAATTACATGGCATATCGATAAATGGAAATAAAAAGGCATAATAAACATTCAGTTCTTTTTTACTTTGCCGAGTAGTAGTTAGAGGGAAATTGAACAATCATATGAAAAAGAGATGGATGATATTTAAAGTACGAAAGAAAACGGGAGAAGCTGGGAAAATTCACAAAGAAATCAAAAGAAGCAATTGTAAAGCAAGCTGATGGTCATAATTCAAATGATAATTATATTTTCAAAGAAGCCTGTGAGACTTTAGAGGTGAACAAGTACGTGAGATTCAATATACTGAGAAACGAACAACAAGTAGTTGAGACAATTAAGTATAACCTAATGAGCAGTAAAAAAACAAACATTAATCTGCAATTAAGTTGGTGATCACTAAAGCCTAGGTCATAAATAAGTCGACAATTTGCTCTTTTTGGTGATCTTTCAAACTAAAGGTGGCTGTTTTATTTGGAGGTTTTGGTTTCAATTTTCGGTGAGTTGTTTGCTCAAACAATTTATACTATACTGCATTATAAACATCTATTAACTTTATTATATCATTTTTCTTCAACTCTTTTAACTTATCAATAATTAAAAAGATCATGTAAAAAATATAATTAAAATAATAATTATTATTCAACTGTTACTTCGTGTAACTTTTTAAACCCACCCCACCGTTTCTTGGTAAATGGAATGACTACGATATGGTAGGGCATATCGATACTCCAGTAGATATGTCACGTTGTAGAACCATACACTTATCAATAGATTTAATTTAATTAACAAATTTAAATATTTAGTTGGTTCTCACACTTATTTAAATTTTTTTTTAAAAGTAAGAAAGTACAGCACGATTAAAACAGACAAAACAATACTAGTACAAGATTACTTTTTTCGCAAAAATTATATATCAATATATAATTGTTGGCAAGATGAATCACCCTACTAACGAGTACAATATGAATATATTTGTAATTAGATTACTAACAATATGATCATCCTGTCCTTTCAAAAAAAAAAGAATATGATCATCATGTGCATTTTGAATGAAACCGTCCAACAAAAAATTATTATTTGTAAGATTGTAATTTTTCATCTACCTAAAATTTATTAAATGGTTTTATTACACATGGTATCAACCATTTTACAGATTTCAACCTATAGTGTATTTGATGAAAATTTTCAAATAACGTCAATCATATATTTGGAAGTATTTGTTTCTCATACATATGTCAACGATATGGTTGGATGAACGAGAAAATAAAAGGAGTTTTGTGAGGCTAAACTAATAATATGACACCTGAGAAGTATAAGCTCCTAAGTGAATATAAGAATTTATATTATGCACGTTAGCTTACGATCAATCTCTTCTCTATCTGTTTTTTAAATTCTTAATGAAAAGTTTTTGAAAAAGAAAACTTTTAAATTAATGAATTTATGCATAAATCGGTTCCTGATCTCACCCAAGAATTTACAATTGAAGTATTTAAAAAGGGTCCCCTACCAAAAGACAGCGGACTTTAAGGCAATATATGCGTAGGTAAAGATGAGGACGAATGAATTAGATCCACACCTTAAATGTGTTTGTACAACATGTCTACCCCATGTGTAGCTAGCTAGTTAACATGGAGGCCCAATTATGATAACCTATACATCTCTCCCTCTTTCTACTTTCTCCACGAAATTTAATACAGTAAAATTTACACGATTTTCAGCTTAGTTAAGAAGAGGAAAAGGTGAATCGGTATAAAATCATATAAAGTTGAGGTACTATGCCCAAACATAAGTTTATTTTTTGGCTTCTTATGTTGGATATACTTGCATTAAATAATAAATTTACCGTTTCTATTTATGTGCTATCCAATACCTGTAGTATTTGTAATAATAGCATAGGTACTAGAGACCATTTGTTTTTTTGAACGAGGTTATGCTACAAGTCAAAGAAATAAAGTCCGGGAATATTTTCATATGAAATGGAGACCATCCAATGTCGCAAATATGCACAGAAAGTTACTGGACTAGGGGAAAGACAAAAAATGCAACTTCTTCTCAAGAGCATCACTGATGCATGTCACTATTAGATATGGTTGGATAGAAATACTTGCATCTTAAAACAGGAAAAGTTGGGTTGCGAGGATTCAAGCAAGAAATTTTAGATACTTGTAAAAGGTAGACTTTATTTTTTTAACTTATATAGGAAGAACAAAAGAGATTGCCAAACTACTGTATAGATGTGAATGTGATCTAAATCTTGGAGCAACTCTTCCTAGAAAGTGGCTTGTTAGTTTAGATGCTCTTCTTTTTGTTCTTAAATATGGCAACTTTGCATACATAATGAACATACTTGCTTTTTTATAAAAAAAAAAAAATTACATGTTTTTTTTTTCAAATTGTTCGATTAATGGTCCCATTATCAGTTATTTTATCTTGTACATATTCTCTTTATTTTATAATAATTGTCGTTTTTAGGCTGTGAGATAATATTATGAAAATATAAAATTTATGACAAAATTTGTGTTAAAAGATAAGTTGCCTCAAAATTTAAATGAAAATAAGAAAAGTCAATAAAAAAGGAGAGCAAAAAATGCAACTAATAATCATTTGTATGTCTTGATAAAAAGAAATCATTAATATTTCATTGGGCGTAAAGTGATAAATATTATAAAACGTAAAAAATTAATTAAAATAACATATATTGTAAAATGCGATACAGTATAACCGATCATTTACTCTTTCAATAGGCCTTGCAAGGGAAGGGAGCATTTTAAATTGAACATATCATTTCATGCAAGCCCACATTTCACTTGAAAGACATACAAATTACAAATTACTGCCCGCATTTTACAATACTTGTCATTTTAACTAATTTTTTTAAGAATAATGGATGAATTTCATTAATTAAAGATCATACGAGATCTACAATAAAGATTAAACTCAGACAAATTCATAACTAAAATAACAAAATAAATATTTCAATTGAAAAACTAATTGAAACTCTTCCGAACGCTCCTCTTCAACTCAATCGTTGTCTCATCTTACGGACTTTAAAAAGGAGATTCACAAATCTTGTATAGTCTTCCTGCCGAATAGATTTATGTGTTGTGTTAGTCCAAATTTGAAGAATTTATGCTCATTGTAGACCGATCCGATAATCAATCAACAATTCACACACATACAACCATAATACCATGAAAAGAAACCGATACAATCAATCCAAAAGTGAGAGATAATACCACTCATTCAAAGAGGGTATAGAGAGACTCTAACAAATGGAGAGAGAATAATTATTTGTATATAAAATATTAGGTAAAATATAAAAGAAAGAGAGATTGGGACTTACTATTGATAAAACGCCAATGGCAGCTCTTAAGTAAAGAAAAAGTTAGGATTTTCTAAAGAGGAATAGGAGAGAGGAGGAGTAGGAGGCGGCTAGGGTTTTTAACTAATCTTTTTCTTTTCAACATCTATATCTTAACAATCCCAATGACATATTAATAACTAATTTATTAATTTATCCTTATTAATTGTCTTTTGTTATTCATTTTTTATTAACTTTCTTCTTTTCCAATAAAACATTAGGGTAGTTTAGTCTTTTACTTAATTTTGTCATAAATTTTATGTTTTATTAATATTCCTTCAAAGGCGAAAAACGATAAGTACTATAAAATGCACGAATTACTTGCTTATTAAATAATCCCACATTAAATATAACGCCTCCCAATCCATAATCATTGGCTAGCAATAAATAAATAAATGAGTAAAAGTGAAAACTTTGAGTTATTACTGAAATTTTTATTTTGCAAAATCTTTATTAAGGTCATCAATCGTCTTACACTCGCTCGGATCCTCGCTCGAGAAAAAGAGAAAAAGGATATCAACTGATCGTGCCCTTTAATATTTCATTGATTAACTAAAGTCGAATATGGCTGATATTGGTAACAACAAAAATTATTTACAAACAAGTATTTACCATTATTAACGTGGACTTATCCCATATCATTCACCATTATTTATGTTGGTCACACTCGTACGTGTGGTTACAATCAATTGGATTTTCCGGTTGGTTTGGGTGTGTACACATTTTAGGGGAACCCCGATATCGTAAAGGTTCTACTCGGATAATTAATCAAGAATCTGTTTTAAATTATTTTCTCCGCCTTGTTGACAAATGAATTGAAATACATACGCTCAACTCGTAAATTTTATAACTTTTATTTTACAGTATAATAGTGTACGTTCCGAGTTTTGAAATTTTTTTCTTGTTTTTTTAGGTAAATATATTGAGGTGGCAAGCAAGAGAAGAGTTTGTAAATTTTGTTTCGAGACTCAGGGGCTCAAAGTAGCAACCATTATGATATATTAAGGGTTAGGTGTCACTGATTTAAGTTATTAGATGTAAAATGTACTTTTGTTTTATTTTTGTTGAAGTTATAATTTCTACTTTAGTAATGAGTCACTTGTCGTTAATGGCGAATCAATGTAACCACGGTTAAAAATGTATATGAGAACCGTAGTAGCCTTGCCCTTTCCTCGGAGAAAATGGTGGCAGTGGCAATTCCTCGATCTCTTCCGCTACGTTAATCATCAACTAGCAATTTATTTAGGGCTTGTTTGAATTAGCGTTTATAAAAGCGTTTATAACCGCTAACCGCTCGTAAATGTTCATAAACGCTCATAACAATTAGATATAACCGCTATAACAGCTTACACATTATAACGACTAGTCATAAACACATATAATTATTTATAATGATAATGATAATGATTATGATTATTATTATGATTATTATTATGATTATTATTATTATTATTATTATTATTATTATTATTATTATTTTTATTATTATAATTATTATTAAGAAAAATATTATTAATGATTATTATTAGTAGTAATAATAATAATAATAGTTATTATTATTATTATTGTTATTATTATTATTATTATTATTATTAAGAAAAATTATTAATATTATTATTACTATTATAACAGCTTATTATCATTTATAACCGCTATAAAAGCTCATAACAGTTATAACCGCTAATTATAACAACTTATAACAGACTAATCGCAGCTCATAATAGCTCATAACCGCTATATAAACACTATAACCATTGTTTTTACCAAGTTGAAACGAACATACCCTTAGACTAAAACAGTGATTATGGAGTGAGCGGTTACATTAAATAACCCATTTCTCTTATATATCAGATTTTACAAGTCACCTTATAGTTTGACAGATTGGACCCTGTCGAGAGTTGTTTTTAAGTACGGGTTGAAAATTTTAAAGATGTGTTCTTCCTCACTTATTTTATATTGCAATGGTATTTTGATGGTATTAGATTATCCATTTATTAGGGATAATATTTTATTTGTTGTGTAAACATTTTTATTGTTGCAACCTGTTTTCAAATTTTTTATGTGATATATAAATCAAACACCTTTTTATAGTTGTATGACTTTTATTTAAAATGCCCTTGAGTCATACTGAAATTAGGATAATATTTATTATTTGATAAATTTTTACAGTTAACAAATGTGCAAAGAAAAAAATGATAAAGAAAGTCATCTCCATATAAAAAATGTCAGAGTCAGTTTTAACTTTTAATTAATATTTGTAAATCGTCTATATTATCATCTTACCAATTTGTAAATCATGATATTGTAACTCATAATCTTTTTCTTTGAAAATCCCTTCATATGAGTTTCTATGAGGTGTGGTATGAAAATTTTAATTTTTTTGTATGGTGAAAATTTGATTGTATGCTTTAAAAATTCACATTCTAGGAACTTATATATATTTTTTTATCAAAGACATTTGCTGTTATAATTTTTATTATTTTGACTTTATTAATGCTTGATTATTGTACATTTCCCCTACTTATCATATGATAGTTCTATATGTAATTTTTGATTTTATCATCACGAAACATAGTTAATGTAATATTAGTTAAATTTAAAAGTTTTTAAAAAGTAAACACTTAGTAAATACTAGGGGTGAGCACGGATGATGGATACCCTAGAATCAAATGGGAACCGGTCAAATAGGTCGAGTTACTGAAGCTGGAACTAGCCAAACGGTTCCAGGTAAGGTTCTAGTTCCAATTTCAAAAGCAAACCTTGGAACCGGAACTCAAACTGTTAAGACATGTCATTTTTCAAGATTTTCAGCTTTCGGTTTTGTGAATATGAGGCGAATATGAGACTCGTGTAATTTCTGGTTTAATTAATTTATGTTTCGCTATATTTACTCTTTAGATTCAAAGAGAAGTAGAAATTGATGTTTTATTTGCTTCTTGTTTCCTTTTGCTTAGGATGTTTAAGTTCTCTTCTAACTCTTCCTGTAGAAAATTAATTTTCTATTCACTATTACAACAACTATTTTTAATGACGGATCTTTAACGACGGTTAAAAGACCAAAACCGTCATGAAAACCGGACAGATGGCATATTTGTAAATAGCAGGCGTTGTTTAAGACATATGACAACGAGTTTAATCTAAGAACCATCGTCATAGATGTTGTGAAACATTTAATGACGGTTCCTTGAACAGAATCGTGGTTACATGTATCATATGATGACGGTTCGTGGAAAGAACCATCGTCATATGTCTTTCAGTTTGAATATAAAAACGCAATATGTAGTTTCCATACCCATTTACATCTCTCGGTCTTATCGCTTTTACAGTTTTCTCTCGTCGACGTAACTCCTCCTCGGATCTAGAATTCGTTTTCATAGCAAGTCGACTTGAGTTGGTAAGCCTCTCCTCATTCTCGCCGTCTAGATCTCCTCTATATTAATCTTTCCATTTCTTTATAGTTTCGTCTCGTTTCGTTTTAGTGTAGATCTACTCAAAATTCTCACTTTCAAGCATCTCCTCACCATCTCCATTGTGAGTTCTTAGGTATGAATCTCTATCCTCTCTTATTTTTCGCTTTAAGTTATTTAGAAAATGTTTTATATAGTAAAATGTTGAATGTCGATAAGGGTTAATATGTGAATGTTGAAAATGTGGGTAATGTTTGAGATTGTTGAAATGTTGAATCTTTGTTGAAATGTTGAATATTGAAAATGTGGGTAACATTTGTTTAATTTATTAAGTTGAAAATTCGTGAAATATTTGAGATTTTGAGAAATGGGTTAGGAGTTTAGGATTTATTAAGTTGGAATTTCGTTAAATGTTTGAGATTTTCAGAAATGGGTTTATGAGTTTAGGATTTGTGGTAATTATAGTGAAATATGATAGGTAAGGATGGTAGATTAAAAGAGTACATCCAGATTTGTTTATGCTTTTAGAGAAATAGAAAAATAATTTGAATATAGGATCATCCCCTAAAACCTTCTCATAAAGATAAATTTTTATCCAAATTTGTTTATTTTGATGAGGTGATATTGGGATGAACTCATTCATCCAGTTATTAAAAATTGGTATCCAAATATGGTTAGAGTTTAGAGAAATAAAAATATTTATGGTTTAGGGTTTGAGGAATGTTAGGAAGAATTTAAGTTCTAAAATTGTAACCGCAAATGCAAGGCGTAGTTGTAGCTAGCCGGCAAGCACGGGTCGTGTCCACAGAGAGTTGTGTTTCAAATATCAAAGCTAACCTAAACTTTCTATCTAGGCGAATCAACACGGATGAGATAGATATGGTGATTAAACTAACCTAGAGAGCAAGTAAAAACAAAATACTCGGGTTGTAATTTTACCACTTAATAAACTAATTAATCAAGTCAAGCCTAAACCTACCCGAGTTTATACAAGTATTTAGGAGTGGTCAGTTACACCATCAAAGCCTACTCAAGCCACACTTTCGAGGGTCATGAGCTAATTTAGTTATTCTAACCACCTACTTTCGTGGAGATAGCCCAACTAAACTATAAAAATAGCAACCTCGGACCTAGTTAGGATTCAAACTATTTTCATGCCAAAACCCTAACTATTCTCTTTACCCACATTAGAAAATTGACTCCAACTTTCAGTGATAAACCAACCGCCTAAAAATTAAGATGAAAAGACTCCTTCGGGCATCTCATCGAACCTATGTGGCAAGTATGAGAAACAATCCCAAAATACTAGTATAAACTAGGTAAGTAAAGGCCTAAATAAAATTAATTAGCCATCAAGGAGGCTAATCACAACCAAAGCGACACAAACTAACAATTAATTAACATGAAACAAAATTAATCTAACAACTACTAACAAAAATTTTCTCGAATAACGACATAAACTAACAAAATTAAATTAAACATAACCTTAAATAATTAAACTAACTACTACTAACATTAAAATATAATAAAAATCGAACCTTTAAACTAAATGACACAAACTAAAGAGAAGGGAGAGATAAAAGGGAAGAATTTACCGAGAACGAATCGAATCGAAAATGAAAATTGTCGTGAATCGAACTTTCTGAACTAATAATTAAAACTAAAACAAATTGAATCTCAATATTTACAAGAGGAAAATTAATTGAATGAAACTAAAATAACCTAAAACAAACTAATCCTACGCCTAAAAAAACTCCAGCCGCTGAACCAAAAGCCTCCCCAAAATCCCCTCCAGTGTCCCTTTTATACCCCAAGCCTAACAAACCTAACATGCCCTTGATTTTCCAATTCCCGTGGGATTTCTGGTGATGACATCATGCTCATGTCATGATGATGTCATCATCAGAATCTTGTTTTCTTTTTTTTGGGGCCATGCATGTCAATGGAATATGAGTTTTGGGCCTCGTATTTCCGCATTTGATCAACCCGATTTGCTCAACTTTGTCTCTCAATCTGTATTTTCGCCTTATTTCAAACTCAAATTATGGAATCCTTTCAACTCAACTTATCACATACAAAATCAAATAAAATAAGTAAAAATTCTAAAAATTATATTATTTTACAAGACAAAAACTAAATAAATAGGGGTATAAATGACGTAATATTTAAACCAAACAAGGAAATAGAAAAATTTGTGGGTATATATTTAAGGATATAAAATGTGAAAATGTAAAAAATTGGGAAGGTATTTGGATATAAGGATCTTCCCAAATACTTGTCATTAAGATAAATTTGTTATCAAATTTATTTATTTTGATGAGTTGAAGTTAGGGGTGGACTAATTTATCCAATTATCTAAATTTTCGGTTTCGTTTTTTGTTACAAGTTTGTTGTATTATACATGATCGTAAACTAGAGGCCATGATTTTTTTGAAGTTTACGTAATTCATAAGACAATAATGAAATATGAATGAAATGTTGAGGCCACCCATTTAGTTTGTTTTAACGACCTAAGACATAACAGAACCGAAATTCCCTTGTTATGATTAACAATGAAGTTGGGTTTACAAGACAAAACATGGAGTATACATGCAACATAGACAGATCGACGAAGAAGAGCAAAAGGATCGAGGAGTTAAAACAAAGGTCATTTGTTTCCATTTAACTCCTCGATCATTCCGCCCCGCTTTGTCGATCGGCCTATGTTGTATGTAAACTCCATGTTTTGTCTCGTAAAACCAAGTTCATTGTTGATCACAACAAGGGAATTCCAGCTCCTATTATGTCTTGGGTTGTTAAAGGAAATTAAAGGGGTGACCTCAAGATTTCAATCATAACTTCATTATTGTCTTATGCATTATGTAAAAATTTTAAAAAAATAATGTGTAGTTTATGATAAAAGTATAATACATCAAATCTTTTATATATATATATATATATATATATATATATATATATGAAAATGGTGAAAATATATGTGTGAAAATGTAAAACAAATTGAAAATGTATTTGGATATAGGAATCTCCCAAAATACTTGTCATAAAGATAAATTTGTTATCAAATTTATTTATTTTTATGAGTTGAAGTTGGGGGTAAACTAATTTATCCAATTACCTAAATTTTCGGTTTCCTTTTTTAGTACAAGTTTGTTATATTATACATGATTGTAAACTAGAATACATGATATTTTTGAAATTTATGTAATGCATAAGATAATAATGAATATGAATAAAATGTTGATGTCATCCATTTAGTTTGTTTTAACAACACAAGAAATAACTAGAACCGGGGTTCCCATAACTCTATTGACTTTATAGCAATTAGATCGGATTCACTAGGAAAGACATAGAGTTCATGTGTAGCGTGAGTCGATACACGAAGAAAGGAAAAAAGGGATAAAAGATTCATCGAAGAGAAAGGTTATAAACAATAGGGAATTATTATTAGTTTTGTGATTGTTTATCACATTTCTCTCTCATGAATCTTTTATCCCTTTTTCCTTTGTTCGTATATCGACCCACACTCGCACATAGAATCTATCCTTGCCTAGTGAATCCGACCTCATTACTAAAGTCAATAAAGGATATGGGAACTCCGGTTCTAGTTATGTCTTGTGTTGTTAAAGCGAATTAGAGGGATGACATCAACATTTTATTCATATTAATTTGTCTCATGCATTATGTAAAACTTCAAATAAAATCATGTCTTGTTTACGATAATGTATAATACATCGAAATTGGAAGCAAAAGGAAACCATTTATATAAAATATATATATACGTAAACAAGTGGAAGCAAAAAAGTTCTTCAAATGGGAAGAGGGGTAGTAGCTTTATTGAGAGAGTTGGTAATAGAATAATTCTTTTGACTTAATTACTCTCTCCTTTGATCATAGCGAAAATGAGTTATAGAGCACTTCCTGCTGGTCACGAGAAAATCCAAGCAAGCAATTCGCACTCATCATTAAGTGACGCCGGGGGCGGAGGCGCCACTTCAAGCATGGACTCATTGTCCGGTCCTCCCTTTCTTTCTCTCGTTCTTCTCCGGTCCGAAAGAACTTACCGAAGGAAAAGGGGAGGAACCTCCCTAAGGAAAAGAAGATGAACCTTCCTAAGAAAAAGTGAAGTTGTCCACCTCTACCCCTACACGAACTTCAAAGAAGTAAACAAAAGCTCAAGCTCCTTAATGAGGGACTCAAGCTCCCTAATAGGGTGCTAGAAGATTCACCTTAATGTTACCTTCGTTACTAATTTTATTGAAGGAGTGTAATGAACTCACTCTTGATAGGTTCGTGGGCGAGATGATTGAGTTTTTATGTTGTCTACCCCTTCGTGTATTCCTTTTTCAATACTTATGTAAAAGAGAAGAGATTGTTGGTGAAATGTCCTATTTGTGTATTCCTTTTTCGGAGAGAGATATGGTATATTATATTTTTATGACTATATATTGCTTGTTTGGAGTTCGTTGCTACCGCAAATATGATGTAATTATGTTGTCCAGGCTACCTTTCCTACAACTCCAACAAGCAATATATAATCATCAAAACAGAATAATATCACATCTCTCTTCCTGAAAAAGGAATACACAAATAGGAAAATCTTGTATTTATTGAAAATTCTTGTATTTATATTGAAAAATTGAGGTTGTTGGTTTGTTGTTGTGTAACTTGTGATGTATTTTGGAGTGTATTTTGTATAGGGGACGGAAAAACACAAAAAAATATTTTAAAAAAATCCAGGCATATTACTGACGGTTATTACATTAGAATCGTCTTCATAAGCTCGAAACAATTTGGTGGGGTGGACCTATGACGACGGTTCGTCATAAAGAACCGTCGTCATATAGTCACCTATAACGACGGTTATTATATGAGAGCCGTCGTAATAAATGATCTTTTACTACGGTTTTTGAACCGTAATTATAAATGCTACATACAACGACACCTAAATACACGATACCCGTTAACCGTCGTTACATGTCATTTTTAACCGTAGTTATAAGCGGTTCTCGTAGTAGTGATTTATTAATGCTTGAAATGTAATTAATTTGAGAATATATATAATCTTTAAGGCATTAAAGTTTTCTTTTCACAAAAATAATGGTGTGGACATGGTACATTGGAACCGAAACCGGAACCGGATCCCGAGGTTCGGGTTTTAAAAATTCAAGAACCTGGTCAATCATGGTTAGGTTTAGGTTCCCGGCTTTGAGATAGGATATTCGAATTACTCACCCTAATAAATACTACATTGTTCTTTTGATTTTTTAATTTTTTAATATATTTCAAGTGGACTTAATTTACTCTTATGTACATTGTGTTTAAATAAAAGTTAATTTGAACTTAGATGCGGTGAGAAGAATGGCATGATTGTCGATGCTAGGCAAGTAACGTCACGAGTCAATCTGAAGATGGCCAAAAGAAACACACAACCACCTCAACGAACCATGCTGAATCTGATCGAGGTTGACACGGACAAATTAAAGATTCATCATTATGGGCAACAAAAAGTTAGTTACGTAAATCGCATCATATCACAGCCGTTCACCCATCACTTGATCCCACGGCCAGATCCAAAAACAAAAAAGGAAAATGCGGGCTCTATGGGCCACACGTGGACAATAGGCTCGGACTCTCAATGCACAGTCTACATCACTCTCTCTCTCTCTCCTTTCTTAATCAAACCCACGTCAGGTCAACTCTGGTCGCATTTACGTCTCACCCCTAAATTAATCAATTAACTAATCCAAGTTTCAATTCAAATCAAATCTCATTTCTTTTAATCAACCTTAAGATTCAAATTTAGTCACCAAGCATCCCTATGAACACCTCTCTCTCTCTCTCTCTCTCTCTCTCTCTCTCTCTCTCTCTCTCTGATTGGATTCGATTCCGCCATCATCAGTGAAATTGTTGCCAGTCAAGCCCTCAGATTTTCACTCTACTCCTTGAGATCCTCGCTTCTCCTCCTCCAACCTTCCTTCCATACTCTCTCTCTTCCCCCACTCTATACTACCAGTCTACTTAGCGCAGAGAGCTCTCTCCTTTTCATTAATGGCGCCAGAGAGCTCAGAGCTCTCCTAACGAAGCTCTACCTACGCCAGCCAATCGCACCAGCCTTTTTTTTTTTTTTCATTTCATTCTCTGTCTCGCATTCTAATTATTAATCTCGATTTTCTTGCCAACTGCTCTAATTTACATTCTGGTGTAGAATTTGAATTTTGCGACTTCCGGAGATTTTTAGAGCAATGGCGATGGTGGTGTCGATTCCCGGCGAGGAGAAGCCGAGGAGGTCGTCGTCTTTCCGAGGAGAGAGACGGCCATGGATGCTGAAAGACTACCTCCGAGACGACATGAGCTCCTGCTCCTCCAATGGCTTCCGCTCCTTTCCTCGCCGCCAATGCTGTGCCGCTGTTCGGAACATCATCGAGAACGAAATCATCCGAAACCGCTCCAAACAGACGAAACGTATTTCTAGCAGCCGGAGAGTTTCGTCGGCGCTTCAACGAGCTTCATTGGCGGTTATCAACGCTGTCAAGCTTATCCCCTTCAAATCTCCTGAGGCGAATGCTGGCGACGGAAAGCGGATTCTACCGAGAAGCTTCTCGAAGAAGCTCTTCAAGAGAAGCTTCTGGTTAACGAAGAAATCGTCGTCAGGAGAAGAGGGAGAGAGAAAAGTGGTAGCTAAGAAGGATCAGAAGGAGTGTGATGAGATCGAAAGGTGGATATCGTCCGGCGTCGTTGGTGCCGAGAAGTATCAGCCGTCGGATTCGTCCAATGATACGACGGTTACGAACTCTTCCACGACGACGAGTAACAGTAACAGTGACGGTAAAAGTGACAGCTGGTCAGATATTACTTTCACCTCCGATACTATAACCTGCTCGAGCGAGAACGATGCCGTTGAGAGGAGAGAGAAAACGCCAGTTCAGGACGACGAGGAATTGGAGGAAGACGAATTCAGCAGACGAGTTGGCGTGACCGCCGCTAAGGTGAGAGACACTAGTGTAATTTTTATTCAATGCGTCGCGTCTACATTCCATATCTGTGTTTATTGCTTTTGAGCCGTTTGATTGAGTTTTACATATCAGTCTAAGATGCGATCTCTGCCGTCTATTTGCGTTTAGTCTACTCCTGCTTGCTTTTGGAGGACAAACTGAAGCTTCCATTTTGTTTGATTGAGAGAGAGAGAGAGGGCAGTGGAAATATCAATGGCGGCGGGAAGTGAGGAAAAGGGCATGACTCTCACGTGAGTGAGGGGAGTACCTTGGGGGTGTTTTGGGTATCTCGAGGTAGTGGGAGTATATTTGATTTGATCAGGGCCGCTGATCACGCCATGTGTTGTCCCATGCGAGATCTACGGCTCTGGGCTTCACTGGACTATAGAGTTGTCATAGTACTCGAAATACTAGATCAAGCTTCACCATGATGAATAAAATAATGAAAATTTGGGTCCAACTATAATTATGTTGCTCTTAATGACATTAACTCAGTACTCTAATTATGAGATGCTCTAATAAATAAGGATCTGGTGTAGTGGTGTGTGCATTAAATCGTAATCGCAAAAATTAGGTTTTGTCGGTGATTTTTTTTTGGGGCCGGGGGGTTAGAATTCAATTTTACTGTAAAAATCATGTGCTAATAATATATGTAATGTATTATCATCTTAATCTTATGTATCCCACACGTGAAGATATTAGCTAAAATTAATTTCTTTTTTTTTTTGGGTGAGGGAGTTCTATAATTAAATCGGAGCATTATGTTTCCCTCAATCAAAAAGATGGAAGTATCCACGTTCTATAAAAAAATATATTCATGTCACATTTTGGGGGCTAAATGAGGGGTAAAATATATTAGGTAACAAAATTTGAAGAAGTATTTGAAGTGCTTTTAGCTAAGTTTAAAATCAATTATTTAAATATAATGTGGCATTTGAATTGATGTAATGGAATCATGATTATATAATTGACAGTAATGATAATTATAAGGCAGTGTTTTATTACAATATTCTTATATAATCAAATATTATGTTAGTGTGTTTTAAGCGATTGATAGGTTTTAGTATGTGTTTAGTGGCTTTTAGCATTTTATGTTGCATATTTGTGAAACTCATAGAATTATTTTGTGGCACCTCAAAGTAGAGTGTCATGTTTTCGGTTCAAAGTGGTTCCTTTAGTTATAGCTTTACACTTGGCTAATTATCTAATCTAATTTTATGTGTTACTTTAGAAAAAAAAAATAATCTTTTGTGTGAATTTATTTTTGTTCGACTAACTTAAATTCTAAGTATAGCTTTTATACTTGGCTAATTATCTAATCTTTTGTGTTAAATTTAGAAATAAAATCTAATCTTTTGTGTGAATTTATTTTGTTCCACTAACTTAAATACTATATGTCAAATTTACCGGGAAATTCACTTCAATTACTTACATATGAATATATTAATTATTTAGTGTATTTAGACAAAAAAGCCCATGAACTTTGGACTTTATTTAAAATTGTCCCTCATTATTTCCGCATGGTGCCGCTTATTTACAGTATTATACATTAGTATGTCATTGTTCGAAGGGTCACATGGTGAAGCCGGTTATCATCGATTTTAGATTTATTTTTTGAACAAAAATACGAAAACAAACAAAAAATGGTTAAAAATAAAACTAAATTAAAAATAATAAAAGGGAGTTGAGAGCAAAGAGTATGGTTTGAAAAGAAATTTCAAATGCAAAGCAAACCCTAGAGAGAGAGAGAAATTAGAGTGTGAAATTAATTCCCAAATTAATTTATGCTTTTTCTTCTAAAATTAGAGTCTGAATTAATTCCCAAGTTAATTTCCAATAATGTCTTCTTCTTTTTCATCTTTTGTTAGAAGCTCACTCAAGCATGTAAATCATGCCCTTGTTTTCAAATTCATCAAATTTAAAAATCCTAAAATGACTTACCTGATGATGAAGACGATTTTCTTTAGCAAGCAACTTTCTTTCCTTCATTTTATTACCTGATCACCAAAATTGCCTCAACTTCTATGGTTGTATTATTTGTTGCTAATGACAATCCCAAAGCAAAGGGAGGGATAGAGAAGAGAGAGAGTGAGAGAGAGAAAAGAGAAGACAGTGCAAGACTGAGCGAGAATAATTTTCTGGTGTTTGGAGAGGATTTATTCCCTTTACTTAAATCTTTTTCTCTGTTTTTTAAGTTACCATTTGCATTTAACTCGCCAAAAATTATAATTATTGTAAAATAGAAGGAGTAAAATAATATCTTTAGCATATTATATTTTTTGTCTTCTATGCACACGATACACATATATCCTTTGTTAGATACGTCCCAATATATATATAATAAATACGGTTTCCGTTGACCTCAAAAAAAAAAAAAAAAAAAAAGAGATTTGTATTTTCATAGTACTTGGCAAAATAATTATCCTGCCTTTTCAATCAACCAGTTGAATCAGACAATCGTCAAGGCCTCTACTTCCACCTTTAGAAAGAACCAGTTTTTACACATCAAGAAGTTTCCATTTATGCCTACATAGTTAGGACATGTTCGTTTCACCTGTTAAAACTAGCGGTTATAGCGTTAATAGTCTGTTATGAGCTATTATGAACAGTTATGAGCTGTTATGACCTGTTATAATGATAATAATAATATTAATAATTTTTTCTTATTAGTAATGATAATAATAATAATAATAATAATAATAATAATAATAATAATAATAGTAATAATAATAATAATAATAATTATTATTATTATCATCATAAATAATTACATGAGTTTATGAGTAGTTGTTACACTCGGGTAGCTATTATAGAGGTTATAACTAGTTGTTATGAGCTACTATAACGTTTATGAACGGTTATGAGCGTTTATGAACGGTTATAAACGGTTATGAGCGTTTATGAGCGGTTATGAGCGGTTAACATTTATAAACGCTTTTATAAATGCTAGTTTGAACATGCACTTAATCATAGATGTAATGAAATCTTTGGGGAATTTTTGCAGAGCGGTTGGCTCAATGAGGCGTCAAAGAAGGAACAACTCAGTCCTATATCTGTCTTAGATTTTCCTGAGAATGATGAAGGAAGTTTGTCACCTTTCACCCTTAGAATGAACCGGTTAAAAGGTACACTACATATTTGAACACATATCGTTCTATCCTGCAAAAACTCTGAAATTAAATACTCTATTACGCACTAAAATTATTTAAATATCATGCATTGTAGGTACTCAGGAAAGGCTTATGAAAAAGCTCGGAAGATTTGAGTCCCTCGTAGCACTAGGGCTAGAACCGCTTAACCTAGGAAGCCTAGTCTCATGTGCTCAAGTCAACGATCAATCACCTAAGTTTTCCGTCCGATCATGCTCAACTCCTAGCTACGTTGTATCCAGCGAAAGTGAAGAAGAAGAAGAAGAAGAAGACAAACAGAGACAAGAAAATGAAGCAGAGAAAAAGGCTAAGCACTTGCTTAACATCATCAAGGCAAAAATGCCAACATGGTCTAGCGGAAAGTTTGATTCAAACCATTTATTGTTGGATTTCTTTCGAGAAAATGCTTTCGATAGAGAGGATCATGTTATGTTGAAAGAGGCCGAGGATTGGCTGGGTGGGCACTACGACAAGTTAATGTTACAGTCGAAGGAGAAGGACAAAAGGGAAGCTTATGTTAGGCACACAGAAGGAGGAGCTCGGTGGCCAAGGGATGCTAAACTCGAGAAGGAAGAAGTGGTAGTCGAGTTGGGAGCTGAGGTTTTGGCAAATTTGGTTGAAGAATTGTTGCAAGAGTGTTGTTCTTGATTCGAAAGCCCCTTTTGCAGATCAAATTGGAAAAGAAGCAGAGTATATACAGTGTACTAAATCTAGACTATGCTGTGCTTATTTTCCAATTTGATCAGTACCATATATGTGTGTGAATATACATATCAGGAGGGGAGAAATGGAGGCGGAGGGAAGGTAGTAGATTAATGCGTTTGCTATAAAATAAATGTGTTAGCCAGAGAAAAAAATAAGTTCAGATTAAGAGTTACGTTGATGAATCATGATCCCTCTTTTTTTCTTTCTTTGTCTCAAGAAAAAGAGGGTGAAAATTTTGGAATTTATCAATATATATTTTGAATTCTAATAAGAAATATTGTAACATTCCCTTCGTAAATTTACATTTTCCAGGAGAATATAGCCAATGAGGTTGTTATGCAAGCTCTGGATTTTGCATTGCTTTTTGATTTCTGCACCTACAATCTTAATCATTTTCCTACATGAGAACATTTTTTAAAAGAAAAAAATGATTTCCTCCCCTCCCCTCCAACCAAACGTACCCTAATAAAGAGAAAATAAAATTTCCAAATCACCTTAAAGGGGGTGAGTATGGAGATGACTTTTTCTTAGGTTTTTATGAGATGAGGAAAATTCAATGTCCTTGATTACGATATTGAAAATATTATATCATACAAAGATCTATTTTATGAAGTTATACAGTAGCTCGTCAATATTAGGGAAAGACATATTGAAGTTGAAGAACACGGTTTGTGGCCGGAATGATGCTACAAGTATGGAGTCGAGCGGAAGCATATTTACCATTAACTTTGTTGAAATAGAGATCTGTTTTGTTATTTTAGATTTATTCTTGTCAAAGAATTATTTTTGTAGATGCCATATAACTTTTTATTAATGAAATTTCTTTTTCTATATATATATATATATATATATATATATATATATATATATATATATATATATATATATATATATATATATATATATATATATATATATATATCTTAAAGATAAAAATAATTAACTATATTTCTCATAAAGCAAGAAAAGAAAAGAATCAAACAAATAAGTAAAATAATCATTCTCTTAAATGTATTTCTTACCAAGGTAAAAAAAAAAAGGAAACAAATCAACCTAGTCAGCATCTCGGATTTACTTCTTATACGCAAAACAATTTCCAAGTTCCAACCATGTGAAATCTATTACTGGATTGAAGTTAATTTCTAGATAATTATTATAGGTTTTTCTATTCATTGAAGTTCCTATAATTTCATATATTGAAGGTAGAATATCCGTAAGAGAAATATTCTTAGACTTAATTAAAAAACTTTCCTAATTAATAATTCTTATTTGGTGCCCAGGACACTCAATAAATTAAAAAAACCATAATTATATATTGAAGCTAGCATCCTACCATTTTCTGTTCTTAAAATATCAACTTTCTTTGATCTGATAATCTGAACCGTAAAATCCAAAAACCGCAAAAATGACTTCAGCAGAAATAATGATAAATTTTCTCTTTGTAATCACCTTGTTTCTTGCAACAAATCGGATCACAGGGATCATCGGCAAGCCAGTCAAAAGCATCAAGGTACACATCTCTACCTCTCTTTCTCCCCCTTGAAAATTTTACTATTGGTCTTATGGGATAAAATTGTACTTTCTGGGAGTTGATTGCATGTATATAACAATGCTTGAACAGCACAAGATAACATATTAATTTTGGTGTGAATGTTTTGACAGACGGAATATGGAGCTATATATGACTGCGTGGATTTTTATAAACAATCTGCGTTTCAACATCCTTTGTTAAAGAATCACAGCTTTCATCCACAAGTAAGTTGTTTTCTGATTTAGTTGAATCAATTCCTGGGAGTGACAATTTGATCTTCTGTCAGATGAGGCCCAGCTCTATGCCTGAATGGATGACGTTTCAACAAAGTAATCCAAACATGAATTTTAACAGTGCATCATATGCTCAATTCAAGAAAGAGGGATGCACAAGAAATACAGTTCCCATTAGAAGAGTCAATAAAAAGGAGCTCCATCAAGCTAATTGGCTCTCCAAGAATCTAGTCTCTCAGTTAGAACCTGGAATTCATGTAAGTGAAATTTTTTATTCTTTATGTTCTCTTATTTATGAAATTAACTAATCTATGAAAATTTTATTTGGGGGATTTTTATTTTTTAGTTTTTTGGGTCTTTGATCCTCCATTTGACTAGAGTTTTGAATGAGAAAGAGGCACTGGTGCTTGTGTAAGGTGCAAACTGGTGGTGTGTTTGGTCATTTGGTGAATCTTTTGGGGGGTTTAGTTATGAACCAACTAAAACTAACTAAAAAGGACAACTACAACTCAATTTGTTGATTATAAGCTTCCACATCTTCTTTATGTTGGTTCGGGTTTATACAAGGTCTCTTGTTGTCTTTGTTTGTTTATTATGGGTACGCTCTTATCGCATTGTTTATTTCATTTTGTCAAATGTTTGACGTTTGTACTTTGCTTCTAGTCTTTTGTAGCTTTATTAATAATTGAAAAAACACGGATGATTCTTAAAGCATGCTAAAAGTCAATTTTTGTCATTTTCAGCGTGCTATCGTACAAACAAAATCATATACAAGCACAATAATATATAAAGGACTTGGAGCCTCGCTTAGTATATGGAATCCTTACACTGAAGTGGATCAATATAGTTCAGCTCAAATTTTAATACAAAATGGTCCAGATAGTATTCAAGTAGGATGGACAGTAAGTAAATGCTCGACTTGTTATTTTTGTTTTATGTTTGCGATACATATAAAATATTAGCCATTTTACACTATTAATGTGATTTAAATTACTTGATTATCCTTATCTTTGAACAGGTCAATCAAATGTTGAACAAAGATAACGGGACCCATGTCTTTATACATACCACCACTGTAAGTTCATTTGTGGCATGTTAATTAGCTAAAGAAGGATCAATGGTTTTTTTAATTATAGATTCTACCAATATATTTCCTCTTTTTTAATTTATTTTTCGTTTTAAAGTATGAATATATATATATATATATATATATATATATATATATATATATATATATATTTTGTGTAATTAGAAAAAGTTTAACGTAGGTGAACTTTAAACATTTAATTACATTTTAAGCTTGCAAAATAATTTTAAATTATTATAATATATTCTAACTAATGAACGGTGCAGAGAAGATCTCACTCATCAAAAGTCGACTATAATATTGTGGTTAATTACTGTTTAAAATAGGATAAATTGTTATATACACAAATTAGAAAGTATCTTCATTACTGAGAATTTTTTAAAGTTAGGATAAATTGTTTTCAGTGATTTCATAATGCAACGTAATAATTAAAGGTTGACTAGAAAAACATAAGGTAGAAACGAATTTCTAATTTAATATTGACAAGACAAATAGTTCATCATAAATCCAATTTAGACCCATTAGACTTAACCCATATAATCGGATTTGGATTCACTAAATTTAAATCGGATGGGCCTATGTTGAATCTGGGTCCAACTGACTCGAGTTGGATTTAGGTTTAAGTTTCAAATTTCGGCCTAAGACATACTTAAGACTAGAAAAGTGTAATTTTTTAGAAGAAAAAATTTCCTAGGACAAAATTTCTTCTAATTTTGAAGCTGAACCTAACACCCTCTCTCTCATTCTGTGTGCTAGCGGAAATTTGGGTTTGGATTAAATTCGGGTCAAATAATCATTCAATGTCTAAAATTCGAACAAAATATTTTGTATGATAATCGATTTTTTGGGTCGGACAAATCGGACAAGCCTCGAATTGGGTCAAAATTGAGTTTGGATAACAAAAATAGAAAAAAACCTATATTTGAATAAAATTCGGACTTATAATTGATGACTGCACCTAATTTTTTTAAGTAAGACAAATTTAGGTATTTAGATCGAAGGAAACTTTTCCAATGCTATTCAATAATTCAACCATCTCCTCCTTGCTCCTTCCAGCAGTTCCACCCTTACTCCACTCCCTCATTAAGCCCTCTCTCTCTGTCTCTATTTGAAAAAAACAAACCAGTCAAACTATTTTAAAAAAAATGTCATATGCACAACTTCCATTGCCACGTCATTCAACGATGAGATACCCATAAATATTACCATCAAAGGTTCGAATGATGCAGGCTAATCAATAATTCTGAATATTTCCATTAACAAACCTCAAAATTCAGGATATTAAAATCCACTATTCCTTTAATTTTTTTATTTTAGTTGATTACACTCTATTTCAACTCTAAATGTTTCTTGATATACTTGAACAAGTAATGGGCATTAGTCGATTATAATTATTCTATTTAATTTTTCTTGAATATTGTTGGCTTTAAATTCCAATATTGTTGGTTTCCCTAATATTTTCCTTAATGTTATTGTTGAAGAGGGTATGAGGAGGATTGAGTCAATAGTAAATACACTGCATCCATTTAAGACCTGTAAATTTACTGGACCCGAATTCAGATTTTACAGAGCCGTCGAATCTGTGTAGGGTCTGGATCCAGGTCCATAAAAATTAAATGGATCTGGTCTAGTTTAATACTTTTAATATTGTCATTATTATGCGTTCAACTAACTAGACTGAGTTTTTGTCTTATTTTTATTTTTCTTGTTTTACATCTTTTTAGGCAGATGGAACACACTGTTTCAATACACTGTGTCCTGGCTATGTGATTGTAAGATCAGACATCCCTCCAGACATAGTGTTCTCCAAGACTTCTACTAAAGGAGGAGAAATAGATACGATGCAATTTTTTATTTACAGAGTAAGTGTACACATAATAGATTTTACTCTCCTATATTTCATATCATCTGTTGAACCAAATTAAAATTCAAGCTCAATAGAATTGCTCAGTAATTCTAAACCGACTTCGATCTGATTAGACTTGTTCACTTCGAATGATCGAGCAGGACGAAGTGAATGGGAATTGGTGGCTTTGCATTGGTGGTGAAGGTACTCCGATAGGATTTTGGCCAAGCCAGATCTTTGATGGTTTATCAAAATATGGTTCATATCTTGCTTGTGGAGGTGAAACATACAGTCCACCAAACAAGCCAGAGGGTCCTCCTATGGGAACAGGCTCAAAAATATTAGGCAGGGGTAGCGTAAAATGGGATGCATTTTGTGCCAATTTGGTTACAGTAAACGAAGATTTTAAAACTGTAGACCTTGATTATACTGAAGAATTCTCTGATTCTCATCAGTATGACGTTAAAGATGTACGTTATGAAATCAAACGTTTAGGTCATACCGTCTTTTTGGTGGCCCAGGGCGATGACTGATTTGTATTCACAATTAGGAATAAAGGAAATAAAATTTTATGTGGTTGTTTAAGATTGATTTGCACGTGTGGAATTTCGTTCTTAATCTTCAAACAAGTTTATCTCCGGAACCGTTTAAAATGACTGTTAGAAGTAATTATTACAAAAATGAGCTTAAATGATAAGCTTATAGCTAAAATAATTAGCTGTTAAAATTATTATGAGCTGTTATGAAATTTTTAATATACCATTAATTATATTATTTATTCTATATTTGACAATAACGAATATTTGATGAATAATAAATATTTAAAAAATATTTTTTTGCTGATCGATTCAATTTTTATTCGATTACAAATTTATATATTTTGTAAGTAACTGTATTTTATTTTTATCCAGAAGTTTTTAATATTTTGAAATAAAGCAATGTGTATGTTCTAGATACATGATATCAAAGTTTTTTACGTAATAATTTTCATATCATGACAGTAGTAGCGTATTTCATTAAAAATATTGTATATCTTTTCATATGAATGTACAATAACCGCAACACAATAACAATAATTATGGCAATGATGAAGACTACTACTAGTGCTACTATAATAATAATAATAATAATAATAATAATAATAATAATAATAATAATAATAATAATAATAATAATAATAATAATGATGATGATGATGATGATGATGATGATGATGATGATGATGGCAACAAGCTTGGAGAATGAGGACTACTACTACTACTACTACTACTACTAATAATAATAATAATAATAATAATAATAATAATAATAATAATGGCAATATGCTTGGAGAATGCTTTTTTCTCAGTCAATATAAATGGAGATTCACATAGCTACTTTCAGGGAAGGAGGTTAATTAAGACAAGGAGATCTAGTATCTTCCTTTTTATTTGTCCTTGTAAATGTAATGGAGGTGGTCAATAGGGCAACCCAATGGCATATTCAGCAAACTAGTTTCCAGTATCACCCTATATGTGGGTTGCTTAACTTCTGTCAGCTATCCTTTGCTGATGACTTAATTAACCCTCTTCTATAGAGTTGACAAAAATTTTGTTAGCTGCTTGATGAATGCTTTCAAGGATTTTGCTAAATGCTCTGGAATGCAAATTAACCACCATAAGTCCTAAATGGTGATATCTTGCCTTAATCACAGGGATAAAGATGAGTTATTGCAATCAGGGTTTGTGGAAAGTAACATCTTTTCAAATACCTTGGAGTACCTATATATATTAGGAAGACTTTTATCTTCAAAATGTGTACATCTGGTCCAGAAAATGACAGCAATAATTCAGCGCTGGAAAGTACAAATCTCTCCTATGTAGGAAGAATCACTCTCATAAATGTTGTTGTCTTAATGAGCATGACTCTTTCTGAGCCTGAATTCCATCTTGCAGAAAGAGATTATCAACAAAGTCGAGGCGATATGTAGAAATTTTCTTCTCTCCATAAGAATGGAGGATAACATAAGTAGAACTCTTGAGCAGGCTACTGCCTAAAAGTTAGTATGCTTACCCTTTTTCAAAAAAAAAAATGTAGAAATTTTCTTTGGACAAGATCAAACATTTATAGGAGAAGACCATTGGTATTTTGGCAAACTATTTGCAAACCAAATGCATTTGGAGACATTGGACTTAGAGACTTGCTCATTTGGTGTAACCCTCCTTAGCTTTAGCTTACAATCTTACAACTCTTTACAATTTTTTATAACTACCTTTGAACTATCTTACAACTCCTTACATACGCTAAATATAGTATTACTCGCCTAGTGAGCTAAGGCGTACCAATCTGTATTTAAATTTAATTAAATCGTGCTGGCTTTTACCAGATTTGTATGAATTTATCTAACTAAATTTAATTTGACTCAATCATTGATAAATGGTTCAAAAATTTTTAAGTCAAACTGCTAAATATAGTATTACTCGTCTAGTGAGCTAAGGCATACCAATCTATATTTTCAATTTGTGACATATGTAATATACCTGATATATTTATTATTATTCAGGCATTGTAAGAAGCTACATAAAAACAAAAAACAACAAGGCCAAGTACTTGGAAAAGCAAAGCATACTCCCAAAAATTGTTGGCATATATTATCCCGAAGTCTACTGTTTATGAATATATGAATCCAAGAGGCGAAAAGTATAGGACCCAGGAAATACTATTGTTTGAAGGAAAATGGAAGTTTAGTGTATGGTATCCAAGGCCTAGTAAGCTCTCAACCCACCTCCACCAAAACAAGCCTAAAGTAGGAGACAGTGCCCCCTACCTACCTCTAAACAAAATCACAGTACGAATGATCATGTATATGAAGATGGATTGTATTATTCGTGAGATTTGCATTCTTTTTAACTTTAATTTATCGCCGGCAACTCTTTGTAGTTCTTTACATTTTTTATAACACTCGCTTGCAGTTATTTACAATTTTTTACAAATTTTTACAATTACAACTACCTTACTCCGCTCATACAACTCTTACAATTCGTTACTATTGATTACAACTTACAACAATAAAGGTTACAACTTACAACCTTATAACTCCTTACAGCTTAAAAAGGTTAGGGTTAACAATCAACTAAAATAACCAAGTAAATGTTTTTAAAAAATGCGTAAATCTATATTTAAATTTTTTGTGAGTAACTATCTCATTTTTCACATTAATTTGAAAATTGAAGCCGTAATCAGCTTGCTCACGTTGAGGAAAGGTAGGATTCTCACTAGCATGATTCAAATGGCTATACTCTATCCCTTATATATTTTCCCTTTTCCTTCCTAATAACCCTCCCCAATTAACATACCCTTTCCAGCGTTGGGTATATGGAGCCTAATAAATGTTTTGGACTCGGGAAATCACGTTGCGGGGTAAGGAATGGTGAGCACGGCCATGAACATCGAGAATGGGCCTAAAACGAAGAAAAGAATCAGCCTAGCTAGTAGCTGGCACGGCCTAGCCATGTCTGTTGACATGGCCAATGCCAGCAGCACGGGCTGCTCGTGTTGCTGGGCACGGCCCCGTGCCGGATGTAGTTGTTGGGCTTCGCTCGATTTTGGCCTCCGTTTTTCCTTCGTGATGACGCATATTGGTGTCAATTTTGATTATAAAATCAGTGTATTCCTCCATTGTTGAGTAAGTAGCAAAGATTGCAAGGTGTAAGATAGGTTAGGCTTGAGAGAAAATTGCTTTTAATAGCTACCGGAATTTTTAGTGCATCGTTTGTAATTTTTTCTGGTTTTAAATTTTTCACATTAAATCTTTCGTCCTGATTTTTGTTATCTTTTTATTCCTATTTTATTGTTTGTGAATGAACTCCCAATCCTAACATCGAGTGAAAATTTGGAGTATTTATAAATAGAGTTATTCCAATCTCTAACTTAACATTTTTTTTGTCCTATCAAGAGTCTCATCAATATTTTTTGGCCTTTCTTTGGTCCAAAAAGAAACATAAATGCTTGGTGTCAATTGTATTTGAGGTTAGATTAATATAAAGACAGCATGATTTTGATAGACGAGGAATCAAAAATACATTCAAACATGAATCACATGATAACATGTCATCTCACCCTATTAATTAGTCCATAAATAAACAGCCCATTCATTATCTTTATACTATCATGTGATATGTAACATGTGCAACATTTGATCATTTAAATGTATGTATTATTACCAAATAATTTTTGACTTTTTAAGAAACATATAAGCTTTTATGTCCCACTCTAACGAGAAAGAGAAGAATTAATAAAGGGTGAGTGGAGTTTAAAATTTATTAATATTAAATTCTCCACTGGATCCCATGATCCTAGCTTGGGACTTGGGAGTGCTTTATGGTACCAAGTTCATCTGGCTCGTTACATCTGTTTGCTTTAATTTTTTTAATTTTATTATGAATATTTAATTTTATATTTAAGTGGAGTCGAGTTCATCGTTAGTACTATATAAAATAAACAGAATTATCTTATTATAAATGTTATTCATTTACGATATTCAAATATGAGACTGAGGAAAAAAAAAAAAAGTGTCAAACTTCTTAAATAAGGTGATATAGACTCATAGCTATTATTTGGGAAAACAATATGGAAGTCAAGTGTATGCATGTCTAGTCTGGCCTACTTTCCACCTTGTGCAATTAATTATTTCTTGGTTGACATCCCAGCCTTACCAAAAGAAGGGGACAGTAGTCTACAGTACCCCCTACCATTTATATAACCTTCTAAGTTTTCTTCATGATCATTAATTAATTTTTTTTTGTCTTCCAGTTAATTATTATATTATAGAAATACTTGGCCGTTTTATTTTAGTCGATCATGTGTTATATGCGTTTTTGACATAACGTGTTGATCGACATTGATTTTGTAGAAGATCAAGAGAAATTAGCCACATAAATCCGTGATAGTCTAGTGTAGTTGTAAAGGGCCCAAGGCGGCAGACATGATTAGACGGTGGAGGATGCCGCTGGTCCTATTCTCTTGTTCTTAAAAATTTAAGGGTTAGGATTGACTTTTTGGTCTCTGACCTAACTCGACTCTAAAAATAGTGTACCCGACTTCAATGAGGGATGGAAATCGGGTTCGGGTCAAAGTATTGACCTGTTAATCCATAATTTTAAAATTTAAATTAATATTTTAAAAAAACTAAAAATAATTTAGATTACTCACATTCATCCATCTTCATTTGAGCTAAACTTTCAATTAAAAACATGACATTATTTCTTAAGGTCTTATAACTTTTTATAGTTGCTACAAGTTTTTATAACTAACTTTATAATTATTTTATAATTTTTGTACATCTCTTTACTTACAGGTAAATGGAATATGACCTTACTTTTCTTGATCAGTTTAATGTTATGTATACATGTACATCAACTAATTATGTAAATAATATTTTGCAAATATTTTTATTTACTTTTTGTTTTTGGAATAAGTGTTTAGGAAGAAGAAGCCAATACATGTGCATGAAATTGGGCATCTAGCTTCCATTCAAGAAATCCAAATGCATGAAACAAACCCCACAACACACCAACTTGTCAAGCAAAAACAAATACAATCATATATATCTTGTCTTTTTATCAGTTGTTGCATTCCCCTCCATAAAGTAGGGTTATGTTCAACTCAAGTAACCAAAACACTTTAATGGAATGGAAATCCAAAAAAGTTCATCAGTTGAATAGGCATGAAAAACTAACCCACTATTTTAAAGCTTCTTGAAATTGAACTTGTTTTGTTTAAAAATTTTTAGAAGTAAGAAATTCACATCTTTAGTGAAGAGTACATTGATAGCCACATTAGACTATTTAATGTTTTTTTTTTTTGGATAAATTGGGGGAGAATTTCATCATTTGAATGCAACTAAAGGCAAGGGCTCTTTGAATTTTTAGTTTGACCAAAAGTATACGTAATTCCTTTTAAATTGCGTATAGTTAAGGCAAAAGCCCTCTTAATTAATGTGCTTTTAGAGATTCGAACTTGTGTTTTCTTGCATACATAGGTGAGGTCATTATTAACTCAACCAACACTTTGTTGGTTCTTTGTAAATGAGTGGCAGATGTGCTTGTATTTCACCTTCACAGTTTCCTCTCTCTCTCGCTCTCTCTCTCGCTCTCTCTCTCTCTCTCATTTTGATGCAAATGCCATGCTACGCATATTTTGTTGCACAAGTAAACGTGGTGTTCGTAGTCGATCATAGCGATGCTCACATTGTAAATGAGTGGCGGATGTGCTTGTATTTCACCTTCACAGTTTCCTTTCTCTTTCCGATTATATATAATCACAAGAGTTTTGCTTCTCAACCCCTGCAAAATAATAATTTATCATCATCAAAATTTAAAACTAAGGTATCTGAATACACTTTGTCCAAAATTAACATTATATGATGATTAAAAAAAATTATATGAAAATAATTGCCACAATAGGAACATAAATGATAGTACCTATTCAAAATTAAGGGAAAATTGGATGAAAATAAACCAACTTTTCGGATAATTGGACGAAAATAAGTTATTCTTTCTTTCTTGAACGTGAACAATATGACCTTAAGAGGGTATTTTTCTATCAAACCATCATCGAGTTTGACCACCTTTGACTCACTCGAAAAATAGACATGGACGATACTTTTGAACACTTTAATGACAAATCTACTATATTTGATGCTTCCTCCTTTTAATTTGGCTGAAAGAGGAGTTTTATTCGGTTTGGGATATTAAAATTTTGCCGGAGGGAGGATAATTGAGTGTATAATGTGACAAATTAAGTCCGATTTACCTATCAAAATTTAAAAAAGTCAAAACAAATATAAGAAGCCACCGTTCATGTCTACCCTTCAAAATCATTTTGATTTTCGAAATGAGTCCAAAAATCGTGATAATTCAAAGTTGAAACATTTAGACCTTTTATCTACTACATAGAAGTTACTGAAGCCAATATATGATATCTTAAATCTCCCATATGCCTAAAAATGAAATGAAATAAAATATACTTTTTAAAAGTATATAATTTAGGAAGAATCGAACCTTAATTTACTTTTGTAAAAAACAAATTATCCTACTATTAGACTACTTCAAAGACGTTAGAATGTAATATATAATTGTCAATATATGAGACTAATCCAATAACTTTGTATATTTTGAACTAAAACAAAAACAGATACAGATACCCACCAGATTGCTTGAGAATGCTTTCAATGGTGAAACATTGATTAATATAATTTATCATAATTAAATACAAGTGGCTCACTACAAAATAGCAAAAAGTTTAGCCTCATCCTCAAAAAAAAAAAAAAAAAAAAATCAACTAAATGATGCTTGCTCTCTAAAATCTTATCCAGTGAGCGGGTATATGTAGATATGAATGCCCCCAACCCCCAGAAAAAGGAAAGGTCAGAAAAAAATTTCAGGGAGTCAGTGGGGGCAAAAATGCGATAATTGAGGCCATGTTTAAAATTTAGATAAAATATTTTGTTGATATTTATTTGATTTTTGGAGCAGATAATTCAGAGAATTGTTTTTGGAGATGAACATTTCCACTAAACTGAACTTTCCTCAATTTGCCTACATCTTAGTTTTCAATGAAACAGAGAGGAATGATCTGTTCCTGCTACTTGAATTAATATAATAAAATTAATAATCAATATTAAATATACCTAAATTTAAATTGCACATTTATTATTCTTCACACCACCTATACCTACAATAAAAAAAATGCTCAATTTTATTTCTAGCCAATAAATAATAATTATTTTTGTTAATGAGGAAATAACAATAGTAATTTTCAACGTGAGTCTCACTTTTAAGGAATTTAGAGGATCTAAATATAGACAATGATACCTGTACTTATCGTAAATAGTAGTAAAATTTAACTGTAGTAGGAAGTAGGTGTATAAAGTTGTATAAAAGGGTTGGAAGAAGCTGTATATAGTTAGGTGGAAGCACAAAATATGATACGTAGTGTGCTAATATTGAAATATACAAGGTCTTACAGCTTTATTAGCAAATATCGGCATTCAAATTTCACCTATTTAATTCCTATGCCATACTCCTAACTTTATTTATGTGTAGTATCACAAGTCACAAGTCACAAGTCATGAGTACAAGTATATTAAAACTTATACAAGTTCAATTGTGCTAATATTGAACTTAGTAGAGATGTATACACATTGATTATAGAATGTGGGAGAACTATAAAGAGTAAAATAGGGATAGACTAGTGTATTAGTCTAAGTGTACTCTCAGGGTGTGCCTTGAGCATATCTTTGTAATGTTTGGTCATGAGATATGTTGAGAAAATCGGCCCAATGATCGATCCGGTTAGCAGGTGGGTCAATGTTTCGATTAGTTGTACCATTTACTTCAGATTAGACCAGTTGATAGTTAAACCGGATTCGATTGGTCAAACTCAATATATATTTGAGTAAAAAATCAAAGTCAACTCACCCAATATTTATAAAAAGAATTATGAGCCTTGTCTAAAAACCCCATCTAAATCTTAATATTTTTAGTATTTTTGTCTCTTCACAAAAGAAAAACCTTAGTTGCTTTGAAACTCCCTTTCTACGGCCTCTCTCTTTCACCTCTAAATATCATCACGCCTCTCTATCACCTCTAAAACAGCGATTATTAATGAGCTCATAACTACCCAAGGTTAAGAGAAAATCATTCTTCAAGGGAGCCAGTGAGAGGAGAGGACTGAGCTCAGTGACCAAATCCAAGCCTAGGAGAGAAGAGGGCAGGTAGACGAGCATCGTCAGCCATCCACTTGCCAGTGAGAGTGTGACTAGCAACAGGCGGGCGTGAGGCAGAGGGCTCAGGGGAGGAGAGAGTGGTAGACAACAGACTGAACTAGAGTTTGCTAAGAAAAGGATGCTTTATAAACAAAGATGTAAAGTCACAGTTGAACTGCAGTCAAGATGGGTCAAGTAAATTGATCGGTTTCTACTGATTTTTTCCGATTCAATTGTATAAACGAGCTAAAACATTAACTTAACCATTAAAGATACCGATTCTCTATCCAACCTTTTCCGAGTCCGATCTAATTTTCTTAACATAAGCGCGAGTAAGTTATATGTAGTGATTACTAACCTTTTACAAAAACAAAATGCCTTGGTCAAATACTGAAAGTTGCCACGTGGCTTATAACAATGTGTCTTGCCAGGTAACCAACTTTTGTTGTACTTCATATCTCTTATAAATCTCAAAAAAAAAAAAAAATCCTTTTAATGTTATTTCACAACAAATTTCGAAACAATCGCATCAAAAATGTGTGAAAACTATTTTTAAAAGCCTAAAATTTGTAATGCTTCTCATAAAAATATAATTTTTTTTATCTAACTAATAAGAACATAATAAAAACAATAGCATGTAACTTTAAGATTAAATAAGTAGAATAAAAAATAATTTTAATGACAAGTTGACTTAGTAAAAGTGATCCAAATGAAAAAGATAAATCCATATTTGATATGACACTTAAAGTAATTTATTCGGTAAAATAACTTATTCAATATGTATACTTAAAATTAATCTGAATTAAAAATAATTTAATTTAAAATTAATATGAAATAAAACCTTATTGATATAAATATAATCCCATTTAAAATTTGAATTCAAATAAAATAATTTATTTATTAAATCCTAATATAATCAGAGGAAAAAGGAAAATAAAATCTAGTCACATTGTTGAACCCACAATGATTATAAAGTAAAAAGTCCCAAATATAAATAAACCGTGACGAGCGACAGGGGAAGAGGCAGGCAGTCAGACGCGAGCCAGGGGGAGAACCGAAGAACAAACTTGTTTCTTGGCGGCATATCTCACATCTCTCTCTCTCTCTCTCTCTCTCTCTCTCTCTCAATTTCACTTCATCACCAGCACCAGCAGAATTGCAATTCTGCGCACCCACAAATCATAAAATTCCAACACAAAACGAGGAAAACAACACCCAGAACGTCGATTTCACATTTATTATTTATATCCATCTATCACCCTCATTCAATTTTCATTCTTGCTGTCTCTCTCGTTCTTTCTCTCTCTTTCTCCATCTGAGATTCATTGCGGAATCTTCTGACCATCGCTATCTACAGTCGCGACGAGGCATTCCTTTCCGAGCCCACGATAGCTTCTGTCTCTGTTGATGCTCGTCTAACTCTCTGTCTCTCTCTCTCTGTCTGTCTTTCTCTTTCAATCATTCACACAGGTTAATTATTCTGCTTAAACCTTTTCTTTTTCATTTGATCTTCGTTAATCGTTATAAAAGTTCAAGGATCCTTGCCATATTCAATTGGGTATTTTTTAAAATTGTAATTATTGTTTTATGTTTGTGTATACCTGTATGACATGTGTTTTGCATTCTTTTTTTGGGGGGAGGGGGAACCCTGCTAAGTGAGTGTATATTATTGTGTTTTGCCTTGTGTTCTGATAATTTCACATAGTTGTAATTGTGCTAGTTTTTGAGAATAGTCATAGCTGAAGTGTGATTGAGTTTTAATTTTCTATCTCAAAAGCTGAATAGAACTATTCATGCTGACCCAACCCCCCCAAAAAAAAAAAAAAAAACTTATTGTTTGAGATAGATGGTGGGATATGACTTGTGATCACATGGAAAAAAATTATTGTGGATGATGAATTTAGTCTTTAGGAGTTAAGATGGTGGGCACTGCAATATTCAAGGGGGTGCAGAGTATCAGCATTTTTTTTTCCTTGGGCTTGGGGCGGGGGGTTTGAGGGGGTTTTATTTGCGAAAATTATATGATACTCCAATGTTTATAGACCCGGCCTACCATGTGTGATAATTTTTTTCTTTACTCTGTAAGACCCACCCTTTTTTTCACAGTCCAGTCCACACCAAAAATGATAGCCTCCCTTTCTCAAAGTACACTTGTTCATATGGGTTTGTATATCCGAGTCTATAAGATAAGAGCTCATGTGTGATGGAGGGGTGTGTTGATGACATGTTAATTGTTGCAAATTCAGATATTGCATCATCATATTCCCTGGGGAACAGTCAATGTTCTTTTCTGTGGAAAATGGTAATTGTACAATACAAGAATAGGGTACTAGTTATGATGATGTTGTCAATTGTGGCAATTCAATATGAGTGTGAGGGCATGTCTTTAAGTTTGCTTTAAATATTGATGGGTTTGTTTAAAATTGTGCTTGTTATAGCCAACCATTTGAACTTGCAAAGATGCCATTTCAGAAGAGAAGTTGTTCATTATGCTATGCAACTAAGCTGTTGACAGCACAAGAGCAGGATATGCTTTAATATGTTGTGAGGCAAAACAGGATATACTAAATCTTGTTTATCAGTTTCTTTCCATGATAAATTTTCGTCAGTTGAAATACTCAGGGTAGAAAGTGTTGATTTGTTTAGTGGTATATCTGCGGATTATTATATTGACATATTTAGTATCAATTGCTGCAATTTTATTGATTTCTATTACCGGTAGGAATTTACTGAAGATTAAGCAAACATGGTTCTATGATCTCACAGGTCTTTGAAGATGGTTGCCTTTGGGAAAAAGTTAAAAGAAAGGCAAATCCAAGAATGGGAAGGGTATGTGTTCTCCTTTTGCACTGTATGTTTCTGCATTATTTCCGTGCTTAAATGGCATTTTTTTAATTCGAATTTTTCTGCGTGCATTCAGGGGAAAATAGTAATGTTTCTGAGCTTAATATGTAGAGGATGCATGTTTTAATGTCAATTCTCTACATCTGTAGGCTTTAATTACTAATTCTTTCCATTAAGCTTGAAAAGACTGTCGTAATTTCTGAATATCATTTGTCATTGCACTGTGATTGAGAACTTCAGCACAATTTTTATGCATATTTGATTGTATATGAAGCAGCCTCTTGCTTCCCCTGCCCCCACTACCCCAAACGGTCGTTGGTGGAGGAGGGTTGAGCAATTTGCTTGTATTGCAAAGAAGTGAGGTGAACATACCGTGAGAGAACAGGACAAAACTTTTAGAGAACTTATAAATTACAAGAACAAGGTCTTTATTTTTCTTCATTATAGTGTCAGATTCATGACATATAAAGTTTGTTTTGGTGCTAATTTGTAGGATGGCCATGTTATTATTCTTTAATTTGCTAGGACATGATTAATCATGATTATCGTTAACGTTTCATACTTGAAGTAGAAGTGAAATGCTGATGGTTTATGAGTAATATATGCATCAATTTAAGGAAAGATAATATGAATCCATGAGGTTCTTGAAGACTAATCTGTGTGAGGTTATATATCCTCAGGTATTATATCAATTATAAATTAATGAAGAAGAAAGTCAAACAGTATGCTCAACAAATCAAAAATAAAACACTGGAGCGGCGCCAGGTGTTGAAGGACTTCTCAAGGATGCTAGACAACCAGGTAAAATAGATTACTTTTTAGTGTCTTCACATATAGGATGTCCACTTTAAGCTTCAACATGACCAATTCAGTATATTTTTTTGAATCTTCTTTTAGATCGAAAAATTGTGCTTTTCCTTCTGGAACAACAAGGCCTACTTGCTGAGAGGTTAACCAAACTTGGAGAAGAGCGTAATTTTCTTGAGCAAGAGCCCAATATAGGAAAGATATCTCAATTACGGGAAGCATATAGAGAAGTTGGGCTGGATCTTTTAAAGCTTCTTTACTTTGTTGAGATTAATGCTGTTGGTCTGCGTAAGATTCTCAAGAAGTTTGATAAAAGATTTGGCTATCATTTCACTGATTACTATGTCAGAACTCGTGCCAATCATCCTTACTCACAGCTGCAACAAATTTTCAAGCATGTGGTAAGTTCCTAAGCGACGCACAAAGCTTCCCTATGATCCTTGTATAATTGTATTGAAACATTCGCTAATTTGCCCATGTTATCCCTTCTGAATTGTATTCCATGCAGGGAATAGGCGCAGTTGTGGGAGCTATTACTCGTAATCTTGGAGAACTGCAAGAGCGGCAGGGAAGCTACCTTTCGATTTATGATCAGCCTGCTCTGCCCCTGCAGGTTACTGTCTGCTTATGTTACCAATCACTATTAAATCTTTCTTGCTATTTTCTACTATGTATACTTCTGTTTCTTATTAATCATGAGACAGTGACTTTATGTTTCATGAATGACTGCAGGATCCCGTCATTGAATCAATAAATTCAGCTATAGATAGGTTGTCGCACTCAACAAATTTCCTCCATTTCCTAGCACAACATGCACTTATCATGCAGGAAGAGATGTTACCTACTCCAACTGAGCAGCAAACTGTTGACAAAAGATACAATTTTAATTCACTTATTCTGAACTTGGCAAACACATTTCTGTATATGGTCAATACATATATCATCGTTCCAACTGCCGATGATTATTCCATGAACCTTGGAGCTGCTGCAACTGTTTGTGGTATTGTTATTGGAGCAATGGCTGTAGCACAGGTCTTCTCTTCAGTGTACTTCAGTGCCTGGTCAAACAGATCATACTTCAGACCTCTTGTATTTAGCAGCATTGTTCTCTTACTTGGAAATGCACTATATGCACTGGCGTATGATTTCAACTCTATATGGGTTCTCTTGATTGGTCGTCTATTCTGCGGGTAAGATTAGAATTTATATTTGTTGACTGTTGTTGGGCTTATATCTCACAAATCACAACGAGTAATCTTATCTTGCTAAATGTGCAATACTTTAAACTGTTATATCTTTGTGAATTGGACAGGACATAGGTTAGAAAGGGAACAGTGATTTAAATGGCTTAGTAATGTCATAGTTCTGAATTTGCAGATTGGGTTCTGCTAGGGCAGTCAATCGCCGTTACATCAGTGATTGCGTGCCCCTAAAGATACGAATGCAAGCTTCAGCTGGGTTTGTGAGTGCTAGTGCTCTTGGAATGGCCTGCGGTCCTGCTCTTGCTGGCTTACTCCAGAACAATTTCAAATTTTTAAACTTGACTTTCAATCAAGATACTTTGCCAGGATGGGTTATGACGGCTGCCTGGCTACTTTATTTAGTTTGGCTATGGATCGCATTTAAAGAACCTGCACGTGAAGAAGATCATGAGAAGCCACAAGCCACGGCAGGTATTTCATTTTTCACGTAGTTGCCATGATGGTAAAATGACAGTTCTTGTTCAGAGGAAGTGCAATGCTGACTTTTCTTACTGCACTTGTGTTGTGGTACGGAAGTTTTTATTGTGGTCATCCTCTCTAGTTTTCCAAATGGATAAATGAAACCTTGTTACTAGGTTTTTTTTTGTTCATACTCATTGCATTGATTATCAACAATGGGATTAATTGAATGTCAATATTCAGATGTCATTTGGGAACTGTTACAGCTATGTTCTTGCTGACAGCACAATGTATGTAACTTAGCCAAGGAAACAAAGTATGCATTGAGATTAAAAATAACACAAGCTGATCCCGTGAAATCGATATCCTGTGCAAAAGAAACTTAACAGAATGCGCTCAATAGTTGCTGCAGTTAGTATTAATTTTTGGTGGTCATCTTGCTGCTTTTATGACAAACATAATTACATGGAGGGTTCTTCTGATATTGAACATCTAGCTTCTGTGTTTATTCATTTAATTCTAGTTTCCTTTTTGCTTATTATGCAGAGCTGCATTTTTGTTTATACACTGTTTGCAAGTTGACTTCTTAATCCAGTAGCTGCTTGTATTTCTAATATGTCTCTGGTTCCACCGTGAACTGGGTTCGTAACTGTACTTGATGACTCGTATGCCTGAACTGCAAATATTAACGTTATGGTAGCCTTACGTTATTGCTAATGTTTCTCAGTTGGTATCTTCCCAAGCAATTGCTGATATACAAGTGCATCTGTAATGCACATCTTATAAAATAATACTAGTTAGAGCACTTAATGTGAACTAATTTCCAATTCTGCTAATGAACTTTGTGAATGGAAATACATGATGCTGTTTCCTTCTAATGATTACAATTTGACAAAGCATATAATGTTCTGTTGCTTTGACGTGGAAAAAACAAATATTTACTCTCCTTGCATTGAACTGGACCTGGCAGTGCACTGTTATCATGTTGGGCAGTTGATGTAAAATGATTCTGTATTTGCATCTACATTCTTATGAAAAAAGCATGAACAATGAGCATTACGAACAATGAGCAGCAATTCATTGTTTTGTTTTTCCTCTCTGACAGAAACAAAACAGAATGATGTGATGGAGAAAGGTCTTAAGCAACCATTGCTTTTAGCATCGGATCAGAATGGGAGAAGTTCAGAGAACAAAGATCAAGATGATGATGGTGATGATGCTGAGTGTGATGGCAGTGACGAAGCTCCGGAAGATTCTCGCAAACGAGCCACTTCAATTGTGGCAGCTTATAGATTACTCACACCTTCTGTCAAGGTATATGATCTCTGATCAACCTTGCTAGTTGACTAGAATTTTTTCATGTTAATGAATCCATCTCTTTGGATCTAATTGGTCAAAATTAATTTAGTTATCATTTAGTGTTTATCTAGACAATGGCTAGTGTTATTGGTATAGCACCAGTTGTATCTTCATATTGAAATTTCTACCTCAATAACATCCCAATTAGTTTTGAGCATTAACACAAATTATCTGGTTCTGCCTGAAATCTTGACCTTTTGCTAAAGTGGATATTTTCTGGGTTACTGCTGTATGAGATTCTGATTGCCCGTGTATTTTTAACTGTGCATGAGTCAAATATCTAATGGGGAGTCAGGGGGTTCTTTTTTCACCTTTGTCTGAACTCTTTAAGGTTGTCATTTTGGGTGTCATTTTGGAATTTTAATTGCGACTGACTATACATGAGAATAGCAAAAGAGAGCAGGAGTTCTAAGACGTTTCCAAATTATTTGTTGATTACCCCATTTTTATGCCAATTTTTCTGAATAATAGCTACTGGATTAGCTATTTTCTTTTGACAAAAGTCTAAATCGGAACACCCCCCTTCTCCCAAAAAAAAAGAAAGAGGGACAAAACTAGCTGCCTTGCTATGAGTATCATGAGTAGTCTGGCAAAGTGAGCAACAACCCATCTTTTGTCTTTCTTTACCCTTTTCTTCTGTTCTTTTTTTGGGGCTGGGTTTCGATTGTCAGCTATTCTTCTTCTTTCATGCTCTCTGAATCTTGCAGATAGGTTATGGTTATTCTTACTTAAGGAAAGGTGACAATAGCTTCTCCAAGTACATATGAATGGTTATCAGTTTTCTTAAAAGACATCTAACATATGGCGAAATGGAGGCTGCATTATACATTTTTGATCCAGTTTTGTGTTATCTGGTGTTTGATTTCTCACATGTTGGTTACAAAGCTCCAACACGTAACATTTAAGGTGAACATCCACCTGGGCTCCTTTCAAACTGATGTTGCATGTCTCCTTTCTGATTTTTGTCAGGTCCAACTATTAATCTATTTCATGCTCAAGTATGCGATGGAGATCTTGCTCTCTGAATCCAGTGTCATTACAACATACTACTTCCAGTGGTCGACAAGTACAGTGGCTATTTTTCTCGCATGCCTTGGCCTCACTGTACTTCCAGTGAATATTGTTGTTGGGAGCTACATTAGTAACATGTTTGAAGAGAGGTACTTGATGTTGATTTTACATAGTACTTGATAAAACTGCTGCTTTGTGAAGTGGGTGTCTCTCCCTCCCCCTCCCCCTCCCCCAGTGCTAAAGAATGTGTTCTCTAATGCTCTAAACACATTATGCTAGTGAAGAAGTCATCTGCGTTACAAGGTACAAGGAAAAAGATAAATAATCTATGCTAAATTTGTTGCCACATCTTCAATACTGTTTCCAAATCAGAGCTAACAAAATAATAGGATGAATAATGTATCTGTCAAAGGCTGATCCCAAATTGTATTGCATTAGTAATGTACATCTTGTCTATGTATTACACAGAATTCAGGGTTACAGTAGAAGTTTCAGAATTTAAACCAGTAGGAGTTGGTGTATTTGCCATTTCTAAAACTTGATTACAGGTAGGAAACTTTTTCACTTTTCATGTATCAGCAACAGGGATCATAGAGATTGAGTCTCTGGTTTCGGATGGAACCTTTACTCTTGTCAGACATTGAAAAATGCAAATTGTGCAGAGTACATCCTATATGTGACGTCTCAAATTGGGCTTTTTGTACTGTGGTGTTCTTCTGCATTTAGATTTTTAGTAAACCTTGAATCGGAAATACTTAACGGAGAGAAAGGATTAAAGGAATTCTGACGGAATTTCTTTATCTATTTTTGCAAAACCAAGTCTAGAAGCATTTCTACCGATATCATGTTTCAAAGCGCAGATTAGTCTCATAATGGTTATCTAGTTGTTTCCCATCGCCCACTATATTCTGATATTTCCATCGGATTTGCAGGCAAATATTGTTGGCATCTGAGATCATGGTTTGTGTGGGAATCCTCCTGAGCTTCAATGTAATAGTTAAATATACCGTCTCACAATATGTGATTTCAGGACTGATCATGTTTGTCTCTGCTGAAGTTCTTGAAGGTAAGACAGATGTAATTGGCTATATGGTGCACTTCTGCATAGTTTTTCCTTTAGACCAATTTGACAACTAAATACCTTTTTCTTTTTCTTCCTTTTTTTTGGAGGGGGGTTGTGTTGTGAGACTCAATTTTTTGCTACATGAGAATAGATATTCTGATCATAAGAAATCAAGAAAACTAATACAATAAATGGTTTGGGAGAGTTATGCAAACGTAAAGTTTGATTATAGTAATTAAGACTGTCTCTTGTTAATGCAATCTTGATCTTACCATATAGGTGTGAACCTGTCACTCCTCTCCCGAGTGATGTCATCCAGGCTTTCCCGTGGAACGTATAATGGTGGACTACTCTCAACTGAAGCCGGGACACTCGCTAGGGTAGTTGCAGATGCCACCATCACTCTAGTCGGGTTCTTGGGCGAGAGTCGCCTACTCAACCTAACCCTCATCCCTTCGCTGCTCATTTGTATTGGCTCCATAATTGCAACTTGCTGCACCTACAACACCCTCTTCTAGTTCATTCTCCAGGGGACCAGAATCCCATCCAAGATTCTTTCAATTATAGTGGTAACACAGATCCTCCCTGCTGCAGCTGTGCCCTGTTCGCGATTCTTGTGCTTTTTCCCCCTTTTCTTTTCGGGGTATTTGTTTCAGTTTTGGGTATCCGCTTATTCTTGCTGTATATTGTAGCCTTGAGTGTATACTGAGGTAGTAGTTCAAGACTGTTTCCTCATCAGAATATGTCAAACCAGTCATGATCCTACTCCAACTTGTGGAGTTTATGGAACTCTGGTAAATTCCTTCTTTTTTTTTTTTTTTGATGTGGCTAATGGGCTGGTTGGACCATGGTTTAGTTTGGCTCATAAGGGTCGTGACAAAAGTGGATTGAGTTAGGTTAAGAGTCTAAAGTTTGGACTTTCTAAATGAGTTATTTAACTAAATACAATTCGTATGAAACGTCTCTAGTTATAGTTAAGTTATATATACACTTTCTTTCAATTTCTATTTCATAATAATGAAAAAATATGTTCGTAAAAATTATATAAACGCACGAGATTTAAGACTTATTATATAATAAATGTATGTGAGTAACTTTTTAAATAGTTCATCTAGCATGTATTGTGATTTGTGATGATATATACGTTTTCTTTTTGGTGGAAAATTAAGCACTTTTCTCATGTATAATGAGGAGATGTTAGAATTAGGCTAATAATGCACCCATAAATAGTGTAGACTCGAGTCTCTTAAAGTGCTGAAAAAGTCACAAGGATAGATGGAGCTTCAAAAGGGAATTTGGGTCCTGCTGCAGGGGGAGGAGTGATTAGAGGGGATAAAGGAGAATGGAGAGGTGGATTTGTGGAAAATTTTGGCTGGTGCACTTCAGTAATGACAGAACTGAAAGCAGCCTGGAGAGGACTCGCGGACAACTCATAGTTTGGGGTTTAATCAGATCTGGTTATAACTTGATTCAATCTTAGTAACCGGGATGTTGAGAGGACAAAAAGACTGGGGATCGCAGTTTACCCCCATTATAAAACAATGCAAATCACCGATTGAGGAATCGGATTGGGAAGTCATGATCACCCACTGCTACAGAGAGGCTAATCAGGTTGCGAGATAGGTTGGCCAATCTAGGCTTAAGTATGAATTTAGGGTATCACTTTTTCAAACTCCGACTAAGGAGATTAGCGAGCTACTTTTTGCAGATAATGTAGGAGCCGCTTGGCCCACATTCACCAAGAAGTAACAATATCCCCTTAGGGGCCTTGCCCCTCTTCTGCACCAAAAAAAAAAAAAAAAAAAAACACTTGAACCCTAAACCTTTGACTAGCCTGCTAAGTATAAATGGGGCAGACTCGTAGTGTGATTTCTGGATCATTTAGTTTCACTTTCAGTCATCTCCTCCCCAAAATTCAAGGCATATCATCAGTCTGAATGATCCCTTTAACCTCAGGAGGGGAAAGTGTGTGGATAAGCAAAGGTTCCATCTGGTTTATGTTGAGAATTGTCAGTGCTTCAACTGCAAGGTTGACCTCCTTTGATGACAATCTTCCATTTTCTCTCAATTATCTTGATAACTTCGCCAATGACGTAGTTAATTGGCCTAGAATTGCTGAGTTCACCTTCATGTCTCAGCTGCTGGATGACCTCTCTTTCCAAGTCAATCTCAAGTTTAGGAATATTATAGTCCTAGGCACGCCTCAAACTCTCCCTCGGTGCTTCCAGAATAGCCAAAACATTATCATCTCCATGAACCACCACAGTACATCTCAGGAAGCAGATGTGGTTGCCCGTTCTAATTACCCCATCAGCAATGGACCCATTCCTTCCGATATCCTTATGCACTCTAAGGGCATGTTTGGTTGGATGTAATCAAAGTGGTAATGGTGATTACATTATCATGTTTGGTTACAACTTTGTAATGCAATCAAAATTACATTGTAATCACATTAACCTCTACCTATATAATTACAATTATTTACACATTTACTAAACAATCATGATTACATCCATCATTGTTATCAAATTTTAATACACTTACAATAATTGTCTCTCTCTCTTCCATATTCTTTTTCTCTCTCCTGTTTGACAAGTAAAAAATTCATTCATTTGAGAAGGAACTTGATTTTTTTTTCTTCTAGTAGCTTAATATATGATATGATCGGTTAGTTATTAATTGAAAATTTTAACTTCAATATTTTGGATTCAAAATTTAACTATTCAACTAAAAAGATAAAAAAGTTTAAACTAAAATTTTTGGATCAAAATTTTTTTACTTGTTAATATTTATTTTTAATTCAATAAATATTCATCATCAATAAAATAATTTCAGTTGGTATTTTTTATCAATGAAAAAATTCAAAACTTTATTATATAATAGAAGAGATTAAAAAAGATCAAATATAAATTTAAAGTTTAAAATTTTTGTTATTTGGATAACATTTATCTTCACTACGACACACATTAATCACCACTAGAATAATTCGGTTGATTTTTTTGCCCCAAAAAAATTTAAAATTAGAAAATATGATAGAAAAGATTAAAAAATCTCAAATATAATTTCGAATTCAAAATATTTTTTTGAGCAAAAGAGCGTAAGGCCTATATTATTAGAGTATCAATAACCTTACACATATTCTTTGAAACCAAATCCTGAACAATATTTGGCCCCCGTCCATCCATATCCGTTCATGGAAATCAATGGGTTGGAGAAAAGCTAAAGCATGAGCTACCGAGTTTCCACCTCGTTTAATAAAAGACCAAGATATAGAATAGAAAGACGAACTAATATCTAAAATAGAAGAAATAAACAATCCTAAAGCATTGTTGGTAATGATCTTTCGCTGGTATCTTGTGGATCAAATTTTTGCAATCACCTTCGATAATCAACCTGTTGAGACCTGCAGACTGGGCCTGTTGAAGTGCAAATAAACATATGCTCTAGCCTCTTCTAATTCAACACTTTGAAACCCCATACCTTGCTTTTACTCCATGGATGATCACATCATCCATACTGTCCCTAACCACAAACCCCCAGCCCCAGCCATCTTCACAGACCTTTCCAGCATCAAAGTTCAGCTTAACATATCCAGCTTGTGGTGGATGCCAATTACAGCAAGTTTCGCCAGTAGCCGGGGTTGTCCAAGCTTGGGCTTCCCTATAATCGGCTACTACTCTTCTAGCTTTGTTCCCCAACTCTCTCCACTTACTCCTCTTCCAGCGAAAGATGAAGTGGTTACGGGAATTCCACACTTCCCACATAACTGCCACAAACTCCCCAAGTCTATCGCTATCCAAAGAAGTCCTTACCTTAGCTATACAATCGGCTACTGTGAATCCACCCCCATCCCAGAGAAACTCCTCAAAGCCACTCCCCATTCAGATTTCACTAGCCAAGGGACATAAGAAAAGTGCATGAATATCGGACTCTTCCATAGCACCACAAATTTCGCAACGCAAATTAAAATCGCAAAGCATACTAAAATTTGGAATTCGGGAAGCAATGTTTACCTTAGTTGGTAATGCGTGAGCTGCTGCTCTCCAAGCAAAGACTCAGATTCTTGGTGGTACATCGAAATTCCATATAGCTTTCCAGATTTTCGAACTGTTACCACAGCTACTCGTCGCCCTATCTTGTTTCTTTAAACTCATAGCTACATGGTAAGCCTATTTAACCGTGAGCTCTCCATTGGTTGTGTAGTACCAAGAGATCATATCTTGTGGCCAGTTAGGACAAAGTCGTAATTGGAGGATAAGTTCAGCATCACATGGCATAAAAATCTCTTCTACCATCTCTCGACGCCATTCACCTTTTTCCTTGTCTATCAGATCAGACACCAACAAAGATGATAGGTCCTCCCTCCTTGGGGTAATTAAATTGAACGAAAAAGGCCTAGGAATCCAGCAAGAATCCCAGACCTTGATGTGGTTGCCGTTGCCCACAACCCACCAAGCTCCATTTTTTACTAAGCGCCTAGCCCCCATAAACTTCTCCAGGTAAAGCTCGGTTTATTTCCCAAATCAGCTTCAAGGATGTTACTCTCAGAAAAATACCGAGCTTTAAACAATCTAGCTATTAAACTTGAATAGTTTCTCACCATATGCCACACTTGTTTCGCTAGTAATGCATAATTGAAAGCTTCCAAGTCTCGAAAGCCAATACCCCCATCCTCTTTTTTATCACACAACTTAGAGCTTCCTATCCAATGGATCTTCCGTTTATTATGCCCCGTATCCCCACCAAAACTTGTTGATTAAAGATTGAATCGAAAGACACAAGTCTTTTGGAATCTTAAACACACTCATCGAATAAGTTGGGATTGCCTGAGCCACTGCCTTTAGTAGCACTTCCCTTCTCGCCACATGGGATAAGTTTGTCCATCCACCCCGAAAGTGTTTTTCCCACTTTGTCTTTGATAGGAACCAACGCCTTCTTTTTCGATCTCCCTATAAAGGTAGGTAAACCAAGGTATTTTTCTTGGGCCAACACTTCTCTAATATCCAGGACTCCTAGAATCTTATCAAGCCTATACTGGGGGCACACCTTTAGCAAAAACGACACTAGACTTGTCCAAATGTTTTCATGTGGATAACATTTATCTCTATTACGATATTTATTATCATTAAAATAATATAGTTGATATTTGTCAACAAAGAAATAAAACTTGATTATTTAATAGAAAATATTTTTAAAAGCTCAAATCTAAATATAACTCAAATTTTTATTTAGATAATATTTATTCCACTACAATAATTTAATAACTATTTTTTACCATTGAAATAATCCATTACCTTTGTAATTACATTACACTTTTTATATAATTAGAAATAGGGCAATGAGCCAAGCCCGTTCGTGAGGACTTATGAGCTAGCTTGGCGGAAAATTTGGAAAAGCTCAGCTCGAAAAAGTTCAGCCAAGTTCAAACTCGTGCGTGTTATCCAAATGAGACAAGCATGAGAAGGATCAACTCGCTAGACTCGTAAAGAGGAGAGGGGAGTACATTCATAGGCTTAATTTGTGATATAGTTTCAAAAATTAAATTATACTAGGATTATATGCAATAAGGATTTAATTAATTTAATTTTTATAATTAATTCTTTTAATTTTATTTTAATTAATTTATAACAGTTATAACTAATAATAAGTTAAAAAATATAAAATAATATATATTTTTTAAATAATTAAAATAACAATATTTCTTTTAATTTTTTCGTAACTTATTCCAATAACTTATTTTTCATCTATTTCTAAACTTAACTTATTATTTGCCTTTTGTCCTTTTTTTTATGCGTGCCTTTTGTCCTTTTTAGAGTTTTAAAATCTAAAACCCAATTTTTTAAAAAAGTTTTTCTAGAGTAAAGATAATATTTTATCTAAATTGACAATATTCCTCGATATTATTTATAAAATTAAAATAAATTAGTTTTAGAAATAAATACATCCAACCTGATAAACATGTAATATGCAATTTTATAAAAAAATTTAATTAATATTTAATTTAATTATGAATTATTTAAATATCCTATACCAAACTATATATATATATATATATATATATATATATATATATATATATATATATATATATATATATATATATATGAAAAATATCCCCTGAGAACTAGTGACTTAATTGAGAACTAAGAACTTTATATCTAAACCATTAATTTTTTATCAAAAGGTTATGATTTTGCCACGTCACCCACTCCCTTCTCCCCACACTACCACCACCACTCCCTCTCTTCTCCCTCCACAACGGGTGCCCAGCCACATCGTACCGCCCGCCACCAAACCGATAAGCAAAAGACGGTGACCCCTAGGCTGATCGGTGGTCGTCGAACTTCAATCCGAGTTCTCCGGCCACCGGCCACTGCGATGGTGGGCGTGGTCCCTGCTGCCCAGCCAATTTAGGGAAGAAAAATTCGAACACGGACCCCAACCATCCCACCCTCATCAACGACCATGGTCAATTGGCTTTACTTCGGCCTCCATGAGCCTTGTGTGAGGCGATTGTGCTCGACCTGTGTTCATCGATCGTCGGCGAGCTTAGTGATTGTTTCAATTTTTCGGCGAATTGTAAAGGGTGAATTGGGAGTAGAGAGAATTGTGAACGGTGCGCCGCCGGAATTCAAACGAAACCCTAGGTGAGGAAGTAACAAAAGAAGGGTAAGGTGAACCCAACCACAGGAAAAGCATGAATTTCCGGCGAGCTCTCTCTCTTTCTATATATATATATATATATATATATATATATATATATATATATATATATATATATATATATATATATATATATATATATATATATATATATATATAAACTTCTTTCATTGTATAGGCTAATCATTTTCTATGAAATGATATCATATAGTAAGGATACTCTGCACCACTAGTACAAACCTAATATAGGAGTTTTTATGATAGATATACATATGCAATTGTATATTTATAATTGACAATACTTCAAAAATATATATTTGTATGTGAAAAAATTTGTTAAGTTGTTAACATGGGCCAGTCCATAAATGGCATACATGGAGCTCAGTCGGTTACAATTAAAGATGATAATTATTATTAATGGTGAGAGAGAGAGAGGGACCCCAATTTAATTTAATCTAATTTAATTTAATTTGAATTAATGCCTGAGACCCCTATCTATGAAACAGTTAGTTGTCAGTTACATTGGAGTTGAATAAAAACAGAGGCAATTGTCACCTAACTTTGCAGCCACTGAGCTGAATGCTGGTGTACTTTACACCAATTACTCTCATGGGATTTTGTCTTTTACAGTTTCCAGAGTTTGATGCTCTTTTCTTTCATGCTTTACTCATTTTCTACCTGGAGTTACACATCCTACAATGAGTAGTAATGAGCCTGCAGTTTGAATGAGCTTGTGAGCTATTTTCTCGGTCTCATATTACTCATCTATATTTAAAATACGACACTTATTTATATTCCCTCTGTTTACGATATTTGTTATTTTAATTAACATTTTTCGTTTTACAATATCTAACAGTTTAAAATTTCAATGAAGTGTTAATAACCAGTTTACCAATGACCTTATTAATTATTTTTTTACTTTTTTCATTGACTTTCTTTATTTTCAGTGAAATAATGGAGCAACTTAGTTTTGTAACATAAAACTTGTCATAAATTTTGTATTTTGTTAATAGTCTCTTAAAACCAAAACGACAAGTATTATGAAACAAACACTATCTCATAAGAATAATACTCTTAGTTCTAAAACAGGTAAATAATATGGGACAGAGGAAGTAGTGAAATCATTAGGTTCAAACTTATAAAAGTTGCACTCATGAAAAATTGTATTTATTATTTAATTTGAATAATATAAACTCATATATTCGAATTAAGATTCAAAATAAGGCTAATTTAATATACAATAATGTTAGCCTGAATTTTTCCAGTCAGGTGTATATTCACAACATAAGTTTACTAAACCAACCTACAATGTATTTAAAAATAAAACTTGAATATGACCTAATTAACCGAAATTAATCAGATTTAAAAATACAAATTAAAATTTAAAATAAGATTTTTGGTAGCATATACTTTCGCTTTTCTTACGCATGTATTTTTCTAGATGTATTTGTTAAATAGAAAAACACGACAAGATGGCCATGGGTCCTTATACGAGCCAATAATATCTTAGATTTGATGTGACGTTGTGGGCACTTGTTATTTATTTGCTGTTTTATTTCTTTGGGGGGTTGCTTAATTGATATACTTAGCAAAAACCTTAGTATTTAAGTTCTTTATTGTTGTTAAGTAAGCCTTTCCAGATTGAACTGCTGATAACAAAAGTTAATTATGACAATAAGACTAATTAAGTTTAGGGAGATGATTGACGAGCTGGATCCAATAAGATTTCAACACGCGTCGGGATCGAACAAAACGATGAGCAACTAGCCGATCTTGTCATATTAATGTTAGATACATTTATTTAGAGTGATGTAATTTACTTAGTTGTATTTGAATTGTGACAAAATTGGGTGTAAATAGTTTGAGTTATAGCGTCATTATACTCATATAGTAGCAACTACACCCGCTAGCTCTCATTATTATATGTAATTTGTAAACTTAGTAAACATGTCGTTGGATTCGGATACGGTAGTGTTAACTTTAAATCAGGCCATGTTTTGGTTTAACGTTATTTCGGACCTATTCGGTTGATGTTAAATCAGCTAAAATTTGGTACATATATTTATATTAACCTTGTGAGCGTTGCAATTATGCAGTATAACCGTGTATATATTGAAGTTTTAATCTAACTGTCTACAAGAAATTATGTAAAAACAAGTGCGATTTGTTAATTTTGATAGAACTTATGAGCAAGGACCACAAAAATTGACATCCTTTACATTCTACTTGTGAAATCTAGTTCAAGTGAGACCTACATGCACATAAATTTTAGACCATGCAAATTAAACCACCAAATTTTAATGCAGCCAAAGTTAGGTGCAACCAGCCATTATTAATTAACCTCCGTATCCCCCACTTATGCTCTTTCACCCCTCTCTCTCTCTCTCCACATACACACTCTGTCTCTCTCTCTCTCTCTCATAATAAGAGAAAAAGGGGCATCTAACTCATGTCTCTTGCTAGCTACTTGTTTTTCACTGTATCAAATTCTTGGCATATATATTTGATTGGTAGCTACCCACTCCACGTTCATGTGTAAGTTGGGACCTTCATTATACTTGCATTCATTTATTATTTCAGCATTTAATTTCTTCTACTACCTTGTAGCCATTTAGAAGTTCATAATAATTGTCTCAATTAATGATATATATGAGGCAAAGACACAATGTTTAGGGAAGGGTTTTTGTGATGGTTATTTTCTTGGGAGATTTTTGTATATAGGTGTTTTCATTCTTCTTTTCTAGCAAAAATATCGATCAGATCCAAAATACTTGTATTTTTAGTCCTTCTTAAAATCATTTTGTCTGTTGTTTCCAAGAAAAAAACAAAGGTAAGACTAAGTATATATTTAAACTTTTCTAGATCGACATTTAGACGAGATTCACACCGAGTCGTCGTTGTTACTGTTGTTGAAGCCTCAAATAAAGTATTCTTTTCATACATTTTTGAGAACATTTAGAAGGCAAAAGAATGGGGAAGTTGATTGGAGGCCATGGTTGGTGGAGATTGCTGGTGGGTGCCTTTGCTGCTACTTTCTTCCTCCATGGACTTTGTTATTCTGAAAATGGTACTCTTTCTCTTACTCTTTTCTTCTACTTGCTAATGCGACTTTTTACTGTCCAAAATATGGATAACCTCTGAACACCCAACTTTTTATTATGTAAACAATCAAGTTTTTCTGCTTTTCTTAAACAGTTCCCCACTACAGCTTCCTCCACAAAGCTAGCACAGCACCAGCAAAATCTTACTATGACTACATTATAATCGGCGGAGGGACCGCAGGATGTCCTCTCGCCGCAACCCTGTCAAAGAAAGCGAACGTGCTCGTTCTGGAGAGGGGCGGGTCCCCATACGGAAATCCGAACATAACCCTCCTCTCTTCCTTCGGGGCCGCCCTCTCGGATCTCTCCCCTACGTCCCCGTCCCAGCGGTTCATCTCCGAGGACGGGGTCATCAATGCCCGGGCTCGGGTCCTCGGGGGTGGCTCCTGCCTCAATGCAGGGTTCTACTCCCGAGCAGGACCTGTATATCTCCGGAGGGCTGGTTGGGACGCGCGGCTGGCCAACGAGTCGTACCAATGGGTGGAGGATGTGGTGGCGTTCGAGCCTGAGATGAGAGGGTGGCAGTCGGCAGTCCGAGACGGGCTCGTGGAGGTGGGGGTGAAGCCATACAATGGGTTCACCTATGAGCACATCAAGGGGACTAAAGTTGGGGGACTTTGTTTGACAAGGAGGGGAACAGACATACTGCTGCTGATTTGTTGAAGTATGCTAATCCTTCTACTATTAATGTCCTCTTACATGCCACTGTTCACAAGATCTTGTTCTCTAGAAAAGGTATGTTTTCTAGCTATCATCATTCATGGATTTTAGTGTTTAGTTCTAAGATTTAGTTTCATTATAAACTAATAGTTTATATGCTTAATCAGCACATTAATTCTGACATCATACTCTAGGTGTATATACTCTCAATGGTCATATAATCAATCACACACATATAAAGCTTCCCTAAATGATAAATACGTGTGGGTAAAGAGTGTGATGCAACTTACTGGAATAAATACTCCTATAACTATAATTGGATCTGCCAATTTGTAAGATGGTAAAATAGGGGTCTGTCTCAGGTTCGGGTTTAAAAAGTGTTAAATCATACCTTAAAGTTTCAGGTTAGAGTCGACCCAACGAGTCAGAAGTATATTTAATGACTTTTTTACAACATTATAAGCAATAAATAACTTTTTTTTAAATAATAAAAAGTATCTAATCTATTGAAGTTTCTCTATTTCACACTAAACTGCTTTTCAAGAAACCAATCTATAGAAAAGAAAGTTACATAGATATCTAATGGTAAAATACATAATGATTACTACAATAGTGACTTCGAGGAATGAAAGATAGGAAAACATTTGAAAGGGAGGGAAACATATGAGTTTTTTTAGTTTGCAGTTAAGTTTTTATGATTGCTTATATATTATTAAAATTCAAAATGACAGAAAAATAATTGGATAAATAGAAATTTTACATTGAAAAAAACTTCTAAAAATAATCAGTTTGACCCAAACAGGTCAATCCTAATTCTAACATGTTTGATCGAACCGGCTTTCAGTTTCTAAAATCTTATCAAGACTTTAACTTTTTCATATACATTCGAATTGGATGATCAAATCGGGTAAATTCTTACCAAATATATTTGCCTTATCCGATTGTCTCACAACTTTTTACTCTAATTAATTTGCACTGTTACAAAGGTTATAATTGGTAGAAGATACATAATATCAACGAATATGAAATAAATTGTTATCTGCTCCTGATTTTTTCTAGGGAAAATAAAAATCCAAATGGGGCTTCAAATTGGGTATCTAGAGCATTAATCGGACGTCATATAGGTACATAGCTTGGATTTTTTTTTTAAGGATCACTCAATTTCAAGTTTAATCAAATAAATTTACGTTATGATGGGCTTGCATTGACCGGTCATTATCTGATTATATATATATATATATATATATATATATATATATATATATATATATATATATGTCACAATAGTTTGTTCGATTTTGATGGGTATATTTAAAAGGCAGGTCGTTGTCAAGTCAAACTAACATCACCTAATTATGTAATTCATAGTTGGCCCCTTTTAGGCTCTAATCATAGTAGATAAGATTACTTAATTCGGTATCTAAATTGTGTCTTTTCAGTGGATGGCAAAAAGACTTGAAATAATTGATCTTAAACAATAGCCTTCTATAAATACCAATTACAAAACTGATTATTCCATAGAGCTTAGCTTATTACAATATAATAATTATCATTTAGTTAAATATAACAATGTCTTCACTAATTTTCTATTTGATGGGCCATGCACCAATTTATGGCCCATATTGTGTAAAACAGGGCTAGCAAGGCCACGAGCCCATGGAGTGGTATTTAGAGACGAATTTGGGAACAAGCACAAGGCCTACTTGAATCCTGGGCCCAAGAACGAGATCATTTTGGCATCAGGAGCATTGGGCACCCCACAACTTCTAATGCTAAGTGGAGTGGGCCCAGTGGCCCATTTGAAGGCCCACAATATCACAGTGGTTTTGGACCAGCCCATGGTTGGGCAAGGCATGTCGGACAACCCAATGAATGCCGTTTTTATCCCCTCCCCTGTCCCGGTAGAGGTGGCCCTTATTCAAGTAGTTGGCATCACCTCTTATGGTAGCTACATTGAGGCTGCCTGTGGGGAGAACTTTGCCGCAGGCGCTAACAAACGAGATCTTGGGATGTTCTCTCCTAAGGTGTGTACATGTATACAGTTTTATAATGTTGCTGAAAGCATAAATGAATAGGTCAACTGATATTAGATTTACCCAATTAAATGTTTATTGTGCTTTTAAAACAAAGTTAATGAACAAACTAACAGAATGCTCAAATTAGTTTGAAAATGAATTCATCAGCTTCATTTAAATTTTACTTTTACAGATAGGGCAATTATCAACGGTACCTCCAAAACAAAGAACCCCAGAAGCTCTAGCCAAGGCTACAGAGCTGATGTCTAACCTAGATGTCCGAGTCTTCCAAGGTGGGTTCATCCTGGAGAAGGTCACAGGCCCGCTATCAACAGGCCACCTAGAGCTTCGAACACGAAACCCAGCTGACAACCCATCTGTGACCTTCAACTACTTCAGCAACCCTACGGACCTAAAGAGGTGCGTCCAAGGTCTCCAAACGATAGGGAAGGTGATCCAGTCGCAGGCATTTAGCAAGTTCAAGTTCGATGGAATGAGTTTCCAAATCCTACTGAACCTAACAGCTCAAGCCCCTGTCAACCTGCTCCCACACCATGCCAATGTGTCAACATCGCTTGAGCAGTTCTGCAAAGACACCGTCATGACCATTTGGCACTACCACGGTGGTTGCCAAGTAGGGCGTGTGGTGGATTCCGATTACAAGGTCATGGGGATAGATCGATTGAGGGTTGTAGATGGTTCCACTTTTCTTTCCTCCCCGGGACTAATCCTCAAGCTACTGTCATGATGCTTGGAAGGTACATGGGCGTACATATACTAAGGGAGAGATTGGCTCATCTAAAATCAAGGAAAGAAAACCATCTCCATCAAGGATGAATTTAGTTTGTCATTTGAGCTTCTTTGATGTTTTCTTTTTTCCTTCGTTCTTTCCCCCTTCCCCCCTCCCAAATCTTTGAGAGTTTTAACTTTCATAGCTTGGAACGATATGAAAAATTGAGGAGCTTCCATATTAGAGGAAGAAACCTAGACACTTTGGTGCTAGCCATTGGCTCAAGAAATAAAAGAGAGCTATTCATTTTTTGCCTCTCAAATGAACCACACTTTCTAAATAAAATTTTGCTTTTGATCCCAATTTCTAATATGGAATTAAGATCCTCTTTTATTTAACTTTAATTTGCAACCTTACAACTCTTTACCACTTTTTATAACTAATTTTATAACTATCTTACATCCGCTTACAACTTCTTACAATTTCTTACAACTCTTTACACCTAAATGGAACATGACCTAAGTGTAATCGCAGCTCATTTACCAAGTCTTGAGTTACATTTTTTTTGGGATCAAATCTAATTGCAAATTTAAGGAATAAAAAAAAAAAAAAAGATAGGGCTTCAAGGAAGGGGCAAGTAGGGAACAAAAATTTCAGAAAAAGAATAAAGTGGTACTTGGTATAATCATAAGCATATCCACATAAAAAAATTCGTAAAATTTTATATTGTTTTCATTATTTAAAAGACCCAATCAACAATACAAATGCATCTAGTGTTTGCATATTTCGTAAATTTAATTATAAATATGTATATAGGGGCGGCATGCTTTTTTCATTGATTGGAGTTAGAGAAGATAGATCAGGATGAAACTGTCATCCATCCTCAAAATCATCCAATAGTCTCGACTCGAAAGACATGTAAAAGTCCCTCGGATGATTGAATGTAAATATGGGCGTCAGCTATACATGTAATATTTTTTATTTTTTAATTAATCTTTTATTTTTATGATCCTTCTTTCGAAAACAACCGTTTTTTATACCCATTATCGAATCTATAAACTCGATCCTCGGATCAATATAATTAATATAAGAGTTGTCAAAATCAAAAGGCAGAGGAACCCAGCAGCATAACACAAAAGGAGGAAAAACAAACATGAAAAAGAGCAACTTAACAAAAGTAGGAATAGAATATGACCCAAATATACCCACGGTTCTAAGTCTAGCTTCCTCCTTTTCATTAGCATTCAAAAGTAAACAGGGCATCCCACAAGGCCAGAATTCCTCCTGTTCTTTTCCTACCTCTGGATCGCCAGAATAAAAACTGAGAGAGAAAAAGATTGCGAGGATCTTCAATGGCATAACACTATAAAGCATATGCCATTGATTGTTCAAGATTATTCCCTCACGCTACGGCCAATAATTAGAAAGGCTTTTGTATATATAAAGCCTTTGAGAGTTTTCATATCATCATAGAAGCCATGAATCCCAAAGTTGTAGTACTCAAGATACATTAACATCCTCCAAATGGGTTTTTCGGTTTTACTCGGTTGGGCTCATGTCAAGTTGCATTAGGTCTATTTTACTCATTATCTTTCGGGTTATTTGATGATGTCGGTTACAAGATGAGTATGTTAAGCAGTATAAGTACAAGTATATGTATATGTCTAAAGAGAGTAGTCATGGGGCTCCCTCCCTCGGGGTGAAGTACAGACAAATTAGACACATAATGGTTAAAGAGGCCAAAGTCCTAGTTAGTACGTACTCCATGCCAAAGGAGGGTTGCCCTATGACTTCTGCTTGGTATAAGAAGACGGCATTCAATATATGTTCCTCTTTCACCAGGTAATATCAACTTCACCTATTTCATTAGCTGTTCTCCATATGACTTTGTTTTTTGGGGGAGGGTATGCAAGTAGGAGGAAAATTATCCATCTAATTATAATTATATGACAAGTATATTCTTGACAATTTTTTTTTGGTGAGTAGGTTTACTTTGGCCCCTATTTTAAGGAAAGTCCGAGAGACTGTATTGGGTCGAGATAGGAAAATGTTAAGTCCAACTATTCTCTCCACACAAATTCCTCACCCAAGAGGAATTTGTGCCCCAAAGTTGAACCTGGAGGGAAAGTGAAGATAGGGTGAATGGTCACGTTAGACAGTTGACGACTATTATTATGTGTAGGTAGAAATGTGTTGCAATTTAAATTATGTAATATAATTGATAGACGAAATTTGACAAAAACTCTACTGTTGATTACACTGCATTGTACCGTATTAAACGTGACATTTGTCTTTCTCTAACATAGCAATGTTTATGTCATCATTTCATAAAACTTTACATTTCATTATTATAACAGCTAATTAAGGTTATACCCTTGAGATGCAATTGCTTGAGTTAGTGTTTTTAAAATTATTACATATCAAATAGTGATTTCTTTTTTCTTCAATAGCAATGATAAACTAATATGCATTAGTTAATTTAGTTTATTGATATGTTGGCATTATTGTTTTTTTCTACTTTTTATATTGTAGTCAATATACAATTAGATCATTTATGTGTTAATATTTATATTTTTTCAGTGTCAAAAAATATGTTACAAAAGGTATTTAATAAATTAAATGTATTGTCTATATTAGTGTCTTACGTTAGCTCCCAATTTAATATGATAATATCATGTAGTGTGCTACGTGTCCATATGTTGAATACATCAAAGTTTTAATTTTTTTAAATCGAAAAGTCGGGGGTTTGGTTTGTATATCTCAAACTCAGAACCAATACAGAAATGACCGATAATAAAATATGGGCAATCCTCCCACTCCGAGTCCAACTGTCAAAGTCCTTGTGTCACAGTCGCTCAGAGAATCACTCAAACTTTAATATATATATATATATGATTCTTTTTTTCCTTTTTCGTTTCTGTCTAGAATCGACTAGGGGAGTTTTTAGTATGGATTATGTGCATAGTATAAGTTGTATAGTATAAGATAAGTTGTACAGCTGAAGTTGCATCCTTTAATGTAAATACATTAGACTAATCACTAGTAATGTGTGAGGTAAATTCTTAATTTTTTTAGGAATATTGGATTTTAAAATTCGAACTTTGGGGTCTTTTGATGGGAATATCCCGAAATGTTGATTGGTATTATAGCATCCCAAATTTAAACCCTAATTTTTTGGGTATCCCACCACCGAGTTACGGGTGAAAAGACTCAGTGACGATATAACGTGGCGGTGCAGGTAGTGTACATGGCTTTTTTTTTTTGCAAATAATTTGACAGACTTTTTTTTTCTCTCTCACTTAACTCTCTCCGGTCTAACTCTCTCTCTCTTCTCATCCGGGTATTCTCTTTCATCTTAATCTTCCATGGTCATTCTCAAACTATTTCCTTTTCTCTCACTTTACTCTCTGTCCTCTAGATCTTCTTTCACTCTCTATGAATCCTCTATCCTATTTATGAAACTACGATTATTTTGGCAAAAAATAAAATTTTTCCCAGAATTTAGAAACCACGAAAAACCCCACTTCCAATTGAAGGTTTCGACAAGATTTTAGCTCAATCAGCCATTGCAATTCGGGATTAGGTTTCGTCGATGCATGGTACAATCAATAATCTCCATTATAATCTTTTGCATTTTTTCCTTATTGACTGGTCAATTAGAATCGAAACAAAGTAGTTCTCAAAAATTAAATTCTTATGAAGTAGTAGCACGGAGCGAATTTTCGGAAATTAATTTTGCATTTAACTTGATTTTGCGATTTGGTATTTTTGATTTTTGGTTAGGTATAGTGAAGATTGGTTAAGGACTGGAGTAATCTCAAAGGAGATTGAAAATGTGCTCAAGGTTGGTGCTTTTATTATAGTTCCTTTCTCTTTGTTTCTTATTTTTGGCTCTCTAAAAACCCGGAAAATGAATACCAAATCATGTAACATATTTTTAAAGGCATGATTTTATTTTATTTTTTGAGTTGATGTTTCACCTTGGATTAAAGCCCCAAATTGATTTTTTTTTTTTGGAAGCTTGAACAAGGCCCAGTCAGATTTTTTTTTTTTGGCTTTAATTGTCTTTTAAAATAAGCCCCTCTAGTTTTAGAGTCCTTTAATGAGAAGAAAATGATGATACAAGAGTTTGATTTAATGTTGGGATGATGAGATTAGTGTGTCAAGTGTTAATTGAAGAAGAGTAAAAGATTGTGGAATGAAACTTGAGGCCTCCAATAAGATTTCAAAGAAAGGGATTTCAAAGTTAGAGGGAATAAGGGATGACGGGAGAGAGAGAGGGAGATATGGTAAGAGATGCACATAAAAGTTACAAGAGAGAGAGAAAGAGAGTTATGGATAAAGAAGATGGAGCCACTAGAGGAGAGAGAATGGCAGAGACATTTGTGGAGGAAGAAGATGAAGAGAGGTAGAGGAGGAGAGAGAGTGATAGGGAGAGATGGGTAAAACTAGTCAAATTTGGTCGACATGTAAATTGAAAAAATAAAGTGGTCAAATTTCCGCCACCACATCATATCGCCACCAAGTCTTTTTACCCGTAATTCGGTGGTGGGATACCCAAAAAATTAGGGTTTAAATTCGGGATCTTTGTCATGCCAGTCAACATTTTGGGATATTTCCATCAAAAGACCCCAAAGTTCGGGATTTTAAAATCCAATATTCTTATTTTTTAATCTTTCTCAAAAACTTGCTGGAAACTTTTATTTTGTGTTTAATTTTTATATTTAAGTGTTTCAAAATAGAGAAACACCGTAATGTAAACGTATATTTGTGACCCATTCTTTCCCAGTTCTAGGTCAATAATTCCATCGTCGGGAATGTACTTGCCCCAGAATGGATGTATACGTAAATTGATACATATATTGAAGGTAATTAAGTTAGCTATACGATTTTCAAACCTAAATAATGAAACAAAATATAAACTTAGGTGAGTAAGGCGATGTGTTCGTTAATGTAACGTGTACATATTTAATTTAATATAAAAAAGTCCGTTAGAATTTGATGTACACATTTCTTCAATACTAATAAACTTGTATTATTGATTATTCTGCATTATTTTAACTATGTCGTCTTTGGTCAACTCCAAAAATTTGGACTTTGGATCAGAAGCTCTATTTGGGAATGTTGCTATAAACACCAGTTAGAATCAATTTGCCAAAAACAATATGCATCCACTTTGAGCAAAAATATGTTGCTTTTCATGTTATGATGATGCCAATTGTAAGATGAGACGAGAGTTTTTACAAAGATATAATTAAAAGACTCAAATATGTATATAAATAATGTGTATACCGCAAAATAAACTTTATATCCTCAACTTATAGATGGAAGTTGATGAGTTGATGAGGTGGATGATGATTCGGAGAGAGGAAGGATTTACTGCTACGGTTCCGAGGACGTGGCACGAGCGATCCAGGCCGAGTGATGACCGCTGAACTCGCAAAGGCGAAGCCCGGGTGGTGGATTCCGGGAACGCCCTCCGACGCTCAAGTTAGTATCCGATCCGATTGAAAGGATCGAGGAGATCTTCCTCGATATGCGTGAGGGGTTCCTTGGGAGACGAGGAGATTTCCAAAGATGGAAGTTCTCGGGGATGAATGTGTGCTGACGAACACCGATGAACGTTATGAATGAGAATTGGAAGCTCGAAGCTTGAGTGATTATCCTTGAATGAGATGTCTTGTCCAAATGAACATAAAAGCATGCCTTGGAATGTATCAAAGATGAGTATTTATAGGAGGTTTTGAAGGGGTAGAATGGTACTTTACCACGGTTTAGGGAAACCCTAGCCCTAGTGGGCTTTGGGGCTTTACCGGCCCGTTACGGATCGTCTTGGGCCGATTCCACCCTGGTCCAACTGATTAAGCCCGGTCGGCCGGTGACGTGTCGGTTGAGCTGGAACCGCCGGGAAATACCCGAATCATTTAGCCCCTCACGTTCGCTCGCATGCCTCCCGAGGTAGGTAGGTGGAATGTGGAACAAATAGCGATTGAGCACCGCCGACCATCCTTTGCCGCGAAGGCGTTCTACCAGCTCCTCTTTGATGATGCTTGGAAGGCTGGGGTTGATAAATGATTGTGAGAAGTATGGTAAGTTGCTTCCGACCACGATCCGTTCCGAGTGGGACACGCTTGAGGCCTGGGTGGAATGTAACCACGATCGCATCATTGGGCTTTAATCGGTGAACCTTAATTCTTCGGTGAACGTTGCGACGGGAGGAGGAACCGCTCCCGAGAGTTGGCTTGTCGTCCGACCCTCCCTTGAAGAGTGGAGAGTTAGACGATGACCCTTTACTTCCTCTTAGGGTCGGAGGGACTTGCCCAAGGCAAAGGGGAGTAGCCTCCTTGCGGAGAAGAAGATGCACCTTCCGGCGGAGAAGAGGCGGAACCTTCCGACGGAGAGGAAGAAGAACGATCCGGCGGAGAGGAAGAGGAACCCTCCGAAGGAGAAGTGAGGTGGTAGCCATGGCTCTCCTTACGTCCGAGTAGTGTAACTGTAGCGTAATAGTATAGCCATAGCGTCGTAGCGTAGCATCTTGAGTTTTAGACGCTTTGCTTCCCTTGTAATGGCGCACTCGCGCATTCTTGTCTTAATGAATGAGTGAGTGAAGGAAGTTTGCTTTGTCAACTTTGCTTTCCTTCGCTTTCTTGTCTTGTCGTAGACGCTCTGTTGCGATAAACGATTTTCACTTAGCCCCTCGGGCCTAGAGAGTAATTTCGAGCATCCTTTCAGCTCCGGAGGCTTGAAAGTGCTTGAGTATGGATATCTCGCTAGGGGACATCCCACGGGAACGTGACCTCCTAACTTTAAGTTAAGAGTGCAAGTGCCCATGATGGAATGGGTCTTTGCGCGACCTTTCGATTCTCGAAGGTTCGAAAGTGCGTGAGTGCCCATGACGGAATGGGTCTTTGCGCGACCTTTCGATTCTCGAAGGTTCGAAAGCGCTTGAGAGATAGCTTCTTGAAGGGTACCACCTTATGGGGCTAAGAGTGCGATCTTCGGCTCCCGGAGGCCAAGTGGTCGCCGAGTGCAAGCCGACCTTGTTCCCCAAAGGATAGCCCCTTGTGAAGGTAGGGATGCGACTTGTTAGCCCTTGGGGCTAAGTCGCTGCTTGACGAGCTTTCGGGCCTTGCTCGTTTCGTTCTTGCAATTCTCGCAATGTTTGTGATGGATTGTTTGATTGATTTTTACTTAGCCCCTTGGGGCTAAAAAGGAGTCTGCGGGGAGGATGAGTTTTCTTGTGATCCTCCCGGGGCTCTTACGTGGAGGATGAGTCTTCCTATGGTCCTTCTAGGGCTCTTGCGGGAGGATGAGTCCTCTCGTGATCCTTCTAAGATCCTCAAGGCGTTCCAGTCCCTATGTGCCTCGGATCCGAAGAAAGTGAGTTTGCCCACGGTAGCGTTGTCATGGGTCTTTTACGCAACCTTTCGGCTCCCGGAGGCTTGAAAGTGCATGATCGTCGAGCGCGACCTCTTAACCTTAAGTTAGGAGTGCGAGTGCCCATGCGGACATGGGTCTTTACGCGACCTTCCAGCTCCCGTAGGCTTAGAAGTGCATGATTCTCGCTAGGGAACATCCCACGGAGAGCGCGACCCCTAACCTTAAGTTAGGAGTGCGAGTGCCCATGCGGACATGGGTCTTTACGCGACCTTCCAGCTCCAGTAGGCTTAGAAGTGCATGATTATGTGTCCTCCGAGAGGTGTTCCTTTTATGAAGTTAGGCGTACGATTTTTAGCTCCGGAGGCTAAGTTATCGCTCACCGTAACTTCGAAGGATGTCCCCTTTGTGGAGGTGGAAATATGACTTGTTAGCTCCGGAGGCTAAGTCGTTGTTTGACGTCGAGAGACGTTTCGGCTTCGAAATTACATGCTTCGTTGCGGAAATCTTTTTTCGAAGTTACGCAATTTTTTTTTTAATTTTTTTAATTTATTTAAGACTCTTGAACCCGACCTCTCACACCGACTCCTCTTACCGACCCCTAAGACCGACTCCTAAAGCCGAGCTCCTAAAACCTATCGCTTGCCTTGTTTGCTCACTCTCACCCCAGGCCCACACTCTCTCCCTCCTGCTGGGCCTGCCCTCACTCAGCCCACCTCTCCTCCTCTCGGCTCCCTCTCTCCCCGCTGGGCCTCTCTCTCCTCTCGCGGCCCACCCTTTCAAACCCCCTCCCGCCTCTCTCTCCTCTGCCCTAGCTCCCCTCTGCTGCTTGCCTCTTCCTCTCGGCCCCGCGTTAGCTGCTGCTGCTGCTCCTCGCCCTCACACTGCACTCGGCGGACCCCTCACCCTGGGGACCGACCGCCCGGTCCGACCCCGGTGACGACCCCTCCCCTCACCCTCTCCCTCACTCTCGCTCATTCTCCCTCCCTCTCGGCCCTCTGTTTCGCTGCCGCTTCCCCCACCCCTCTACTGCGCTCGGCCGGACACTGCTACCCCTCGGACCGACCACCTAACCCTAGCCCGGGACCGAGCGCTCATCCCGACCCGGAGCCGACCCCCTCGGCCTCTCTCGCGCTCTCGCTCACACTCGGCTCTCTCGCCCGCGGTCTCTCGCTTGGACTCGGTCTTCGCGAGACCAGACCCCCTCCCTCTCGCTCTCTCGCACTCGCCCTCGGGCTCTCCTGGACTCGGTCCTCACGAGACCGACCCCTCCCCCTCCCTCTCGCTCTCTCGCACCCTGCCTCTCTCGCCGGACTCGGTCCTCGCGGGACCGACCCCTCCCCCTTCCTCTCGCTCTCTCGCACTCTGCCCCTCTTCGCTTCTCGCCTGGACTCGGTCCTCCCGGGACCGACCCCCACCCCGACCCCTCCCCAGGCCCCGAACCCGAGCCCCTCCTCTCACTCCCTCGCTCTCTCACTCACCAACTCTCTCTCTCTTCTTCGCGCGGACCCTGCTGCTCCCGGACCGACCCCGACCCCCGACCCCAGAGACCGACCCCCGGACCCGACCCCTAGGACCAACCCCCGGACCCAACCTCTACGGGACCCTTCCTCAAAACACCCAAAAACCTAACAACCCTAACACACTAAGACTAACCCTAAAATTTTAAATTTTTATTTTATATAATGAGTTGACATATTTTTGGGAAACATTCCCAACCAATTTTATGCGCAAAGATTTTCGAAGGGGACGGAAAAATACCGACCTCGATTTTAGAGCGAATAAATTGTAGGCTCCTTCGGACGGAAAATATCAGCCCAATTCGTAGCGGAAATGCGATGGCCATGACTCACTGGTTGAAACATGTTGAGCTTGAATATATCAACTCCTTAGTATGGGCCTTCGTAGGGTGCCTCCGATTGTGCCCAAATCGTAATTTTACGTTGGAGGTCTTCGTTAGCTTCTCGTTTGCCTCCGAACTTGATATCGTCAAACGATGTTTAGCGTTGGGCTATAATAACGACCGTGCGCCTTGACGGCCAAAAAATCTTCTTCGTCGTCAATTTGTGAACCATCGCTCATTTGATTTTTGAGAAAAATGTGGGCACCTGATTTATCCTTTGCTAGAATTTGGAGCTAAGCGATCGTAGATTGAACCTTGTAGCATTGGAGCGAGTTTCTTGTTGAAAAAGTGTTCTTCGGGCGTTGACCTTGTGCCTTTTTCCGGTGACTTAAGGCTTGAGTGATGTCTCTTAGAGATCCTCTGTGATCTTATGTGATTTTCGCTTGTCGAGTCGCGTACGCTCGTAATTTTTTCGTCCAAGAGGCCTTTCTTTTGACAAATGTACGCATCCGAGGACCATAGTCGTTCTCTTCATGCTTGGCGTTTACTTGTGTTATGCTTGGACCTTACTCTAAATATCTCACTTTGGAGTCAAGTTCTTTGGTCGTATCAATCCCTTAGGAAGAAGCGCCAAAGGAGGGGAGATCCCCGAGGATGATGGCGTTGGCGAGGATGCCAAAGATGGCTCCGCGGATTGGCCCCCTTTCCCGACTCTTCGTGAGATATGAGTTATTTTTGATGTCCTGCGTGCCATATGACTGATTACTGCCTTGATGCTTGTTGGATGCTTACTTGCCTCGTTGCTTCTTTTTATTGTTGCCGATTTTTGCTTTCTTGCCTCCCGGGACACATGATCACCCTTCATCATAGTTGGGTCTTCTTTGAGTTTTACAACTTGGCTATCCTAGGGGATTGTATTAGCCCCAGTGTTGCCCCCAAAATCGGCACAATAAAAAACATACAACGAAAGAAACTAGCAGCGTAGCTGCCTTAGGGAGTCATATTAGCCCCTACCTTTTCTTCTAACTTTGACAAAGTTAAGAAAATACAACGAAAGGAATTAGGGACTTGGGTGTTCTAGGGGATTGTATTAGCCCCTATTCATGCCCCCAAAATCGTCTTAAAGTAAAGTATGAGACGTAAATATGTAGAAAGCTTGCTCATTGTATTGATAAAGGATCGAAGTCCGTACAAAAGAGAGGAATGTGTGCCCCAGTTGAGCGCTTTCGGAAAAGTCGCGTCAATCGTGGGTGATTCCTTTACAAAATCTTTGGGACTTGGCTGGGTGGGTCTTTAAAGAAAGGCCCCCACTCCGGACGATGAGCTCGCACTATTTACATAAGCACCATTATCTCCCGAGTTCGATGTCTTCGGGAGGCGCAAGCCGGACCTTGACACGATTTTCTAGGGTGGTGAAGCACACCATCATCGTCTCGAAGACTTTGGTTGGGGCTCCACTTTCAACTTCTTACCCTTGGGGTCATCAAGAGTCCTCCCTCTTCTTTACGCTTCTCCATCAAAGGTCGAAGGCTTACTACATAGCATTCACGTGCGGTCTCTTGGTCTCCATAAGTCTCGCCTATGGATCCATCATCAAGCTCATACTTCATGAGGAGAAGGTATGGAGCGACGACCGCTTTGATCCGGTTGAGGGTGGGACGTCCAATGATGACATTGTAGGCGGAGGGGATGTCGATCACTAGGAATTTGACTTCGATGTTTCGGCCCCGACCTTCTCTCCAACCCCGACTGGTAGGCAAATCATGCCTATGGGGCGTATCGTCCGCCCTCCGAATCCGACGACGGGATTGACGAGGGAAACCAGATTCCGAGGGGAATACTTCAGCTGTCTTAGGCATTCCATGGTGATGACATCTACCGAGCTCCCGTGTCAATAAGGACCCTGCGGACTATGGCGTCCGAAACCTTCAATGTGATGACCAAAGGATCCTCATGTGGGGCGGCCATGCTTTTCAAGTCTTGTTCGCCGAAGGTCACTGTGGGCACCTTCGGAGGTGGAGGTTGGCCGGTGATTAGGACTTGTTGAGCGCTCTCGAGGTGAGCCTTCCAGGAAGAGAGGGTCGTGCCCCCGCAAATCCCCAGCGATAGTGGCTACAATCTTAGTAGCATCGTCCTCATCGTAGTGCTCATATCCTTGCCTTGAAGAACCTCCTTGTGCTCCATGAGTATCTTTTTGAGGAAGCGATCAATTTGCCCATTATCCACCAACTCCCCAAGCGCCTTCTTTAACGCACGACACTCTGTAGTGTTGTGTCCGGTTTGTTCATGAAATTCGCAATATTTGTTGGAAGCTCGCGCTTTCGCAGGAGTGGACATGGGGGTGGTTTTTGAGCATGGGGTGCCCTTTGATCTCCATCGAGAATACTCAGGGGTCGGTGTTGAAGCGGTGGTCAACTTCATTTCGAGGATTAAATTTTCCATCTCCTCCTTTCTTTCCGACCTCATCTCCTTCCTCCGCACGAGATCTCTGTGGCCTGAATAAAGTCGGCCGCCTTTCGGAGTGCTTCCGCCAAGGTGGACACCTTTTGTTCGGCGAGGGAAAATTTGAATCTTCCGCTTCGAGTCCGTTAAGGAAGGCGAGTGTAGGCGACTCCATCTTGCAGGTCGGAGATAAGGACGGCCTCTCCATGAAACCTTCGGACATAGTCCTTAAGCGTCTCGTTTCTCCCTTGCTTAATCTTAGAGAGGTGGATGCTAGTCTTCTTACGCTCGCAACTCGCGATGAATTGTGCGACGAACTTCTCGCATAACTCTTCGAAGGAAGAGATGCTCCCTTGGGGAAGATTGTTGAACCATTTCGCGCGACTCCTTTTAGTGTAGCGAGGAAGAATCGGCAGTAGGTTGCATCGTCCCCGTCCCGAACGTACATGTGGGACTTGTAGTACGCTAAGTGATCTTCGAGGATCGGTTGTGCCATTGTATGGATCAATGTTTGGAACCTTTATCTTCTTCATTCGGGAGCATTCATAATCTTCTTCGAAAATGGAGTGTTGAAAGCATTCCAGGTTGGCCTTGAATCGGAGCCGAGAGATGGGGACGACGCGGGGTTGGTGGCGTGGAACTTCCACCGGGGAAGGACTCTTCCTCCTCTCGGATCGAGGGGAGTGTGCCTGGTCCTCTCCGACTTCTCGGGACCCTTCGGATTTGATAGCTCATGACGCCTTTCTCTTGATCGTTCCCGCTCTCGGGCGGCGGACCGTTCTTGGTCGCGCCTTGGGGCATTGCGGGCTCGATGAGAATTGCGGCTACGTGTGGCCGATCGTGCAGGACTAGCGGACCTTCCGCTCCCCAGGGTCTTCGCTCCGTGTTTGGGGCAAGGGCACCTCCATGATCGTTGAACCAGGCGGAACGCCTGCTGTGGGTAGCATAGGGGGTCGAGGCCGTATGCGAAGTTGCAACATTCTCGTTGGCTTTATAGAGAGCTTTCTTTGCATCGATAATCCCTCGGGCATCGCCTTCTTCATGACGCCTTGTTGGGAGGGCACTTGGCTGCTCAGGAGCAAGCGCGGTTGGTGCCTTAGTGGGTCGTGTCTGGAGCCGCATGGGAAGGCATCCCGCCCGAGAAGTGGCCAACAGTCGACCTCCCAGGGGTTGCGCCATACCCGGGAGGTGGGGCGTAGTGGAAGGGCATGATTGGCATGCGTCTGTTCCATGGTGATTCGCACTTGTTCTTGCACTTGTTGTGCAACGGTCGTTTAAGGGTCTCTATTAAGTTTTGGAGAGCCCCTAGGGTGACGTACCCCTCCGGCTGGGTGTGGCGGTTACCGGTAGACCGCCGAGATGATTCCACATCCCGGGTTGAAGAGCGTCGCGGGCTTGGCCCCCGTAGGCATTGAACGATGAGGGTGAGGGACCGGTGGGTTCGTGTCGCGAGTCATCTTGGATCGAGATCGAGTGCCACTGGCGACCATATGCTACCTTCCTCCCCACGAGACGGCGCCAAGCTGTTTCCGGAGAAATCTGAGTTGATGAGGTGGATGATGATTCGGAGAGAGGAAGGATTTACTGCTACTGGTTCCGAGGACGTGGCACGAGCGATCCGAGCCGAGTGATGACCGCCTGAACTCGCAAAGGCGAAGCCCGGGTGGTGGATTCCGGGAACGCCCTCCGACGCTCAAGTTAGTATCCGATCCGATTGAAAGGATCGAGGAGATCTTCCTCGATATGCGTGAGGGGTTCCTTGGGAGACGAGGAGATTTCCAAAGATGGAAGTTCTCGGGGATGAATGTGTGTCGACGAACACCGATGAACGTTATGAATGAGAATTGGAAGCTCGAAGCTTGAGTGATTATCCTTGAATGAGATGTCTTGTCCAAATGAACATAAAAGCATGCCTTGGAATGTATCAAAGATGAGTATTTATAGGAGGTTTTGAAGGGGTAGAATGGTACTTTACCACGGTTTAGGGAAACCCTAGCCCTAGTGGGCTTTGGGGCTTTTACCTGGCCCGTTACGGATCGTCTTGGGCCGATTCCACCTCGGTCCAACCGATTAGGCCCAGTCGGCCGGTGACGTGTCGGTTGAGCTGGAACTGCCCGGAAATACCCGAATCGGATAACATGGGAGGTTCTTTAAAGATACAACTAAAAGGTCGAACTAGATCACAACAAATAACGTCTATTATTTAACTTCACAAAATAAATTACATCCTAACCAAATCATACCCTTTGGTAAAATTATAAAAAAAAAAAAATCGTACTCGGAATATTGCTAAAACCTTCCATCACTAATCTTCACTGGGGATGATGTAAATTGAAAACAAGTAAGAATAAGAGAGAAACAGAGGAAAGAGGCTAACTTAACAAAATAACTACAATAAGTTGAGTACATACGAAACCAATTGCACAAAAAAAAAAAAAAAACAGCTGGAAATATAAATTGATTACTATGCTATCTCGTACATTCTTTCCCGACTCGAGGTCGACAGACTCCATCAGTAGGGAATGTACTTGCCCTGAATGGATGTTTCTTCCAAATTAGGCTCATTTCTTCCATAGGGACGCCCTTGGTCTTGGGGAGGAAGAAGTAGATGAAGATGGACATGACAACGACAAAGAAGGTGAAGAAGAGGAAGAGGCCGAACTTCAAGTGGCATAACATGGTTAGGAAGATCCGGGCAACGATGAAGGTGAACAACATATTGACCGAGACAGTGATGCTCCGGGCAGCTGATCCGATCTCCAAGGTGAATATCTCACTTGGCACGAGCCAACCCAATGGGCCCCACGACCATGCAAAGGCCGAGACATATATGCATATGAAGAGAACCACCACTATGGCATACCATTGGGGTAGCTCCCATGGGTTTCCGCTTATCCCAAACTTCACTCCGATGAATATGGCGACTACTACTCGCATTACATCAAACCATTACATTGGAGGAATCAATACTACTCGATAATGAAGGATGTTTAATACTGGCATAAAAACAATTCAAGAAGATAAATTTATTACCCGACAAATGAGCATCCGAATGCCACCTTCAAGGAAGAGAAACCTTCTTCCCCACCGATCAACTCCGTATATGGACACCAAAGTAGCCAAGACATTAACTCCACTCGGTGATGACAGCCGATATAAGTGATGCATCATCCTTGAATCCAATGGTCTTAAATAGTACAGAGTGTAAAACATGATGACATTGATCCCGATGAAATTGCTAAAAGAAGGGAATGAGGATAGTCATGGTTAGATGAGGCTTATACTTCCTTTGCAGGAGGTTCCTCCATGGGTGCTCGACTTTCTTGGAAGCCTTACTAGCTGCCACAAGATCGGTGAACTCTTCCTCAACATCATCTATACCTCGAATCCTTTTGAGCTGATTGATGGCCTCATCTTTCAACCCACGCTCAATAAGAGAGTTAGGGGTGTCGAGCAAGATAAGGACCCGATGGTCATTATTATAGCAGGGACCACGGCACCACCCAAGCTAAGCCTCCAACCCCAGTTGTCGATTTTGGCAAAGAAGTAATTAAGGACATTGGCCATCAAGATGCCTATCGTAATGCAAAGTTGGAACCCGAGGTTTAGTGCTCCTCCGAACTTGTATGGAGCCATCTCTCGAGAGGTAAAGCGGTACCCGTTGATTGAGTGGAGAGAGAGAGAATGAGAAATTTGGTTGTGTTTAGCTGGAAAAGTAAGTGGTTATTACAGAGATAGTAATATATATACAAGTATCTAGCTACGTGTCTACCGTAGCAAAATGTACAAGTCAAGCATAATAAATATCTCAATCAGTAATCTCTACATTCCTCCCTCAAGTTGGACTTGAGTGAAATACAAGTCCTAACTTGGTACCGAGGAAATGATGTTGGTGTGTTGGAAGAGGTTTATTCATCAAATCAGCAAGCTGAGACTTGGATTTGATATGTGATGTCCGTAGGAATCCATCGTCAATTTTGTCTCCGATGTAATGACAATCAATGTCAATGTGTTTGGTCCGATTGTGGAAAACAGGGTTGGCTGCAATGTATTGGGTAACTTTGTTGTCACGGTGAAGAGTGACTCGGGTACTTAAGTGGAACCAGTAAGTCCTTTAAGATCCCAAGCAATCTACACTAACTCACTAGTGGTGTATGACATAGCCCTATACTCGGACTCAGCAGAGGACTTCGAAATTGTTTTTTGTTTCTTGGTTTTCCACAAAACAAGTAACCCTCCCAAGAAAACACAATACCCCGTGAGTGACTTCCTACTAAATATATAACTACCCCAATCTGCATCACTATACCCTTGTAATGTTAAGTAAGTCCGAGCTGTGTAGAATAAGCATGCATTGATAGTCCCTTTCAAATATGTAAGCAAGTGAAGTGTAGCTCGCATATGTGTTTCTTGAGGGCAATGTAAGAACCGACTTAAGTGTTGAATAGCATATGATAAGTCAGGTCTAGTAATGGTCAAGTATAGTAATCTGCCAATCAATTTTCTCGTAGGTTTCTGGATTCTCCAATACATCCCCTAAATCAGTGGACAACTTGAGTCCCGTAGGTAGAGGGAAACTGGCCGGTTTACAAGCAGCAAGTCCCATGTTTGTGAGAATGTCAACAAGCATAATTCCATTGGTGTAAAATTGTTCCTTGTGAAGTCCTAGACACTTCTATGCCAAGGAAATACCTCAAATGACCAAGATCTTTTATAGTAAAAGCCTTATCAAGGCTATGCTTACGTTCTTCTATACCTTTAACATCATTTCCAATGATGATTACATCATCTACATAAATTAACAAAGCAATAAACTGGCCATGACTAGTACCTTTGGTGAACAAAGAGTAATCTCTCTTAGACTGGTGAAAACCTTGTTGAGTTGAGAACTTAGTAAAGTCCTTATTCCACTGCCTTGAAGCTTGTTTCAACCCACATAGCGATCGTTTCAGCCTGCAAACTTTACCATTTCCTTTTGAGTACCCTTCTAGAGGTAAGATATATACTTCTTCATCTAGGAAACCATGGAGAAATACATTATTTATGTCCAATCGATAGAGAGGCCAACCTTTTTGTGTAGCTAGGCCAATGAGAATTCTGATAGTCGGTAGTTTTGCTACAGGTGAGAAGGTATGCTTGTAATCCTTGTCCTTTACTTGATCAAAACCTCGGACTACAAAACGAGCTTTGTATCTCTAAATGGTGCTATCGGGCTTAAACTTTATTTTGAAGATCCATTTAGAGCTAATTGCTCTTTTTCCTTTAGGAAGATTAGTTATCTCGCATGTATCATTTGCTTTAAGAGCATAAATTTCGTTGTCCATTGCTTCTAACCACCTTGGATCATCTTTAGCTTATTGGTATGTGGCTGGTTCCGGAATAGCCATGACGTTGAATAATGAAACTCTATATTCAGGTTGTAAATCCTAAAAATCCATAAGTGTGAATAAGGGGTATGTTGGAGTAGGAGAAGTTTCTTCGAAGTAATAACTTGGCAAGCAAAGTCCTTCATCCAAGTGCGAGGTTGTGAGATTCTGGTACTTCTTCTCACAGGTAAAGGGGCAACTGGTAAATCTGCACAAGTTGTTTCATTTGTTGGTGGTGTCGTAACTACAATTTCGGATGGAGAATCTGCAGAAGTTGTTTCATTTGTAGAAGGTGTTGTATATGTAGTTTCGGGTATGGTAGTATTGGTAGTCATGTAAATGGGGTTATCTTCATTTGTATACTCGGCAAATAGGAGCAGAAGGAAACATGGTGTTTGTCATTTAAGATGCACTGTATTAGAATCCATTTGTTGCTTGAAAAGTAATATATGCTCTTGGAACTTAACATCTCTGCTTATAAAGACTTTATGAGAGTCCAAATCATATAGTTTGTAGCCCTTTTGCCTTGGGGATAACCAAGTAAAGATGCACCTTCTAGCTTTGGTACCAAACTTATTGGTTTGATTTAAATCCAAAGCATAACAAATGAGCCAATGACCCTTAGACCGGACAAATAAGGGGATTTGTGAAACAACATTTCATATGGTGATTTCCAACCTACAATGGATGTTGGAAGTCTATTAATGATGAAAGTTGCAGCTAAAATGCATGCACCCCTGAATTTATAAGGTAAATTCGCAAGAATTCTCATTGCCCTTGTAGTTTCTACTAAGTGTTTGTGCTTCCTTTCAACTCGACCATTTTGTTGAGGGGTTTTAGGCACACTCCTCTAATGTACAATACCAAACTGGTTGAATAAGGTTGAACGGAAATCTTGAAAAAATTTTGTACCATTGTTACTTCTTATGTGCTTTATTTCCCTCGAAAATGAGTATGCACATAGGAAATAAAATTCTGAATATATGGTAGAACTTGCTTGTTGTTCTGGAGTAAATAAACCCATATGGACCTAGTATGATCATCCACTATTTTTAAGAAATAATGAGCACCAGTTATGTCTAGAACTTTATAAGGTCCCCACAAATCCATATGGATCAACTCAAAACCCTTAGATGCATTAGAATTACTCAAAGGAAATGGAGCTCTGTGAAACTTGGCTAAAATACATGCTTCACATGCAAAATTTGTCTTATTATTATGCTCAATATAAGAAGTATGAGACAATTTGGACATAGACCCATGTCCTAACCTAGCATGCCAAACTTTTAGAAAACTGGAATTTATTGGCATCATAACAAGGAAAGTGAGAAACAGACTTAGAAGAATTGACTTTCTTAACAAGAAGCATATCCAAAATGTAGAGGCCACCTGCTTGACATCCATCTCGCCATTGGCTTCTTAGAAATAGGGTCCTGTAACAAGAACCCATTGGATGTAAAAAAGCAACCAGGTTGGTGTCATCTAGGATCTTATGGACTGATAATAAGTCATGTGTCGAAATCTGGAACATAAAGAACATCCTTGAGTAAAATTTCATCAATTAATTGCACATTTCCAATGGTTGTAACAATTTTGGCGGTTCCATCAGGAAGACCTATGATAATTGGCCTAGTCGGTTGTTTTGTGGAAGAAAACAACTGAATATGTGGTGTCATGTGATCAAAAGCACTAGGGTCGATAATGCATTTCATAGATTTGAGCAACACAAGTATTAGAAGGAGTTTCCTTAAACGATGAAGAAACAAATGTAGCACTTGCAAATGGATCGTGCATTGGTCCTATGTTGGAAGATGAAGAAGTGGAGACTTGTTGCCCTTTAAGAGCCTTTAAGACTTTTTGACAAAGTGCATTGATCATTACAAGTATTCATGGTGGTAGTAGATTAATCATCATTATGAGTCTCAACACAATGTAAGGGACTATTTAGTGTGCCAAGGGTAAGGGATGATGCATCTTGTGTAGATACTTGAGCAATCATTTTCGCACCATACTTCGCTTATACCAATCTGGATATCCATGTAATCTAAAACACCGATCCGTAGTGTGTGTCTTGTAGTGAGTACAATACTTGTAATTCTTCCCCTTTTGAAGTCTTTGTTTCCAGAGTTATAAGGTTGTTTGTGCACAACATAAAAATCAACTTCATGCCTTACATCCATAGCATCGGTAATTTGCTTTAGTTTCTCAGCTTGTTGAACAAGGTAATGTGCTCTATTGATATTTGGTAAAGGGTCATGGCCAGTATTTGATTCTTGAGCACTCCATAACTAGAATTAAGCCCATTTAGGAATTGTATGAGTTTAAGTCTAGCATCTTTGTCTTGCAATTTCTTGCCAAGATCACAAGTACATTTGGACATGATTCCACATGAACATTGAGGCATTCCATCAAGTTCTTAGAGCTCATCCTAAATCTGTTTCATTTGAAAAAATAAACGGAAACGAATTCATTTTGTTAAGCCAACAAGGTCAAATCTCGATGTAATTGATATATCGATGGGCCATTTGCCTCATCAAATCATTTTGCCAATTCATCCCAAATTTCTTTGGCGATTTGACATACATGAAACATTCTGAAATTTCGGGTATCAAGGAGTTTAATAGCCAATATCTCACCATATAATCCCAAGTTAACCAATTCTATAGATCCTCATATCCTTTGCTTGGTTTGGCCGAGTACCATCAATAAACCCTAGCTTGAGCTTTGCGCTCAACCCCATGCGAGCAGAGTTACTCCAATTAGTATAATTGCTTCTATTAAACCGCTTGCTAGTAAGAATCATCCCACGATGGTCCGAACTCGGAAAGATGATATGGATTTCTCATCAATTGATTGCTTTGAGTATTCACCGATTGTCGATTATCTACACTGTCACCGAGAAGATGTCATCGCAAAAATCGCAAAATCAAAGTCGAATATGACCCGATTTACCAAAAAAAAAGAAGAAGAAGCAAGAGTAGGAATAGATCGATTCACAAAATGAAATCGGATTGATCTTGAGCGAACCGCAAATTCAAGATCGAAATCAAGAACGTGTTTGAACAACTTCGCACGCTGAATCGATTGTGGAAACAAACAATCAATCAAAGAACAATAACAATGATTGAACATTCAGGATCTTGAACCATAGAGCACTAATACCATGTTGATTGAGTAGAGACAGAAAATTGGA